>CM042684.1:180512227-181254146 GCA_023614405.1 Avena insularis | reverse complement strand
TGATATTGCTTCAGCTACGCCTGTAGATGACAAGCCAGTGGAACTTGTTAGTGACAAGCCAGTTGAAGTGCATCCTCTTATTGCTGAGAGGAAGGATGTTGCAGCATGTGTTCAGAAGGTTGTTTGTGTTGACACAGGTGTTCAGGCGGATGATAGTTGTGCTCCTGATGTTCTAGTGCATGTAGGGCAGCAGGGTAACAAGAGCAGTTTTGTTCGTACACCTATGAAGTGTTTTGTTTAGATAGTTGTGTGGATGCATAGAGGCAAGGATGGACATTCTTCGTCAGTTGTGTGGTCCAGGCATTACTCATCTTATGCCAGGCCATGCAAAGAAGGTCCATGTTCAGTAACCATGGGTTCCAACAAGAAGTGAGAAGAAGAAGACGGTGGCGCCTAGGTCCAAGCTCGTATGGAGACGCAAGGCGGTGCAGGCGCCAAGGGCTGTATCAAGTCGAGTAGGCCAAGAGGGAGGATGTGGTGAGGAAGGCAAGCAAGACTTGAAGATGGCGAAGACGCGTGAAGCTATTGTTCATATCACGCCACCTTTCCGACCCGACCCGCAAGTGTTGGGGACAACGCTTCTTGAAGGGGGGATGATGATATGGGCATGAAGGAGGAGGTGATGCCTAATTTTAGGACTCCACCAAGATAGGTGATGCGGGTGCATCCCATTGATGATTGGCACACCAGGACGACCTACGATATGTAATGATAAGTCTAAGGTTGTGTCAAATATTGTTGCTATATTATTGAGTCCGAGTCTAGGTTAGGTTCGAGTCCATTGTGTGTTCGGTTTGGGTCTATCCAACCGACTAGTTGCAGGCCTCCTATATAAAGGAGCCAGCCGCCTAGGGTTTAGGGGAGTTTAGTTGTTTAGTCCAAACTATATTGTGCTCCACCGTGTATCATCCCTCCGAGGACGGCGATACCATTTATCATTAGTTCTTGTGTTCATCAAGGATTGTCGTGCTTAGGTTTGAGGCGTGGTGATCTTCATCACGTTACTTGCTGGATTCGTTCCTCTTTTTCATGTGACGTTCATCACGTTATTGGAAGATTACCATCCGGGTTGACTCGCTGTGAAAGATCGGGACAAAACTATAGGATCATCACCTTGATCCGTATCAAAGGTGCACCAAATATCCCAAACCTCGTTGGAGTTTGCATCGTGCCTCCATGTTGTATAAGGCCTAGGCATCGGAGTCCCTTTGCCTAGACGTCAAGATCTCACCGAGTCTCCCATCTCACCATGCCGGTTCGAGAGAGAGTCCTCCGCCCGTCGCCGATCCTAGGGATTGCGCCGGACCGGTCACCGCCGAGGTGAGCTATTGGTGTGAATCGTGGTTTTGCATGGGTGTGTTCATCACGTTCTTCATGCGTGAGTTCGTCGTGTTCATCCTCCCCTCCTTTCCCCGCACTCCATCCTCGATTTGAGTGGGATTTGTGAAAGATCGGGCCACCCTAGAGGTTTGCCCTCAACAATGAATTTGACACCCGTGTCAAGGAAGCAATGGCAAGACAATGAGTGGAAGATGACCAAGAACTCCTCATGTGTGAACATGACGCAAGTCCATCGCTTGTCGTCACAAGGATCTTAACCACTCAAGCACAAGAGCATGAAGACCAACACTCAAATATCTTCCAAATATGAGCCAGCATCAATAAAAAATCTATCAAAGTGATCATCGATGGAGGGAGTTTCCACAACCTTGCTAGCACCGAATTGTGTGAGAAGCTCAACCTCACTCTCCATCCGTACAAGCACCCCTACCACGTGCAATGGCTAAGTGACCAAGGGTCCGTGAAGATCAAGCATACCGTATCGGTCACCTTCGCCATTGGTCCTTACAAAGACACGGTCGAGTGTGATGTAGTCCCAATGACTGTTTGCCACATGTTGCTTGGTCGACCATGGAAATTTGACAAGGCTGCTCTACATGATGGTCGCACCAATGTGTACACCTTTAAATGGCTCAACAAAACATGTATTTTGCAACCGATGACTCCTAGCCAAATAATTGCGGACAATGCAAAGGCTTTAGCGAGGGTGCAAAGCACAACACCTCCTTGTGAGAAGAGCGGTGAGCGAGAGAACCACCTCATAGTGAGTGAGAGCCACAAGCCAAACTTGAGTGAAAAAACTAAGAGTGTTCTCCTTGCCACCAAACGTGAGATGAGAGATGTGCGGAACAACCCATCCATCTTGCAAGGGACTAGCGCAAGAAACTAATGACTTAACCAATGTTCCTCCATCTTTGATGTTTGTTTTGCAGGAATTCAAGGATGTATTTCCCGAAGAGCTCCCACATGGACTACCTCCTATTCGCGGAATTGAACATCACATTACTTCCAAACCGCGCCACCTACCACACGAATCTTGTTGGGGGCAAAACCTCTAGGGTGGCCCGATCTTTCACGATTCCCTTTCAAATCGAGGATGGAGTGCGGGGAGAGGAGGGGAGGAAGAACACGACGAACGCACGCACGAAGAACGCGAAGAACACACACACACAAAACCATGATACACACCAATAGCTCACGCCGGCGGTGACCGGTCCGGCGCAATCCCTAGGATCGGCGTCGGGTGGAGGACTCTCTCTCGAACCAGCACGGTGAGATGGGAGACTCGGTGAGGTCTTGACGTCTTAGCAAAGGGACACCGATGCCAAGGCCTTGTACAACGCGGAGGCCCGATGCAAACTCCAACGAGGTTTGGTGATATTGGTGCTCCTTGGTCAAGGAGCATGAGGCAAGAACTAGATAGATCCACAAAGGGGTTTCCACTAATTCCAATATCATGCCTAGGGTTTACCATGGAGGTGGGGACTATATAGGCCAGCCACTTAAACAGTACTTTAGAAATAAAAGACAAGTTCTAGACAAGGGGTACATGGGCGCAGGCCAAAGGCCTTTTCATGCTGGCGAGGTCGGACCGGAGACTCGGTGTGGGCGGAGATTCAGTCGGTCTCGGACCGGCCTCCGGGAGGGCCTTGATTGTCCCAGGCCGGTTCAGGCGGAGCCGGAGGTGGGGCCGGAGACTCGTGTCTTCAGCCGGGAGACTTTGGTGGATGGAGACTCCGGTGTGCCTGCACGGAGACTGGTCTGAGCAGCTCAGGCTCCTTCACGCTCTGCTCCTTGTTCTCCATCCTTGGGTGCTTGGGGATGTGTTGAGGCTTCGTACCTAATGATGCATAGAGTAGTTGCATGAAGTAGCACACCATCCAAGGAGGTATCAAATTGGCATGAGGAGAGGAGCGAGTTCACCTTAGCTTGTAGGAGTTTGGCTCTGCAAGTCATGGGTCCACTTGGGGACTTGTTGGTGTAGATGTAGGAGCGTCCATAGGATGGCCGAGCATCAGCTCCCTTGGGAAAGAGTCATCTCGACTCTTCATGGATATCATCTTGAACATCTCCATGGTAGGGTGAGAGATCCTTGACATTGAATGTATTGCTTGCAAGGTACTTGGAGGTCGGTATGTCGATGGTGTAGGCATTGTTGTTGATTCTTTTGAGGACCTTGAAGGGACCATCTCCTCTTGGCTTGATCTTGGAGTCACGTTCCTTGGGGAAGCGGTCTTTGCTTAGGTGTATCCACACAAGGTCACCTTCTTCAAAGATCATCTCCTTCTTGTCCTTGTTTAACCTTGAAGCTTGGCGAAGGACCTATTGTTCGATAGTAGCCCTTGTTTCTTCATGAAGTTTCTTCATAGCTTGTGCGTGTTTCTCGACGACCATGTTCGTTCGCTCATGGAGAGGTAGTGGTAGGATGTCGAGTGCGGTGAGGGGCTCGAAACCATAGACGATCATGAATGGACTCATCTTGGTTGTTGAGTGCTTGGCTCGATTGTAGGCGAACTCGGCTTGTGGAATGCATTCCTCCCAATCCTTTAGGTTTTTCTTGATCAACACACGAAGGAGAGTTCCGAGGCTTCGGTTGACAACTTCAGTTTGGCCATCAGTTTGACGATGCGATGCGGATGAAAAGAGGAGCTTGACGCCGAGCTTGGCCATGAGGGTCTTCCATAAGTAGCTCATGAATTTGACGTCACTGTCGGAGACGATTGCCCTTGGCACACCGTGAAGACGGACGATTTCCCTGAAAAACAGATTTGCAACATGTGAAGCATCCTCGGTCTTATGGCACGATATGAAGTGTGCCATTTTGGAAAAACGATCCACAACAACAAATATAGAATCATGACCATGTTTAGATCTAGGCAATCCTAACACGAAATCCATGCTAATGTCGGACCAAGGGGTATGAGGAATAGGCATATAAAGACCATAAGGGTTAGCTTGCGACTTAGCTTGAACACATGCCGTGCACCATTGAACGTAGCGCTCCACGTCACACTTCATCTTATGCCAAAAGTAGTGATTGGAGAACATGTCCAATGTCTTGTCGTGACCAAAGTGACCCATGAGGCCTCCACCATGAGATTCTTGGAGAAGCAAGAGTTGAAGCGACGACTTCGGAATGCATAGCTTGTTTTTTTTAAAGAAAGCCCTTATGCAAATAGAAATCATCAACTCCTTTGTCATTGGAGCACTTTGCGAAAATTGGTTCAAAGAACAGGTCGGAAGCATACAAAGATTTTATTTCCTCAAGACCCAACACGTTGATTTCAAGTCTCGAAGAAGGCTTGGTGTGTTTATAGACAAAGCGTCCAACTACATTATCTTTGCCCTTCTTATACTTGACAATGTACTAAAAGACTCCATGAACTCAACCCACTTAGAGTGTCTCTTGCTCAAGTTAGCTTGGCCTTTGAGATATTTCAATGACTCGTGGTCGGAATGTATGATAAATTCCTTGGGGTAGTGTTGCCAAACTTGAAGGACACGAACTAAGGCAAAAAGCTCTTTGTCATAAATCGGATAGTTAAGGCGAGCACCATCAAGTTTCTTGCTATGTTAGGCTATAGGACGTCCGTTTTGCATAAGGACTCCTCCAATGCCAATACCACTAGCATCACACTCTATCTCAAAAGTTTTTGTGAAATCCAGTAACGCAAGGAGAGGTGCTTCGGTGAGCCTCTTTTTAAGTTCATCAAAAGCTTTTTGTTGTGCTTTGCCCCACACGAAGGTGACATTCTTTTTGGTCAATTCATTAAGGGGACAAGAAATGGTTGAAAAGTCTTTCACAAAGCAACGATAGAAACCGACCAACCCATGAAAACTTCGGAGTTCACTCACATTTGATGGGATGGGCCAATCACATATGTCCTTTACCTTGGAAACATCAACTTCAATTCCCTTCGAAGAAATGACAAATCCAAGAAAAATCAACTTGTCTTTAGCAAAAGTGCACTTGGGAAGATTAGCATAAAGCTTTTCATGTCGAAGGATTTGCAAAACTTCCTTGACATGTGTTATATGGTCCTCAAGTGATTTGCTATAAACAAGAATATCATCGAAATAGACAACAACACTTTTTCCAATGAGAGAACGCAAGATATGATTCATTAGGCGCATGAAGGTGGATGGGGCATTAGACAAACCAAAGGGCATAACCAACCATTCTGTGGCCCCCCGCAAAACCACTACTAGAAAATCGCGTCGATTTTGTGCATTGCATCATCACGACTGCATGCTCATGACATCATGCCACATTGCATTTGAGCATCGTCATCATTATGCATTTGCTTGTCTGAAACTATTTTCGAAAAACATATTTTTGTTCTCTAAATATCCCGCTTTTATTTCAAATCCAAAACCCGGGTCTCCGGAATAATTTGTTTAAATGCCAATGGATTTCAAAAGCCCCATTTTAAATAATAAAATATTTATTTTATTTTTAAGGCGGCCGGCCGATCCACCCAGTACCCACCCGATACAAACCAGAGTTATCTAAACCTTTTTCCTACCTAGATCTATCCTACCCACCTCCTCCACATACCGATCCCAACCTCCCGTTTTCCCACCTCACCCGCCACACACACACCACGCACCCTAACACGCACGCGTCCCATCCAGCTCTCTCTCCCTTGGCTCGCTTTCTCCTCCTGGGCCATCTCCTCTCTCGGACGCCTCCGGTGCTCGCACCTCTTGCCTTCCCGACGCCCCCTCCGCCTGCCTCTCGCCTCCGTCGCCGCGCGTGTCGGCCCGTCCTCTCACGCACGGCCGTCCCTCGGCGCTTCTCCTCCCACAACACCGCCTTTCCGCCTCCGGTTCTCTCCCGGCCGCCCTTCCTCTGTTCCGCGAGATCCACGCTGGCTCGCCCGTGGACGTCCGCCTCGTCCACACATCCCCGCCTGGCTTTCCTCCGCCAGCTCATGAAAGCACCTCCCGACGACGCCGCCTCCTTGATGGCGTCGGCGCCTCTGTCTTGCCATGTTACGCTCCGGCCCCATCTCCTGTAAGCCACGCGTTTGCACTAACAGCCTCAGCTCCTCGTCTCGGGTGTACGCGTGTATATAGCTTTGTGTCCTCGTGTTTGAAGCTGTTTGCACGGTGTGGCGAGGTTGACTGCGAAGACGGATTGGTGGTGACGTTGCGATGCTCGTGCTCCGAGCCAAGACCGGAAGATGGATAGTACCCTACCCAAGTTCGACCGACGCCAAGATCCCGGCGGACAAGATCGTCACCAAGACCTCGATCCCATTTGCGAACCGATCTCGTGAAATCAAAGACCAACCCGAAGCACCATCGGAGTACCATTCCAAGACCCCCGACACGATCTCCGATCCGACACCTCGACAAGTTCGCCTCGAGGAACCGCATAAATCAAGGACCCATCGACAAGACCTCCTTCCCCCACCGATGCCGACGACGTCGACGCCAGAAGTCCTTCTTCCAACGACAAGTTCTCCTTCCGGAGGCATTGACGCCGAGGCGCCAAGATCTGCTTCCCCGATCCGAAGACCCCGGGCCCCGCTCTACTCCAGTTCACCATCGCGAGTCTGAACTTCATCGTTTTCCCGGCCGGACCCCAGATCCGGACCCTGAGACCCGACCCCGAACCTCTCGGAGCCCAAGAACGCCGAACCATAATGTTAATCACTATCCGACACAACAATTAATATTATAATATTACAATAAAGTCTATTGCATATTAAATTGTTCATACTGCATGCATATTTGTGTGGTTTGGGGCATTATGCCGATTCACCTCATAATTAAATATGGGGCCCATATGCGGCAAATCTAGTCTCATATTGGCCTCATTTAAACTTGTATAGCGAACCGATGATATAATTTTTGCCTTGTTAATACAACATTAAATTGGGGCATCTAAATAACATGAACCACCTAATTAAATGCAATATAGCCTAATTGCATCGCCCTTTGCCATGCCATACATCATACATGCATCATGCCGATCTTTTGGCATAGTAATAAATAGTGCATCCCGTGTTTCTTCTAGTGTTTTGATCATGACATAAGGCCGCTGAGTTGATGCGAGTGTCGTCCGATTCTGGATGATCCTTCTGTAATGTTTTCAAAGTAGCACCTCCCCCTTTCTACCTATCTTACTTTTATAGTATTTATTTCTCCCTGCTGATCTATTGCTATCCTCGAAAGGCGGCGTTCTGGTTTTCGCGTCTGGGTGATAAATCCTTTGCACTTTATATTGCCTTGACACATCCTATTACTCCGTTGATTGGTAGATAGTTGACTATAGTCGCTTGCTCAAGTGCTAAGGTCAGCCCACACTTGTTGGAGTCTCGCCAAGATGTTTACCGTTGGGATGATCATGGCTTTAATTATCATTAATAACTAAAATTGAAGTAGGTAAATGCAGAGGCACCGTAAGGATACATTTGGTTTCGATCACCATCGTGTCTCCAGAGACCCCGAAAAGTTCTTGACACCTGCTCAGAGATCGAGTTTAACCACATTGCATGTGTGGGCACCCACCATTTATACCCAATTCCAAGTATTGTACTGGGGCCATAACTAGTTTGAGGTTTTTTTTTATCCTGCATTTATACCATGCTTTACCGCTTTATTTAAATCAGGCGTATCGCACGCGGTACCGCTTTAGGATCGACACGTTACCAGATCGACACGCCCAAATTACATTTCGGTTCCTAATCGCTTATAGTCAGCCCACCCAAAACCCCGAGTCCGTCTCGAGACCGGTCACTTGCCAGGGTAGACTTAGGGTAATTTATGTACTTGTTTAACCGAAGGTCATGATTAGCCTGGCCACATAACCGATGGGTGGCGTTAATTGATCTCGCAAAAGGGTCGGCGCGTGGTGATGTCTCATGCTAATTATGCAGGATATTTTGTTGCACCCCTCGTTAAATCTTTTTCAAAAGCCAGGTCCGCTGGTTATGGACTTCCATTTGAGCATAGCTTCGATCATAGACAATCTATAACTAAAGTTTATCAGAAATTGACTTGTATCCGAGCAGACTAGTAATCAGATTCACTGACGGAATGGCTAATTAAAAGTACCAATGAATCACTGGTTTTGGGATATCTTGCGTTAATTGTATTCGACCAGTAAGTGCTTAAACTACAATGGAATGGTTAACCAAATTACCCATCGCTTATTTTATCGATGAGACTATTTCACCGACTAGTAATTGCTGCAAATTATAATCTAACAAATAAAATCGCCAATCGTGGTGGGAAGTTCCTGCTGACTTCTCGCTTGGTCTCGGAGGGGGAAATACCAGATGGGTGTTTGGTGGTAGAACTGCTGGTTCGGCTGGTGGTCTTTCGAATTTCCCAATAGCCGCCAGCTAAATCGTAGTCTTAGGTCGTTTAGTGTATGACGCGCCGCTTCACCACTATGTTTGCGTAGGCGAGACCGTCAATTTAGTCTCTTCGCTGCATCGGGTTTCTCAGACGACGCTCCTTCTTTTCCTTTTGCCGTCTTTGTCGGGCACCTTTTTTGTTTAGCAGTTGAGATCGCCGCCATAGAAGGCCTTTCCGCTTGGCCTGGGCAGTATGCACTATTGGTTATTTCTTCGTATTTGTATCTCATTTGCATCTTGTTCGTAGCCCACGCCTATTATTTTCAAGGTGATTGGATCTTGTATATTATATCTGTATTCTGACCTCGGTATTTCGCCGCTGTATATATATCTGCTCTGTAATCCCATCGAGGACTGCTGTGTAAATGTTATTACTTCGCTTTCCACCCGCACAAAGTGCTCGGTAAGGTTCTTTGAATCGCTTTATGCGGGTTTACGATCTTTAAAACTTCGTATAGGACCGATTCGAGGGTGTTACATATCTATAGACATTCGTTTGAAGCGTTTTCCACTATCACCTTCAGCCATGTATTTGATGGTAACCACTACTAAGATCAATTTTCAAAAAATAGTGGCTCCACACAACTCATCGGGCATGTCATCTAGATTGGTATGATGTGTCGATAATTCCACTCGGATAGCATCGATTGATTTAAATTACGCATAAATTGTGAACGTATCATCCGTCTTTTGGAACAAGAATCACGGTACCAGACGGACTAAAAGGATCATCAAACTTGAGACGAGTTGGTTGATTTGATCGCTCGATTTCTTTATCTCCTCCTCCCTCGTGTTCGTAAGTGAAGCAACACTTGCTGGGAAGTGGTGCACCGATGAGGTCAATGATGTTCATGCCGCCAAGAGGAGGTAGTCCATGTGGGAGCTCGGGAACACATCCTTGAATTCTTGAAAAACACTCATCAAAGATGGAGGAACATTGGTTAATTCATTAGTTCCTTGCTTAGTCCCTAAAGGAGGACATAGTGCAGATGGATGGGTCGTCTTAACATCTCTCATCTCACTTTTTGGTGGCAAGGAGAACACTCTTAGTTTTTCCACTGAGTTTGGCTTGTGGCTCCTCACCACTAAGGAGGTGGTTCTCTCTCCACCGCTTTTCCTACAAGTAGGTGTATTGTGCTTTGCGCCTAAGTAAAGCCTTTGTATACTGTTTCGCAATTATTTGGCTAGGGAGTCAATGGGTCGTAAAAACACATGTTTGTTGAGCCATTTGAAGGTGTGAAGGTTACTGTTGTGACCACTATGTTGAGCAGCCTGTCAAATTGCTGGGCTACGACCTGCATGTGTGTGGCAAATCGGTCAGGAACCACATCACACTCCACCGCATTCGTAAGGACAAATGGCGAAGAAGACCGATCACGGTATGCTTGATCTTCACGGGCCCTTGGTCACTCGGCCATCGCATGCGTGGCGGGGGTGCTTGCAGATGGAGAGGTGAGGTTGAGCTTCTCACACAACTCGGTGCTAGCAAGTTGTGGCAACTCCCTCCGTCAATGATCACCTTGATAGATTTGCCATTGATGTCTCGTGTTTGGAAGATATTGGAGTGTTGGTCTTCATGCTCTTGTGCTTGAGTGGTCAAGATCCTTGTGACGACAAGCGATGGGCGTCGTCATGTTCACACATGAGAAGTTCTTGGGCATCTTCCACTCGTTGCCTTGCCATTGCTTCCTTGACACGGCATCAAACTCATCTTCACTCAAGTACTCTTCATCACCATTGTCATGGATGAACAAGACTTTCTTGTTTACTTGTGCCGATTTTACCTCACACTTGTAGCATTCACCATTGAAAGGTGTATCACTCTTTGCTTGCTTTGAGGAAGTGTGGCTTGAAGGAAGGCTTGGAGGTACTTGAGGAGCTTCCATTAAAAGTTGTTAGTGTAGCATTGTAGCTTTCTTGTAGGTGAAATCGTCTTGGGCTTGTTGTACTTGATTTTGTTGCTATGTGCACAAGCTCAACCATGGTGTTGTATGTTTGGAACTCGACGATGCGCTTGTTGGGTGATCCAAGCCAATAAGGAAACGTGCCATTGTTTGCTCCATGCGTTCATTAATGTTGGCACGAATCAAGTTGAGTTCCATTTCCTTGAAGTATTCTTCCACGGTCTTTGTCCCTTGACGAAGCGCTTGAAGGTTGTTGAAGAGGTCACGTGTGTAGTGCGCGGGGACAAAGCGGGATCTCATATGAGCCTTCATGTCATGCCAAGTTGTGATTGGCGGCTCTTGTCTTGCATCACGAGCAACTTGAACTTGTTCCCACCAAAGGTGATGCGGCCCGTCCTATGGACGCTCCTACATCTACACCAACAAGTCCCCCAAGTGGACCCATGACTCGTGCCCGAGCCAAACTCCTACAAGCTAAGGTGAACTCGCTCCTCTCCTCGTGCCAATTTGATACCTCCTTGGATGGCATGCTACTTCATGCAACTACCCTCTGCATCATCAGGTACGAAGCTTCGACACGTCACCAAGCACCCAAGTATGGAGAACAAGGAGCAGAGTGTGAAGCAGGAGCCGCTGGAGCTGCTCAGACCAGACTCTCCGGTCTGCGCACACCGGAGTCTCCAGTCCACCAAACTCTCCGGCCTAAAGACACCAGAGACTCCGGCCCTTCCTCCGGTCTGACCCCCTGCACCGGGCCCTGGGACAATCTGAAGGCCCCTCCGGAGGGTGGTCCGGAGGCTACACCAGATTCTCCGGCCTAGACCGCAGTCTCCGGCCTGCACACCGGAGTCTCCGGTCCGACCGTCGCTAGGCATGAAAAGGCCTTTGGGCCTTTGGCCCATGTACCCCTTAGTCCGTCCAGAACTTGTCTTTTATTCCTAAAGTACCCATGTTTAAGTGGGTGGCCTATATATAGTCCCCCACCTCCATTGTAAACCCTAGGCATGATATTGGAATTAGTGGAAACCCCTTTGTGGATCTATCTAATTCTTGCCTCATGCTCCTTGACTAAGGAGCACCAATATCCCCAAACCTCGTTGGAGTTTGCATCGTGCCTCTGCATTGTACAAGGCCTAGGCATCGGTGTCCCTTTGCCTAGATGTCAAGATCTCACCGAGTCTCCCATCTCGTCGTGGTTGAGAGAGTTCTCCACGCCGATCCTAGGGTTCTTGGCCGGACCGGTCACCGGCGTGAGCTATTGGTGTGTATCGTGGTTTTGTGTGTGTGTTCTTCACGTTCTTCGTGCATCGTTCGTGTTCATCCTCCCTCTTCCGCACTCCATCCTTGATTTGAAAGGAATCGTGAAAGATCGGGCCACCCTAGAGGTTTGCCCTCAACAAAGGTTGGTGTAATCATCAAACTCGAAGCCATGGCGATCATCTTCTCGTTGCTATAGTTGTGCATGCGGAAGATCTTGTCGACTTTGAATGCCCACGAGAGGTATTCTTCGGGATCATTGGATCCGGTAAACTTGGGCATTGTGAACTTGAGCTTGCCAAAATTTTCTTCATCATTGGTCATTATGACGAGCTTGGTGACCTTGTTGATGATCTTGTAGTTGGGGAGGTGGAACTTGGTTCTCGCGTCCTTGTTGTGGAGCTTGCTCTTGATATTGTTGTTGAGGAGCTTGCTCTTGCTCTTGGCGCGGTTGTTGACGTGGTTGAGGCACTTGGGCCCCATGAGGTTGTTGAGGATGTGGAGCCTCATGACGCGGTTGATGACGAAGGTGAGGCTCGTTCCTTGGTTGGTGATGTTGGTTAGGCACATTGGCCTCACGGCGAAGAACATGGTCATGAGCCTCTTGACATGGTGGGCGTCGCTCAACTTGTATCACTTGATGCTCCAAGTTTTGTTGAGGTGGGGGAGGCACCTCGTAATGACCATGGTGTCGGTGCGCACGTTCATGACGTTGATGACGAGGAGGAGGATCTTGGAGAGCTTCACGTCGATGATGAGCTTGATTCTCCAAATTGGAGTCATCACTTGTTATGTCAAGTATGTGTCGCGGTCGATGGTGATAGACTTGTGGTTGCACTTGCGGTTGCTCTTGTTGGAGCACTAATGCTGCGTGATGACGGTGCTTCTTGCCTTGCTCGTGGCCTTGAAGAGAAATCACCATCAGCGGCGCGTCGTGGGAAGGTACATAGTTCAAGAACTTCCATCTTCAACCACGGGGCATCATTGCGCTTGGAGCACTTGGGTGAAGATCTTGTTGAGGAGCATGACGACGCGATGAGCTTGAAGAGCTTGATGCGCGTGAACATGGCCTTGCCATACGATGAGGCGTCAAGATTGTCATTTGTTTGACACGGATTGAGCGCTTCATTTTGGTGGTCAAGTTGTGATGCATTGCATGCATTTGTCGTCGAGGCGGTTGTCGATGTTCTTGAACTCGGCTTGCCTCGCCAAATTGTTCATCTTGTCGCGCCCCAAGGCGTTGGCAACGCTTCATGGAACTCTTGCCGACGATGAAGTGACTTGCGCGCTGTCATGTATGCGGTCCTTGATCTTCTTGGGGAGGTGGTTGGCTCGACTCAACGTGCCTATCCATCATGCAAAGCACACAAGTATTGTATATGAAGTGGAATATGGTGGTGTTAGCCTTGTACCTCACCTTGGGATTGCACCAAACTAGAAACCACAAGTGAGAGCTAAAGCGCAAAGTGGAATTGCAAAGAAAACTCACACTAAAGAAAGAACTAAGTCTCAAAAGCTTGTTGGTGGTAGGTTAGGATTGTGGAAAGCCAAAGTACCAACCAAAAGAAAAGGGATAGTCAAATGTGGGTAAAATCCAACAAAACTCAAGTCAAAGGCGAAGGTCAACAATTCAAAAGGGTGACGGGAACCTACGACTATGTACACACACGTGGAGATAGTTGGGATTGACACGACTATGAAAATGAGCAAACAAAATGTCCTAATGAAGACTAAGCTCGATGTCGTGCTAATGCAAGGAGAGACCGTGGCTCGTTTGCAAAGAGGAAAATGAGCAACGGATTTGCACTTGCCTTGGGTGCTCTTCTTTCTCTCTTGCTTACAAGCTTTGAGACTCTCTTTTGCAAGGGGAGACTATTTTTCTTTTTCTTTTTCTTTTTCTTTTTCTTTTTCATTGTATCTTTTTTTTGCTCTCCGTTGATGCTACCTAGTCACACTTGATATTGCTCTTGCACTCTCACTATCCAAGGACAAATGCACAATGCTCAAGCAAACACAAGATGAGCTACTCTCATGGGATAGGTACACACAAAGGAAGATAGGGGTTAACAAGGTGACGCAAGTTATACCTTCGTTGGTGATGATGAACTTGGCGTCGGTGGTGCGGGATGATGTTCGTGGGCCGTGGTGTCGATGAGCGTGGGGTTTGTCGAGGCGGAAGCTTGTTGTTAGTTGATGACACACACACGGGCACAAACAAACAAGAGGAAATTAGCCAATGCAAGATTAGATGCAAAACTCACACTCGGTAGGCCGGAGACTCGGGCCAGTGAGAACTGAGTCCGATGCAGGTCGAGATCCTGGCTGCTCGTGTTCTTGAGCGGAAATCCACGCCTTGGGTCCTCAAATCCGCGAAAAATTGGCCAAATTGGGCCGGGAAAATACAGGATAAAGCTGGACCAACACCTAAGACAACGTTTGGTCGGATCAAAACCACAAATAACACTCCAAATCAAGACAAAGATCCAAAGGCAAATTTGGGCTGTATTTTGGGGATTTTCGAATTTTTGGTGGATAGAAGAAAATTTTGTGGGGGAAATCGTGAGCAACGAACCTCTTCATACCAATATGTTGGGGGTAAACCTCTAGGGTGGCCCGATCTTTCAAGATTCCTTTTCAAATCGAGGATGGAGTACGGGGAGAGGAGGGGAGGAAGAACACGACGAACACACGCACAAAGAACGCGCAGAACACACACACACAAAACCACGATACACACCAATACCGGTCCGTAATCCCTAGGATCGGCGTCGGCGGAGGACTCTCTCTCGAACCGCACGGCGAGATGGGAGACTGTGAGATCTTGATGTCTTGGCAAAGGGACACCGATGCCCAGGCCTTGTACAACACGGAGGCATGATGCAAACTCCAACGAGGTTTGGTGATATGGGTGCTCCTTGGTCAAGGAGCATGAGGCAAGGACTAGATAGATCCACAAAGGGGTTTCTACTAATTCCAATATCATGCCTAGGGTTTACAATGGAGGTGGGGACTATATAGGCCACCACTTAAACAGGGGTACTTTAGGAATAAAAAGACTCCGGTGTGGTGGACTAGAGACTCCTGGGTCGGAGATTCTTCTTTGGACCGACTGGAGGGGCCTTTAGATTGTCCCAGGGCCCGGTTTGGGGTCGACCGGAGGTGGGGCCAGAGACTCCGGTGTCTTCAGGCCGGAGACTTTGGTGGCCCGGAGACTCCGGTGTGGCAAACCGGAGACTCCGGTCTGAGCAGCTCCAGTGGTTCCTGCGTCACGCTCTGCTCCTTGTTCTCCATCCTTGGGTGCTTGGGATGTAAGCTTCGACTGATGATGCATAGAGTAGTTGCATGAAGTAGCACACCATCCAAGGAGGTATCAAATTGGCATGAGGAGAGGAGTGAGTTCACCTTAGCTTGTAGGAGTTTGGCTCGGGCACGAGTCATGGGTCCACTTAGGGGACTTGTTGGTGTAGATGTAGGAGCGTCAGAGAAGCTGCATCAAATCTGGAGGAGACGAGGAGATAGAACGTCAAATCAACCAACTCGTCTCCAAAGGATTGATCCAAGTTAGCACGCGGTACCCATGATTCTTGTCCCAAAATCGGATGATACGTTAGGTTATGCATGGACTCCGCCCAATCAATGTTATCACTATGCGTTATCGACATCCTATAACACGTCTCAATGACATGCTTGATGAGTTGTGTGGAGCCACTATTTTTTTGAAAATTGATCTTCGTAGTGGTTACCATCAAATACGCATGGTGGAAGGTGATGAGTGGAAAACCGCCTTCAAGACCAAATTTGGTCTCTATGAATGGTTGGTTATGCCCTTTGGCCTATCTAATGCCCCATCCACCTTCATGCTTTATGAATCATATTTTGCATTCTCTCATTGGCAAAGTGTTGTTGTCTATTTTGATGATATACTTGTTTATAGCAAGTCGCTTGAGGACCATGTTACGATGTCAAGGAAGTTTTGAAATCCTTGACATGAAAAGCTATATGCTAATCTTCCCAAGTGCACTTTTACTAAAGACAAGTTGATATTTCTTGGATTTGTCGCTTTCTTGAAGGGCATTGAAGTTGATGTTTCAAGGTAAAGGACATACGAGATTGGCCCATCCTAACAAATGTGAGTGAACTCCAAAGTTTCGGATTCTATCGCTTTGTGAAAGACTTTTCCACCATTGCTTGCCCTATCAACGAATTGACCAAAAAGAATATCACCTTCGTGTGGGGCAAAGCTCAACAAAAAGCTTTTGATGAACTTAAAAAGAGGCTCACCGAAGCACCTCTCCTTGCGTTACCGGATTTCACTAGAACTTTTGAGATAGAGTGTGATGCTAGTGGTATTGGCATTGGAGGACTCCTTGTGCAAAATGGACGTCCTATAGTCTACCATAGCGAGAAACTTGATGGTGCTTGCCTTAATTATCCGATTTATGACAAAGAGCATTTTGCCTTAGTTTGTGTTCTTCAAGTTTGGCAACACTACCTATGGCCTAAAGAATTTATCATACATTCCGACCATGAGTCGTTGAAATATCTCAAAGGCCAAGCCAACTTGAGTAAGAGACATGCTAAGTGGGTTGAGTTCATGGAGTCCTTTCCTTACATCGTCAAGTATAAGAAGGGCAAAGATAATATAGTGGATGCTTTGTCTCGCAAGCACACAAACCTTCTTACTCGACTAGAAATCAATGTATTGGGTCTTGATGAAATTAAAATTTGTATTCTTCCGACCCATTCTTTGAACAAATTTATGCAAAGTGCTCCATTGATAAAGGAGTTGATGATTTCTATTTGCATAACGGCTTTCTATTTAAACAAAACAAACTTTGCATTCCGAAGTCGTCTCTTCAACTTTTGCTTCTCCAAGAATCCCATGGTGGAGGCCTCATGGGTCACTTTGGTCATGACAAGACATTGGACATGCTCTCCACTCATTACTATTGGCCCAAGATGAAGCGCGACATGGAACGCTACGTTCAACGATGCACAACATGTGTTCAAGCTAAGTCGCAAGCTAACCCTTATGGTCTTTATATGCCATTGATTATTTCTTATGCACCTTGGTCTGACATTAGCATGGACTTTGTGTTAGGATTGCCTAGGTCTAAGCATGGTCATGATTCTATTTTTGTTGTCGTGGATCGCTTTTCAAAAATGGTACACTTCATACCGTGCCATAAGACCGACGATGCTTCACATATTGCGAATTTGTTTTTCATGGAAATCCCATCTTCACGATGTGCCAAGAAACATCGTCTTTCATGACGTCAAATTCATGAGTTATTTTTGGAAGACCCTCATGGCCAAGCTCGGCATCAAGCTACTCTTTTCATCCGCTTCGCACCCTCAAACTGATGGCCAAACCAAAGTTGTCAACCGAGGCCTCGAAACTTGAAGAACTTGAAGGATTAGGAGGAATGCATTCCCCACGAAGTTCGCATAACCGTGCCAAGAACTCAACAACCAAGATGAGCCTTCATGATCGTCATCGTTTGAACCCTCACCGGCTCGACATATTACCGCTACCTCTTCATGAGAGCACCAACATGGACGCCGAGAATCGCAAGACTAGCTATGAAGAAGCTTCACGAGGAAACAAGAGCTACAATCACAACAAGTCCTTTGCCAAGCTTCAAGCTTAAACAAGGACAAGAAGCAGATGATCTTTGAAGAAGGTGACCTCATGTGGATACACCTAAGAAAGGACCTCTTCCCCAACGAACGCGACTCCAAGCTCAAGCCTCGAGGAGATGGTCCCTTCAAGGTCCTAAAGAGAATCAACACCAATGCCTACATCATCGATATTCCGACCTCCAAGTACCTTGCAAGCAATACATTAAATGGCAAGGACCTTTCACCCTACCATGGAGATGTTCAAGGTGATAACCATGAAGATGAAGTAGAAGAAGAAGCTATTGAGCCGAGTCTCCGCCACCAAGCCCGGAGTATCCGGACTGGACTCCGGACCAGTCTTTGGACCCCCGCCAGGAACCCTATGTATGGACCCGTGGAGTCTTCACCGGAGAGCGTCGCCAACCCCGGAGTCTCCGGTCACCCCGGAGTCTCCGACCCATCTACCCCGGAGTCTCCGGCCACACCTAGAGAGTCTCCACCCAAGGACTCGCCTCGACTCCGGACCCTCGAGCACACTCTATGCCACCTGAGTCCACCCGGTCTGCACCCCTAGAGTCTCTAGCCCTTTGACCCCGGAGTCTCTGGTGTAAGTGGATCAGGCGTGTGAAAAGCCTTTTGGGCCTTCGGCCCATGTATACCCTTTAATCCATCCAGACTTTACCTTTTATTGCCTAAAATACCCTTGAACTGCTGGCTGACCTATATATAGTCCCCCACCTCTATTGTAAACCCTAGGCATGATATTTGGAATTAGTGGAAACCCCTTGTGGATCTATGTAGTTCTTGCCTCATGCTCCTTTGACAAAGCAACACCAAATATCACAAACCTCGTTGGAGTTTGCATCGTGCCTCCGTCTTGTACAAGGCCTAGGCATTGGAGTCACTATGCCTAGAGGTCAAGACTTCACCGAGTCTCTCTACTCACTGTGCCGGTTCGAGAGAGACTCCTCCGCCCGACACTGATCCTAAGGATTACGCCGGATTGGTCACCACCGGCGTGAGCTATTGGTGTGTATAGTGGTTTTTGCGTGAGTGTGTTCATTGCGTGTTCATTCGTTCCTCCTTCCCCCGCACTCCACCCTCGTTTTGAAAGGGATTCATGAAAGATCTGGCCACCCTAGAGGTTTGCCCTCAATAGGTGGTTTATGAAAAAGAACACACATACAATGACACCTGGATCCAAGTGGTTTATGAAAAGAACACACATGCAATGATTCTAGTGGTGGTTTAGAAAACAAACAAACATACAATGACTGTGGATCCATGTGGTTTATGAAAAGAACACACATTTAATGAGACCGGTGGATCCAAGTGGTTTATGAAAAGAACACACATGCAATGACACTGGTGGATCCAAGTGGTTTATGAAAAGAACACACATGCAATGACACTTTGGTGGATCCAAGTAGTTTATGAAAGGAACACACATGCAATTACTCTAGTGGTGGTTTATGAAAGGAACACACATGCAATGATACTGGTGGATCCATGTGGTTTATGCAAAGAACACACATGCAATAACTCTAGTGAATCCATATGTGGTTTAGGAAAGAATACACATGCAATGATTCTAGTTGTGGTTTAGGAGAAGAACACATGCAAAGGACTCGTGGATCCACGTGGTTTATGAAAAGAACACATGCAATGACTGGTGGATCCATGTGGTTTATGAAAACAACACACATGGAATGACTCTAGTGGTGGTTTAGGAAAATAACACACATGCAATGACTCTAGTGGTGGAACACACAATGACTCTAGTGGATCCATATGTGGTTTAGGAAAGAACACACATGCAATGACTCTTGTGGTGGTTTAGGAAAAGAAGAACATGCAATGATGCTGGTAGATCCATGTGGTTTATGAAAAGAACACAAATGCAATGACTGTGGATCCATGGTTTATTAAAAGAACACAAATGCAATGACTCTAGTGGTGGTTTTGAAAAATAACACACGTGCAATTGCACTAGTGGATCCACGTGTTTTATGAAAAGAACACATGATGAGGACATCCATACTATTCCACTATCTCCTACTCCTATTCACAATTAAGATGTTGCTGCAAAGAACAAGTCCAATGAAATCAGATTGGACCCATTACAAGAGCTCGTGCATAGCTGATTGAGCAACAGGTGAATTCACTCTTAATTGAACCTGATGTTTTACTTAATGAGAACTTTATACTACCTGCATTTATGTATAATCAGTCGTTGGAGGAGGAAGGAGAGGAGAAGAAGGACAAGCGCTGATTTCCAATATCAACAAGTGCGCGAGGGAGGAGCAGGAGATATGCGCACTAGGAGGCAATGAGGAAATCACGTATGAGAAAGAGAGAGAGATGGCGCACCAATAGTTACATGTTTGAGGTGTTCCACGATGTTTGGACTGCGTGCCAATATGGCCAAACCCATATATGGGTCGGTATGTATGAGTTTGAGTCGAACCGAGCCGGGCTTTGGCCAAGATATGGCTATTTTAGGCCCGTTTAGAGGGAGGACGCCCCAGCCCTCATATAAACCTCCGTAGCCGTCACAAGTTAGGGTTTAGACCACGTTAAAATATTTTGGAGTTGTTTCTTTCATAGAACCTCCGGAATTACCCTGTGTTCGAATCTACCAACTATAATTGAGTGTGATCTGTTGTTCCATTGGGAATTAGTAGATTGCATACTACAAGGCGCAAGTGCGCAAGAGTGTGGTGTGAATATCCTACAAGGTTCGAGATCGTTGCACTGGCATCAGGGATCGAGCGGGAGAGATCATAGCTACGCACTAGTTATCTATCATCCACCATATCATCGACAAGAGCTTACTGAGAAGATCGGGCCACCCCATATCTTCTTGGTATCAGATTTCCAGTGTTGCCTCTAAGCATCCACAAATCCATCCATAGATTAGTTGTTTTTGTCCTTATACGTAAAAAGCCACACAAAATATTAGGGTTTATAGTTCATTGCCAGTGCCTAGATAACATTGTTCGTGAGTTCTAGTTGCTGATCGTAATCCTTTTGTGTAGCCTTTTTTTTTAAATCCGAGTCGTAGTTTTTGTCTAGTCTTCATCTATTTTTGATCCATTGTCGGAGTCCCTAGACTATTTCTAGACTGTTCGTCGTGTTCTTGAGTCTTAGATCTATTAGGTAGATCGAGTTTGTTTCATGTAATGCGTGAACGTGAGGGAGAAGGAAAGCAAAAGAAGAAGAAAAGAATCGCGATCGAGAGCTACGTTATCGTGAATTTCCTCACGTGAAAGCGAAGAAAAAATTCGGATCGCTCGCCACGCAACCATAGAGGTGGTATGACCTCTAGCGTGAGCGTCAGGCGAAAAAAAAAATCGGACACCTCGCCTGACCACAGACAAGTGTGTCCTCATACGAGAAATTTTGTGTCTCACATCTGCCGTGCAGGATTTGGGCATTTTTCTGCCTGCGGCGAGACCAATTCGTGTCAATTTTTTTTTTTTGTTTATTTTTTTACTGAGTCCACATAGCGTACCTATCCTTGTCAGCCTTAGTAAGCCTTTCTTTGTGTCTAAAACTATCCCACGAGACTAGCATGCTTAGTGCTCTGTGGCTGCTCGGTTTAGCAATCTTGTGCCCGCTTGCTGAGACATTGCTAGCGTCTCTCCTTGTGCATTGCAACACGAGCGTTCCTCCGACATACCTCACTTTATTGAGCTCATTTTCATAGTTGCAATTGCCCCATTTATCTCCAGCGTGTGTGTTTCCGTGGGTCTTTGTCATACAATCAACACTAGGACTTGTTTGTGTAGTTAGGATACCATACCTATAGCTCCACCATAAATATGTGTGCCTGTGATCGTTCTCTATACCTTTGATATTCACTTCATCACATCAGTGCATCAGTTTTTGATTTCGTTTGGTAGAGCATCTCTATTCACTTTGGAACGGTAAGATCTCCTTTCTTATTAGTTGTGAGTGAGCTATGAGAGTTCCACCATACAGATTTTGATTTTTGCACTCACCTACTAATCATGTCTTCTAGTGATGATGATGTTGTGATGCAGAAAAAGAAGGATGAGGAGCTTGTTAATTGGCGTGAATATGAGGCTTTGAAGTCCCACTTGACACGTGTTTACTAACACGACGATGCCATTGACAAGAATCTCCAGGATATGAATATGAGATTGGGTCAGCATGTTGGAACGGTTGATACTATTCAAACGCAAGTGGCTACGCTCAATGTCAATGTTACCACTTTGCAGACCATTGACGGTTTGATAGCCGCTTTACATAGAAGGGAAGATCCTCAACATGATGATGCCTTTGATGATTTCGATGAGGGTAGCATTGTGGATGCTCCACATGTTGGCAGGGGCGTGTTATTCCCCGCCCATGCACCTGCTATGGTCGTGGGTTTGCCCTCTTGGGCGTGCTCAACGTGTGCCCAACCAAGTGCGATGATGGTTTGGGCAAGCCAAAATTCTCAATTCCTAAGTTTGATGGTTCCATTGATCCTGAAGACTACCTCACATGGGAGTTGAAGATTGAGAAACTCGCGCTTATTTGACTATCCAAGATAAGAAGGTCAAGCTTGCGATCTGAATTTGATGGTTATGCTTTATGCTGGTGGGATGCTCTTGTGCAACATAGGAGGGAGGACAATGAACTTGTGATGGATTGGTGCGAGATGAAGCAAATCATGAAGGCTCGTTTGTACCAACCAACTACTTATGCATCAGTTTTTGATAAATTGCGAATTGAAGCAAGGCACCATGACAATTGATGAGTACTACATGGAGATGGAGCTGCTTATGCAGCGTTAGAATTCGTGAGTCCATTGAGATGACCATGCAGCGATTCCTAAACAACTGAAGTTGCCAATCAAGAGCATAGTTCGTCATCACAAGTATGAGACCATGAATGAGCTATTGCACCATGCTAGAGAGGTCAATCCCAGTTGGCAAAGAGGCGAAGTCACGCTACTGCTTTTCCATCCTCCAGAGATTTTCGGCCAGATCTATTCCTCCTACAACACGCCCACCACCGCTGCTGCTTTACACCATCGGCCAAACCAGCAAGTACACCTTCGCTTGGTTCTAATGCTCGAAACCCGCTGCTCCTGCCGCTAGCTCGGGTTCCAACATGTCTACACGACGCACGTGATGTGGTGTGCCATACTTGTGGAGGTAGAGGTCACTACAAGAAGATTGTCCAAACATAAGGTTATGTTTGTTAATGAACAAGGTGAAGTAGAAAGTGGAGATGAAGCTCGATGATGATATTGATGATGGCGAGGATGGTGCCGATGCATATGCTGCGAGCGTGCACCCACTATTGTCGATCTTCACGTACTTAGTGTGCAACCGTTGAGGAATCCCAGCTTGCAACTTGTTCCAAACAAAAGCTCTAGTTGGACCAAACAAAGCTTGCAAGGTCATTATTGATGGAGGTAGTAAATCTTGCAAGTAAGGAACTATGTGCCAAACTGAATTTGATATACTTACCTCATCCCAAGCCATACTACATACAATGGTTGAGCAACAATGGTGAGATGAAGGTAAATCATATGGTACGTGTGAATTTTCAAATAGGGCCATACAAAGATTCTATTGATTTTGATGTGGTTCCTATGACTGTTTGTCACCTACTATTGGGTCGGCCTTGGCTCTATGATCGCCATGTGCAACACAATGGCCGAGCCAATACATATCACTTGGAATTCAAAGGAAAGAAGATTACTATGCAGCCAATGACACCACAAGAAATTGTGAATGATTCTCGCCAGAAGATAGAGGTGAACTTGAAGGAAGATACTACCACTCTACGAGACTGTGTGATGCTGTTCCTGATGTAATTGAGCCTAAATTGAGTGATATAACAAAAAGTGAGAGAGTGCCTGGTTTATTGATATTAGCCACTAAGGAAGATATGAGAGAATTTCGTGAGGATCCTACAGCCATGCCACTTGTGCTCATGTATAAGGGCGAGGTATTGGTTTCTAACGACATGACCCCTATTTCTCTTGGTGTCTCGTCTGTTTTGCAGGACTTTGGGGATGTGTTTCCAGAAGATGTACCCAGGGCTTACCTCCATTATGCGTGGTATAGAACATCAAGTGGACTTGATTCCTGCGCCACACTTCCCAACTGTGCACCCTACAGGACTAATCCCAAAGAAACTAAGGAAATTCATAAGCAATTACAAGCGTTGCTGGATAAAGGGTACATTCGTGTTTCTCTTAGCCCTTGTGTTGTTCCTGTTATTTTAGTTCCTAAGAAAGATGGTACATGGCGATGTTGTGACTATTGTAGAGCGATTAATAACATCACTATTCGATATCGTCATCCTATTCCACGCTTAGAGGATATGCTAGATGAATTGAGTGGTGCTATTTTCTAAAATTGACTTATGATAGTGGTTATCATCAAATTAGGATGAAAGAAGGGGATGAATGGAAAACTGCTTTCAAAACTAAATTCGGTTTGTATGAGTGGTTAGTCATGCCGCTTGGTCTTACTAATGCACCTAGTACTTTCATGCTTGATGAATCATGTTTTGAGAGAGTTTATTGGTCGCTTTGTGGTTGTTTACTTTGATGATATACTCATATACAGCCACAGAATCTGAACATTGCACTCATATTAGACAAGTTTTGCAAGTGTTACGTGATAATAAACTTTATGCTAATCTTGAGAAGTGTACATTTGCAAAAGATAAGGTCATATTCCTAGGATTTGTTGTTTCTAAGAATGGAGTAGAGGTAGATCAATCTAAAATTGAATCAATTCAGAATTGGCCTACTCCCATGAATGTAAGTCAAGTGCATAGTTTCCACGATTTAGTTGGTTTTTATAGGCGCTTTGTTAAAGATTTTAGTAACATTGCTGCAACTTTAAATGATTTGACAAAGTTAGGTGTTCCTTTTGTATGGGGCGCTACCAAGACATTGCATTTGATACATTGAAACATTTGCTTACTTCTGCACCATTACTTGCATTACCTGATTTTTGAAGCAATTTGAAGTTGAATGTGATGCTAGTGGTATAGGGTGGCTTTTGATGCAAGAGGGTCGCCTATAGCTTATTTTTTTCCGAGAAATTGACTGGTGCTCGCTTGAATTATTCAATCTATGATAAAGAATTGTATGCACTTGTGAGAGTACTTGAAGTTTGGCAACATTATTTGTGGCCAAAGGAATTCATCATACATTCGATCATGAAGCATTGAAATACTTGAAAGCTCAATCAAACTTGCATAGAAGATTAGCTAAATGGGTTGAGTTCATTGAGTCGTTTCCTTACATCATTAACTATAAGAAGGGAAAAGAGAATGTTGTTGCTGATGCTCTATCTAGGAAGAACATGATATTAACCAATCTTGATGTTAAAATTCCTGGATTAGAAGCTATTTGTGCACTTTATGCAACTGGCCATGATTTTGCTGAACCAAATCGCTTTGTGTGCTCGTAAACACATGGGATAAGTATCATATACATGATGGATATTTGTTTCGAGCCAATAAACTATGTAATCAGAATCACACAGTTTGTTCTTAGTGGGAACTACATGTCAGCAGTTTGATGGGCTTCACGTGGAGAAGACGTTGCTCATGCCATATCATCATTTTATTAACAAGATGAGTGCTTGATGTGTACAGAGCCAGAGCGTATTTACTACTTGCCAAGTCGAATCCAAGCTGTGCTTCCTCACGGTTGTGCTGGCACACCTCTCTCAAAAAATTCTACTTACTCCATGGGAAGATTAGTATGGATTTTGTAAAGAAGTCTATTTAAAACTTAGAGAGGCTCATGATTCATATTTGTAGTGATGTTCTAAAAGATGGCTCATTTTATTGCCCGCCATAAAAGCGTATTTATGTATTTATGTTGCTAACCTGTTTTTCAGGGACATCGTGAGATTACATGGGCACACCAAAGACGTATTTACCGATCATGGATGTGAAGTTCATGAGCTTACTTTGAAGTCCAAGTTGAAGCCACGTGGTGCCGGGTCTCACAAAGTGCTAGCCAAAATTAATGATAATGCCCGGCCAATTGATATACCCATTGAGGAGTTTGGTGGTGCTAGCAACAGGCTTACTGTTGCTGATTTGTCACCATATCCTGAGAAGACCTTGGAGCATCGAGGTCAACGCCTTTTAGCTGGAGAGTGAGACATGAGGACATCCATACTATTTTAATTATATCTCCCACTCCGTCCACAATGAAGATGTTGAAAGCAAAAGAACAAGTCCAATGAAACCAGGATTGGATCCATTACAAGAGCTCTCTCTAGCAAAGCTGATTGAGCAACAGAATTCACTCAATTGAACTCGATAAGTTTCTACTTAATGAGAACTTATAATACCTAAGTCTATGAATCTTGTATGATCAGGTTTATTGATAACACAACTATAATAAGATAACTATATGAGATAAAGGCCCAGAACTTTTGCTCGGAATTTACAAGGTATCAAATGCATAGCCTACAATCATAGGAGCGTAACTAGTCTCAATGGGTGTTTGCTGAATGCAAAGATAGTGTAGCCATACATAAAAGCAAGTAGAAAAAGTCATGAATTTATACCTTCACGATCTTCACCCTTTATTACAGGATCCGCCTGTTCACGGAATTTGGATGGAGTAGATAGGCATGAACCATGGATATGATGATGTAGATCTTTCCTCAAAACGGTAGCCAAAGAACACCCGTGTAAACCGAGTTCAGATGCAAAAGTTAAGGCTTCAAAACCATGAAATAGATTTGTCAAGGCCATAATGGAGATTTGCCAGAAACCCGTCTGGACCGAATCTCCAGTCCGAGGTTCTAGGACGTCCAGAACTGGTCTGTACATTTTTAAGTAAAACCCGGAACCAAAACTCAAATTGGTGGGGAAATAGCAATTAGGGTCAAGGAACGCAGGGGAAGGTAGACTGTTTAGGGTAATCCACGATTTAAACCTACCAAACGCACTCAAATCATACAGATCGATCCAAAACACGACTGGGGCTGTTTTGATGAAATTTTCAATTTATGGGGAAAGCCCAAAATCAGAGGAGAGAACCGTGGCAACCAAAAGCTGCGGATACCAGATGTTATAAATTTTGGTGGCCCGACCTCAATGGATCTCATGGTCAAATCAATGGGAAAGCGAGGGACAGGAGAAGGCTGAAGAGGACGACACCGCTAAGAACATCATGAACACACGAAACTCACGCCGATGGCTGGGTTGGCCGACATTCCCGCCGCCAGGCCACCGGGTCCAAAAGAACTCGTGAAGGAAAGATCGTCAACGTGTTTCTCGATCCCACGAGAGGGGAAGAACACTTTGAGAGGGTCTTCACGCCTCGCAAAGGTGGACACTGGCTGCCAAGGCTTAGTAAACGAGGGGAGGCGTGGATGCAAACTCCACCAGGTGGTGAATGATAGTCGATCCCCTTGGTGGAAGGGGATGAGGCAAAACCAGATTCCACAAAGGGGCTCTTTCTTTAGTCTATCATCTATGCTCTTAGTTACATGAGGGCTGGGGCACTATATATAGGCTAGCCACTAGCGTTCAAGGGTACTTAGGAAAAAAGGGAAAAGTCTGAGCGGATTATAAGTACATAACAAAGGGCCCACCGGCGCACGAGGGGCTCCACGCCAGGCCGACTAGCAGGTCCCGGAGACCTCGTGTGGGCTGAGACTCCGTCTATTTTCAAAGCCATCTCCCGTGAGGGTCACGCCCCTCGAGCCTCGATCCTGGGTCAGTCCGCAGATGGGTCCGAGACTCGTGTCTCAAAGCCGGAGACTCCAGCAGCAGTTTCAAGACCCGGCGGCTCCAACACGCTTCTCCGCCTTCTCTTCCAAGCCTCTCGTCTTGTCGTGGCCTTGAAAGCCCAGGGCCTCCCTCCGCACTGGCTGCATGAACCCATCATGATATGGGACTGAGGCGAAGTGGGGTACAATTAATTCAAGAGGGTAGGGAAGTACCGTGAGCAGAGGAACGACCTTGAGTCCATGATTTACTCATATGCTGGAGACCATGATGTGGTAACGATCAAGGTCGGCTACATCATGTTGCTGGCGCTTAGGAGGAGGAGAGTTGTTAAGAAGGACAAGCGCTGATTTCCAGGCCATTATCAACAAGTGCGCCGAGGGAGGAAGGAGGCATGTGACCAGAGGCAAATTTGAGGAAATCAATGACAGAAAAAGAGAGATGGCGCACCAAGAATTATATGCTCAGGAGTTCTACTATCGCTTGGACCTGCAGGCCAATAAGGCTAACCCAAGGGTCGGTATACCACTTGAGTCGAACTGTGCTGTCAGGCCAAGATATGCTGTTTTAGGGCCTGTTTAGAGGAGGACGCCCTAAGCCCTCATATAAACCTCCATAGCTGTCACAAGTTAGGCTTAGACCATGCTAAAATATTTTGGAGTTGCTCTTCATAGAACCTCTAAAATAACACACTTCAAGTAACGATGGCTAATCGTGCATCCATGTGGTTTATGAGAAGAACACATATGCAATGACTTAGTGGATCCATATGGTTTAGGAAAAGAACACGATGCAATGAATCTAGTGGTGGTTTATAAAAAATACACATGCAATGACCTAGTGGTATTCATAAAAGAACACACATGCAATGACACCGTGGATCCAAGTGGTTTATCAAATGAAGACACATGCAATGACTTGTGGTGGTATAGAAAGAACAAACATGGCCGACAAGCTCTGCCTTCCTACATCTACACCAACAAGTCCCCTGAGGGACCCATGACTCGTGCTCCAGCCAAACCCTACAAGCTAAGGTGAATGATGAGGATATATACAGGATTATGATGATTCGATCACCGAACTGGAAGGAAATATTGAGTCAAATCAATAATGACTATGTGAATTTATTCCTAATTGAACCTGATGTTTTACTTAATGAGAACTTTATACTACCTAAGTCTATGCATCTTTGTATGATCAGGTTTATTGATAACACAAGGCGAGGAGGAGGAGAGTTGCAGAAGAAGGACAAGCGCTGATTTCCAATATCAACAAGTGCGCGAGGGAGGAGCGGAGGCATGCACTAGGAGGCAATGAAGGAATCACGATGAGCAAGAGAGAGAGAGATGGCACCAAGAATTACATGTTTGAGATGTTCCACGATGTTTGGACTGCGTTAAGAAGGCCGAACCCATATATGGGTCGGTATGTATCTTTGAGTCGAACGAGTCAGTTTGGGCCAAGTTATGGCTGTTTTAGGCCTGCTTAGAGGGGAGGACGCCCCAGCCCTCATATAAACCTCCATAGCCACAAGTTAGGGTTTAGACCACGTTAAAATATTTTGAGTTGTTTTTTCATAGAACCTCCGAATTACCTCGTGTTCGAATCTACCAACTATAATTGAGTGTGATCTGTTGTTCCATTGGGAATTAGTAGATTGCGCATCACCGCTCGTGGGTCACGGCTCATGCGCGCAAGAGGTGGTGTTGTGAATATCCTACAAGGTTTGAGAGCTGTTGCATTGGCATCGTGGATCGAAAGGGAGAGTTCATAGCTATAGGCTAGTTATCTATCATCCACCATCATCATCGCCATCCGCCATCGAGAAGATCGGGCCACCCCATTTCATCTCATGTCATGCATTCTTTCCTGATGTGCTTTGAACTCGAGGTCTCCGTAAGTCACCTGAATCCTCAATTAGGCCTTGGCAACAGCATCATGCACTTATGCCGTGATTCAGGAACGTAGCATGTCAAATTCGAGTACCTATAGAGTATATCAATGTCACCTATAAATCTATATAAAATTAAAAATATTAATAGATCGAAGGAAGTACTAAAATAAGCCATTTCTAAACTTAAAAAAACCTTGTTTGCGTACTTCGAGTGGCTACCAGGCAAGATATAACAATTACTACTGCACACCACGATTTTACCCAAGCATGTCACTAGGATGGATTGATGCCTTTGCGTGTATACAAATCATGGCCTCCAATTTGCGAAACAGAAATTATTCAATGTCTAAACGGCATGATGCACGACTGACTATTTGGGTATTAGGAGACCTAGAGCGGGGAGATACTACTCCCTCCGCCTCAAATAGATGTCACAACATCTATTTTGAGATGATAAAAGTATCTTATCTGAACCACCCCTACTCTTACCTTTAAATTGAGACAGCTATTCTTGTGATCCGTGGTTTTAGTACGCTCTCTCCATTCAGAAATAACGAATTTATCTATACACTAAAATGTGTGTCTAGATATCTTTAAAATTAAACAAATCCATCTCAATTATTTCTAGACAGAGGGAGTAGTACGGATAGATTGGATCCCTTCTTTGTATTTGTTAGCCACTCACAGGCACAGCCTAGAAGCAGTCAAGCGTTTTTTACAGCTTCATGAGCACTAATTCCAGTTGGCAACGTTTCGCGAGCGGGTGAATTCCAGATGGTTTTCGAGGTCCAGTGCTCCAAATCGCTCCAGGGGTGTTTCGCGTGCGGGCGAGCCTCGTCTAGAACTGGTCTGAAGATTCCGTGACATAATTCCTAGCCAGCCAAACGCTTGAATTAGATGCCCTAATTCCAGTTCCATGATTCTGGTTCAATTATACGCAACCAAACACAGTGTTAGTTGTTTGGTCGTAGGCCGTGTTATTTCATTGGAGCATTCTATCACCATTGTCGCGGTCATCGGAGATGGTCCTTGTATAATCGTCCGCGGCGACAGATGTGGTGTAGCCCGCCATACCCCTGGTTGCTGCTGTTGTTGTCCTTGCGTTACCATCGTGCTAACATGTGGTATGGTGACAAATCAAAAACTAGTCAGCCAATGATAATCCTCTGATATTCATGTAATCCGTACGAGACTCCACATTAATCCTAGAGTCGAGAGAATATCATCCGTCAGATTAGTCTCTAATTTATTTTAAGAGGCTCCACATTAATCCTAAGTTGAGAGAATATCATCCGTCAGATTAGTCTCTAATTTATTTTAAGCCATACGATTAATAACGAGACTCCCTTCTCTCTCCCGCATGACTCGCCTTCGTCCTGTCTTCTGCCCGGGGAAAACATCCCTGATTGCTTCTGTAATATCGATCTGGTGGCGACAAGTTCGTCCGGGCAGATAATCACGTGTCTCAGAATCCTCTGCCGATCGGGCCGCACCATTGCTGCAGGTTCCTAGCTGGCGATCAGATAGAAGCTTGCACTAAAGATTTATTAGCTCATCTAGCAATCTAACAAGTTCAGTTGATGGATGTTGCTGTCCATACATCCATCTTGCACTAAAGATTAATTAGCGCATGTAACAGCTAGCTGAGCATCAGATCGATCAGTAGACCAAGCTGGAGGGTTTGTTTGTGCCTTGATACTATCCATGTTTTGCTTTGGCAGTAAGCACTACTCAGCGGCAAATCCTTCAGGAGAGGTGCAAATCGACCAGCTCTTGCAAGTCCACGTTGCGGGAAACGACTTGGCGCATTGAGCCTGTGTGTCAGCAAGGATGGCATACATGTCGAGACATCAGATCGATCTGTTCCAAGTATAGTTCACATCTTTGCTTTCTTATTTTAGTTTTACATCTCCCAATTTAATAATTGACTAGCTCGACGTGAAATTCTCACTTTGGAGTTGATCGAGTCTGTACTATATCTGAGGTATTATACCTACTACTGATTTTTCGATTTGAAGGGTACAAGTGGTATAAGTCACAGTTTAAAGGAAAGACATACACCGATGCTTCATCAGTCACAAAATTAAAGATAAGGTATAACCCGGTGCTTCATCAATCCCAGATGTCTACTGTGATATGCTTTCTCCCATCATATATATATGTTAATTTTCTCTACTGCATAACCTATAATTGCTAATTTAGGTACGGCTAATTTCCCGTACTACATTTTGATGTTTAATTCATATAACTCAACTGATGGACCTATAGTCATGGTTAATCTAAGGACCTAATTACCATTTGTGTGCTCTCTCAAACTCAGTGATTGTTCTACTCCCTCTTTGTTAAAATAGATGTCTCAGATTTCTCAAAAGTTGGATGAATCTAGACACTATTTAGTACTCCCTCCAACCCTGACTTAGATTTGTCTAAATATGAATGTTTCTAGACACGTTTTAGTGTTAGATATATCCGTATCTTGATAAATGTACGTTAACTAATATGGATCAGGCGGAGTATATAGATTCTTCCAAGTTTTGACAAACCCGGGACATCTATTTTAAGACGGAGGGAGTATGTTTTTTCCTCAGATTTATCTGCCATGACTTTAACAGATCGATATGCCGCCGCCGCCGCCCTCCAGCAGAACAAGTTTCAGATCTTCCTCCTGGATGTCTTCAGTGGTTATCTGCGGTGACAATCAGGCTGATCCATGAGGCTAGTATATAGGAGTTCATATAGGGCGGTGGTAATGTTTATAGTACTTCCTGCGGTGAAAGCATCATGCACATACTCCCTCCGTTTGGAAATATAAGACATTTTTAGCTTTGTAAAATAAGTTTATCTAGACACTTTTTAATGTATAGGTTCACTTCGAACCTCTATAAACCTATATACTAAAATATGTCTAGAAACATTCGATTCACAGAACTAAAACGTCTTATATTTCTGAATGGAGGGAGTACATGATACATCCAACGGATTGATCCATCTAGCTGGCACATATGGCGGCGTTCATATTAGTGCTCCTGAGTCCTAACAACACAACTTGGAGAACATGATCAGTGAAGTCGCTGGCCACAAGTTCATGTTAAATTAGTTTCCAACTGTATGTCTCTACTGATCGTTACATATGTCAGTAGAAAATTTAATTTGTCATGTCCCGTCTGATGAATGAAATAGGGCTTTACAATTTATGATGGTATTCAAATGTTTGGTCGGCTGATTAATCTAGAATTGTAGGGCTATTCAATATGTTCTGCGTGCCCACACACAAAATAGTGTTATGCATGCTGAGTGAATAAAATCTTCATGGTACTTATCAAACCACCATCCCACAATGTTGTAGTAATAGGCAACCTCTAATAAATTGTCGCTTCATTAAATTAGAGAAATGAACTACGAACTCTTGATTTCGTTTGGCTAAAAAACACTTTCATTGACACAACACAACATGTCCATCATGTTTGGATCTAGTTTAGCTTTCGTACTATTTTCACAAATCATAGTCATTTTTTGTACGTTATCTAAGGTGAACTGGGTCTATAGTTAAATATTCAGTTTAACTGATTCACTCATTTAGTTTTTCCCATAATGTATTTTCATTTGTTTCACTTCTCATAATTTGTTGTGCTCAATAGACAATCTCTCTCTAAGAATGATATTCTTTGCAAGAAGAAATACGTATGTTTACTGTAGGAAATGGATGAAATGCTTATTGCATATGTACTTCAAATCAAACATCGGTTAAGCTGATACATTTTGTGGGATTGGCTTGGATTAATGTATTACAACTTACATTAAACTGTAAACCCGCTGGGTTTAGTGCATTACGTCAGGAGTCGATCTGAACTCTTAGAGTCCTAGATTTATATACATGTAGTTTTCAAAACATCCGTTCACGCAAGATATCAACTCAAAAATAGAAAAAGGTAAATATTAATTATGATATTTTACAATAAGAGCGATACTGGAGAAAGGTATAAGCTATTAAGTAATTCATGGACATTGTTTAATAGTGAATATTTTCAGCGGTTTAGCTGTATTTTGTTAATCTTTTTATGATAGGAGCAAATAAATATTATATACCATATAAACATTGTTAAGTTCAGTAGTTTGGATGTCCTTATAAATATTCTTTAGTTCCAATCTTGACAAGTTTTCAGACAAAACGATATTATATAAGATTTTACTATAGCAGAAAGTTTTGAAAATTGCTAGCCCGTGCAGGAGCACGGTTAATGACTAGTTATTCTAATGCAAATTTTATAGTGCCGAGGGCTGAGGCTTCCAAGGTGTGACATTGCTGCATCAGGTACGTTCTAGAATAATTAAGAAATCCTTTCAAGTGGCTGATTCGATTAAAGAATGTTTTATTCATTTTGATGCAGCTACGATTTGGTGCGCAATCTGCCAACTCGAAACAACCCCTCTCTCTCTTCGCTCGTTCCAGCCATGCATATTCTTTTATTGGTTCTGTAGACGATGGCCTCCGGTACGCCAAGCCGGGCTCAACTGCCGGCTCTAGAAAGGTCTGACCAGTTGGCCGTAAGATAAAGGACTACAACCGGGTGGACCGCTTTAGTCAAATCTGGCAGGTGCGGAAGAGACAGCTGGGTGGCCACCTCTACCTGACTGTCTCGGATCCGTTGGCCAAGGTATGGAAGGGGTGCTGCTGCTTGCTGAGCACACCCCTAACCGGGCAGGCTAGTGCGCCGCCCTGCCGGCGCTATAAGACAAAGCCGCCAAAGCTCAAAGGTTGGAAACTGACGAGTAAAGTGCTGGGTGACGAGGAAAGCACCGACTGACGAGTAAAGCGCAAAGCTGATGAGTAAAGCGTCAGGTGACGCCCAAAGTAACGGTCTTGGGCCACTATAACGTTGTCCCCCTGTACTGAAGGCTTGACTGGGTCTTGGCCCACCGGCTGTGTCCGTCCAACCGGCCCGCTTTGTAAACCCGAAGCCCAAACAGTAAATCCTAGAGCTCACAATGTAACCTACCATTCCCAACCCGTATATAAGGGGATAGTGCTAGGGTTCTAGGTAAGAAATCACAAGTTACAAGTTCTCTAGATTCCACAAGTTTTGTAGTTTATTTTCCTCTAGCTCTCCATAGCAGCTAGGAAAACAGCTCAAAGAGCACTTGTACGGAGCATTCGTTTCCCATATTGTAGATCCTTGCAGGAGTAGGAGTGTTACCTCATCTACAGGGCTCCGAACCTGGGTACATCGCCGTGTTTGCAGTATCTGTGCCCAACCAGTTGCGAGTAGCCACCGATAGCATCCTGATTGTCCCTTTCATGCCATCCCCGATGGCACTGCTGTGTTCCACATCATGACAGTTGGTGCCCACCTTGGGGCACAGCGCTTTGGCTGGGGTTATCTTTCACACTGGACTTCCACTCGTCGCCTCTGGCCTCGTCCTCACCTTCGGCTCCTTCAACTGCATCCTCGACAATGCATCCTGGTTGAACGGGGAAACCTTAACAAGCGACGGCTCCGTTATACACTTCGGCGAGCACCACGTCTACGTCGCCACCGTCGCCGAGAACTTCCCTCGCGAGGTCATCACCATCTCCTACGCGCCGCCTGGCTTCTCCGCCCCGCGCCTCGCTAGCGGCAGCGTCGAGGTTATGATGGCCGGTGCAGGCGAAGGCCGCCGCCCGCCTCTGGAGCACGACGTAGGCGCCAACGACGCTGCTCCGCACAAGAAAGACCCAGATCCACTGGCCGCCTCCATCCAGAACCTCCGCATTCACATCGCCCCCGAGGTAGACCCAGCTGCAGCCGCGGCTGCGCTGCAAGCCACACGCCAAAACCTCCTGGAGGAAGCCAGCAAGGTCGCCGCCCGCCAACGCCGCCTGCACGCGACCATGCGTGAGTACAACACCGCACATGGCTTCACCCGCTTACCCGGTGCCAACCGGTAGGCTTTGCCCCAGGGCTATAACTTGGGCTCTGAACTGGACCATGCTGCTGACTCGCGAGTCCACGCGGCTCAGCCGGTTTACAGCACTCCGGCCAAGAACATGAGAGCCGCGGAAGCAGCCGCCGCTGAGCTAAGCCACCTAGAGGGTGATGAGCCACATTGATAGTAAACCACGTCCAGCTCCTCGCCGCCATCGCCAACAAGCGAAGCGGCGGCAAGCTTCGGAGGAAACAGCAAGAGCCAGCAGCCTCGTCGGGCGGCAGATCTGGCTGCAGGTGGCAGCAAGGCCTCCTCTCCAAATGCGAAAGGGCAGCCGCACGCGGTCGATCAGCCGGCCGTGGGAAAAACCCACGCGAAGCCGCATCAATCACCAGCATAAACCGTGATCCGGCTAACGAAGCTGGAAGAACCAACGCGCCACCCAAGTCCCGCCTTTCCGGATGGCTTGGCCCGCTCGAGCCAGAAGAGTCGTGGTATGCAGGCGCGTGCATCAACTTTTGATGCAGTCACGAGCGCTAGAGGAGGAAAGCCCAGCTGGCACAAAATGTTTTGGACCATGTATCCAGAACGAACCGTTTTCAAACGGATTTTCGCTACCAAGGGACACATCAAAGTACAATGGCATGGTCAAGCCGGAGGACTGTCTGGTGAACTAGACCACCGCGGTGGGCATCGTAAACGGCAATTGCCGGGTAGCCGTGCGTTATGTCCCCTCATGCTCCTCGACTCGTCCAAAACATACCTCAATAGTCTCCCCGACAACAGCGTCAACTCTTGGATTGACTTTGAGCAGGCGTTCGTCCGCAACTTCACCGGCACCTACAAGCGCCCGGGTCGCCCCGACGAACTCGCCCTTAGCGCAAAGACGAGACTAACCACTCTTACATCACCCGGTGGACAAGCATGCACAACTCATGCGAGGGGGTGCGCGAGCACCAAGTAGTTGACTTCTTCATCAACGGCTCCAGAGGCGGCACCATGCTTAAGCATAAGCTCCGCAGGTGGAGCCCAACACCATAGCCGAGACCATGGAAATCGTGGACAAGTATGCCACCGTGGAAGCGGCAATGAAAAGATCCATCCGGCTGGACGACCAGGGACAGATCGTCGTGGAGGTCTCCATGGACCGATGCCAGCTGGAAGGAAACAACCACTATCGTTTTATTGGAAACGACAGTGCCTAAGAAGTTTAGATAGAGGTGTTTGGACTAGCACGAAAGCTCTCGACAACTTCCACAGGCGGGATTGGGTACGAGCAAGTGTGGCGAGACACAAGAAGTACCCTGGTTCGGAGCCCTCGTGGTGAAGTAAACTCCTACTCCTGCCGATCTGACTATGAGTAGAATACAGAGTACAATCGCTCCTCGAGATGTATGAACTAGCTACCTCTTAAATGCTCAGCCCTTGCTACGAGAGCCTTGCCCTCCTTTTATAGGCAGATGGGCAACGGTCTCACTGGCCAGGCTGGCTAGCGGGTCCCACAGGCGGGCCCTAGCCGGTTGGTCATCTACTGTATCCGGTAGGGTATGTCATGTTGAAGTACACGTCGTGCGGGTCGTCGTGGGTACAGTGAACACCATGCGAGCCTGTCGTCAGCAACCGGCCCCTGTGCATGCGTCAGCCGCAAAGTCTTTGATATGACCTCGTAGTTATGAGTATTGTCGTTGTACCAGGGCGTACCATGCACTGTGCAGCTGTGGCATCCCGCAAAACCACTACTAGAAAATCGCGTTGAATTTGTGCATTGCATCGGCATCATCATATGTTGTTTGTCTAAAACTATTTTCGCAAAGCCCGATTTGTTTTCCAAACGCCCCATCTTAATTCAAATGCAAAGCCCGATCTCCGGATTATTTTTGTTTGAGTGCTATCGGTTTGCAAACGGTGTTAATAAAACAAATAAAAATTATATTATTTTTAGTGGAGGCAGTCGAACGGGCCAGATCGACCCGAACGATCGCCTTGTGTTTAAATCGGGTCCAACCAGTCCCACCCATAATCCTAAACCTACCAAACTACCTACCCAGCCAACCTCCACCTCACCCCAACCAAGAGTGTGCCACCTCACCTCTCTCCTCTTCCCTCCAATCCGGCTGCGCCACACCCCAGCCCACCTCTCTCACCCCACCAACCCCGGCTGTCCCACCACCTTCCACCACACACCCGCCCGACCGCCTCGTGCACACCCTTTGCTCCAGGCCTGCCTCGCTGCCCCTCACCACTTCTCCTCCAACCTCGCACCTTCCGCCTCACCACTCTCCCCGCCTTTCGCACTAACCTCCTCCCGCCGGCGCCGCTTCTCGCCTCCTCTCCGTCGCCCAGCAAGCCATCGCCGCCATCTCCTGGCCGCTCCCCACCGCTCCTCGCCTCCCTCCTCCTGGCCGCTCTCCGCTTCGCTCCTTTGCCTGTCCCTCCGCCACGGCCGTCTCTGCCCGGCCCGGCCCCGACCGCGTCGGCCGTCCCTCCTCCGCTTCTTCTCGCTCCCGCCACGGACCATCGCCGCCCGCCTCCCTCATGGCGCCGCCTTCGCCTCCGCCCCTCATGCCTTCTTCCATGAGCCCGGCTGAACTCCTTCCGTCACCGCGCGTTTACCGCCGTGGCTGAGCCCTGCTGCATCATGCTGGTCGCTGCCGCCTCGGCGGTCTTGGCCGATCGTGTCTTCCCGGCCTCTCGTCGCCCTCTGCTTTCGGCGAGCGGTGCTCTGATGCTACATACTGAAGGAGTTGGGACCTTGAAGCATGATGCTTGTGTGTGTGCAAGCAAAGATGGTGTTGTCTTGAAGCGAGGTGTGTTGATGGTGTGGTGCTACAACAAGGACTTCCTCTGGCTTGAGTCGACAAGATCGACAATGGATGATGAGACCCGAAGTATCCCAACAAGAACCTCGGAAACCAAGATCTCCCAGTGCCGGAACCCGAGTCCGACACCGACAACTGAAACCGTGGAGCCGACAAGATCGACCGCACCGACGCCATGATCTCCCTCACGGAATCCGAAGACCATACCGATTCCTCGAACCCCTCCGAGCCGCCAAGATCGCCATGGAACGACAAGTACTTCACCCCGGATTTCGAGACCCCGACATCGAAACGACAAGATCGTCGTCATAACACCCGAAGACCATGGATGCGACAAGGACGACACCGACCCGGAAGAATCCGATGTGCCCCCGACGCCAACCAAGTTCTCCTTCTCGGATGCGACAAGATCGACTTCCGTTGTCCGAGACCGATCTCGTCGAGCCGTTCTCCCGTCGAACCCTGAGACCGACCCCGAACCCCGGAACCCCAAGATCTGCCGAACCCTAATGTGTGACCCCTTTTTCTCGAGCCCTATTTTATAAATATAATATCAAATTGTTGCATCTTAAATGAGCATACTTGCATGCATATTGTCGTGTGGTTTGGGGGCCTTATGCCGATTCACCTCTAATTAAATATGGGGCCCATATGCGGGCAAATCTAGCCTTATATTGGCCTCATTTAAATTGGTGTAGCGAACCCGGTACTATCTGGCCTTGTTAAAACAACATTTAATTTGCGGGGAATCTAAATAACTTGAACCATTTAATTAATTGTCGGGACCCCGGTTCCGCTTAATATGACCTAATTGCACCGCATATTTACCATGTCATACATCATACATGCCTCATGCCCGATCTTTTGCCGTAGTATGAAATAGTGCATCCGGTGTTTATTCTAGTGTTTTGCTTCTTCGCGGATAAGGCCGTTGAGTTGATGTGAGCTTCGCCCCGATCTTCGGTTGAACCTTCGGCAATGTTTTCAAAGAGCACCTCCTCCTTTCTACCTATCTTACTTTTATAGTATTTATTCCTCTCTGATCTATTGCTATCCGTGTTATGCGATGCTCTAGTTTTCGTGCCGTGATATCCCTTGCAGACTCATATTGCCTTGGACACACCCTATTACCATTGTTTGGTAGATAGTTGGACTTATGCTAACGTCGCTTGCTCATCTTGCGCTCGTGTCGTCAAGTGCCACGATTGTTGACGTATTGCCGCATGTTGATGTTGGAGATGATCATAGTTTTACTTATCGCTCACTTTAATTCCTGTTTAACAACTAAAATTGAAATAAGCGAGGCATCGGTGGGTGATAGATAATATTTGGTTTCAACGCCCACTTGTGTCCCGTGGGACCCCGAGTACTTGATACTGTTCCTTGATTTATCGCTATCCACATCCGGAGGCTTATGGACCCCGAGCGAGCTTGATTCATTCTTATTTCTTGGGGCCACAAACTAGTTTGAGGTTTTATTTACGATCCTGTACTTATGCCATGCTTTACCGCTTTATTTAAATTGTGCGATGGATAGCACACTGTCTTGCTTAGGTAAGCGGAGTGTTTTCGCGGTGTCGACAAGCCAGTTTGGGTTCCCGGTCGTTCACGACCATTGGCAAACCTTGAGTCCGCCGAGTCATTAAGCTTAGCTTGGTCTACTCAATGGGGTGGCCTCAAATATTTCTGAATCTGTGATCGCTTTGTCGTGACGCCTCGTTGGGTTTTGATTTGGTTTTTCCGAGGCATATCGTGTGTGTTGCTATTTGTGCACCGGCGGGTTAAAACTTTCTCAAAGCCGTGTCCGCGGTTATGGACGACTTGGAGCAAGATCTCGATCATAGACAACTATAACTAAAGTTTATTGCTATAAATTTGACTTTATAATGACTAGTAATCAGCTTCACTATAATGGAATGGCTAAATAAAACTGCCAACAATTGCTTGTTTGGGTGTAAACTTGCGACCATTGTACTGACTAGCAAGTATTGCAACTACAACGGAATGGCTGAATAAAAGTACCAACAACCTGGGTTTTGGGGTTATCTCATGTTAATTGTATTCGACTAGTAAGTGTTGCCACTATAACGGAATGGTTAACTAAAGTGCCCATCGCTTACTTTACCGGGATGATTATCTAAACACGACTAGTAAAGTGCCGCAACTATAATCGGATAATTAAAGCGCCAACTGTGTGAGTTCCTCGGTTGACTTCCTCGATTGGTCTCGAGGGGAAACACCGGATGGGTTTGTTTGATGGTAGAATCAGGTTGGATCCGAATAGGTCTTTCTTACCCTCTCCGATTGCCGCCATTGTATCGAGTCTCTATAGGTCGATTATTGCATCTTTGCGCTGCCGCTTGATCCACCATACCTATGTAGGCGAGGACCGCTAATTCTAGACTCGCTGTCTTGGCCTCGATCGACGCTCCTCTTTTTCCTTTGCCCTTTGTCGGCACTTTTGTTTAAGCGGGTTTTGAGATCGGCGTCGTTAGCGGTTACCCTTCCCGCTTGGCAAGGCGGTTATGGACGCCATTGGTTATTCTTGGGGCTCTTAGCCCCATTTGCATCTTGTCCGTAGCGGGGCGCTTTATCGCTTCAAGGTGATTTGGATCTTTGTATTGTATATCTGTATTCTTGACTCGTTGAGTCATTGTATATATCTGATACGTGGGTCCCATCGAGGCTGTGTAATGTTATTATTGCTTTTCCACCCGCACGAAAGTGCTGGTGAGCACCTTGAATCGCTTTCTATGCGGGTTTGGCGGGTTTCGCTAAAACTTGCATAGGCCGATTCTCGAGGGTGTCCTGAGTGGTATCGAGCACGGCGATTGCGATACCACAAGTCCAAATGTAGGATAACCTAGCTAACGGCGAAGTAGAGTGTCAAAACTATTTTGAAAACCGGTTGGATAGTTAAGCTAGGTCTGAATTTACTTCTTACCCTCCGCTATTCTCCTCTTATCTCGACGTGTTTTGAATCCGCTCTCGTCTCTTTCTTGAGTCCGTGAATTCTCGTGGTTGGGTTTCCGTGCCTTGTGGTTTCACTTCCTTCTTTGATAACGGTGTTCTACCGTCCGGTGTTCACGCTGCCTGATGAATCCATCTGCTGTGGTATCATTCTTTGTTCCTTGTTTGTGCTATCCGGTGTGTCCCGACGCGACGACATCATCTACGCCAGATCCGATGCAGAGTCTGCATCACTCCTTTGTTTCCGAACCTCGATTGTCGAGATCTTGATCGACTCGAGAATAGCTGCACTCTTTTCTACTGATTGTGCAGAGTAATAGTTTGGGTGCGTGATGGATTGGCCCCCATGCCGACTACCCCTTCTATTCGCTTTTGTACATTGAAGTGGATGAGAATGCATCGGTCCTCTCTTTCTACCGGAGTTAGGGGTGGCTTAATTTGTGGATACCTCTACCTTCGACCTTATATTTCCGGAGTGTTCTCTCGACGATCACGGACAACGACCTCTTGTTAGTGGTGTCGCAAGGATCTACACAAAGCGAGAAGACGCAGATCGCCGATCCTTCCTTCCGGTACCATGAGGCGGATCTCGAGGGCGAGATCCATTGTTAGTGGTGTCGAATTGTGGCATCCCGCAAAACCACTACTAGAAAATCGCGTTGAATTTGTGCATTGCATCGGCATCATCATATGTTGTTTGTCTAAAACTATTTTCGCAAAGCCCGATTTGTTTTCCAAACGCCCCATCTTAATTCAAATGCAAAGCCCGATCTCCGGATTATTTTTGTTTGAGTGCTATCGGTTTGCAAACGGTGTTAATAAAACAAATAAAAATTATATTATTTTTAGTGGAGGCAGTCGAACGGGCCAGATCGACCCGAACGACCGCCCCAGGTTTTAAATCGGTCCAACCAGTCCCACCCATAATCCTAAACCTACCAAACTACCTACCCAGCCCAACCCTCCACCTCACCCCAACCAGTAGCAGGCTGCCACCTCACCTCTCTCCCTCTCCCCCTCCAATCCGCTGCTGCCACGTCACCCCAGCCACCTCTCTCACCCCACCAACCCCGCCAGCCTGTCCCCACCTTCCACCACACACCGAAGCCACCCCCTGGCCGCCGACCCCACCCGCCTCGTGCTCCACCCCGCGGGCCCACCCCACCAACCGCGCCCCGCTCACCCTTCTCCCTCCCCTGCTCTCTGCGCCCGCGCGCCGGCGAGCATCTCCCCCCCCCCGCCGCTCCGCCCGGCCTCGCTCCGGCCACCGCCGCCTGCGGGCCCCCGCCTCCTCGCCGTCGTTCCCCTCGTCACCGCCTCCTCCAACCTCGCACCTTCCCGCCTCCCTGCAACCTCCGCTCCGCCGCCCTGCACCAACCTCCTCCCGCCGGCGCCCGCTTCCTCGCCTCCTCTCCGTCGCCCCGCGCCGGCGCGCCCGGCCGCGCCCGCATCTCCCCCCGCCGCTCCCCACCGCTCTGCCTCGCTCCCTCCTCGCCGGCCCGCTCCCGCTCCAGTCGCCGCTCCGCCTGCCCGTCCCCCTCCGCCCGCGGCCGTCCTGGCCCCGGCGCCGGCCCCCGACCGCGTCGGCCCGTCCCTCCTCCCGCGCCCTTCCTCGCTCCCCGCCACCGGACCATCGCCGCCCCGCCTCCTCCGCGCCGGCGCCGCCCGCGGCCGCTCCCCTCCGCCCTTCGCCGCCTTCTTCCGCGAGCCCCGGCTCGAGCTCCTTCCCGTCCCGCCGCGTCTACCGCCGTGGGCCCCGCAGCGCCCTGCACTGTAGCTGTGGTCGCTGCCGCCCTCTGGCCGGTGCGCCGATCGTGTCTTCCCCGGCCTCTCGTCTGCCCTCCTGCTCGACAGAACGGTGCTCCTGATGCTACATACAGTAAAGGGGAGTTGGGACCTTGAAGCATGATGCTTGTGTGTGTGCAAGCAAAGATGGTGTTGTGCCGACGAGGTGTGTTGATGGTGTGGTGCTACAACAAGGACTTCCTCTGGCTTGAGTCGACAAGATCGACAATGGATGATGAGACCCGAAGTATCCCAACAAGAACCTCGGAAACCAAGATCTCCCGATCTGGGAACCGGTCCGACACCGAAACAAGCGAAACCGTGGAGCCGATAAGATCGGCCGCACCGACGCCATGATCTCTCACGGAATCAAGACCATACCGATTCCTCGAACCCTCCGAGCCGCCAAGATCGCCATGGAGCGACAAGTACTTTATTTGAGACCCGACATCGAAGCGACAAGATCGTCGTCATAACACCGAAGACCATGGATGCGACAAGGGCGACACCGACCGGAAGAATCCGATGTGCCCGCCCGACCAAGTTCTCCTTATCGGATGCTACAAGATCTTCTTCCGTTGTCAGAGAGCGATCTCGTCGTGCCGTTCTCCCGTCGAACCACGAGACCGAGCCGAACCGGAACCCCAAGATCTGCAACCCTAATGTGTGACCCTTTTCGAGCCCTATTTTATAAATATAATATCAAATTGTTGCATCTTAAATGAGCATACTTGCATGCATATTGTCGTGTGGTTTGGGGGCCTTATGCCGATTCACCTCTAATTAAATATGGGGCCCATATGCGCAAATCTAGCCTTATATTGGCCTCATTTAAATTGGTGTAGCTAACCCGGTACTATCTGGCCTTGTTAAAACAACATTTAATTTGCGGGTAATCTAAATAACTTGAACCATTTAATTAATTGTCGGGACCCCGGTTCCGCTTAATATGACCTAATTGCACCGCATATTTACCATGTCATACATCATACATGCCTCATGCCCGATCTTTTGCCGTAGTATGAAATAGTGCATCCGGTGTTTATTCTAGTGTTTTGCTTCTTCGCGGATAAGGCCGTTGAGTTGATGTGAGCTTCCGATCTTGATTGAACCTTCGCAATGTTTTCAAAGTAGCACCTCCTCCTTTCTACCTATCTTACTTTTATAGTATTTATTCCTCCTGATCTATTGCTATCGTGTTGCGATGCTCTAGTTTTCGTGCGTGATATCCCTTGCAGACTCATATTGCCTTGGACACACCCTATTACTGTTGTTTGGTAGATAGTTGGACTTAGCGTCGTAGTCGCTTGATCAAGTGTTGCTATGTCGTCAAGTGCCACGATTGTTGACGTATTACGCATGTTGATGTTGGAGATGATCATAGTTTTACTTATCGCTCACTTTAATTCTGTTTAACAACTAAAATTGAAATAAGCGAGGCATCGGTGGGTGATAGATAATATTTGGTTTCGAACGCCACTTGTGTCCGTGGGACCCCGAGTACTTGATACTGTTCCTTGATTTATCGCGCTATCCACATCCGGAGGCTTATGGACCCCTGAGCCGAGCTTGATTCATTCTTATTTCTTGGGGCCTAAACTAGTTTGAGGTTTTATTTACGATCCTGTACTTATGCCATGCTTTATCGCTTTATTTAAATTGTGCGATGGATAGCACATCGCATCGCTTAGGTAAGCGGAGTGTTTTCGCGGTGTCGACAAGCCCAGCTTTTGGGTTCGATCGTTCCTGACCATTGGCGCAAACCTTGAGTCCGCCGAGTCGGCTAGCTTCGCTTGGTCTACTCAATGGGGTGGCTCCTGAAATATTTCTGAATCTGTGATCGCTTTGTCGTGATCGCCTCGTTGGGTTTTGATTTGGTTTTTCCGAGGCATATCGAGTGTGTGTTGCTATTTGTGCACCCGGCGGTTAAAACTTTCAAAGCCGTGTCATGGTTATGGGCGACTTGGAGCACGATATCTCGATCATAGACAACTATAACTAAAGAATATTTCTATAAATTTGACTTAATAATCACTAGTAATCAGATTCAATATAACGTAATGTCTAAATAAAGCGCCAACAATTGCTTGTTTGGTGTCGCCTTGCGACCATTGTACACACTAGCAAGTATTGCAACTTCAACGGAATGGCTGAATAAAAGTACCAACAAGCGCTTTGGGTTTTGGGGTTATCTCATGTTAATTGTATTCGACTAGTAATTTTTGCCACTATAACGTAATGGTTAACTAAAAGTTCCCACTGATTACTTTACCAGGATGTTTATCTAAACCTTACTAGTAAAGTGCCGCAACTGTAACTGGATAATTAAACTGCCAACCGTGTGAGTTCCTCGGTTGACTACCTCGATAGGTCTCGAGAAACACCGATGGGTTTGTTTGATGGTAGAATCGGTTGGATCCGAATAGGTCTTTCTTACCCTCTCGATTGCCGCCGGTTGTATCGAGTCTCTATAGGTCGATTATTGCATCTCTGCCGCCGCTTGATCCACCATACCTATGTAGGCGAGGATCGAATTCTAGACTCGCTGTCTTGGCCTCGATCTTGACTCCTCTTTTTCCTTTGCCCTTTGTCGGCACCCCTTTTGTTTAAGCAGGTTTTGAGATCGACGTCGTTAGCAGGGTTACCCTTCCGGCTTGGCCTGGGCAGGGTTATGGACGCCACTGGTTATTCTTCAGGGCTCTTAGCCCCATTTGCATCTTGTCCGTAGCAGGACGCTTTATCGTTTCCAAGGTGATTTGGATCTTTGTATTGTATATCTGTATTCTTGACTCGTTGAGTCGCTGTTGTATATATCTGTTCTGTGGGTCCCATCGAGGACTGCTGTGTAATGTTATTACTTCGTTTTCCACCCGCACGAAAGTGCCTGGTGGGCACCTTCGAATCGTTTCTATGCGGGTTTGGCGGGTTTCGCTAAAACTTGCATAGGGCCGATTCTGAGGGTGTCACAGAGTGGTATCAGAGCACAGCAGTTGCGATACCCCACAAGTCCAGCCTGTAGGATAACCTAGCTAACGGCCGAAGTAGAGTGTCAAAACTATTTTGAAAAACCGGTTGGATAGTTCTGGCTAGGTCTGAATTTACTTCTTACCCCTCTGCTATTCTCCTCTTATCTCGACGTGTTTTGAATCCGCTCTCGTCTCTTTCTTCGAGTCCAGGAATTCTCGTGGTTGGGTTTCCGTCGTGCCTTCAGGGTTTCACTTCCTTCTTTGATAACGGTGTTCTACCGTCCGGTGTTCACGCTGCCTGATGAATCCATCTGCTGTGGTATCATTCTTTGTTCCTTGTTTGTGCTATCCGGTGTGTCCCGACGCGACGACATCATCTACGCCAGATCCGATGCAGAGTCTGCATCACTCCTTTGTTTCCGAACCTCGATTGTCGAGATCTTCAGTCTGACTCCGAGAATAGCTGCACTCTTTTCTACTGATTGTGCAGAGTAATAGTTTGGGTGCGTGATGGATTGGCCCCCATGCCGACTACCCCTTCTATTCGCTTTTGTACATTGAAGTGGATGAGAATGCATCGGTCCTCTCTTTCTACCGGAGTTAGGGGTGGCTTAATTTGTGGATACCTCTACCTTCGACCTTATATTTCCGGAGTGTTCTCTCGACGATCACGGACAACGACCTCTTGTTAGTGGTGTCGCAAGGATCTACACAAAGCGAGATCGCCGATCCTTCCTTCCGGTACCATGAGGCGGATCTCGAGGGCGAGATCCATTGTTAGTGGTGTCGAATTGTGGCATCCCGCAAAACCACTACTAGAAAATCGCGTTGAATTTGTGCATTGCATCGGCATCATCATATGTTGTTTGTCTAAAACTATTTTCGCAAAGCCCGATTTGTTTTCCAAACGCCCCATCTTAATTCAAATGCAAAGCCCGATCTCCGGATTATTTTTGTTTGAGTGCTATCGGTTTGCAAACGGTGTTAATAAAACAAATAAAAATTATATTATTTTTAGTGGAGCGGTCGAGCGGGCCAGATCGACCAACGACCTGAGTTTTAAATCGGTCCAACCAGTCCACCCATAATCCTAAACCTACCAAACTACCTACCCAACCCAACCCTCCACCTCACCCCAACTCAGTAGTGCCACCTCACCTCTCTCCCTCTTCCCTCCAATCCAGCTGCCACGTCCACCCAGCCACCTCTCTCACCCCACCAACCCCACCTTGTCCCACCTTCCACCACACACCGGTTACCCCCCTCACGACCCCACCTCGCCTCCTCTCCGCCCTGGCCACCCACATGGCCGCGCTCCTCCCTCTCATCGCCTCCTCCAACCTCGCACCTTCCCTCCTCAGAACCTCCGCCGCTCCGCCTCCCTTCGCTCCTCTCCGTCCCCCCTCCACGGGCCTGTCCAGCCCTTCCTCCGCCCCACCGCGTCGGCCCGTCCCTCCTCCCGCCCTTCTCGCTCACTTGCCGGACCATCGCCGCCTCTCACTGGCCCGCCAGCCCGCTCCCCTCCGCCCTTCGCCGCCTTCTTCCATGAGCCCGGCTCGAGCTCCTTCCCGATCACTTGGCGTCTGCCCGTGGGCCGCGGCCTTCTGCTTGTAGCTGGTCTGCCGCCCTCTGGCGGTCTTGCCGATCGTGTCTTCCCGGCCTCTCGTGCGCCTCACCTCGTGAGAACGGTGCTCTGATGCTACATCTGATAAGGGAGTTGGGACCTTGAAGCATGATGCTTGTGTGTGTGCAAGCAAAGAGGTGTTGTCTTGACGAGGTGTGTTGATGGTGTGGTGCTACAACAAGGACTTCCTCTGGCTTGAGTCGACAAGATCGACAATGGATGATGAGACCCGAAGTATCCCAACAAGAACCTCGGAAACCAAGATCTCCCGGATCGAACCCGAGTCCGACAACCCAATCGAAACCGTGGAGCCGACAAGATCGACCGCAAGCGCCATGATCTCCCTCACGGAATCCGAAGACCATACCGATTCCTCGAACCCCTCCGAGCCCAAGATCGCCATGGAGCGACAAGTACTTCACCCGGATTTCGAGACCCGACATCGAAGCGACAAGATCGTCGTCATAACACCAAGACCATGGATGCGACAAGGACGACACCGACCCGGAAGAATCCGATGTGCCCCCGACGCCAACCAAGTTCTCCTTCTCGGATGCGACAAGATCGACTTCCGTTGTCCGAGACCGATCTCGTCGAGCCGTTCTCCCGTCGAACCCTGAGACCGACCCCGAACCCCGGAACCCCAAGATCTGCGAACCCTAATGTGTGACCCTTTTCTCGAGCCCTATTTTATAAATATAATATCAAATTGTTGCATCTTAAATGAGCATACTTGCATGCATATCGTGTGGTTTGGGGCCTTATGCCGATTCACCTCTAATTAAATATGGGGCCCATATGCGGCAAATCTAGCCTTATATTGGCCTCATTTAAATTGGTGTAGCGAACCAGCTATCTGGCCTTGTTAAAACAACATTTAATTTGGGGAATCTAAATAACTTGAACCATTTAATTAATTGTCGGGACCCGGTTAGCTTAATATGACCTAATTGCACCGCATATTTACCATGTCATACATCATACATGCCTCATGCCCGATCTTTTGCCGTAGTATGAAATAGTGCATCCGGTGTTTATTCTAGTGTTTTGCTTCTTCGCGGATAAGGCCGTTGAGTTGATGTGAGCTTCACCGATCTTGGTTGAACCTTGACAATGTTTTCAAAGTAGCACCTCCTCCTTTCTACCTATCTTACTTTTATAGTATTTATTCCTCCTGTTGATCTATTGCTATCGTGTTGCGATGCTCTAGTTTTCGTGCCGTGATATCCCTTGCAGACTCATATTGCCTTGGACACACCCTATTACCTGTTGTTTGGTAGATAGTTGGACTTGCGCAGCGTCGCTTGCTCAAGTCTTGCTATGCGTGTCGTCCAAGTGCCACGATTGTTGACGTATTGCCGCATGTTGATGTTGGAGATGATCATAGTTTTACTTATCGCTCACTTTAATTCCTGTTTAACAACTAAAATTGAAATAAGCGAGGCATCGGTGGGTGATAGATAATATTTGGTTTCGAGCCCACTTGTGTCCCGAGGACCCCGAGTACTTGATAATTGTCTTGATTTATCGCGCTATCCACATCCGGAGGCTTATGGACCCCCGAGCGAGCTTGATTCATTCTTATTTCTTGGGGCCACAAACTAGTTTGAGGTTTTATTTACGATCCTGCATTTATGCCATGCTTTACCGCTTTATTTAAATTGTGCGATGGATAGCACCTTTCGCTTTAGGTAAGCGGAGTGTTTTCGGTGTCGACAAGCCCAGCTTTTGGGTTCCCGATCGTTCTGACCATTGGCGCAACCTTGAGTCCGCCTCGGTCGGCTTAGCTTCTATGGTCTACTCAATGGGGTGGCTCCCTGAAATATTTCTGAATCCTGTGATCGCTTTGTCGTGACTGCCTCGTTGGGTTTTGATTTGGTTTTTCCGAGGCATATCGAGTGTGTGTTGCTATTTGTGCACCCCGGCCGGGTTAAAACTTTCTGAAAGCCGTGTCCGCGGTTATGGACGACTTGGAGCACGATTCTCGATCATAGACAACTATAACTAAAGTTTATTGCTATAAATTTGACTTTATAATGACTAGTAATCAGCTTCACTATAATGGAATGGCTAAATAAAACTGCCAACAATTGCTTGTTTGGGTGTCGCTTGCGACCATTGTACCTGGCTAGCAAGTATTGCAACTACAACGGAATGGCTGAATAAAAGTACCAACAACTGCTGGGTTTTGGGGGTTATCTCATGTTAATTGTATCTGACTAGTAAGTGTTGCCACTATAACGGAATGGTTAACTAAAAGTGCCCACTGCTTACTTTACCAGGATGATTATCTAAACCTGACTAGTAAAGTGCCGCAACTATAACTGGATAATTAAAAGCGCCAGCGTGTGAGTTCCTCGGTTGACTTCCTCGATTGGTCTCGAGGGGGAAACACCAGGATGGGTTTGTTTGATGGTAGAATCAGGTTGGATCCGAATAGGTCTTTCTTACCCCTCTCTGATTGCCGCCAGTTGTATCGAGTCTCTATAGGTCGATTATTGCATGCTGCCGCTGCCGCTTCAGTCCACCATACCTATGTAGGCGAGGACCGCCGAATTCTAGACTCGTGTCTTGGCCTCGATCGACGCCTCTTTTTCCTTTGCCCTTTGTCGGCACCCTTTTGTTTAAGCAGGTTTTGAGATCGCGTTAGGGGTTACCCTTCCGGCTTGGCCTGGGCAGGGTTATGGGCCATGGTTATTCTTCGGCTCTTAGCCCCATTTGCATCTTGTCCGTGGCGGGCCTTTATCGTTCAAGGTGATTTGGATCTTTGTATTGTATATCTGTATTCTTGACTCGTTGAGTCGCTGTTGTATATATCATTACGTGGGTCCCATCGAGGACTGCTGTGTAATGTTATTACTTCGTTTTCCACCCGCACGAAAGTGCCTGGTGGGCACCTTCGAATCGTTTCTATGCGGGTTTGGCGGGTTTCGCTAAAACTTGCATAGGGCCGATTCTGAGGGTGTCACAGCAGCACGTCGCCGTGTCCTCTTGATTGTGTTCGACTATGCTCGCGTAGCCGGAACCGTGTCTTGCCAACCTTCCTGGTTCCGGCTTCCGGCTGGTAGATGGAACAAAGTGCTTGTGTCTGGCTACGATTTGCTAGCCGGACACGAGCCGACTATCCTTGTTGTTGTCTGGTTGGGGTACATGTTGGTCATCCCCCCCGACACTAGCCCCCGAGCACGGGTGGATTTCTCCCTTAGGTGAAATGTGTCCCTCTTTCATTTGAAATTTGCGTCCGTGATATCAGTCTTGGCGCTGCCACGCGTGTCGCCTCATTCCATTGTCGCGCATAGCGCTACATCCCATCGCATGTCACGCACGTCGCCTCAGGAACCGCCTCTTGCCATTTCGGTTTCCGGCCTGAGATCTTTTGCGCATTCGGTGACAGCACAGGGGATCTAGGGTGGTGGCGGAGGTGTGGCGTGGCCTGGTGGGTGCCACATGGAACCGTAGACGGTTGCCCTCCCTGGGCCTAAATACCGCCCAGGGGAGCAGCTCTCCCCTTCCGCTCGCTGCCTTCGCTTTTCCCCCTGTGCCCTCTCTGCTTCCTCGCTGCTTCTATGCGCTCACCGCAGGATTTGCTGCACCGCCTATCTAGTGTCGCCTGCGACACGGGCCACCACTGCTCATCACCCACCACCACGGCCGACGAAGAAGTGATGGTGTCAGAGCGTGGCGCCTGGTGTGGGTCTTCTATGACGGAGGATCACATCGCCAAATATCGCGCGATGCGGGTGCTGCCTCCAGAGTCGGAGGTGAAGGTGCGGCTTGTGCCGCCAGAAGAGGAATCGCCACACCCCGAGGAGGGGGTGCGGGTGATCTTCCTCTCCCACCTCGTGCGTGGCTTCGCTCTGTCGGTGCACCCTTTTTTTGGACCTTCCTCGCCTTCTTTGATCTCCGCCTCCACCACCATGGCGCCAATGCCATTGGCATCCTCGCGCACTTCGCAGCCTTCTACGAGTGCTACCTCGGGATCCAGCCGGATCTCGGGCTCTTCTGCCAGTTGTTCTGCATCCGGCCATAGGTCTAGTTCACTCAGGGCCTGCTGGTCGCCTGCGGCGGCGCGTCGATCTACTCCCGCTCGCAGATCGACTACCCCAAGTTGAAGCTCCAGGACACAGTCCGACTGTGGCAGCAGACGTATTTTATGTCAGCAACGTCACCGAGGTCGACCGGATCAACCTTCCAGCTTTCCAAGACGTGGAGTCCATCCGGGAGCATTGGGATTTGAAGATCTACGGCGACAAGGCGGAGACGGACACGATGCTGGACCGGATCCGGTCCCTCATCACCGCCGGCTTAACCGGCCTGGACATCATGCTCAGCTGGATGTCACTGCTGATGATGCCACTGCAGCAGCGCTCCCACAAGGTGTGCTTCTATTCTGGTCGGCTGGACCCCACCCGGCAGTCTCGCCGCGATCCCTGCTACTACAACCTCAAGGAGTGGGTGCGTATGATCACAAAGGAGAGGCTACCAAAGAACTAGAAGTACGGGCAGGCCCCGTACACGCGTAACAACCGCGCGCCCCTCAAGGAGTGGTTCTAGATACGGGCGTCACCGCGACGGATGACGGTGCTTCCTACTATCAGGGTAGCCACGATAGGCATCATCAGTAGCGGCGTGCTCGAGGATCAATATTTGAAACATGAAGAAGGAACAAACATCGGCTTAAGAGGTATATTCATGCGCCAAATTAGTGGCGGCGTCAAATTCAGGGAGTTCCTTCATGGAGTACTATCCAGGGGGTGAGATGGGCGGCGGCGACAACACGTATGCGCGAGAGGAGTGTGGCAGCTGAGGCTTGTCACGACGATTGCCATGGTCAGGTCTGTACTGAGAGAGCTAGGAATTGCAGTTCGTGGCAAGGAGGGCATCGGCAAGGGATAAATCACGGGAATCCTAGAACTTCAATCTGAGCACATCAAAGAGTCCAACCAACCAAATAGGCATCCATGTATTCCTCAAAATAGGAAGCCATGGAATAAATGTAGAGGGATACCGAACCTGAGCGGATCTAAGTTTCTTTGTCGATGGAGCATCACATCCATCCTAGATCCTATGACGTAGCTGGATCCTTTTGCCTGCCCCTGGACTCCCTTCGAAGAGGTCCTCTCTGATTCCGGCTGGGATGTGTACGTCGGCGTTTTAGGACGGCCATCCCGTCAGTGTAGGCATGCGGGTGTGTGTGCGGCGAGGTAGCAGGGGTGGCTTTAGGTCGGTGGGAAGCGGCGATGTGTACATGAATCGGGGTGATGCGGGACGTTTGGTTACCTCCGTCGTCGAGTCTGGCATGCGACGTGGAGGGAGCTGGAGCCACTGGCGGTGGATGGGTTAACTGAGGGGACGATTTTCAAGATATTTTTTCGGAAGGCGCTGTTCACGGGAGGACGAAGCAATGGATGGGGGTCGGACGAAAGAGGCGACGTAGTGGCAGAAAACGGAACCTCCAAATGCTTTTTAGATAGTAGAGACTAGAAAAGGCGTTGTTCGCGGGAGGACGAAGTAATGGGCTGGGGTCGGACGAAAGAGGCGACGTCGTGGCAGAAAACAGAACCTCTAGATGTTTTTTAGATAGTAGAGATATGATCAAAATTAACTCTCTTTTGATTCACCAACTTCAGAAGTACCTTTACAAGATCCCCTCAGAGAGTAGCATACAGCAGGGTTTTCTTAGTAAAATAACAAGATTAAAACTGGACAGCTCATCACATGGTGAGCCCATTTTTTCTCTACATGAATTTGTGAGAGCAGTGGATGTCAGTGAAATAGAACGAAAACTCACATCACCTAAATAACCACAAGTTTTGCATCATGGGGAGTAGAAATTGACCTGCATGTAGCATGTGGTCTAGGTTCACTACCTTGAGATTGAGATCTGCACAAATTTCCCTTGGCGTTGTCGGGGGTTCTAGATACGGGTGTCGCCGCGACGGACGACGTTGCTTCCTGCTGTCACGGCAGCCACGATTAGCATCCTCAGTAGCGGCGTGCTCAAGGATCAATATTTGAAACATGGAGATGAGCAAAACCCGAAGGAACAAACATCGGCTTAAGAGGCATATTCATGCATCAAAGTCATGGAGTTCCTGAGTGGCGCAGTTCATGGAGTACTATCCCGGGGGTGAGATGGGCGGCGACGGAAACACGTACACGAGAGGAGTGTGTCATCTGAGGCTGGTCACGGCGATTCCCATGATCAGGTCTGTACTGAGAGAGCTAGGAATTGCAGTTCGTGGCGAGGCGGGCATCGATAGGGGATAAATCACAGGAATCCTAGAACTTCAATCTGAACACATCAAAGAGTCCAACCAACCAAATAGGCATCCATGCATTCATCAAAATAGGAAGCCATGGAATAAAGATAGAGGGATACCGAACCTGAGCAGATCTGAGTTTCTTCGTCGATGGAGCATCACATCCATCCCATATCCTATGACGTCGCTGGATCCTTTTGCCTGGCCCCGGACTCCGATCGAAAGGTGCTCTCTGATTCTGGCTGGGGTGTGTACGTCGGCATTGTAGTGTGGCTATCGCGTCAGTGCAGACGCGCAGGCATGCGTGCGGCGAGGTAGCAGGGGTGGCTTCAGGTCGGTGGGCAGCGACGATGTGGACATGAATCGCGGTGATGCAGGACATTTGGCTACCTCCACCGTAGGGTCTGGCATGCGATGTGGAGGGACCCGGAGCCACGGGCGGCGTGCCGATGGGAGAAGGGCGGTTGATGGGTTGACTGAGGGGACGGTTTTCATAATCTTTTTTCAGAAGGCGCTGTTCACGGGAGGACGAGCAATGGGCAGGGGTCGAACCAAAGAGGTACGAAGCAATGTGCGGGGGTCGGACGAAAGAGGCGACATAGTGGGAGAAAACGGAATCTCCAGATGTTTTTTAGATAGTAGAGATATGTGGATGATGCGCTGGATTTCTAAATTAATTTGAAACTGAAGTTATCGACCTTTTTGTTTCTCAACTCCTGGTTAAAAGTCCATTGTTGTGCAGGCGTGACAAAATGAGAGAATTGCTTAGAACAAGTTGCCATATCGCGATATTCGTTACGAGGTCAATCATCAAAATTAAGGCTTGGTGGGTACGCCAGAAAATCCGCCGCGAGACACAGTAGACCCGTAGCACACACAACCATTTATTAAAACACTCGCAATATTTAGTAAAAAGGTCTAACAAAACATACGTTATATAAACACCAACCATCTGAACAAGGCAAAAGGTCTCATAAAAGAGATCGTAAACAACTAGACATCTGTCAATGTACTAGAATAACGCCATGAAGTCTGGCTGAAAAAACCGAAGTATCCGTCACAAGTCGGGTGCACCCAGAAGCCATGAGTGTCTCTGGTGCTCTGGGAGAAGAAAAGCCCAGAGCTAAATCCAATGCGCTGCCATAAGATAACCTGCAAGAAAGATGGAACTCTCGTTTTATTAAAAATATAGTTATTTAAACATGTAGCTATTTAAACATGTACTTTATGTTATTTTTCGTGAATTATGACAAGCGGAGAAGACATAGTTGAGGTCAAATCTATGAAATTTCGTATGCTGAAAGCTTGTAAATTATGTGAAATTTATGAAACTCAAGTGTTCAATTTGCGGGTATATGTCAAGAATCCACATGCTCTATATTTTCAGGCGATGTCCTACGAATTTTTGGAATTGGGTCATCTCATATATTTGTAGTTTTGTTCAATTTTTTATTCTTGAACATCTCTAGAAAGGCAACTAAGTAAATGTTTCTTGTATTACTTCTTGCAGAAAGAAATAGGCGTGTCTTATGGGGTACCCCTTTTTGCATGGTAATACATATCTCATTTATCTCATAGAGGTCATAGTATAAGGAACCTAAACACCAATTTGACAAAACTGAAAAGACAGCAGAACGCAAGACTTTATGCAAAGAACCACCAGCCAAGAAAGAAAATTGCAATCTAGACCGAAGAAACCTCTGAACTTGACATCAATTCCCATCACCTGCCTCTGGCACCACCACAAAAGTCACCAAAGGAAAAAATGACGGATCACCTCGTCACCCGAGCTCGATACGGCTCCATCGCTGCTATCCAGCTTTGTGGACCTCCAAGGTGGCTCACCCAAGGTGAAACCATTGACGTTGTACGAATCAGACCGGGACAACACCCCGGGCACGCCATCGAACTCCAGATCTAGCAACCCCGCACGACTAAGACGCCGGAGGAGGAAACCACGCCTTCCATCCACAAACCACAAACCCACCTCACGATCCACCATCTTCTAGATACCATCGATGCAGCAATATGCATCCGCTCCTTGACTACCTCCCATGTTTCAGATCGGCGCTGGAGCAAATGCATCTACAGCGGTGGAGCCTGAGGACACACATCCACCACAAGGATGCCGCCACCGTCACAACATCCTGGCTTGAATAGACTGGTCTCCAAATCCATCAGGAAAGGATCTGAAGAAAATTTATTCAGTGCCACTGTCACCAATCCCAAAACCAAGATGGTGAACATCCTAAAAACGAAGCTACCCCCTCACAACCAATGACCTAGGTCTACATGATACCTAGAATGAATCACACTTCTATTCCTATGTGTACATATCGCATACTCTTATCGCCAAGGTATCTAATACCCACCAATGATGAAGGGGTTTGGGGTAGAATACACAAATTTTTCCTATGCGAACACACCTAACTGCCAGGATCTATCTAGGAGTAATACAATAACGGTCGAGGTTTCAGATACAAACCGTTGTAGTTCGAAAGTGGTTAACATTCTGAGGGGAACATGGATGATGTAGTCATACCCGTAGTCAACCTCAAAGTCGCGAAGCTCCTCGCAGGTCACCCTTGCTCCATCATGCAGCAGTCCAGCTCACGACATCCAAGGTGCCACTAATGGCAGCTCCCTCGTGGTTTTGCACACATACGATGTATGATGTGGACCTCCGGTTCTCTGATCCCTGCCGAGAGTGTGGAAGTAGATCCTCTGGATGGAATCCCTGCAGCTCAACGGCGTGTTGTAGATGTCATCTCTTGCGTATATAGTTCCAATGGGAACCATGCCAGCGCAACAACGACGAGAGAGAGAGGGAGAGATCTCAATCCCCGTTTGCATTTCCAAGCTTTGGGAACCACACGTAAGGGAGAGAGAGAATTCCCTGAGGAGATGCCTCAGAGAATTATTGAATTATTGTTGTGTTTATTCTTCCCATGGGCACCCCTTTATATATAGATAAAGGGGTGTGTATCCTCCCCATTGGGTTTCCCATGTGGGACTAAACAAGTGAGAGAAAGGGGGAGGTGTCATGGGCCTCTAGGGCATCATGGGTCGGCCGGCCAGGGGGCAGCCCCAACCCACGCCCAGCCCTAGGCTGTCTGAGTGGGCCCCAGGCAGTGGCCAGGCCTTGGACCTTCCCTATGGTAGTTTCCCTCATGGGCCCTTTTCCCTAGGGAACTTGGCCCATTAGTGAAATACACTTTAAAACTAGAGTTTAATATTATATTTAATATTTAAATAAATATTACAAAATCCTTTTTGACCCAGAACGCCTTTCAGTTCCCTTTCGATTTCCTCCGAATGACTTCGGAACTTCCCGGAACGATTCTAGTTCTCTCACGAAACTCTTCCGGTTTTCTATTCTCTTTCACCTAGTGACTCCGATACTTCCAGAATGATCTCCTACCGTCATTGTACCCTTAAGTGTGTTACCCTAATGGCTCGAGAAATCCACAAACATGATCTCTATCAATGATCAATAGCGGGACCGGGATGCCCACAATGACCCATGTGCATTCCATGAGGTAATGTCGTTTGAACCGTAAAACATAAAGTCAAATTTCCATTGTTTCTTTGATATGACTTGTCTGAGATCTGATCATCGGTATCATATACCTTGTTCAATTTCGTTAATGACAAGTTCTATTTTACTTGTTCCCGTGATATTGCATCCCTTGACCTAGTCACATGTTGAAACATTATGGATGTAATCTCACCAAGTCGGTTGTGTGTATCTTCCTGTCACGCGGGTGAACAAATCCCTATCTTGATACATAGACCTCAAAAGTTCCTCCAGAATACCTAACATACACCTTTATTGTCACTCAGTTACGGACATGACGTTTGATGCAGTCAAAGCAACCTTAGGAGACAATATTAATATGATCTCACAGTCTAAGGAGAAGGTTACTGCACTTATAATTATTGCAACAATAAACATGTGACTTGGTTGTGTCGCAATACTTATCTTTAGGCAATGTCCATCATATCATTATCTAACTCTGTTGCTAACTGGCATAAATGCTCCATGATCATGACACCCTGATCATCGGTTTCCCAATGAACTAGTATTAATAGAGGCTACTAGGGAATTGGTTTGTTTCATACCATACCTGTATCAATGTTTCCACTTGATACAGTTATAGCACAATATGAAACTATTATGAACTATTTGAGATATGATAATTTATGGGGTTTGTTGCATGGAAAACAAAAAAATTCCTACGATTGCAACCACCAAGATCATATCTAGGAGATACATGTAACAATTTCAGATGGACTCACCCTCAAAGATAGTACTGCGGGATAATGTTCCCGCAAACAAACATGGTTGTTATAGAGTGTACACGACCGTCCTCAAGGACGCGATGATAGTTCCACACGTGTAGCACCTCCATAGTCGGTCACACATACGGTGTGTTGGTGACTTCCGTCCCTCGCTCTAGCTCGGCAACAGAAGTAGTGAATCCTTGGGAACCCTGCCAACACTACGACATGGTGGTGATGGTGGTGGAGTAGATCTTTAGAAGGGCTTCTCCTAAGCACCTCGCTCGTGTCATTGGACAAGGCAAGAAGGGGAGGAAGATGCCAACCAAAGGGCATATGAGAGGAGATGTGAGTGTGTGTTAGAGAGAGGAGAGGAGGGGGGATTTTATAGGTGAGGGGTGCATCCCAAGGGGCTAGGCGCTTAGCATATGGCTTCCTGATACGTCATAAACATATCTATAATTTTTGATGCTCCATGCTTGTTTTGTATCAACTTTCTTATGTTTTGTTTAGACTTTGAGGAATTTTTATACATTTTCTGGAACTAACCTATTGACAAGATGGCACAATGCCAGTTGCCTGTTTTCTGTTGTTTGTGGTTTCAGAAAAGCTAGTAAAGAAATATTCTCGGAATTGGATGAAACAAAAGCCAAAGTTCCTATTTTACCAGAAGACTCACGGAGCCAGAAGACGAGACGAAGAGGGGCCACGAGGGGCCCACACCACCTGGTGGCGTGGGCCAGGCCAGGCCACGCCAGGGGGTGGTGTGCCAGCCTTGGTCTCCGCCTCGACCTCTCCTTTCGCCTATATAAACCCCCGAAGACGAAAACCCTAAACACCAGATCAGAATTCCACGAAAAGTTCCGCAGTGCCGCCGCCACCAAAGAGGAGATTCGAGGGACATAAGTCTCTGTTCTGGTACCCTGCCGGGATGGGGAATTTCCCACGGAGCCATCTCCATCGACTCCACCGCCATCTCCATCGCTGTTGCTGACTCCCATGATGAGGAGGGAGTAATTCTCTCTCGAGGCTAAGGGCTCTACCGGTAGCTATGTGTTCATCTCTCTCTCTCTATGCGTGATCCTATGAGATCATGAGCTTTGTAATCAATAGATCTATTCTTCTACTCAAGTGCTTTAATTAATCTCTGCTTATCCCCACTGTGTGAAGTTGATAGTGTGCACACTATATGGCACTTAGGCTAAGGTTACAGAAATACTTATCATGAGTATAATTTGAGTTGGATGTCTCTACGAGATTGTGGTGTTTGTTGGAACCATCTAGCGCTCAAGGTGATAGTGAGGAATTATCTAGATAGGGAATGAGAACTTTAAGGTGTGTTGTTATAACCCTACATTGTCCAACCGGAGAGTAGTTCAGGGTAGCATAATGAAGAGAAGATATTTATATGAGAGTGTCTACTAGTGAAAGTATGATCCCTGGGCTTTGTTTCTAAGCATTGAAACACCGTTTACAATCAGTCATGTTACATGTTTGCTTGCTGCCACTCTTATTTCAGATTGCAATTACCACTTATAATCATCCATATTACTTGTATTTCATTATCTCTTCGCCGAACTAGTGCACCTATACACCTGGCAAGTGTATTGGGTGTGTTGGGGACACAAGAGACTTCTTGTATCTTGATTGCAGGGTTGCTTGAAAGGGATACCTCCGACCACTTCCTCCCTGAGTTCGATAAACCTTGGGTGATCCACTTAAGGGAAACTTGCTACTGTTCTACAAACCTCTGCACTTGGATGCCCAACACTGTCTACAAGAATAGAAGCGTGCATTGACATCAATCTATTTTCTGGTGCCGTTGTCAGGGAGGTAAGGTAAAAGGTACTCACATCCTCTGGTTACTAAGCTATCTTCTAGTACTGTTGCTGGTGTGTGAGTGCTCGAAGTTATTTCCTTTAGATTCTACAATTATATCTTTTGTTTCTTGTTTTTATTTTCACTAGTTAGGCTTAATGGAAAACAACAACAAAATTAGAGAGCTTTTTAGTATTTTTCCTGAGGTAGAACATGATTTGTTTTTGAAAAGAAAATTAAAAAACCATGGAACTTTCTTTGCATGCTAATAGCAATGTTATTAGTATGAATTATTTGAACACCTTTGTTACTAATGCTATGGAAACGTCTAAGCTCGGGGAAGTTTGTTTTTATGAAAATGATCTTTTTAGTTCCCAACTTTATTGGAGAAAATTTGCTCTGATGATACTTTATCTCCCATATGTGGTAATTCTAATGATACTTGTGATATTTTAAATCCACATACTGAAAGCGTCCCTTTTAAAATATCTATGGAAATTTTTGAATGTGTTATGAATAACTGTTATTTTGGAGATGGAACTGTCCATCTTGGTGATCATTTACTCTTTATACATGAATTATGCGAGTTGTTCAAGTGTGCAGGTATTTTAATGAACCAAGTTAAGAGGAAGCTATTCTCTTTATCACTTAAGTGCAAAGCAAGGGAGTGGTATGAGCTACTAGACGATCCTCATCATTCCGAGTGGAAGGAACTTGAACGTCTCTTTTACTCTAAATTTTATCCTCCTCATGAAATTCATAAAGATAGTAATTATATTTATAATTTTCATCCTCACGATGGAGAAAGTATTTCCCAAGCATGGGGAGATTGAAGCCACTAACGCTCAAATGTCCAATTCATAAGCTCCCCAGTAATATTGTTATTAATAATTTTTATGCAAGGCTTTTAGGACATTACAAGGACTACCTAGATATCTGTTTAGAGCGATCCTTCACAAGTAAGGAGGTAAAAGCTAAGTGGGATCTTCTTGAAAGAATTCAAAGCAATACCAAAGATTGGGATAACAACAAAGGTGAAGAACCAGGTATGAACTATGAGTATGATTGCATTAAGTCTTTCGCTGAAACTGCTGATTTTCAAGAGCTTAGTGCTAAATATCGTCTTGATCCTCAAATTCTTGTTGATTGTTGTAGAGCCTTTTCTTCTCATATTAATGCTCCTAAAGAAAAATGGGACATGTATCATGATCCTTTTAAAGACGCTTACATGAAAAATGAAATTGTTATTAATGATAGCAATAAACATGCTCAAACCTCTAAAAGTACTATTTCTTATAAGCATGTTAATTTTGTGGAGTACATAGACCTTGTGAAAAGAATCAAATTGAAGAAGAATATTGTATCACCCACAAGAATGAAAAAACTAGAACATGGTATAGGGCTCTAAATGATCTTGGTAAAAAAGTTTGTGCCCTCTATCCTTTTATTTGTGAACTTTGCTTTGAAGTGGCTCATTTCAATTTTCAATGCTCAGGCCATAATAATAGCCCTTCTAATCCAATGAGTACAGCAAGTTTGTATTGTGGTAACATAATCACTCCTAATCAGCATGATGAACTTACATTATTTTTGGGGTGTGAAGAGTTATCAAGAAAAATTCTTTGGTAGACATGAGTGCTTTTGATATGAATAGCGTCCTGCATGGTTGTCATCTTTATTGTGTTGATAATTGCCACACAAATACTTACATACAAAATATTATAAAATATGAGATTTTACCAAAATATGACAGGACTAATATGTGTTTTGTTCTTATTAATGAAAAGGAGGAATCCTCCAAAGTATCTTCTATTATCTCTAACAATAAACCAGGGTATCCTCTCCCTCCTAAAGAGAAGAAGAAAAAGAAGAAGAGAAGGAGTAAAAGGAGGGAGGAAGCGGTATTTTCCTCTAAGCATATTGCTCCCATTATAGTTTTTGATGAGTCTGAACTGGATGATGTTCCTATGCTTGTTACCTATAGTAGTGATCATGATTGGGAAAATCACACTACTTTTGATATTGAAAATCTCTTCGGTACCAATTCTGAAAATGATGATGTTAATAATTGTTGTAATATTAGTATTATCCATGTTCTTTCCAATGATGATATGTTTACAAATGAACACACTTTGGAATATAACTATTCTATTGCTTATGATGATACTATACCTCCAATATATGATGATTACAATGATGAATATGATATTTTCAGACCACCTACTATTGAGGAGAAAATTAATTATGATTACAATATTCCTCCTATATTTGATGATTATGGTGATGAGAATAATAATGATAGCTATTTTGTTGAATTTTCTCCCACTACGATTAATAAGAATGACTATGCTTATAGGGAGAGTAATAATTATTTTATCCATGTGGCTCACGACAAGAATGTTTTATGTTATATATTTATTGTTAATTTTATTCATGATGCTACTGAAAGTTATTATGAGAGAGGGAGACATGGTTTTATGCATCTCAACAATATTAAGTTTCCCTCTTTATGATGAAAATTTTGAAGTTGCACTTGTTTTGCTTTCCTATGCTTGTTGCTTTGTGCTTTCATGACTTGTTTCTTTACAATTTCATAGGAAGTGGGTTATACTTAAATTTGTTCCATATTTGCTTCTTGATGCTCTCTTTTACTTCAATTCATATTTCTTATGTGAGCATCATCGAAATTATCATGCCTATCTTAATGGCTATAAAGAAAGAGCTTTTGAGAGACAACCCATTATATTTTTACTTTTAGTTTATTTTTGATTTATTGAGTCTTGGAAGTTATTGCCTATTTAATAACCCAGCCTTATCCTTTTTTTGGTTTTTGTGCCAAGAATAACCTCTAATGAGAGGGAAGTAAGATATGGGGAAGTTGCTGTCCCAAAACAGATTTCTGTGCATCACTGTAAAAAATCGTGAAAAATCTCAGTACGTTGGATTGAGCTGTAATTTTTTGTGCTTATGCCCCAGGTTATTAACCAACTTTCGTTCGTTTTGCAATTTTCAATTTGAGCAACATAAGATTTTATAAAAAAATCGGTCTTACCTGCTGGTCTGTTTTGACAGATTTCTGCCATTATTTGCATTTGCCTCTTAATCGATTTCTTTTTGAGTTCTCTTGGATCACTTGAGCTTTTAAAAGAAATTGCTATAGTAGCTTATGTTTTAATGGATGATTTACTTGAATTGCAACTTAACCCAAAGGATTATTATTTTGAATACACTAATGTTGCTAATGAAGATTGTGTGAAGTTTTGTATGAAGGAAATTTTCAAGTGTAGGAAATAATAATGTGATGAGATGAAGTATGGACAAAAGCCCAAGCTTGAAGATGCCACCCGTTTCACCCGAAGAAATATTCAAGAAGTACAAGCGTCAAAGCTTGGGGATGCCCAAGGCATCCCCTTCTTCATCAATAATCGCAGGTCTTCTTTCAAGAAACTTTATTTTTATTACCTTATGCACTATGTGTTGTTCTTGGAGCGTCTTTGTTTTTAGTTTTCTTTTGCTTTATTTGCTGAAATAAGTTGGTTGGATCCCAACACAGTTCTTTTTGAGAGAGACACACCCCATTATTCATTGCCTAGAACACTCTAGTTTTCACTCTTATTGTTCTGTGAGTGTTATCCTTTGCTAGCACTGCATTTAGCTTTAGTTTTCTTATTCTTTTGGCTTAGAACTTTTTAGTTCTTCTTTGTAGATGGGTGAGACATGCTCTCTGGTCTTTGTTTATTATTATCTTTGAGAGTTGTTTCAAATAAGTCGATTGGTGTTGGAAAAGAGTAGGAAGTTTCATGCTTATAGTGGTACAAAAGGAAGCTTGTTTTGACTGTGACTTAGACTTTATCATGTCATGTTTTTTGTTGCTTTGACCATATGCTTAGTGATTATTGTTGTAGCATGACTTGTTTCAAACAATTGAGATTGCTTAATGTGTCTTGAAAGAATCATGCATTGTTTTATCATACAAAAGCATAATATTGTGGTATCCTCCTTTGATGCTTTATTTGGGTTGACTTGGCACATGCTTAGACCATGTTAAGAATATGAACCGGTCACCTTTGCCTCTATGATCATTTATTTTTTGACTTTTAATATCACTTTATGCTTTAATTAATAATGTTTTGTCGCTTTGCATGATTATGACCATTATTGCTCTCTTAGTTGGTCGCTCCCAGTCTTTTGCTAGCCCCCACCGGTACCAAGTATGAGTTCCACTCATGCATCCAACTCCATGAAAACCAAGTTATTCCAAAGAGTCCACTATAAATTCCTATGCATGGTGTGTTACACCATTCCAAGTATATTCATGTTTTTATCTATCTTCTAAATTAAACTTGTTATGTGAAAATTAGTGATTAAAGCTCTCACAAACTTGATAGCACACTTTACCTTCTTGCACTTAATAAACCTGAACCATTGTGTCCATGTATGTTGCTTATATGCTTGCACTTTATAAGTTGTGAATTAGCAGAACCATGCTACCATGGGGAACGCTTTCAACATTGCACTTATTATTCAGTTGATATCATGTTATTTTGTTTATGGATCCCGGCGGTGTGAAATAAAAGGGGAACTTGTAATCTCATGGAGTTTGTATGTGTGTTAGAGAAACGCCTGGGCGGCTAGCCTAAACCATGCCTAATCATGGTGGAATCTTGAAGCATAACCATAGTGAGCATACTGCGAAGCATCCTCAATAAAAACCTATGCAAATAGCAAATAAAAAGATCACTGAGATGCTTATTGTCTGTTGCCTTGTCATTTTGATATGCGAAATCTCATGTGTCATGGGGCAAGGGGTACACCGTTGGCAGTTCTCCATGATACACATGTACTTACAATGACAAGAACTTACTCGTGACTAAAGTTGAATAGCATGAGGTTCGGTACTCGTAAGCAAGGGGCATGAGATTTTCAACTTATAACTTGTCAAGCATATCCTCATATTTCTGCCACTTTAACCTTAATCACCTCAAGATGCTTATGATAGGGGCAATGAGAGCTGAAAGCTAATAAGTACCATAATTTTTGGAAGCTCTTTATGAAACTTGAAATCCCTGTTTCCTTCTGTGAAGGGCCTTTCTTTTTTACTTTTATGTTGAGTCTCCATCTTCTATCTCTATGTACCAATCGAGAGAGCATAGTGGTCAATCTTAGTTTAATGTGCATTTTCCCAAAACTTGTTGCTTGATTCATAACTTTGATATTGCTTTCTCTTAAATTATTTGTATCTAGTCACCCTTATGAACTTATAAGGTGTCCTATGCATTTATGTTCTGCTAATCCATGAAGGACAAGCTGATTACCACTCTTATTATATTTTCTGTATGTGAAATAAACAAATGTCTTTCGATGCATTGTTATTCATGATCTTTTGGTTGTACCTTTTTCTATTGCAACTTAGTTCCTTTGTCTTATTGTTAGAACTATATCTTTCATGTTTATGTTAGAGTACTATGATCACAGCTATCAATGTTTTACAATATCTTGATCAAGATTGTGATGGTGCATGTCACCTCAAAAATTATTCTTTTTATCAATTACCTACTCGAGGACGAGCAGGACTTAAGGTTGGGGATACTTGATACGTCATAAACGTATCTATAATTTTTGATGCTCCATGCTTGTTTTGTATCAACTTTCTTATGTTTTGTTTACACTTTGAGGCATTTTTATACATTTTCTTGAACTAACCTATTGACAAGATGCCACGGTGTTAGTTGCCTGTTTTCTGCTATTTTTGGTTTCAGAAAAGCTAGTAAAGGAATATTCTTGGAATTGGACGAAACAAAAGCCAAAGTTCCTATTTTACTAGAAGACTCACGGAGCCAGAAGACGAGACGTAGAGGGGACACGAGGGGCCCACACCACCTGGTGGCATGGTCTAGGCCAGGCCGCGCCAGGGGGTGGTGTGGCCACCTTGGTCTCCGCCTCGACCTCTCCTTTCGCCTATATAAACCCCCCGAGATGAAAATCCTAGACACCAGATCAGAATTCCACGAAAAGTTCCACAGCGCCGCCGTCACTAAAGAGGAGATTCGGGGGATAAAAGTCTCTGTTACAGCACCCTGCCGGGACGGAGAAGTGCCCCCGGAGCCATCGCCATCGACTCCACTGCCATCTCCATTTTCGTTGCTGACTCCCATGATGTGGAGGGACTAATTCTCTCTCGGGGCTAAGGGCTCTACCGGTAGCTATGTGTTCATCTCTCTCTCTATGCGTGATATTATGAGATCATGATCTTTGTAATCTATAGATCTATTGTAACACTCCAAAAATATTAATCAAGATTAGCAAGTTCAAATCACCCAAGTTTAGGGTTAAAAAAACTTTTATTATTAAATTTAATATGAGTGTATGTGTGAATTGCATTAGTGTATGAATGAGTGCAATTGCCATGTTTGATTGCTACAAATGAATAGGAATGGTTTAAAGAGGAATACTACATCATCTAGGCCAATTATAAACAAAATCAAAAGAAAAGAAATTCAAATATGAATCATATGATCAAATGGTCATTTTGACCAAAATTAACCACTAGACCACTTTGAGTGTTCCTAGTAAAAGATTTCTAATAGAAACTTTCCCAATTATTTTCACCCCTTGCTAGACCAAGTAAAAGTGAACCCAAGCCCACTTTATAAACCAACAGAAACAAATTCCAAATAATTTTAAAGGACAATTCAAAATTGAATCAAGTTCATATGCATAGATCACCACTTTTCAAAAAACACTCAAATCAATTCACCTTGACTTTTCCAAGCAACCATAGACACCCAAGCAAGTACTCAGAACACTCACCAAAATTCATCCAAAAATTCAAAACTTAAATTCATGCGGCGATTTGGTCGAGCACCTGGCACACACAAATCAACACTTCCTAACTTCTACTGTTTTGAGCAGTGATCAATCGCCACTAGTCCCTTATTTCTCTCCCCAAGTCTCCCTTAGCACCTAGCAACGCAGTGGACACAATCCCCCTTTGCCGTTTTCACCAGTGAAGCGCCACCCAAGCCCGCCGTGCCGGTCAACCAAGCACAACTCGCCATAGCCAGCGCCGCCCTCTCCCATAATGTCTAGGAGACAGGAGCCACACCACCTCCACCCTCTGTCCACCCCTCGACCGCAGGCAAGCCATGGACCGGTCGTGATCGCTGCGCCCACCTCTCTGTCTGCCATGCCGAGAGCGCGCCAGAGCGCCGCAGCCGACACGTGCACACACGCCGCGCCTTGCCCTCTCCATGCGTGCCCGCACTCACCTGACCCTAGCTACCCCCTAGACACGGCCGTTCGCCGCCGCATGGACCGTAGCCACTATGCGTCGTCTCGAATGCCACCGTTCCCGCACATAGCACCGACTGTTCCCGACTGTTCTCAACCACCCCTTGGCGCACCATCAATCGCATGACAACCGCCCTAAAGCACCACGTTGACCCCTACCCTCGGCCATGCCATTAGCTCACTTCAACGATGTCGCCGACAAGCCCGAGCCATCCCGCTCTGTCCCTCTCACCGGTGTATAAATAGAGGCCACCCTAGCCCTCATTCGCCACACCATCTCACTCCCCTCTCTCTCAGACACCTCCCACACCTCTCCCCGGAGCAAGGCGAGCACCACACCGCCGGAATTTAGCCGGAGTCCGCCGCTACAGAGGAGGAAGGAGCTCGTTGATTGCAACAACCCTAGGAGCCACCGTGACCACCATTCGACTCGCCCTCGATGACAACCTCATTCGCCCCCATCACCGACCTTAGTTGGAGCCCAGGCGAGCCCCCACATACCCCCACCGTTCGCGTTAGGGTTCAGCCTCGACGGAGCTGTGCAACGGAGACGACGATGCTCAGCCATGGATCGCGCTCTAATCGCACGACCCAGATTAAAACTTACCGCTTCGCGTTAGATGAGCCACTGACCAGTAGGACCCACCTATCAGCAGCTCGCTGTGCGCGTGCCGTGTAGCTGGGCCAGCCCAGTTAGTTTCCCGCGCAGAGCCCATCGATTCAAATAGATTTTTCCCATTTTAGTTAAAACTAGATTCTGTCAGTAGATTCAAAAATCAATCCAAAGAGTTTCACTAAACCAAATTGCATGATTTCTATTTTGTTAGAAAGGTATTCAATATATCTATCCAAGCCCGTTGGATTCAAACGATTTGAAATTATAAATCACCTATAGTAAAAATAACAAGACAGAGACTTTTCCTAGTTCAAACATTTTTCAAAAATCAACAATAAATGCTTTTGAGTTGATTCCAACTCTCAAAAATCACATTTCACAAGATCTATCTGAATATGTAAAAATATTTAGGTTTACATGCAGTGATCTTGGACTAGTACCAAAAGAATGCTATATAGGCATTTCTAGTCACTTTAATTGTAATAAATAGTAATTTTAAACTTTATAAAATATGACCACCACTTTAAATCACATTCCCAAGTATTAGAATATGTGGTGATGACATGTGTCAACATGATCCCATATTTTAATTGGAGAATATTAAATCTTAAATATTTTTCAATGAGTAGAAATTACTTTTCTAAAATTAGAAAAATAAGATTAAGTCTTTATTTCATGTAATGATTGTGATGGTGCTAGATCATCTACTGTGATCCTTTGTGTGCTAAATAGAAGTAGTTAAGTATTGTTTGGTGATTGCGTACCTCGTATTCGTTTATAGATGATAGTACCGACCCGGGATACGAGGAGGAGGAGTACTACGAAGAAGAACAAGAAGATAAAGAAGAGAACTTCAACCACTACACTACTCAAGGCAAGCCTAACACTACAAGTTAACTATGCAAGCCATCACTAATTGCAAGCTAGAACTATGCAAGCTAACACTTGCAAACTTGATAACCTATGCAAGATGCATTAGGCATGCTTTGGTTATGCAACCTTGATTATATCAAATCCCAAGTTTTACTTGCAAGCTTTATTCTTTTACTTTTACCAAAGTTCTTTACCCTTAGGTAGTGATTTGTGAGTATTGGAAAAATAGGATAGATACCATAAAGAGTATAAAACTAGGCCTAAGTAGTTATACTTAGATGTCATCAAAAGGAATAAAACTAGATTTGGACAGTTACACTTGATTAGCACCCCTAAATAGTGAATACCCTCAACTTTAGTGGCTAGTGCTTGATACATTACAAATGTATCTATAATTTTTGATGTTCCATGCTTGGTTTTATCCACTTTCTTGTGTTTTGTTCCAACTTTGGAGTACTTTTCATATGATTTCTTGGACTAACCTATTAAGAAGAGCCACAAAGGCCTGCTTGTTTTCTGCTGTTTTTGGTTCCAGGAAAGTCAGAAAATGAATATTCTCGGAATTGGACGGGACAAAAGCCAAAGTGCCTATTTTTCGGAAGGGACCAAGTGCCAGAATACGAGACGGAGAAGGGCCAGGGAGCCACCACACCACCTGGCAGTGCGGCCAGGCCTGGCCCGCGCCAGGGGGTGGTGTGGCCGCTCCCGGCACCCCCTCGGCCTCTCCTTCCGCCTATAAGTTGCCCTCGGGACGAAAAACCTAAGTACCCGATCAAAAATCCACGAAAGAGTTTATAGCCGCCGTCATCTCCATCCCTAGATCGGGAGGGATCTGAAGCTCTTCCGGGTACCCTGCCGGAGAGGGGAATTCACCCTGGAGGCTTTCTTCATCACCATGCAAGCCTCCGGTGTGATGCGTGAGTAGTTCATCCTTGGACTATGGATCCATGTAGTAGCTAGATGGCTGGTTTCTCCTCCTTTGTGCTTTCATGTTTAGATCTTGTGAGCTCCGTTCATGATCAAGATCATCTATTTGTAATTCATACATGTTGTGTTTGCGGGGATCCGATGGATATTGAGATGCTATTTCAGATTGATTATTGATTCTATCATGTCTTTATTATTTGAGATCTTACATGCTTTACATTGTTAGTAGCTATCTTGGCCAAGTAGATGCTAGCAACTCCAAGTGTTAGTATTTATGCTCGATAGTGGGTTCATGCCTCTGGTAATCTAGAGTAGTGACAGAAATCTCTAAGGTACTAGATGTGCTGTTGCTACTAGGGATAAAACAACAATCCTTTGTTCATAGAACAATCGTATTGTTTACTTTACACGCAGTTCGTAAAGCAATAATCTGTTGCTTGCAACTTAATACTAGAGGGGGTTCGAATGATAACCTGAAGGTGGATTATTAGTCATAGATGCAGTTGGATGGCGGTCTATGTATTATGTTGTAATGCCCAATCAAGTCTCAAAGGAGTCAAGATGATTAGTATATGCATGTATTGCTTTCTCGGTGTTTGTCAACTTCCCCGCTGTAATTTGTTCACCCAGCATGTTTTCTATCTAAGGAGAGCCACCTCTAGTGAACTATGGATCCCGGTCCTTTGTCTTTCCATACAATCTATAAACTGTTTCTGCTTTGTGTTTAATTTCTGCAAACTTTTACTTCTTTCCATTCGATACGTTTAATCCTTTGTTTTCCGCAAAACACAGTAAGATTGACAACCTCATCGCAAGTTGGGGACAAAGTTCTGTGGTTGTGTTGTGCAGGTCTCCATGTTGCTACTAGCACCGGTAGTGCGCCCTGCCAGAGCTCAGCTAGTAACACCTTTGGGGTGTTTACTTGCTCCTACTGGTTCGATTAAACCTTGGTTTCATAACTGAGGGAAAACTTGCTGTTGTGCTCATCATACCTTCCTCTTGGTGCTCCCAACGAGCTCTACATCGATCGTCGAGTGCATCAAGACGTTTTTTGGCGCCGTTGCCGGGGAGTCAAGGACATCTTCACAAGGGGAGTCCCTCATAACCAATCTCTTTACTTTGTTGTTTTTGTTTTGCTTAGTTTCTTTTTGTTTTGTTTCCTTGTTTTGTTATTCAAAAACACAAAAAAATTAGTTTTACTTGTTTGCTTTCTTATTTGAAAACCCAAAAAATGACTACCCTTGAAAACAGTAAGTTGTGTGACTTCACTAGCACCAACAAGAATGATTTTATGAGCACACCTATTGCTCCACCTGTGGCTGAAAATACTTTCTTTGAGATAAAACCTGCTTTGCTCAATCTTGTTATGAGAGAGCAATTTTCTGGTATTGGTATTGAAGATGCTGCTTCCCATCTAAATAACTTTGTTGAACTTTGTGAGATGCAAAAGCATAGGGATATAGATGGTGATATTATTAAGCTGAAATTGTTTCCTTTCTCTTTGAGAGGAAAAGCTAAAGAGTGGTTGAATTCCTTAACTAGGAATAGTATTGATTCTTGGACTAAGTGCAAAGATGCTTTTATTGGAAAATACTATCCTCCTGCTAAGATTATAGCCATGAGAAGTGAAATAATAAAGTTTAAACAACTTGATAATGAGCATGTTGCTCAAGCTTGGGAAATAATGAAATCTTTGGTAAAGAATTGTCCCACTCATGGACTGACTGCTTGGATGATCATCCAAACTTTTTATGCAGGATTGAACTATTCTTCAAGGAACCTATTGGATTCAGCTGTTGGAGGTACCTTTATGACCATCACTGGGTGCAGCAATAAAACTTCTAGACAATATGATGGTTAATTATTCTGAATGGCATACTGAGAGAGCTCCACAAGGTAAGAAGGTAAATTCTGTTGAAGAAACCTCCTCCTTGAGTGATAAGATTGATATTATTATGTCCATGCTAGTTAATAGGAAAACCCATATTGATCCAAATAATGTTCCTTTAGCTTCTTTGGTTGCTCAAGAAGAGCAAGTTGATGTGAACTTCATAAGAAATAACAATTTTGGCAACAATGCTTATGGTAGTAATGCTTATAGGAACAATTTTGGTAACAACAATTATAAGCCATATCCTCCCAACAATGGTAATGCTTATGGGAATTCTCACAACAATAATAAGAGTGCTCCCTCTGAACTTGAAATTATGCTTAAAGAGTTTATTAGTAAACAAACTGCTTTCAATAAAACTATTGAGGAAAAACTCTCTAATGCTGAAAGAAATATAGCATCTTTGGCTGAAGCTCAATCTTCTTAGAATAAAATGGCTGCTAAACCTAAAACTAATGAAAATCCTTTGTATCTACTAATGCTATACAAGTAAGAATTGATGAAAATGTTAGACTATTAGCTGAATTACATGCTAAGTGGGAAAGAGAAGATGAAATTGCTAGAAACATTAGTGTTTCTACTATCACCACCACTAGTGTTGAGGCTAGTAATAGTTCTACTACTTTAGATGATAAAGTTGATTTTGATCTTGATGGTTGCAACATCTCTGAAGTTATTAAGTTCCTACAAAAGCTTGCTAAAAGTCCTAATGCTAGTGCTATGAACATGGCCTTTACAAAACACATTACTGATGCTCTCATAAAGATTAGAGAAGAAAAGATGAAACATAAAGCTTCTATTCCTATAAAACAAGAAGATGGTTGGGAACCCATCATTAATATGAAGTGAATGACTTTGATTTCAAAGCTTTATGTGATCTTGATAGTAGTGTTTCTATTATGCCTAGAAGGATTTATGATATGCTTGATTTGCCTCCTCTTGAAGATTGTTATTTGAATGTCCCACTTGATGATAATGCTAAAAATAAACTCATGGGGAGTCTTAATGATGTTCTTATCATGGTTAACGATTCCTATGTCCCCGTTGATTTCTATGTTTTGGATGTTGAATACAATGCTTCTTGTCCTATTACTTTGGGAAGACCTTTTCTTAGAACTGTTGGTGCCATCATTGATATGAAAGAAGGCAGCATTAAATATCAACTCCCACTCAAGAAAGGTATAGAACACTTCCCTAAAAAGAGAGAAAAGATTTCTTTTGCTTCTCCTATGAAAACAAAATTTGGTTTTAATGCTTCTTCATTTGAGAACACTTGATTTTTTCTTTGCTTCTTGTGCCTAACTTAAAGGCGTTAAAGAAAAGTACTTGTTGGGAGATAAACCAAGAGTTTTAGATGAGTCTTGGAAGTTATTACCTCAGTAATAACCTCTCCTTATCCTTTTTATTTGCTTTTTGTGCCAAGAGTAACGTCTAATGAGAGTGAAGTAATGATTGGGAAAGTTGCTGTCCCGAAACAGATTTCTATGCTTCACCGTAAACATTCCTGAGAGAGCTCTATATGTCGGATTGAGCTGTAATTTTTTGTTCTTCTGCCCCAGGTTGTTATCTAACTTTCGTTAGTTAAACACTTTTTGATTTGAGCAACAGGAGGTCTTCGAAAAAATTCGTATTTACCTGCTGGTCTGTTTTGACAGATTTCTGCCATTTTCTGCATTTGCTTTCCGTGGGTTCCTTTTTTGAGTTCTTTTTGAGAATTGAGCTTTTTAAAGGAAGTTCTACAGTATCTAGTATTCTAATGGAAGTTTATTTGGTGTTAGAACTGAACCTTAAGACTTATTTATCTTAAGTGCACTAATGTTGCTAATAAAGATTGTGTGAAGTTTTGTATGAAGGAAAATTTTCAGGTGTATGGAAGGAATGAGTAATGAGATGAAGGATGGACTAAAGATCAAGCTTGGGGATGCCACACGTGTCACCCCAAGAAATATCCAAGAAGTACAAGCGTAAAAGCTTGGGGATGCCCAAGGCATCCCCTTCTTCATCAATAAAAATCCTAGGTTTCTTCCAAACGCTTCATTTTTATTGTTTCATGCACAGTTGTGTTTTTCTTGGAGCGTCTTATTTTTCGTTTTCGTTTTTGTTTTTAGTTTGCTTGGTTTGCTTAGCTTTATGAATAAGTTGGTTGTACCCCCTCTTTCATACATTGGTTTGCAATTGGTTTGGTTTGGTTTAGAAAATAGTAGGAAAGTTCATGCTTATGTGGTAAAAAGAGCTCGTTTTTGACTGTGGCCTATGCTTTGTCATGCCATGCTTGATATTGTTTTGGCTTTATGCTTAGTATTATTTGTTGTAGCATGACTTGTTATAAACATTTGAGATTGCTTAATGTTCCTTGGATGAATCATGCGCTCTTTTAGCATATTAAAGCATAGTATAGTGGTATTCTCCTTTGATGCTTTATTTGGGTTGACTTGGCACATGCTCACACCATGCTATGACTATCTCAAGCCACCATAGCCTTTATGATCCTTTAGTTTTCAACTTGTAATATCACTTTATGCTTTGATCAATGATGTTTTGTCGCTCTGCATGATTATGGCCATTATTGCTCTCTTAGTTTGTCGCTCCCAGTCTTTTGCTAGCCTCTACCACCAAGTATGAGTTCCACTCATGCATCCAACTCCCTAAACCAAGTTTTTTTCCAAAGAGTCCACCATACCTACCTACTAGCTTATGCTATTCCAAGTATATTCATGCTTTTGTCTACCTTTCACTTGTTATGAGAAAACTAGTGATTAAAGCTCTCACGAACTTGATGGCACACTTTACTTTTTTGCCTCTAATAAACTTGAACCATTGGGTCCTTCTTTGTTGCGTATATGCTTGCACTTTATAAGTTGAAATTAGCAGAACCATGTACCATGGGGAACTCTTTCAACATTGCACTTGTACTTTGTACCCCGTTGATATCATGTTCTTTTGCTTACGGATCCCGGCGGTGTGAAATAAAAGTGGAACTTGTAAGATCATGGAGTTTGTATGTGTGTTAGAGAAACGCCTGGGCCGCTAGCCTAAGCCATGCCTAATCATGGTGGAAACTTGCAGCATCACCATAATGAGCACTCTATGAAGCATCCTCAATAAAAACCTATGCAAATAGCAAATAAAAAGATCGCTGAGATGCTCATTGTCTGTTTGCCTTGTCATTTTGATTATGGTAAAGCTCCTGTATCATGTGCAAGGGGTACCCCGTTGGCGGTTCTTAATGATACACATATACTTACAATGACAAGAGTTACTCGTGACTGAAGTTGAGTAGCATGAGGATTGGTCTTCGTAAGTAAGGGGCATGAGATTTCGGTTTATAACTTGTCAAGCATATCCTCTTAGTTGTGTCACTTTAACCTTAATCACCTTCAAGATGCTTATGATAGGGGCAATGAGAGCTGAAAGCTATAAGTACCATAATTTTTGGAAGCTCTTTATGAGACTTGAATCCCTACTTCCTTTTACAAAAGGCCTTTCTTCCACCATTATATTGAGTCTCCACCTTCTATATTTATGCACTACTTTGAGAGCATAGTGGCCATTCTTAGTTCTATGTGCATTGTCCCAAGACAAGTTGATTCATGCATAACTTGATATTGCTTGTTTTTAACTATTGTATCTAGTCACTCTTATGAACTTTGAAGGTGTCCTATGCATTTATATTTGCTACTCTATTGAGGGACAAGTTGAATACTATTATGCCATGTTTTCTTTATGTGAAACAAACAAACGTCTTGCAAAGCATGTTATTCATGAATCTTTTGTTTGTGCCTTTTCATGTTGCATCATAGTTTCTTTGCTTATTGCTAGAACTTTGTCTTTCATGTTATGATTGAAGTACTATGATCCCAGCTTTGAATGTTTTTCAAATACTTTGATCAAGTCTTTGATGGTGCATGTCACCTCAAAAATTATTTCTATTTATCACTTACCTACTCGAGGACGAGCAGGAGTTAAGCTTGGGGATGTTGATACATTGCAAATGTTTCTATAATTTTTGATGTTCCATGCTTGGTTTTATCCACTTTCTTGTGTTTTGTTCCTACTTTGGAGTACTTTTCATATGATTTCTTGGACTAACCTATTAACAAGAGCCACAGTGCCAGCTGCCTGTTTTCTGTTGTTTTTGGTTCCAGGAAAGTCAGAAAATGAATATTCTCGGAATTGGACGAGACAAAAGCCAAAGTGCCTATTTTTCCGGAAGGGATCAAGTGCCAGAATACGAGATGGAGAAGCGCCAGGGAGCCACCACACCACCTGGCCGCGCGGCCAGGCCTGGCCCGCGCCAGGGGGTGGTGTGGCCGCTCCCGGCACCCCCTCGGCCTCTCCTTCCGCCTATAAGTTGCCCTCGGGACGAAAACCCTAAGTACCCGATCAAAAATCTAGGAAAGAGTTTGTAGCCGCCGTCATCTCCATCCCTAGATCGGGAGGGATCTGAAGCTCTTCCCGGCACCCTGCCGGAGAGGGGAATTCACCCTGGAGGCTTTCTTCTTCACCATGCAAGCCTCCGGTGTGATGCGTGAGTAGTTTATCCTTGGACTACGGATCCATGTAGTAGCTAGATGGCTGGTTTCTCCTCCTTTGTGCTTCATGTTTAGATCTTGTGAGCTCCGTTCATGATCAAGATCATCTATTTGTAATTCATACATGTTGTGTTTGCGGGGATCCGATGGATATTGAGATGATTGATTATTGATTCTATCATGTCTTTGTTATTTGAGATCTTGCATGCTTTCCGTTGTTAGTAGCTATCTTGGCCAAGTAGATGCTAGCAACTCCAAGAGTTATTATTTATGCTCGATAGTGGGTTCATGCCTCTGGTAATCTGGGGAAGTGACAGAAATCAACAATCCTTTGTTCATAGAACAATCATATTGTTTACTTTACACGCAGTTCGTAAAGCAATAATCTGTTGCTTGCAACTTAATACTGGAGGGGGTTCGGATGATAACCTGAAGGTGGATTATTAGTCATAGATGCAGTTGGATGGCGGTCTATGTATTATGTTGTAATGACTAATCAAGTCTCAAAGGAGTCAAGATGATTAGTATATGCATGTATTGCTTTCTTGGTGTTTGTCAATTGCCCCGTTGTAATTTGTTCACCCAGCATGTTTTCTATCTAAGGAGAGCCACCTCTAGTGAACTATGGATCCCGGTCCTTTGTCTTTACATACAAGCTATAAACTGTTTCTGCTTTGTGTTTACTTTCTGCAAACTTTTACTACTTTCCATTCGATACGTTTAATCCTTTGTTTTCCGCAAAACACGGTGAGATTGACAACCTCATCGCAAGTTGGGGACAAAGTTCTATGGTTGTGTTATGGAGGTCTCCACGTTGCTACTAGCACCGGTAGTGCGCCCTGCCAAAGCTCAGCTAGTAACACCTTTGGGGTGTTTCCTTGCACCTACTGGTTCGACTAAACCTTGGTTTCATAACTGAGGGAAAACTTGCTACTGTGCTTATCATACCTTCCTCTTGGGGTTCCCAACGAGCTCTACGTTGATCGTCGAGCGCATCAGTGCTAAGCATAAAAGTTGATCACTTTAGATGGGAATACTTGGTGGAAATGATTATGAAAACCTTGGAATGATGATTCATTCTACTGAAATGTTTTGTCAGGTGTTATGAACACAAAAGGATTTGATGATCAAAATGTTGAGGCATGAGCCTTATCCCTTTATAAAAACTGATGGTTGGGTTCGGATGCGATACCATTCCAATTTTACCGTACAACCACAATACCCGAATTGGGTAGGGCTTAACTGGAAGTTTATATGCCTTAGTATGGGTTCCCTCGCGGAACGAGGTTGAGCTGAGGATGGCATAGTTTGGGTTCCCTCGTGAATGTGAATGTCCACCTATGCAGTGCCCAGGATGGCAGATGGCCATGGCTGGGAGGCCAAGCTCATAGGGGATGTGCCTATACTAGAGTGTGTAATTGAAAGGTTATGATTGCTTATCCTCATACTAATTATGATGATTTAGGGTTGTCCCTGATGGATGTATAGAATTTTGTGGTGAAAGTGTACCACCTCCGTAGAGTGTCAGACTATTCGAATAGCCGCGTCTACGGTCATGGACAGTTGGAGTGGCCATACTGTTCCGTTGTCAGATGTTTTCAAAATGACTTGTGAATTGAACTATGACCTTGACTTGACCACAATAGGGTTGTGGATATGAAAACTAGGTTCCCACTTTGCTGATTAAATTAGATTCTTTACTTTTGAACTCTTATGTAATAAACCTAGCTTTTCTTCAAATAAACCTAGAGGTTAAGGTTCCTACTAGAACTACCTTACTTGTTAGTGATAGTTTGCGAGTACTTAAAGAGTACTCATGGATTTGTCCCTGGCTATTCCCGTGGCCAGACTATGAGGAGGACTACTAGGAAGATGGACAGCAGGAGGTCTATGGCAACTAGGATCATCTCCCATCGTCAGCATTGCCTGTGACCCTGAAGATGGAGCCGCTACTACGTTTACTCTCCGCTGCTTTGATTGTATTAAGACTGGATCATGAGATCCTGTATTTGTAAGACCTCTATTATTGTTTGTAATGGATGATGTACCATGGTACCAATTATGTTATGTCACGCAAAAACGGTAATCCTGGGATTGCGATGTATGGCATAATAGGCATCTGGGATTAAAATCCTGGTGTTGACATCTATTCTGCTACTCAAGTGCTTTAATTAACCTCTGCTTATCCCCACGTGTGTGAAGTTGACAGTGTGCACATCGTGTGGCACTTAGGCTAAGGTTACAAAAATACTTATCATGAGTATAATTTGAGTTAGATGTCTCTATGAGATTGTGCTATTTGTTGGAACCATCTAGCGCTCAAGGTGATAGTGAGGGGTTATCTAGATGGGGAATGCGAACTTTAAGGTGTGTTGTGATAGCCCTACATCGTCCAACCGGAGAGTAGTTCAGGGTAGCATAATGAAGAGAAGATATTTATATGAGATTGTCCACTAGTGAAAGTATGATCCCTAGTCCTTGTTTCTAAGCATTGAAACACCGTTTACAATCAGTCTTATTACATGTTTGCTTGGTGCCACTCTTATTTCAGATTGCAATTACCACTTTTAATCATCCATATTACTTGTATTTCATTATGTCTTCGCTGAACTAGTGCACCTATACACCTGACAAGTGTATTGGGTGTATTGGGAACACAAGAGACTTCTTGTATCTTGATTGCAGGGTTGCTTGAGAGGGATACCTTCAACCACTTCCTCCCTGAGTTCGATAAACCTTGGGTGATCCACTTAAGGGAAACTTGTTGTTGTGCTGCAAACCTCTGCACTTGAAGGCCGAACACTGTCTACAAGAATAGAAGCGTGTGTAGACATCAGTGCCCCCACCTCTTCCCCAATTATGTGGGTGGACTCTCCACTCACATAAAAACACTCTCCACTTTCTCCCATTTATTCTCCACTCAAAAATCAAGAGTCTCTTCATTAAAACCACTTTTAATTCACTTGATTTAATGTCACTCTTTTAATTAACACTTCATTTAATGAGTACTTGATTTAATGAACACATTAACAATTCAATCCCTGATAATATTCCTATACACCAAAACTATTCTGGCAGATTTATCAGAATAATTCCTGCAATGTCCAGTATTTTCTCAAGTGTTCCCTATCCACTCAATGCATCGACTACCCTTAAGTGTGTCTCCCTACGAGTCACAAACTGTGTGCACATGATCGAGACATTCTCTGATCAATAATCATTAGCGGGACCTGGAGATCCATAATGACTCCCACCAGTTCATGCGATGTCTTAGTGATCACGTGACCTTTTATTTGCCGTAACCAATTCCTTTTGTCTCGCGATATTTTACTTGTCCGGGATGCAATCATTCGGTATCATCTATACCTAGTTCAATCCTATTACTGACAAGTACTCTTTTCTCGTTCCCGTGATATAACATTCTTAGTGATCATTATCACTTGCTTGCAAGGTATGTTAATGTGATATCACCGAGTGGGCCCTGAGTATATATCTTTGTCATCAGGATGGACAAATCCAAGTCTTGATCCACAAGCCTCAACTAACACTTTCGAAGTACCCGACGACACCTTTATAATCATGTTGTTATAGTGTGACGTTTGATGCAATCAAAATACTCTTCCGGAGTTAGTGATTTACGTGATCTCATGATCTAAGGATTAGAGTTACTTCAAATGATGTTATAGTAGTGTAAACATAATGGCATGGTCATGTTACTATACTTTGGGAGTATGTTGATCACATCATTCAATCAATGGTGTGACCTTGTTATTAACAACATCCAATGTCATGATTAGGAAATCTTGATCATCTGTTAATCAACAAGCTAGTATTATGAGAGGCATTACTAGGAACCTTTTCTTTGTTTATTAAGAACACATGTATTAAAGTTTCTGATTAACACAATTATAGCATGAAAAATAAACATTTATCATAAACATGGAATAATATAGTAACCACTTTATTAGTGCCTCTCGGGCATATTCCTTTCAGTCTCCCACATGCACTAGAGTCAATAATATTGTTTGGAAATCTTGCGCATTCAACACCTATGGCTTTCTAGTGTTGTATATATGCGTTTGCGAGTGGTAAACATAATCTCTGGTTCTGATGCTTTAAGGTCCGTGTGTGTTTGCATGTCTTTGTGTTTCAACGCATCACTCATTATCAAATGAGATGGCATTGTATAAATTTGGTCCTTTGGTGAGACCTTAGTTCCTTGGGGCTTAAAACATGTTAATGTTATTGTAATACGATATATGTTCATATTACTAGCCCATGGAGAACCACACCTAGTTCCTTTGATGCTACTATAGCAGTCTTATACTTAGCCTTTCGTTGTAGTATCCGTCACAATGTCCTTAACCTTTTGGAACTTATCCAAATCCATATTGGAATTTCCTTCCATTACATTATACCACCTTAACCGATAGCCTAAATTGAGATAAACTTAGTTTGTATCTTGTTACAAAACTAGTATCAATGTAGCACTTCCTAATGAACTATCTATATAGTGTCAATGTAACACTTTACAATGAACTATTTGTCACTTCTACTTATAGAATATATTCTTACATCTTCCAAAGATCATAAGAATATCATTATTATCGTCTAATGATCATCTTATGAGTCACCCTAGTATATGCTCATAAAATTTAGAGCATAGGACATATCTGGACATGTACATATCACGGTATGATTGATTAAGATATTCATGTGATTTTACTCACCAAGTGTCAAAACACTTGAATCTCGTTTATCAAGATATTCATGTGATTTTACTCACCAAGTGTCAAAACACTTGAAACTTGATTCACTCACTAAGTGTCAATACACTTGAATCTTGCTTCAACCTTTTCCATGTGGCATGAACCTTTCTCGTCATTTCCATATTAAACTCATTCAATATTTCATCAATGTAAATTTGACATAACCATATTAGCATCTCAATCTACCAAAATAGACTTTGATGCCAAATATTCTGGGTTTGCCCAAATCTTTCATTTAAATCTAGTTCTAATGAAATCCTTAACTTGTTTCAATAAAAGATACATCATTTCCAATCAAAAATATGTCTTATACATAATGTATTAGAAACATGTTTCAGCACTCCCACTTGATTTCTTGCAAATGCGAGCATCTTCATCGTCTTTGATGAAATTAAACATTTTAGCATTTTCATCACGGTGAAGATTCCAACTCCGCTATGCTTACTTCAACTATTGAAGTTTGCCTTTTAGCATCTTTTGATTTAATAAAACCCTTCAGACTATGTTGCGTACACATCCTAGGTAACCATTCTATTAGAAGAATGTTGTTTTGTTTGTTTAACTAGCATATACAACAACTGATATATGTAGTGGTTGCTACACTAATCTTTCTAGACTAATTATCGCTACGAAAGATCGAAACTTGTCATATTCAACTCCTTGAACATTGTCGTAAACTCTTTATCTGACATGTCGACTATTTCATAGATGTGAAACATCCATGTCTGTTTCTTTATAGATCCAAATACGACTAAAAGGCTTTATGCCTTTTCAGAGGGTGTTCTAAGTATAGTAACTTGGTTTCTCGTGTATGGAACTATCACGGATTTTATGGCTTCAAGCCATTTGAAGGAGTCATGGCCCATTATCGCTTTGTTGTCATCATTGTCAAACATTAATGATTTAATCCCAGATCTTAGTATTTGATTGTTTACCTAACCTACGCAGTTCAATAGGAACTTAGATTTCCATGACCACAAATTTTGTGACACGGGAGCCGTGAGCATTATGGTTGCCTCCGGGACAGTTTCCGGTGCTGTGCAACTCATCACATATAGCTAAATTTCAATAACCTTATCAAAGTTCTATTGTCCTCCCAGTTAACTTTTGCCAAAAATTCCTTCTCAAGAAACTTGATGTTCTAAGTGACAAACACTTTTGAATTTGGTGTTATGGAGGAATACCCAAATGCTGCTTTTGGATAACCTACAAAGATCTGCTTATCTGATTTTGGTTGTAAAAATTTCACTTATGCCTAGCATACCAAAATTTTAGGAAAAAACAACTTGGGTTTTATCCCAATCCATAACTCATATGGTGTCATTTCAATGGATCACGATGGAGCTCTTTTTAGTGTAAAAGCGCTAATCACTAAATCTTAACCTTCAAAATATAATGAAAATTTTATAAATAACACCATTGATCCTACCATGTCAAATAAGGCTTGATTACATCTCTCGAATACTCCATATTTCTATGGTTTATCAAGAAACATAAATCCATGGAATGATTCCTTGAATCATAGGTATTTTTTCTAAACTTGTAACTCAAATATGTATTTTATGATCCAATCATAATTTCTTTATTTTTATTATTACAATTATTTTCTAGTTAATCTTGAAATCATTTGAACATATTGAAATGTTTCATACTTCTTCCTAATTAAGTAAATATACATATATTCACTAAAATCTTTGGTTAAAGTATGTGAAGTTTGAATGATCCACCACATACGGCTACACATAATGGATTGTATGCATCAATATGCACAATGTCCAATAAGTTAGTCGTTCATTCCTCTTTGGCCTATTAACTAAATTTAAATCATTTCCAGGAAATTCTCACAAGCGTCTACTGATTCAAAAATAAAAAGAACTACGAAATTCCATCAACAGGGAGTTTCTTCATGTTTTCTTTCCAATATGATTTAAACTATAGTGTTAGTCATAGGTGATCTTCTAATCATTCGTCTTACAACACTTTAGCATTAGTATTTATCCAACTAGATTTGTAAGAGTTCATCCATCTTCAATGGAATATGGTAAGTATTTGAACAACCATCGTTCTCATAATACCGAAACATAATAACAATTATTATAAACAAATCTTTAAGGAAAGCTTTAAAGTCAACATAAAACACAATAACACTTTATTTGTTTTCGATGAACGTCATCACATATTATTTTGCTAGATACTTGGGTCATTGCAGTTCATGAATTGTGTTGCTCTATGTGATATTTCACACCAACCAATTCAGCATCCAATACCGGTATCCAATACGCAAGAACTACATTGTTTAACAAGCAATGAATACACCCATAGCATGGATATCATTTATATACCTAAGCTGGACATTTCCAGTCTTTTCTTTTCTGCCAAATATTTTTTAGATTCCCTTTCAGCATTTCCTTGTCTTTTTAAAAGAATCTATCAACATCAATAGTGGTGCCAAACATATGACTCATAGTTAAAAGCATGTATTGTAAAATAATACCTTTGTACTTACACTTTTGAAAAATATCACCATCATCAAATGATTGGCTTTCTTTCAAAATTTCATTCCTTTTAGTAATCCTTTTAATGTAGTAAACATTTTACCTACATCTTCTATCCATCCTTATCATGACAACTTTCATGATCAAGCTACCATAGCTCATAAGGATGAATCACAAATATAATGTTAATTTCCAAAACCTTTTTGGGTGATCTCCAACCTTTGCAAATTCTCATACAATACGAGAATATGTATTTTTTTATAATCTATCATATTGCAACCAGGCATTGTTTCAGATATCACAATATCTTCTATAGATGATGGTTCCTAAACCGTTTTTCATCTCCTAGATAACGCTGATATTAAAACAATTATTCAATATCAAGAATCATGGAGGCAAGCATGATACTTAGATACCAATGCTGGAATTTGTTACTCTTGATTCAATACAACTTATTGAATTTCATGGAGTGAGGCTTTGCTGAAAGTTTGCAATAGTACATTAAAGTTTAGATTAACACTCATAAAACAATACAATACCACCTCGTAAAGTAAAATATCCAGAATTCTATACTTCTATTATCTCAATTATAGCTAAAAACAAGGTAGTAAACGAATACCAGTGACTACAACGAGCTATACAAATTCACTTCAATCTAGTTTATGATAAATTGAGTTCAGATTAATCCAAATTACTAAGTTGAACTCCCACTCAAAACAACATCCCTCGGGTCATTTTGGTGATTACATGAACCAAATTCACTACACCATGACCGACCATCACGAGTGGTGGTGCAGTTCCAATGGCGAGCATCGTATGGACATCATATCATTCATATGACTCGCGCTTTACCTTTAAGTTCATGTTTCAAGGCCATGTCTATATATGCTAGGCTCGCCAAGTAAGAATCTTAGTATCCGCGTGTGTAAAACTATCTTACGCCCATTGTATGCGAACATAGGTTCTATCACACCCGATCATCACGTGGTGCTTTGAAACGACAAACTTTCTTAATGGTGCATACTAAGGAAGAACATATGATTATATTGATTTTAGTGGGAGGGATCATCTTATAATGCTACTGCCAAGAACTAAGCAATACATAAGAAAAATAAGATGCATAAAAGAGATAAACATCACATGCATATAAAATGTAATATGATATGGTCCTTTCTTGCACTTGATCTCCATCATGTGCTCAATGGTATGATCTCCATTATTCCACCAACGTGGCTCCAAGGTTAATGGCACCACCATCATGGCTGTCTTCTCCATTACAATATATCTCTTGGATATACATGAATAACACACAGGCTATAAAAGATACAGACAACCATATGGCTCCTGTAGGTTGTTTAACTTACAATAAATCTAATTGCATACAATTTTTTTAACAATGACCATATCACATCATGTGTGCTGCAAAAACAAGTTAGACATCTTCTAATTTATTTTTGCATATTTTATGCGGCTTTAGGCTTTCTAGGAGAGAATCGCTCTACCTACGAATTTCAGCCACAACGTTGACAACTCAAGTTATTGGCAACCTGTTGTAAATTAGATCACGATTATGTTGGGAGAGAAAGACAACCGCTGAGCCACTTATACAATACGAGTTGCATGTCAAGCATGGGACAATTCTCATGTCCGAGGACATGTAAAGTTAGTACGGGCCACTTCATCCCAACTTGCCACCATGATCAAAATTTACGCAAGTATGAAACAACAAGACTATCAACACCACATCTCTATGTGTTCAAACTGTACAAAGCATCTATGCATAGACATAGATCTAATACCACTCATGGGGTTCTTTGCATGGAAAACAAAAAATTCCTACGATTGCAACCACCAGGATCATATCTAGGAGATAATGTAACGGTTTCAGACGGACTCACTCTCGAAGACCGTAACGTGAGATAACATTCTCGTAAATAAACGTGGCAGTTGTAGAGTATACATGACCGTCCTCAAGGATGCGATGACATTGAAACACGTGTAGCACCTCTATAGTCGATCACACATACGGTGTGCCGACGACTTCCGTCCGTCGCTCCAGCTCGGCAGCGGAAGTAGTGGATCCTTGGAAACTGCACCAACACTACAATATGGTGGTGATGGTGGTGGAGAATATCTTGAGCATGGATTCTCCGAAGAACCCCGCTCATGTTATTGGACAAGGCTAGAAGGGGAGGACGATGCCAAACAAAGGGTATATGAGAGGAGAGGTGAGTGTGTTTTAGAGAGAGGAGATGAGGAGGGCCTTTTATAGGTGAGGGGGTAAGCCCAAGGGGGATAGGCGCACAGCCATATGGCTTCCCCAACCTCTTCCCCAATTATGTGGGTGGACTATGCACTCACATAAAAACACTCTCCACTTTCTCCCATTTATTCTCCACTCAAAAATCAAGAGTCTCTTAATTAAAACCACTTTTAATTCACTTGATTTAATTTCACTCATTTAATAAACACTTCAATTAATGAACACATTAGCAATTCAATCCCCTATAATATTTCGATACACCAAAATTATTCTACAAGATTTATCAGAACAATTCCTGTGATGTCTAGTATTTTCTCTAATGTTCCCTAACCACTCAAATGTGCGACTACCCTTAAGTGTGTCTCCCTACGGGTCATGAAATACGTGGACATGATCGAGACATTCTTCGATCAATAATCATTAGTGGGACCTGGAGATCCATAATGACTCCCACCAGTTCATGCGATGACTTAGTGATCGCGTGACCTTTTATTCGTTGTAACCAATTTGTTTTGTATTGCGATATTTTACTTGTCCAGGATCCGATCATTCGGTATCATATATAGCTATTTCAATCCCGTTACTGACAAGTACTCTTTTCTCGTTCTCGTGATATAACATTCTTAATGATCATTATCACTTGCTTGTAAGCTATGTTAATGTGATATCACCGAGAGGGCCCTGAGTATATCTGTCCGTCATCAGGATGGAAAAATCCCACTCTTGATCCATGAGCCTCAACTAACACTTTCCAAGTACCTGAAGACACATTTATAATCACCCTGCGATGTGACGTTTGATGCAATCAAAGTACTCTTCTGGAGTCAATTGACGTGATCTCATGGTATAAGGATTAGAGTTACTTCAAATGACGTTATAGTAGTTTGAACATAATGGCATGATCGTGTTACTATACTTTGGGAGTATGTTCATCACATCATTCAATCAATGGTGTGACCTTGTTATTAATATCATCCAATGTCATGATCAGGAAACCTTGATTGTCTGTTAATCAATAAGCTAGTATAATGAGAGGCATTACTAGGAAAATTTTCTTTGTTTATTAAGCACACATGTATTAACGTTTCTGGTTAACACAATTATAGTATGAGAAATAAACATTTATCATAAACATGGAATAATATAATAACCACTTTATTATTGCCTCTCGGACATATTCCTTTCAATAATAAAATCTATTTATTATTTGCCTCTAGGGCATATCTCCTTTAGTCTCCCACATGCACTGGAGTACAAATAATATAGCTTGCATTTGCTGCTAGTCATAACATCATATATGATGATATGAACAAGCATGATTGCTCATAGAAAACGTTATGTCCTTGATCTATTTTACCAGATCCGTATGTCTTTTGCAAATCGTTAATGTCTTCCTAATCTTGACATGTACACCATTATCACATAATGTGTCGAAGTATGTTTTGGCGACAGAGTGAGACTTTGTTTCTAGTATTTACAATGATGGTTAATCATCAACTGAACTTTTACTATTGTCATGTAAACTCTGAAACACACTCAGCAGAAACCGAACTTCTTTAGCTGAAACAACCATAACAACCACTTCAGAAGTTGCCACATATATATACTTCTATAGCTATGTCGTGGTGGTAACACGGTAGATGCCATGGGATGGCTTATGTTGGGGCCGAATGGACGTTGGAGGATCCGAGGAGGGATGATGCGGTGAAGACAACATACGGAAGAACACTACAAACACCAAGATCTACCTAGGTTCAGGGCCCTCGTGAGGAGGTAAAACCCCTACTCATGCCTGTCTGGCTCTAGATGAGTTGTTGATGTAGCTAAAATAGTGCTCCTTGAGTTGTGTTATGCCTCTAAGAGGTCTTCTCTGTGTGCCTAAGAGAAATAGGAATAAGAAAGCTCGTGAGTGGCGCAGTTCATGGAGTACTATCCAAGGGTTGAGATGGGTGGCGGTGGCAACACGTACGTGCGAGAGGAGTGTGGTAGCTAAGGCTTGTCACAACGATTCCCATTATCAGGTCTGTACTGAGAGAGCTAGGAATTGCAGTTCGTGCCGATGCAGGCATCGATAGGGGATAAATAACGGGAAACCTAGAACTTCAATCTGAGCACATCAAAGAGTCCAACCAACCAAATAGGCAACCATGCATTCATCAAAATAGGAATCCATGGAATAAAGATAGAGGGATACCAAACATGAGCGGATCTGAGTTTCTTTGTCGTTGGAGAATCACATCCATCCCAGATCCTATGACGTCGCTGGATCCTTTTGCCTAGCCCCGGACTCCCGTCGAAGAGGTTCTTTCTGATTTCGGCTAGGATGTGTACATCAGCGTTGTAGTGCAGCCGTCGCGTCAGTGTAGGCGTGCGGGTGTGCGGCAAGGTAGCAGGGGTGGCTTCATGTCGGTGGGCAGTGATGATGTGGACATGAATCACGGTGATGCAGGACGTTTGGCTACCTCCACCGTAGGGTCTGGCATGCGACATGGAGGGAGCCAGAGCCACCGGCGGCATGCCGATGGGAGTAGGGCGGTGGATGGGTTGACTGAGGGGACGGTTTTCATGATCTTTTTTGAGAAGGCGCTGTTCGTGGGAGGACGAAGCAATGGTGTCATGGTGGTGGCACGACAGATTCCATGTATAGGCTAAAGATGGGGCCAAAGTGCGCTAGAGGTATCTAGAGTGGGATGGTGTGCTGATTCCACACACGGAAGCTTTTATTCTGTCTTTGAATGGTGGATTACAAGTTCGCCGTGAGCTGTTTGTGGGGAGGAGGAATAAGACCTTCTATACTGCCCACACCTCTCTCTAGGGCTTTCCCTAAGTAAAAATGGCCGACCCTCTCTATGGATTCCCTAGTGCTCCTTATATAGGGGAGTCTAGGTTACAAGCTAGGGCATACATGGAAGGCATATTCTACGAATATACCTCTACCAAAATAGCTGTCATGGTAGTGGCACGGCAGATGCCATGGATAGGCTAATGATGGGGCCAATGTGTGCTAGGAGAATCCAGGGAGGGAGAATATAGTGATTCCACGCATAGATGTTCTTGTGTTCTCTCTATCAATGGCGTTTACAAGTACTCTTCAAGCTCTTGGTGAGAAGGAGACTATGTCTCTTACTCCCCACAAGCTAGCTCAAGAGTTCTATCTAAGACAGAGAAAATGATCGATCCCCTTCTATGGAGGCCCCGGTGCTCCTTATATAGGGGAGCCCGGGTTACAAAGTTAGGGCACACGTGGCGGCATATTCTCTGAATATTCCCCTCGACTAAATCTAGATGCTTCATTATTCTCTTTAACGGCTCGTCCGGGCTTTGGACGTAACCCACAACATAATTCTCGTCTTTAAGTGTCACCAGACATGGGCTACGTCAGCTGACATTGCGCGCGTCATCTTGGTCGCCCCTGACCCGCTGGTCCTCCTCTTTGCTTTGCTTCGCTCATGCTACAGCTAATAAAGCCACCTTTTGACTAGCGGGAGATTCCTTCCTTCTATTGGAAGCCATATGATAGTCCGGCTAGCACGTGGCTAATCTGGCTACGAATGTACCTACAAAACAGATAGACAAACATGGCCGACATATATTTTATGCCGGCCGGCTACGGCTAAGGAGATTCTCCACGGGCCGGGTCCCTCCGTGGTTCAGCCTGCCTTGAGGTGACCCAGTCAGCACTTGCTTTGACTGCGCCATATCCCGGCTAACTCGGCCTACCAGGGGGTATCCCCCCAACATTAGTCCCCGAAGCTGGTGCGGTCTTAGAAACTTTTAGTTGTTAGGGCCACAGTAGGTTCCCATATCCGAATCTCTACCTCTTTGGCCGAGTTATCCCGTATCCCGCGGCTTTTCCTCTGGCGATCCCTTGGCTCATTCCGAGTTATTCCTTGTTGGCCGGGTCTTTGGCCTGCTTATCCGGGTTACCGTTCCTTCTCTTGTATGCTTCCCCACATCCTAGATGGAGGGTAATCGTCATTTCGCCTCATTTTAAGGGCTACGTGCATTTAATGCGCCAGTTACTGTTGCAATGTTAGGAATAATTGATGCGCGCGTCCCTTCACTGCAGTGCCTCGTTAATTGTAACATTACATCGTGTCATGGGATCCTCCGCTTCATGTGGTCGTTGCTGTGGCCATGTTCGGATTGGCTGACTCAGCTATGTACACGCCTGTTGCGTGCGGCGTGGCAACCGCAAAGGATCCCACTACACGCCCTCTTGCATGGTTAAGTAGGGGGCATGGGGCAATCTTTGGGGAAGTTCCCCATTTCCTTCACGCTTCCTGATGCACTCGACTTTAAACGTAGAGCTCGTTGGGAACCCCAAGAGGAAGGTATGATGAGCACAACAGTAAGTTTTCCCTCAATTATGAAACCAAGGTTTAATCAAGCCAGTAGGAGCAAGGAAACACCCCAAAGGTGTTACTAGCTGAGCTTTGGCAGGGCACACTATCGGTGCTAGTAGCAACGTGGAGACCTACACAACACAATCAGAGAACTTTGTCCCCAACTTGCGATGAGGTTGTCAATCTCACCGTGTTTTGCGGAAAACAAAGGATTAAACGTATCGAATGGAAGGAAGTAATAGTTTGTAGAAATTAAACACAAAGAAGAAACAATTTATAGATTGTATATAAAGACAAAGGACCGGGATCCATAGTTCACTAGAGGTGGCCCTCCTTAGATAGATAACATGCTGGGTGAACAAATTACAGCGGGGCAATTGACAAACACCGAGAAAGCCATACATGCATATACTAATCATCTTGACTCCTTTGAGACTTGATTGGGCAATACAACATAATACATAGACCGCCATCCAACTGCATCTATGACTAATAACCCACCTTCAGGTTATCATCCGAACCCCCTCCAGTATTAAGTTGCAAGCAACATATTATTGCTTTTACGAATCATGTAAGGTAAACAATATGATTGTTGTATGAACAAAGGATTGTTTTTCTCCCTAGTAGCAACAACACATCTAGTACCTTAGAGATTTACCACTTCCCAGATTACCAGAGGCATGAACCCACTATCGAGCATAAATAATAACTCTTGGAGTTGCTAGCATCTACTTGGCCAAGATAGCTACTAACAACGGAAAGCATGCAAGATCTCAAATAACAAAGACATGATAGAATCAAGAATCAATCTGAAATAGCATCTCAATATCCATCGGATCCCCGCAAACACAACATGTATGGATTACAAATAGATGATCTTGATCATGAACGGAGCTCACAAGATCTAAACATGAAAGCACAAAGGAGGAGAAACTAGCCATCTAGCTACTACATGGATCCGTAGTCCAAGGATGAACTACTCACGCATCACACCGGAGGCTTGCATGGTGATGAAGAAGGCCTCCAGGGTGGTGCCGGGAAGAGCTTCAGATCCCTCCCGATCTAGGTATGGAGATGACGGCGGCTATAGACTCTTTCGTGGATTTTTGATCGGGTACCTAGGGTTTTCGTCCTGAGGGCAATATATAGGCGGAAGGAGAGGCCGAGGGGGTGCCGGGAGCCACCACACCACCCCCTGGCTCGGGCCAGGCCTGGCCGCGTGGCCGGGTGGTGTGGCCGGCCCCTGGCCCCTCTCCGTCTCGTATTCTGGCACTTGGTCCCTTCCGGAAAAATAGGCACTTTGGCTTTTGTCCCGTCCAATTCCGAGAATATTCATTTTCTGACTTTCCTGGAACCAAAAACAGCAGAAAACAGGCAGCTGGCACTGTGGCTCTTGTTAATAGGTTAGTCCAAGAAATCATATGAAAAGTACTCTAAAGTTGGAACAAAACACAAGAAAGTGGATAAAACTAAGCATGGAACATCAAAAATTATAGATACATTTGCAATGTATCACTTCCGAGCCTCCTTTCTCTCTCATTGCAACCTCACCGCCGCCGCTAGTTCTTCGTTGCACCCGCGCCTTTGCGACCGTGCTCAGGCAGCACCTTGCGCCTGTGCCACCGTTCCTGCTCAAGAGCTTCACCACGGGGCCTTGCGCTTCTCGGTTCTCCTCCACCCGTTATTTCTATTCTGATTTCCTTCTCGAAGACCTTGATTTCACCATGACTGAGGAGGAGGCAGTCGTGGTGGCACAGCAGGAGGAGGAAGGAGAAGGCCGCGAGCACGGCGGCTGGGATGGCGCATTTTTATGCGAGGATGATCTGGACTAGCTCCGTGCCACGCGGCGCATCCCCGCCGGTGTTGCCTGTCGCCTTGCCGCCGGCGAAGTTTCCCCTGCTCCCAATCCTGGAGAGTATGTTGTTTCTCTTTCTCATTTTCAGCACGGCTTCGTCCTTCCTACCTTAGATTTCTTTTTTGATTTCATCTCTACATATCAACTGCAACCACATCATCTCCATGCCGATCCCATCACTTCTTTGTCCTCTTTTGCCTCTAGCATTGAGGGATATATCGGCCTCTGGCCATCTAAGGGACCGTGGATCAAATTCTTCGGTCTTCGGAGGAATGTGGTTCTGGATAAGGAGCTTACTATGGAGGGGAAGCACCTGACTCAGTACGGCGCTGCCTCTATATCTCCCTGCAAAGGCTCCATATTTCCCCGGGTCACCGGGCTCGAGTCCTGCAAAGGCTGGGCCCAGACTTTCTTCTATGTCTGGAACACCACCGAGGAAGATCTGAACTGGCTCCTCTCCTTCAAACTCGGCCCTCCAGATACCTCTCTTTGGGAGAGTATCCCCAAGCGACCCACAGCCCTGGCGAATCAGGTGGAGCGCCGAATCAACGAGCTGCTCAAGGAGAAGCTTCAGGGGGAGGACATCATGATCACTTTTGTCAGCAGCCGGGTCTCCCCCCTTCAGAAGCGTTCCCACAAGATCTGCTACTTGAGCGGCCCCCACCACCCCCACCAGACTTTATCTTTTGAGCTCGATAACGCGGCGGTTTACCGCCGGGTTAAGGCCATTTTCAATGTGGAGAAGGAATTCTTCGAAGATTGGGAATGGGGGATCGAGCCCTTCACCCGGGACAACCATCGTCCAAAGGTAAACTTACTTCTTACTATTTTCCGGATCTTCTCTGTATGTCGGTTTACTTTCATAACTTAACAATTGTTATCTTGTTCTCAGCGATTCCTCCAGCAGCCACTAGAGGATGGCGAGGTGCTAGCGAGCAAGTGGGTACCGGACCGCACCGAGGAGGACGAGGAGGAACCTGATCCGAAGACCTTCCTGCCTACTCCGGACGTTGTCAAACGTAGCTCTGGTAAGGCCTCTTCTCTAAGGGATTGGCTGAATGAGGATGAATCGGATGTTGAGGTCTTGGAGGTACTTGACCCAGTTCTTATCTCTTACGCACATCTGTTTATGTCCGAATCTTCAGCTAACCCGGTTGGTCAGGTCCACGAGGTTCCTCCCCTTGCCACTGGTGGTCTGGTCCCTGCTTCTTCCTAGAAGCGCGCGGCTGCCTCGGCCGTAGCTTCGGAGGCGCCGCCGCCCAAGAAGAGGCAGAAAAAGTCCGGGGTGAAAGCCTCGACTAAGCCAGCCGCCAAGAGCACGGTCTGGAGGATGCCCAAACCTCGGGCTCCCCCAACCTCAGACGAGTACGTCTCTTTACCTTTACCCTTCGAATTTTTCCCTTTTGTGTTTGCTTTTGCCTCTTATTGGTTCTTTTTATCTTTTTGACTTGGTGCTTTTTTGCTTCTCAGAGCTCCCAGGGTCATTCCTCAAAGCGGCTCCAGCATAGCATCTCCAATCCGGAGCAGCCCTTCTCCCCCTCGCGATGATGACACTCGCCCGCTCAGCCCTATCCAAGAGGGCTCTGCGGCTTGCGCCTGATCCGAGCCCACCTCACCATGAGGAGGGCAACGCCAGCCGGGGGGTGGTGGGGCAGCCTAGGATACGGTCATGCCGGATCTTCCCAGTTCTTCTTCAGCCCTAGCACCAAGTGTTGAGGTGCTAGTTTCATCGGCATCGCCCCAATCAAGTTCTTCTCCCACTCAAGTGTCTTTAGAACCAGTAGTACCAGCATCCCCAACACCAATAGCACCAGCAGCAGCAGCATCGCCAGCACCAGCAGCAGCAACAACAACATCACCAGCAGCCGCAACAACATCGACCAAGGCCCCAAAGAAGAAGGCTCCATTGGTGGCCCCCAGATCAACGACATCTATTGCAGATATTTTTCTGCCAGCTTCCCAAGCTCCTTCTAGGTCAGCAGCCTCGGATCGTCCACCGCGTCCTTCGTCATCCGGCAAGCTCAAGAGAGCTGCCGGATCAACTATGGGTATCACTTTTGGGTCATTCGCTGCTGGAGCAGAGGGTAGCAGGCAGCTGGTTCTGCATACCAGCCCTGCTGCAGCTCAATCTGCAAGGCGAGAGGCCCACGTCAAAGGCCTTGTGGTGAACTACTCTCCTAGTGGCGAAAGTTATAGTCCACTGCTCCTGGAGTATGTGAAGAACTAGAACAATGCTGAATTCATCGATCCAAAGGATGATCTGCCGGAGAAGTTCGGCCCAGCCAAGTTCAGCGCACAGATGAACTCCGCCACCAAGGCCATCTCTTTGGCTGGCTGGATGATGGAGGTAACTCTTTTCCACTGCTGTAGTACTTTGTATAGATGAGCACTTGTAGATATATCCCCTAGTCCCCAAGCCTCCGTGGGAGTAACTTGTTACTCGGTTGGATGCTCCTAGAGAATTTGGTTTCTGTCCGTAGCAATTTCAAATCTTAACAAAGTTAGAGCCGGGTTAAGTTCCCTTGGCCCGGATCTTGGACACTTCGAATATCCACACACCTAGAGCCAGGTTAAGTTCCACTTGGCGTGGATCTTGTAGACTTCGAATATCCACACACCTAGAGTCGGGGTAAGTTCCACCTGGCCCGGATCTTGTAGAATTCAAATATCCACACTTGGCCCGGATCTTGTATACTTTGAATATCCACACACCTAGAGCCGGGTTAAGTTCCACTTGGCCCGGATCTTGTAGACTTCGAATTACCTTTTACTTTGCCTCTGATCTTGATATTGCCTTGCTTATTTCAGATTACCACTAACCGCTGATCTGCCGAATTCCAGCGCCCGCTGGACTCCTATAAAGACATTCGCACGCGTTATGAAAAACTCTTGGAGGAGCAACAGAAGAAGGGTAATGTTTTTGACTTAGACTTTTCCTTCTTCCATTGTCGTTTGTTCGAGTTTTCTGTGATCCGTATTAATTTGCTTATCCGGACTATGCAACTGAGGTTGAAGCTAAGAATATTATTATGTGGAAGAATTTGGCTGAGATCCAAGGTATCTTATCTCGTTCACCTCCTTATTGTGCGTTCTTTTCTTCATCTGGTGTATATTAATACTCCGGCTCTACCGGATTAACTCACTGTTGCAGTTTCTCTTGAAGACAGTGTACCCATGCCTAATATGATGACCCATTTCCTCAAACAAACAGGGAAGCATCAGGCTGAAATGAAGAAGAAGGACGATGAGATAGCTCGGCTGCGGCTCTAGAACTTGGAGATTATCCGGCTGAATGCCGAAATCCAGAGGCTCAAAGACCTCCACAAAACCGAGCTGGACAAGGCAGACCAGGAGTTTGCTGAGAAAAAGAGCATTTGACGACTCAAATTTCCAAGGACAAGGATCCATTGGTGGAAGTTGACATAAAACTTACATCGGTAACCTCCGAATACGAGAAACTCCAGGCCCACTGCGCCAATGTCCACTCCGAGCTTCAGCGACTCCTCTTCCAGATTGCCCGTGAGATCTTTTCCCTTGCTTAACTTTCATTCCTTTGGGTTTGGTGTTTTTGTTCATTGTTTCCTCTGCTCTGTTCTTAGGCAAATTTCTATAAGGCGATATGCTTGCTGCTATTGCCGTAACCCGGTCCCGCAAACAACGTGGTATCCCCACCGGTCCTGATGCCGAGCCAATCCCGTATGATATGGAGGATCTGCTAGCGAGCTTCTCCACTCGCCTTGAGCTAGTGAAGAACTATGGGGCAGACATTATACTGGCGGCAACGCGGATGTTTAGCTCCCTTTGGCCCACTGACCCCATTCCCAAAAGACATACGGCTTTCATAGCCAAACTGATGGAGTGCGAGCATCAGCTGAATCTCTGGCGCGAATCAGCTGCGCGGGCCAAGGCTGACATTGCCTTGTAGTTCGTCCTCTCATGGTACGAAGGGATAGACCTGGGGCTGCTTACCCGCATGCGCACTGGATCTAAGTGGAACAAAGATCCGGCGTGGGTTGCACGCCGCAAAACTAGTGCTAACAAACTTTTCCATTATTCCTTCTGCCATGCTTGGAATGATGGGCTGAGCTATCTCGACGTTTTCGATGATGAAGATGCTTCTGAAGATGAAGAAGATGAAGGGAGTGAGGGTGAAGACTCCGAGCTTGCCGAGGAGGGCGAAGACCCAGAGGATGGAGAGGCCAACCCTGAGGATGAACCCGAGGCCAGCGCCCCTCCCCCAAATTCTGGAGTACTTCCTTCTTTAGCTGATGATTCGGCTGCTGCCCCTGCTCCTTAAAAACACATGATCATATTTGTCAGATCCCCGGAACGCCGGGCGGAAATGTATCTAAGTACTTTGGTTTGGTTGTGCTACAACTTATTGTTTTGAACTAAGTTCTTAATGCTGGATTATCGTGGGCGAAGTCCCCAAGTTTCGTTTTCTTGTTCCGCCAATTTTTTACTCGGCTCACATCTACCTTGATTCAGTTTTTTGACTTACGAGTCCGAGGTTCAAAATATTGGCTTAACAATACTTGAAACTTTGAGATTATCTCAAAATGATCCGGTGTTAGATAAATCTAGTGAACAAAGGGTTAGTCCAAACAAGAAATGTCGGCCCGCTTAAGTTCTTTTCCTTAGTCGTTTTTCATGTGCTTTGCCATTCCAAACTTGTTCTATTGCTTGCCATGAAGCCAATTCTTGTTGGACAACATCAAAGTCGAAGAGTTGGGTTTTTGGTGCTCACACATTACTAATCCGACTAAGATATAAGAGACTTAACCCAGCCGACATAAAAATACGAAAACAAGAAGAACAACTATTACGGCAGTCCCCGAGTCTTTGCTTGGGATGTGAAAGTTTCATTAATAAGATCATTGCCGACATATATACCGACATATGAGTAGCTCGGGTACATTCACCTCTTTGTCAAGTGTAAAAAGGACGAAGTAGCACTACATTCCACGGTCGCTTAGATTCTTCTCCGAACCTGTCCGCCTTGTTCTTTTCCTATGGGTGTGTATCAATAACATAGTAGGAGTCATTGTGCAAGGCTTTGCTTCCAATGAAAGGTCCTTCCCATGAAGGGGATAACTTATGCATGCCAGCAGTGCGCTGTATCAACCGGAGTACCAGGTCACCTTCCCGGAAGACTTGGGGGTTTACTTTCCAGCTATGATAGCATCGGAGATTTTCCTGATATATGGCGGATTTGGACAAGGCTAGTTCTCTCGCTTCTTCTAGCAGATCAACATCATTTTTCCGGGCTCCGCGCACTTTGGCTTCTGTGTATTGGGTGACCCTTGGCGAATCATGCTCTATGTCGGCTGGTAATACAGCTTCGGCCCCATATACTAGAAAGAATGGTGTATAACCCGTTGATGGATTCAGAGTTGTTCTTAAACTCCATAGTACCGCTGGTAGTTCTTCTATCCAGCACCCCTCCGATCTTTGCAGCAGCTCTATGAGCCGGGATTTTATCCCAGACAAACTAGTCCGTTGGATCTTTCCACTTGTCCGTTCGATGCGAGGTGCACGACTGAGGCGACATCCAGCCGGATCTTCCTTTCTTGGCATAACCTCGCAAATGCTCCTTCAGCGAAATTTGTACCATTATCAGTTATGATGCTATGGGGACAACCATATCTCAGGATTGTATCCTTGAGGAACCTTACTGCTATTGCCCCGTCACATTTCTTAATTGGCTTCACTTCGATCCACTTGGTGAACTTGTCGACCATAACTATGATATGGGTCATTCCTCCTTTAGCCGGCTTAAATGGCCCTACCATGTCTAGGCACCATACAGCAAATGGCCAAGTAATGGGGATAGTTTTGAGTTCCGATATTGGTAAATGAGTTTTCGTGGCGTATCTCTGATAGCCATTGCACTTTCTCACCAAATCCTCTGCTTGCTCCAAAGCACTTGGCCTATAAAATCCATGCCAGAAAGCTTTCGCCGCTAAAGCTCTTCAGGAGGCATGGTGGCCACATTCCCCTTGGTGAATATCTCGGAGTATGTCAAGTCCTTCCTCCGGGTCAACACATCGCTGTAGTACTGTTGTTACACTCCTTTTATATAATTCGGCATTGATAATAGTATAGGCCTTTGCTCTCCTTTGGATCTGCCTTGAGGATATCTCATCATCCGGCAAAGCTCCTCTTTCAGGAAATCATATATTGGCTTGGCCCAAGCTGGTATAGCCCGGACGGGAAATGGTTCCTCGTCAATTTCCATCACATCCACCGACATAACTCCTGCCGGGTCTGGCTGATCGGTCCCCGGGTTCGCTGAGGCAGTCCCCGGGTTTGCCGACGCAATCCCCGGGTTTGTTGAGGTGCCTCCCTACTCTATCTCCATAGGTGAAGCTCCTGATCCGGAGATTGCCGGGATATAAATTGAGTCTGATTCAGGCGATGGCGTGATGGATGGTTTTCTCAAGTGCTCCAAAGCAACATTTGGTGGGATTGGCTACCGTGATGAGCCTAACTTGGAGCGTATATGCCGCCTTTTTTCAATCCGAGGTATGTGATGGAATTCACACCCTTCGAAAAATCCACTTATCTTTTGAACATGGAATATGTATAGGGCCATGTTAGCATCCAAATCATCTTAGTTTCAAGACACTTGTTGTACCACCAGATCCGAATCTCCAAAGCATTGAATCCGACGTATCCCTACTTATTTTGCTACCTTGAGATGATGTACCAATGCTTCATATTCCGCAATATTATTCGAGGCACTGAAGTGGATTTGAAGGACATATTTAAGTTGATCTTTCTTGGGCGAGGTAAGCACTACTCCGGCGCACAACCTCCGTTTCGATCCATCGAAGTGAATTTGCCAATAATTGGAGTCCGGCAGAGGTGGCTCATATTGCATCTCAGCCCAGTCCACAAAGAAATCCGCCACAGCTTGCAATTTTATCGCATCTCTTCTGTCGAATTGTGGTGCACATGGGGCTAACTCGATTGCCCATTTTGCTATCCGGCCACTTGCATCTTTGTTACTCATAATCTCTGATATGGGTGCCTCACATATCACTTTGATGGGATGTTCCTCAAAATAGTGTTTGAGTTTCTTATCCAACATATATACGCCATACGCCATCTTTTGATAGTGAGGGTAATTCTGTTTTGAAGCAGACAATACTTCGCTGAGATAATACACCGACCTTTGCACCGACTTTCTTTCTTCCTCACGCTCCACTACAATTACTTCACTTACGACTCGGTTGGTCGTGGATACGTAGAGCAACATTGGCTCCTTGGGTAGTGGTGCTGCTAGGATCGGCGTAGTAGATAACATCTTTTTCAATTCTCGAAACGCAAAATCCGCCTGTGTCATCCATGTGAATTTGTCTGCCTTTTTCATTAACTGGTAGAGGGGCAAGGCCTTCTCTCCCAACCCACATACGAACCATCTTAACAATGCCAGGCAGCCAGTGAACTTCTGCACATCGTTAAGGCATTTTGGCAGTTCCATTCTCTCTATGGCCCAGATTTTCGTCAGGTTAGCTTCGATACCTTGGCTAGACACTAAAAAACCGAGTAACTTTCCAGCGGGAACACCAAAGGTGTATTTCTCTGGGTTAAGATTCATTCGGAACCTTCTTAAGTTCACGAATGTCTCCCGGATATCATCAAGGAGCGTATTGCTTTCCTTAGTCTTTATCACCACATCATCCACATAAACTTGCACGTTCCAACCTATTTGGTCGTGTAAGCTTTTTGCATGCATCGTTGGTACGTTGCTCCTGCATTACGTAGTCCAAACGGCATAGTGCGATAGCAATAAGCCCCGTACGGGGTAATAAACACAGTCTTTATTTGATCATCCGGATTCAGGGGTATCTAGTGGAAACCAGAATACGCATCAATGAATGACAGTAGTTCATATCCGGCTGTTGAGTCTATGACTTGATCTATTCTAGGGAGTGGGAATGGATCTTTGGGACACGCCTTATTCAGGTTCGTGTAATAAATGCACATGCGCCATACCACAACCACGTTCGGATCATCCTTCTTCTTTTCCACAAGCACCTGATTAGAGAGCCAATCCGGATAGAGTACTTCCATGATAAACCCGGCTACTAGGAGCCTAGCTATATCATCCCCAATGACCTTCCTTCTGTCTTTGGCGAAACGCTGGAGAGGCTATTTTACCGGCTTAGCCCTGGCTCTTACGTTCAATGAGTGCTCGGCCAACTCCCTCGGCACACCTCACAGATCCCGAGTGGACCAAGCAAAGATATCCCGATTCTCACGGAGGAAGTTGACAAGCTCGCTTTCCTATTTGCTGCTTAACCCGGCACCAATGGTTATGGTGCGATCTGGGAACTAATCATCGATTGGCACTTTCTTTGTATCCTTGGTCGCTTGGAATGACATGCTTTCGTGCAGGTTGGTCAGACCCGGCATATGATGCTGCGTGGATTGAGCCAATGTCGCTACTTCTAGTATCTTTCTTTTTTCCTGAGCTATCACGAGTGACTCGGCTAAGTTAGATCCAACTGAGGCACACTCGGTCGAACACCAGAAGTCCCCTGATACAGTTATCACACCCCTTGGCCTAGGCAGTTTCATCTTAAGGTAGCTGATGTGAGTACTTGCCATGAACTTGCTCAGCGCGGGCCTGCCGAGTAACGCGTGATAAGCGCTCTCCAGATTCACCACTTCGAACTCCAAATTTTCAGTCCGGCAATTGTCTCTCGTGTCGAACAACACATCAATCTAGACCTTACCAATCGGCTCACGGGAAATACCTGGCACAATTCCATGAAAGGTGGTCCTCGTTGCTTACAACATCTTCTCTGTTATCCCAACTTGTGCATTGTATCCTTGTACATTATGTTGATACTACTACCATTGTCAATCAACACTTTGGAGAACCTCACGTTGAGATTCAGCCCGATGAACGTTGGATCCAGGACTAGTGCATAGGTCCTAGGGCTAGGCATGATCTTTGGGTGATCCTTAATACTCCACGTGATCTCCTGATCCGCCTAGGGCATGTATCTTACTACTGCCGGTATTACTACGTTTACCTCCATATGTCGGCGCTGCATGCTTTTCCGGTCATTTTCCTCCGTGGTAAACACACAGTAACTTTGATGATGCTCTATGTACTTGTTTCGTCCCTCATTCACGTGGTAACCTTGACCTTATTACTAGTTATTGTCTACTTGATGTACCGCATCCCTCCTTTCCTGATGCCACTGCCATGTAGAAGTTTCGGTTGAAGAGAGGTACTCCAGTTGGTCCTTCTGCAAAGCCAATTCCTTACGATATGGAGGATAATTTGGTAAGCCTCGCAGCTTGGGTGGAACCCATGAAGAGCTTTGGCTCGGACATCATGGATGCTGCTGTTCGGGTATTCAGTGCCCTTTGGCCCATAGAGCCTACTCCTAAAGTTCTTGCCCCATTGATTGCAAAATTGATGGAGTGCGAGACTCAACTTGATCTATGGAGGGAATCCACTACACGCACCGGAGCCGACACAACCTTGAGCTTCATGTTATCTTGGTACAAAGGTCTTGACTTGGAGGTTCATAGCCGCATGGGCACTAGATCCAAATGGACCACTGATCTAGCCTGCATCATCCAACACAAAGCTCGCGCCTACAACCTCATCCAATATGCCTATTATCATCAATGAATGAGGTGCCGAGTTTCCTCGAAGTCATCGACGATGCGTATGTTAAAGGTGGTTCAGATGGCGAAGAGCAAGAAGCTTTGGACTACGCCGAGGAAACTGAAGATGCCGAGGAAGCTAAAGCCAACTTGGACGATGAGGCTGAAACCGAAGTTCCCCCCACCAAGGCGGACTTGCCCCTCCTGCTGTAGATACTTCGGATGCTGCTGCTCCTTGAGCAAAAACACTTTGAAATTTGTTAAATCCCTAGTATGCTGGGCGCAGATGTATTATGCATAATGTAATATTTTTCTACTGCTAAGTTTTATGCCGGATTAACTTGTGTGAAGTCCCCAAGTTTCATTTTCTTGTTCTTCCAATTTGAGGACTCGACTCGCGTCTACCTTGATTTGGTGTTTGACTTACGAGTCCGAGGTTCAAAAATTGACTTAACAATACTTGAAACTTTAGGATTAGCTCAAAATAATTCAATAGAGCAAAAATAAAGTAAATACAGGGGTTAGTCTAAATAACAAATGTCGGCTCGATTACGTTCCTTTCTTTAGTCGTTTTTCATGTTCTTAGCAATTCCAAACTTGTTCTCTTGCTTGCCATGAAGCCAATTCTCGTTGGACAACAACAAGTCAAAGAGTTAGATTTTGGTGCATACACATTACTAATCCGGCTAAGGTGTAAGTACTTTAAGCTAGCCGACGTAAAAAAGGTAAATACAGGAAATGACAATTATCATTAAGGCAGTCCCCGTGTTTCTGCTCGGGTTGACAAAGTGTCATTCATAAGCTCATTGTTGACATACAGGCCAACATATGAGAGTTTCAGATATATAAACTTTTCGCTAAGTGTAAAACGGGAGAAATAGAGCTACATTCTATGGGCGCTTGGACTCCTTGCCGGACCTGTCTGCCTTGTCCTTCTCCTGTGGCTGTGCATCAATGAGGTAATAGGCATCATTGTGTAGTGCTTTTCTTACAATGAATGGCCCTTCCTATGGAGGGGATAACTTATGCATGTCGGCAGTGTGCTGCACCAACCGAAGTACCATATCTCCTTCTCGGAACACTCGAGGATTAGCTTTCTGGCTATGGTAGCATTAGAGATTTTGCTAATATATGGAGGATCTGGACAAGGCCAGTTCTCTCGCTTATTCCAGTAGATCAACATCATTTTGCTGGGCTTCCCGCACTTTGGCTTCTGTGTATTGGGTGACCATAGGCGATTCATGCTCTATGTCGGCTGGTCATACAGCTTCTGCCCCGTATACCATATAGAATGGCGTATAGCCTGTTGATCGATTCGAAGTTGTTCTTGAGCTCCACAATACCGCTGGTAGTTCTTCTATCCAGCACCCCGCTGATCTTCGCAGCGGCTCAATGAGCCATTGTTTTATCCTAGACAAAACTAGTATGTTGGATCTTTCCACTTGTCTATTTGATGTGGGGTGGGCTACTGATGCAACATCCAGCCGGATCATTTTATCTAGGCAGAACCAAGCAAATGCTCCTTCGGCAAAAATGGTGCCATTATTAGTTATAATACTCTGAGGATAGCCATACCTCAAGATAATATCCTTAAAGAAGGTCACGGCCGTAGCTCCATCACATTTTCTTATTGGCTTCAGTTCAATCCATTTGGTAAAATTGTCAACAATGACTAAGATGTGAGTCATGTTGCCCTTAGTCGGCTTAAATGGTCCAACCATATCTAAGCACCACACAACAAATGGCCAAGTAATTGCTATAGTCTTGAGTTCCGACATTGGCATGTGTGTCTTGGTAGCGTACCTCTGACAACCATTACATTTCCTCACTAGTTCCTCGGCCTGCTCCAAGGCACTTGGCCAGTAAAATCCATTGCGAAAAGCTTTTGCCACTAAGGCTCTGGACGATGCGTGATGCCCACATTCTGCCTGATGTATATCTCGGAGGATGTCAAGCCCTTCTTCCGGGTCAACACATCGCTTCAGAACACTTGTGACACTTCTCTTGTATAGTTTGGTGTTGATAATGGTGTATGTATTTGCTCTCCTCTCAATTTTCCTTAAAAGTATCTCATCACTTGGAAAAGTTCCATCCTTCAAAAATTCAAATATTGGCTACGAACTATGAAAAGTACCACGTCCACCTCTATTGCATCAACCAACATAACCGCTACCGGATCAGACTGAACAGTCCCCACGTTCTATGAGGCAATCCCCGGGTTTGGTGAGGTAGTCGCCGGGTTTGCTGAGGTGTTCCCCCAGTGAATGTCCATAGGGGTAGCTTCTAGTGCGAGGTTTGACGGGACATAGATTGACTCGGATTCTGGCGAAGGTGAGATGTACAGTTTTCTCAAGTGTCCCAAAGCAACTCCTGGCGGGATGGCCTGCCAAGATGAGCCTAGCTTAGACAGTATGTCGGATGCTTCATTTTCAAGCCGAGGTACATGATGGAATTCACGTCCCATGAAGTATCCACATATCTTCTGGACATGGAATCTATAAAGGGCCATGTTTGCATCCAGGGCATCCTAATTACCAGATACTTGCTGCACCACTAAATCCGAATCACCGAAACACTGTATCTGATGTATCCCTACCTCTTTTGCTACTTTGAGTTCATGCACGAGTGTCTCATATTCGACCACATTATTCAATGCTCAAAATTGGATCTGGAGAACATATCTCAGCTAATCATTCTTAGGCGAGGTACGTACTACCCCGGCCCTTATCCTTGCTTCAACTTTGATCCGTCAAAATGCATCCTCCAATAGTTAGAGTCCGGCAATGTTGGTTCGTACTGCATCTCAGCCCAATCCACGAAAAAGTCAGCCACTGCTTGAGACTTTATGTCATCCCTTCTATCAAATTGTGGTGCATAAGGGGCTATCTCAATTGCCCATTTAGCAATCTGGCCACTTGCATCTTTGTTACTCATTATCTCGGATATGGGCGCTTCACATATCACTTTTATGTGGGTGTTCCTCAAAGTAATGCTTGAGCTTCTTGGCTGCCATGTACATGGCATACACCATCTTCTGATAACGAGGATAGTTCTCCTTCGAAGTGGACAATACCTATCTTAGGTAATATACTGGCCTCTGCACCGACTTACCCTCTTTATTGCGCTCCACCACTACCACGACACTTATGACTCAGTTGGTCGCTGCTATATACAGCAACATTGGCTCTTTGGATTGTGGTGAAGCTAACACTGGTGCAGAGTCTAGCATCATTTTTAGTTCATGAAATGAGCTATCAGCTTGCGGTTTCTAGACGAACTTATCTGCCTTTTTCATTAGCTGATAGAGAGGCAATGCCTTTTCTCCCAGGAACTTAACGATGCCAGGAAGCCAGTGAACTTCTACACATCGTTAAGCCACTTCGGTAGTTCCATTATTTATATGGCTCGGATCTTAGTGGGGTTGGCCTCGATACCTTCGTTGGACACAAGAAATCTGAATAACTTCCCTGCCGGCACACAAAAGATACATTTCTCCGGGTTAAGCTTCATTCGGAGCCTCCTTAGGTTCGTGAATGTCTGTCGGATATCATCTAGGAGCGTTTTTCTTTCCTTTGTTTTTATCAGAACATCATCTACATATACTTGACATTTTTCCCAATTTGATCATGTAAACATTTTTGCATACACCTCTGATATGTTACCCCTGCAATATGTAAGCCAAATGGCATGGTGTGATAGCAATAAGCCCCATATGAGGTAATAAAAGCAGTCTTTATTTGATCATCTGGGTTCAAGGGTATCTGGTGGAAACCAGAATACACATCTACAAATGACAACAACTAACACCCAGTGGTCGAATCAATGACCTAATCTATCCTTGGCAGTGGGAATGAATCTTTTGGATACGCCATATTCAGGTTCGTGTAATCGATACACATACGCCACACCACTACTACATTCGGATCATTCTTCTTCTTTTCCACAAGCACCGGATTAGATAGATAATCCGGATAGAGTACTTGCATGATAAACCCGACTGCAAGGAGCCAAGCTATCTCATCACCAATCACCTTTCTCCTGTCTTAAGTGAAGCGGCGGAGAGGTTGCTTCACCGGCTTAACTGCGGGTCTCACATGTAAAGAGTGGTCTACCAACTCCCTCGGTACACCTTGCAGGTCATGCATGGACCAAGCAAAGATATCCCGATTCTCACGGAGGAAGTGGACGAGCTTGCTTTCCTATTTGTCGCTTAATCTAGCACCAATGGTTATGGTGCGCTTTGGGAGATGATCATCAATGGGAACTTTGTTTGTATACTTTGTTGCTTCAAACGACACACTTCCATGTGGGTTACCCAACGGCGACATATGCAGTTGTGCGGACTGAGCCAATGCTACCACTTCCTGGATCGTTCTTTTCTCTTGTGCAATCACAAGTGACTCGGCCAAGTTTGATCCGGCCGAAGAACATTGTATCGAGCGCATGAAGTCTCTAGTTTTAGTGATCACTCCATTTGGCCCAGGAAGTTCCATATTCAAGTAACCGATGTGAGTACTTGCCATAAATTTGTTGAGAGCAGGCGTGCCGAGTAACGCGTGATACACGCTTTCCAAGTTAACAACCTCAAATTCCAAATTCTGAGTCTGGCAGTTCTCCCTTTTGCCGAATAACACATCAACCCAAACCTTGCATATGGGCTCACAGGAGATACCCAGCACAATGTGGTGGAAAGTTGTCCTTGTTGCTTGGAGCATGTTCTCTATTATTCCCAACTTCTGCATGGTGTCCTTGTATATGATCTTGATGCTACTACCATTATCGATCAACACCTTGGAGAATCTCACGTTGATATTCGTCCCAATCAATGTCGGATCCAGCACTAGTGCATATGATCTAGGAGTCGGCATGAGCTTGGGGTGATCCTTAATACTCCAAGTGATTTCCTGATCCGTCCAAGGCATATACCTCTCCACCGTGGACATAACTGCATTTACCTCCATATGTTGATGCTTCAAACTGTTTATGTCAGTTTCCTCTATTGTGAACACACAATAACTCTGGTGATGCTCTCTGTATCCATTTGCCCAGGTGAGCAGCTGCTACCAGGGTGCATCATGCCGAGGTCTGTCATGCCGAGGTGCATCATGTCGAGGGTCGTATGATTCACCAGGTTACTCAGATTTGGCGTGTGAAACTTACAGGGCTGATCCAACATAGACTCATATGTATACCTCAGCCTATCCTTCTTTTCTTGCCATTGTTTCTTCTGGTATGGCGTCCAAGTTTTCTTGCCATCATTTCTCGGAGTCCACTGTTTCCCTCCATTATTCTGATGCTGGCTCGCACTCGCATTTGGCTGATCCTGATCCACTGCTACAACTTGCTGTGAAATGTATCTATAGTCTGGTCGTTCATCTCTCCTTTTACATCAGAAGTCATTTCGCCGGGATGACCCGGTCCCATCTCGGTTGTAGTACTCTTCATTTGACTCGTTTGACACAAGCCGAGGTTGGGTGGGATCACCCAATGCATACGAGTCAGCAATTCGGATTGTCTCAGCCAACATAGTTGCATATCCCTCTGCAACATCTGCCACAACATACTCGCATACCTACATCCTTGCTCAAACCAAGCAATGGCTTCTTACTCAATCACGCCCTCACAGGAGTTACACACATTGCACCAGCGAGTTAAAAACTCCCCATCAGTCTCATTCAGCCTTTGCTTGCACATTGCCAGTGTATGTGGCCTATTTGGCCTCTTATACATGCTCGTGAAGTTGCTGATGAACATTTCCTCAAAATCTATCCAATAGTTGATACTTCCTACTAGCAAATTGTTTAACCAGACTCTTGCTGGCCCATCCAACATCTGAGGTACATATCTCACTGCCCATCTCAAGTTTCCTCCGCCAATGTTCACGGCATTTGCATAGTCAATGAGCCAATCATCCGGATTTGAACTACCGTCATACGTCTTTGTTCCTCTAGCCAACTTAAAGTTTGGCATAGGTGGCTCTCTCATAATCCGAGGTCCAAAGCATGCTGGACCCGGAGGACCTTGTCCCTCAATCATCTCCGACCTATATATTCGGTCCAACTTCAATCTATCATCATCCGACTACAAGTTACTATTTCCCAGCCTTGGTCCTACCATATGATGTCCTGGTGTAGGAAACCTGGCGTCAACCATCACCGAGTAACCATCATTGTACCTATCCTGACCCGGACAAACATATTTCTATTACATAGCTAGGCTGACACTCTGCTCTTGCCGAGGTGTGTAGTGTTGCTGCTATTGCCAATGTGGGTTTTGCCCTGCTCCTGCTGAGTTACACTGTCCGGCATTGTTTTTTCCAGCGTGTCCTTGACCGGCATTGCATTGGTCGCGGTTACCTCGGCTAGCTTCACCTCATCTGGAACTGTGGCGGTCCTCCCTGCCCTTGCCAGGGATGACGCTGCCCTAGGGGATTTCGCTAGGTTACCCCTTGCCGAATGAAGTATATGAGAGCCTCTTGCTATCGCCGGGTTTGCTTTGAGTATCTCCTAATTCTACTTATTTTCTACTCTCACTAAGTGGTTTACTCTTTCCTGCTGCATCTCCCGGGCTTCTCCATTCAGACCCTCTAACTCGAACGTTGTTGCCTCTGCAGCCCCGAGGTTCTTTGTCGGGGTACTGTACCTCTCCAGCCCTGCTGTTACTAGGGTAGCTGATTGCCCGGCCTAGGTACATACTCCTTGTCTATCTCAGTGATCAAGTTTCTACCCCTGATCATTACTCCGCCCATTAGAGTTGGGCTAATCCGGTTCGCTTTTGCGTACTCACGCAGAGTAATGTTCAATGACAGTTGCAAATCAGCTACTTTCTTTGCCCCTGCCAACATTTTCTGCCGAGTCTCCTCTAACTTGGCATGTGCCTAAGCCAGATCTACTACAAGTGCTATGGGAGTTGCTAAGCTATCAATTTCCTATTGCAACACGTTCTCTGGCCTCTCTAGTGGAGGGAACCTTGACCTAGCTACCTTGGGGGCAGCGTCCGGATTTGGTGTAGGGTCTTTGCTCGTTCCTGCATCTGGCGCCACCATCATGACCTCAATGCAGATAGTGAGCACAGGACTCGTCCACGCCCATGTAGACCTTCTGAGCGCTGACGCTAATGAAGAGGCCGTTGCACGGAGGAGGATGGTTGCCGAAGCTGCACGCGTTGTTGCTAACATAGTCCAACACTGAACAATCCCATGGATGATGCGTTCCCCGGTGGTGATGATGTTTGTTGTTAGGATCTTCACCCCAGCTAGCGCCGCTACTGGCCCCACAGTGGCACCAACTGTCGTGGTGGTGGCACGAGAGATTCCATGTATAGGCTAAATATGGGGCCAAAGTGCGCTAGAGGTATCCATGGAGGGATGGTGTGGTGATTCCACATACGGAAGCTTTTATTATCTCTAAATGGTGGATTACAAGTGCTCTGTGAGCTGTTCGTGGGGAGGAGGAAGAAGACCATCTCTACTGCCCACACCTCTCTCTAGGGATTTCCCTTAGTAAAAATGATCAACCCTCTCTATGGAGGCCTTGATGCTCCTTATATAGGGGATTCCAGGTTACAAGCTAGGGCATACGTGGAAGGCATATTCTCGGAATATGCCTATCCCAAAATAGCAAAGCGGCGCTCCTCTTTTTCCTTCGGTAAGCCCCTCCGGACTCATGGCGTAAGCCTCTCTGAGCCCCTCCGCGGCGTGGTGTCACCCGACATAGGCAACATCACCCGACATAAGCAACGTCACCTTTGTCGGCTAGTACCCGCTGGACCTCCTCTCTGCCCTCTGCGCTCACGATACAGTGGAGAGACAAAACCTTTGACCAAGGACATTCCTTCCTTCTCTCGAAATCCAAGTTGTAACCCGGCTCAGGCCTGGTAAACTCGTCCCTGTGGGTACCTGCATACAAGTTACAAAGAGACCGTCGACATATATTTTATGTCGACTGAGGTAACATTGGATGAACTCCGCCTGGGCAGGGTCTGTTGTAAGTCGGCCTACCTTGAGGTAACTCGGCCAGCTTACGCTTTGACCTTGCTATACCTCGGCTATGATGGCCTTTATACCCTAGCTTGATCCTACCCGGGGTTATCACCCCAACAAATGGGCAGGGTTCAGACAAAAGAGGTGACATAGTGGCAGAAACCGGATCCTCCAGATGCTTTATAGATAGTACAGGGTAGAGAAAGCCCTGTTCGCGGAAGGACGAAGCAATGGGTGGGGGTCGGACAAAAGAGGTGACATAGTGGCAGAAAATGGAACCTCCAGATGTTTTTTAGATAGTAGAGATATGATCAAACTGAACTCTCTTTTGATTCACCAACTTCAGAAGCACCTTTACAAGATCCCCTCAGAGAGTAACATGCAGCAGGGTATTGTTCGTAAAATAACAAGATTAAAACTGGACAGCTCATCAAATGGTGAGCCATTTTTTCTCTACATGAATTTGTGAGAGCAGTGGATGTTAGTGAAATAGACCAGAAACTCACATCACCTAAATAACCACAAGTTTAGCATCATGGGGAGTAGAAATTGACCTGCATGTAGCATGGGGTCTAGGTTCACTGCCTTGAGATTGACATCTACACAAATTTCCCTTGGCGGTGTCGGGGGTTCTAGATACCGGCGCGTAGCGATGGACGATGGCGCTTCCCGCTGTAGGAGCATCCACGATCGGCATCCTCAGTAGCGGTGTGCTCAACGATCAATATTTGAAAAATGGAGATGAGCAAAACCTGAAGGAACAAACATCGGCTTAAGAGGCATATTCATGCGCTGAATCAGTGGCGGTGTCAAATTCATGGAGTTCCTGAGCGGTGTAGTTCATGGAGTACTATAAGGTGGGTGAGATGGGTTGCATCGGCAACACGTATGCAGGAGAGGAGTGTGGCAACTGAGACTGGTCACATCAATTTCCATGATTAGGTCTGTATTGAGAGAGCTAGGAATTGCAGTTCGTGGCGAGGCGGGCATCAGCAGGGGATAAATCACAGGAATCCTAGAACTTCAATTCGAGCACATCAAAGAGTCCAACCAACCAAATAGGATCCACACATTCATCAAAATAGGAAGCCATGGAATAAAGGTAGAGGGATACCGCACCTGAGTGGACCTGAATTTCTTTGTTGATGGAGCATTACATCCATCCTATATCCTATGACCCTGCTGAATCCTTTTGCCTAGCCCTAGACTCCCATCAAAGATGTGCTCTCTGATTCTGGCTAGGATGTGTACGTTGGTGTTGTAGTGTGTCCATCACGTCAGTGCATGTGTGAGGGAATGCGTGCGACAAGGTAGCAGGGGTGGCTTCAGGTTGATGGGAAGCAGCGATGTGGACATGAATCACAGTGATGCAGGATGTTTGGCTACCTCTGTCGTAGGGTCTGGCATGCGACATGGAGGGATCCGGAGCCATGGGCGGCGTGCCGATGGGAGTGGGGCAGTGGATGGGTTGACTGGGGGGGCGGTTTTCATGATATTTTTACAGAAGGCGTTGTTAGCGAGAGGATGAAGCAATGGGCGGGGGTCGGACGAATGAGGCGATGTAGTGGCAGAAAACAGAACCTCCATATGTGTTTTAGATAGTAGAGATATGTTTATGATGTGCTGGATTTCTAAATTAATTTGAAACTGAAGTTATTGACCTTTTTTCTCACAACTCCAGGTTAAAAGTTGTGACAACCCCGGGATCAGGGTTAAACAAATCTAGACATTAGCCTAACATAAGCTTAACTTAGAGCTCGAGGATATCCAGTGGAGGATCGATAACATAATAGTAACCCTGCGACACAAAACTGAGCGAAGAACCAAAATACTACAAGCAGAGGTCACTGACCACAAACATCAAACAACGAAAGGAAAATTATGCTATTACGTATAACAAACTTAACAAATGGCCTAAGAGGCTTGAAGCACAACGATGAAGTCCGAGCCCATAGATTCTAGGCTGCTGGCTGGGAACCCCAAGCTACTCGTAAGTGTTGATGTCGTACCAAACTCGTCTTCAGGGGAACACTTATTCTGCTACAAAAGTATCAACAAAGCAAGGGTGCGTACAGGGTGTACTCCGCAAGACTTATGGCTGGTGAGGTTATTTTGAATAAAGCCAGTTTTATTTATAAAACAAGAGGGAGAACAAGCTCATCTAATCAGAATATTTTAAAAGGGGATAAGAGAGCGACATCTTCGAAGAATTGATCATCATATCTTTTGATATCCACCAAGTAATCCTCATCTCACAACTAGGATCACCCCTTCATACCCATGAGGAAGCATCCTTAAGCACACGTTGGTCTGCCAAGTTTTACAATTAGGTTAATGTTCTCTATGATCATCAAATCTATTCCCAAGTCGTCCATAACCGCGCACACGGCTTTTCGAAAAGATTTAACCCTGCAGGTGTGTACAACTTTACCCACACGTACCAACCGACTCTTAACGCCAAGCTATTAGCCTCTTCCTTGGAAGGCTGGTAGAGGATGGTTGGCCACGACCTTTACCTTGCTTTCGCCGAGACCATGAGTCACGCCCTAAGGATGGTTCCGCTGTAACCGGTCAAATCCCGAAGCCGGTCCCTAGAGATGTGGGCGAGGTTGGTTTACCAGAGGAACTGCCTCAAGCAACCCCGGCCACGCTTACCTACCTGTATGAATGCACCTCCTTCACCGCCTTTGAGAACAACTGGAATGCATGTGTCGAATGGAACGCCTGAACTAGGTGACTCATGGAATCTACTAGGCAAGTTAATCAGCAGAGGGTTTCCCAAGCCCCGTGTGGCTGTACTATCGTCTTGGTTCAAGAGGCAAGAACTCGGGTCCTAGTAGTGGCGAGTATGGGACTACAAAAACCACATCCCACCGTGGCCTCCAATATAAGCCTTAGCATGTTTTACATTTACCACTGATCTTACCTGATCATTATAAATCGTTCTCCTATCATACTAGCTTCTCTGTATCTGATACATCATCTATATGAACCAGCACTGATAGCTAAGCATGGATAAGCAAGACACATATAAAAGCTCTAGTAGTGCACACAAGACAAACCTAGTTATGCTAGGAGCTGTGGATCAGGTAGTATAAGTTCAAAGGAAGTAATGCAACAAATAGAATACTCTATCTATTGATAAAATGCCATAGAAGAATTGTATGAATCATGGCAAGAATGAAATACTTTTGAAATTATAGGATTCTATAATGGTGGGGCTATGCTTTCCTTTGCCTGTTCATAACAATAAGCAGGTCTTCGGATATCTTGTACTTGACTTGGTTACAGTTGGTCAAGTATCATTCGTCGATCTTCGATGGTGTTAACCTCGGTATTCGATCTCGATCTCGACATCATATTCTACCGGGAAGAAGCAAACACCATAAAAAGGGGGAAACAATCAACACATGGCATCGAAGCAATGCTCAATCAAGGATGATGATATGACAAGTTTAATAGCGTTGAAATGTAACCCAAGGGGCATTCTTATCAATTTAAGCGGGGTCCGAGGGTGCAAACCCTAATACAGGAGAGACCTCAGAACACCTATGAGGGGTTGATTTTTCTTCTAATTTGATTAACAATGCATGATTATGAGTCTATTGTGTAGATCTCGTTTTTTTGAACATTTTGATATATTATACATATTTTTCTGAGTTATAAATAATTAGTTATTCAATTTATAAGATATAAGTCCATTTATAAATCATTTTAAAACAATTACACCATTTCTAGAATTAAAGAAATACACATAAAACCTTTTGCACCTAGGCTTATCCTAGCTTGTGAGGCTGACAACGGGCCCGGTGCCCACATCGGCATCCATGCGGGCAGGGTGGGACCCAGTCTGGGTTTGACCGGGGCTGACCCACGCGTGCTGGCATCATGGTGACGTCAACACGATGTTACGCCGGTGGTCACCTCTCAGCGAACGACGGGGACGGCGGAGCGGGCCGCGCGAGGCTGTGGGGCTGGGCGCGTTCGATGCCAGAGAACACGGCGAGCTAGAAAAGGGCGGCGCCACCCCTTTTGGGTCACCAGAGCACGAACTACGACGGCATGCGGCAGCGGAGCTCAAAGAGCAATGACATGCGGCAACTACAGAGAGAAAGGGGGATGCTGGAGGGATGGTTGAGCATCGTGAGCTCACCGTGGTTGAAGTGGTGGCATCGGCAAAGAGAAACGAGGCTGGAAACAACGACAATTGATGATGGCGGTGGCGGCTGGAGTCGGGGATGGGGGGTCGATTGTGGCAATTGAGTCTGTTCATGCTTGCAAGCTTTGGGGCGAACAATGGAGGAGATCATGGCGTTCACCGTGGTGGCCTTAGAATGGCGAGGGGAGGTGAGGTACAGTGGTGCGACGCAGCGGCCATGCTAGGGTTTCGGGCATGAGAGAGGAACGAGAGAGGGAGGTCGCCAGGGAGAGCGGGAGAGGGTGAGGAGGGGAGAGAGCCTCATGGTAGTCTTATCCTTGGCTCCAGGGTGGCGGGGCGAGCATCTTGGCGCGGCCGAGATCGATGGCAACACCGGCGATAGAGAGGAGCTTCCCTATCGCGAGAAAGAAGACAGACGAAGGGGTATCGGGCCTGGGTAGAGGTGGGCTAGCCACGAGCTGCAGAGAGATGCGCGCGGGTGGCAGGGAAGAGAGGAGGCAAGCTGGGCTAGGCTTGGGGAGCTCTGGCTGCATTTTTTTAGCAAAACCCTTTTCCTTTTTCTATTTTTCATTTGTCTCATTGTATTTTAATAACAAAATTGTTTTGAACCATTTCAAAAATACTAGAGGTATATGAAACTATAGAAAATGCTACAGAACCCTTTTAACTAATCTAGGCTCCAAACTTTTGTAGTTTTTTCAAAATTTAAAACCCTTTTGAATTGATTTGAGAGAGAGAGGAAACTAGGGTTTAAGGTTTTTCTTACTTTCTTGGTCCATGCATTTTATTTAGAAAAGATGATGCTCATGCTATGCACAAATCAAACCCTAATTAACAATTACTAAAACTAGGGGTGCTACTAAAATCCATTGTTGTACAGGCATGACAAGATGATGGAATTGCTTAGAACAAGTTTCCATATCCCCATATTCGTTATGAGGTCAATCATCAAAATCAAGACTTGGTGGGTACACAAGAAAATCCACCACGAGACACTATAGACCATATCCCCGTAGTTTTTTTTCGAAATGGGGGAAGCACTCGTCCTATGCATCCAGAGGATGCACACATCCATTTATAAAAACACACATGCAGTATTTAGTACAAAAGGTCTTACAAAACATACGTCAGATAAGGTTGATACAAACACCAACCATGAACAAGGCAAGAAGTCTCATAAGAGAGATAATTGTCAACACCCGGATTTTTATTCCCAGATGCTTGTTATGTCATACCTCGCAATCCCAGGATTACCATTTTTGCGAGACATAAAGGATTGGATATCACAGTACATCATCGATTACAAACCATACATAAGGTATTACACAAATAAGGATCTCATGATCTAGTCTTAATACAACAAGAAGCGGAATAAATAGTAAGCGTAGTGGTGGGGTCCATCTTCAGGGGCACAGGCAATGCTGATAAAGGCAGATAGTCATAGTTATCATAGCCGTCCTGCTGGCCATCATCTTGGTAGTCTCCTTCATAGTCTGGCCATGAGAATTGCCAGGGACAAAATCCATGAGTACTCTTTAAGTACTCTCAAACTACCACTAACAAGTAGTATAGTTCTAAGTTAAAGTGCTAACTCTATGTTTAACTATAAAGATAAGTTTGAAACCTAAGCTGAGTTCTAAAACAAAGAAAGATAAAATAAAGTTCTAGAATCACTTAAGTTGGGAAGCTATTGTCATAAACACAACCTTGTTGTGGTAAAGTCAAGATTCATCATTCCTTTCATAAGTTATTTTGAAAACATCTGACAACGAAACAATATGGCCATTCCAACTGTCCATAACCGCGGACTCGGCTATTCGAATAGTTTGACACTCTACAGAGGTGGTACACTTTCACCACAAGATTCGATACATCGGTCAGGGATAACCCTGAATAATCATACTTAGTATGCAGATAATCAAACATAACCTTTCCTTTACACACCCTAGTATAAGCACCTCTCCTATGAGCATGGCCTCCCAACCATGACCATCTGTCATCTTGGGCACTGCATAGGTGGACAACATTGAGAGGTAGCCTCAGCTCAGACCTCTCCCGCGAGGGAACTAATACTAGTGCATATAAACTTCCGGCTAAGCCTTACCCAATTCAGGTATTGTGGTTGTACGGTAAATTTGGAATCGTATCGCATCCGAATCCAACCATCAGTTTGGTAAAAGGGTTAAGGCTCATGCCTCAACATTCTCATCATCATAAACCATTTGTGTTTCTCAACACATGTCAAAACATCTCAATAGAATTACTCATCATTCCAAGGTTTTCATAATTCATTTTCACCAAGTGTTCCCATCTAAAGTGACTCAAGTTTTTATCTACTCTAAACTACTAAGTTAAGAGTGTTCACTAAGATGGAAAGATGGGATCAATCTCATGCCATAGAATGACATCTAAAATTATCTCTATAGGTAAAGTTTTATACTATTTATGATACCTTCAAAACAAGTAAAGGACTTTTTGTAAAGTAAAGGTAGTAAAGCTTGAAATTAATACTTGGGGTAAAGAATAGTCAAAGTGGTATAACCAAAGCATGCCTAAAGCATCTTTGCTAAACCATCTAGTTTAATCCTAGATTGCTAAGCATTATACTTGCAGGTGTTAGCTTGCATTGTTAATGGTGGCTTGCTAAGTATAATACTTGCAAGTGTTAGCTTGCCTTGGTTGGTGCAGTGGTTGAAGTTTTCTTCCTCCTCTTGGTAGAACTCCTCCTCCTCGAAAGCTTGGTCGGTACTATCGTCTATAATACATACGGAGTACACAATCACCAAACAATACTTAACTAGTCTAATTAGCACTCTAAGGCACACATTTGATGATCTATTATCATCACAAGCATCACAAGTTTTATTAAGTAGTTTCATTCTTTTTATTTAAGAAAAGTAATTTCTACTCATTGAAAAATTAACTAAAAATTTAATATTCACCACTTAAAATATGGGATCATGTGGACACATGTCATCACCACATATTCTAACATGTGGGAATGTGATTTAAGGGTTGGATGACAATTACTTTGGTTTAAGTTCATTATTTAATGATTTAAAGTGACTAGAAATACTTATATAGCATTATTTTGGTCCTAGTCCAAAGTCACTGCATGTAAACCATAATATTATTACATATTCAGATAGGTATGATGAAATGTGATTTTTGAGAGTTGGAATCAACTCAAAATCTATCTTGGTTGATTTTATAAAAATGTTCCAAGGTGCAAATGCTTCTGTTTTGTTATTTTTACTAGGATGGATCTCTAACTCTAATTTAATTAAATCCAATGGGCTTGGGTCGATCTTTTCAGTATCTTTCTAACAAAATTTGTATCACTCAAGTTGGATTTGTAAATCTCTCTGAATTGAATTTCAAACTAAGGGACAGAACTAGGTTTAAACTAAAATAGAAAAATCGTAATTCAAACTAAATGGGTCGCGCGGGAACGCTAACGGGCCGGCCCATTGACACTACGCGGCGCGGGGCACAGCTGACAGGGGGGGTCCACCGATCAGAGGCTCATTACACGCGAAGCGGTATGGGGCGATGTGGGCCGTTAGATTAGAAATAGGATCAACGGCTGGGGCTCGTCGTCGACGACGAACAGGTCGCCGGCGAGGTCGAAACCTAGCGGCTCGGTGGGGGTGCTCAGGGGTCGTACCAGGGCTCCAGCAACGACGGTGAGGCGGGCAAATGGACTGGTAGACAACGGCGAGCTGAGGGGTGGTCGAGGTGGCTCCGGGGGTGGACGAAATCGACGTCGTCTTCTCCTCCTCTGTCGTGGGCTAGTCCGGCCAAATTCGGCCGAGCAAGTGCTCGCGCTGCTCCGGCTAGAGGTGGGGAAGGGTCAGTGGCAAGAGGGGAGGTGAGTGGTGTGCAGAAAATGGCTGGGGGTGGCCTCTATTTATAGCCCGACGATGCGACCGAGAGTGATGGGCGGGCGGCTCCAGCGAGGGCTGCACAGCGTGCTAGCGGTGGCTGGTCTCCTGGCGGTGCTCTATGGAGTAAATGCGGGCCTAGGGACGGTGGTATGCGGTTGGGCGGTGCGCACGCTCTCAGCGGTAGAGGCGGCGGTCTCAACGGCGAGCGGTGGCTGTGGTGCAAGGGGCGGCGAACGGGCATGTCCGCGGTGTTCCTGGGGTCGTTGCAGAGCGCTGGACGCGGGCTGCGGTCGAGGGGAGGAGTGTACACGCAGCGTGGGCGCGTAGCCTCTGGCGGCTTGGCATGACGCAGTCGATTACGCACGTCTGCGGGTGGTCCATGGCTTGGCCTGCTCGGGAGGAGACGAGAGAGTGGAGGTGAGGCACAGCTAGCTCAGACATGGTGAGAGGGAGAGGATTGGCGGTTACCAAGTTTGGCGACATGGTGCTCGGCATGGCATGGCAATGCCACTAGGGGGTAGGGGATGGGGTGCAATTGACCTGGATGGATCAAGTGGAGATAGAGGGAGTGTTTTGAGGACAAATGGGTGCAAAACCTTGTACAAAACAGTGAGTTATGTTTAGAGTGTAAACCCTGCCTGCCAAGTGTTTGTAAAAATGGCCACAAGAAAAATACTTTTTAATTTTGAAAAGAGTTTTGGTGGGTGTGCTAGTAATAAGCTTGAGACTCTATGGGTGCTTGGGTTTTGAAATTTGAGCTCATTTGAGTGGTTTTTGAAATAGTAGGATCTTCCCATATGAACTAGATTCAATTTTCAAATGCCACTTAAAAATAGTGTTTGAATGTTTTTGGCAGATCACAAGGTGGGCCTTGGTACATCATTTTGTATACTAGTAAGGGGTGCAAAGATCCACAATTGTTTCTGTTAGGTTTTGATTACTAGGAATAGCCAAAGTAGGTATGTTGATTAAAATGGCACAAATGACCATTCTCTTCTTTTATTCATTTTTATTTGTTTTTCTTTGGGGTTTGTTTGGGAATGATCTAGATGATGTTTATTTCACCTAAGAAACATTTTACAAGCAATGGATCACTTAATCATGGCAATTCAAATCAACTCCTAATTTAAATGCACACACATATGAATGCTTTAATAATTTCACTTAGAAAAGTTTTTGTTAACCCTAATTTTGATGATTTGGATCTTAATAACCTTGGATTGAAGTTTTGGGATGTTACAAACCTTCCCCCCTTAAACAAAATCTCGTCCTGAGATTTACAAAGAAAACTAGGAACTAAAGAGATCTGGGAACTCTGTCCTAATGTAATCTTCTCGCTCCCAAGTGGCTTCGTCTTCGGTATGGTTGCTCCATTGAATCTTGAGAAACTTGATACTCCTGGTCCTGGTGGTTCTGTAAGCTTCTTCTAGGATACAGATGGGCACTTCACGATAGGTCAGGTCATTGTTGATCTCCACGGCTCTGTGATCGATGTCCTTGAAAACTTCAGTCTTCTCTAGCACTTCCAAGCATTTGCGAAGTAACGAGATATGGAACACATTGTGGATGGCTGACATCTCTTCAGGAAGTTCCAGTTGATATGACACACGGTTCAGAATCTTGAAGGGTCCGATATATCTAGGGGCTAACTTTCCTTTCAAACTAAAGTGTTGGGTTCCCTTCAATGGTGAAACCTTGGGATATACAAAGTCTCTGACATTGAAAGTCAGGTCTCTCCTTCTCTTGTCAGCATAACTCTTCTGTCTGGATTGGGCGGTCTTGAGGTGCTCACGGACTTTGTGAACTTTCTCTTCGGCTTCTCGGAGAATGTCGGGTCCAAAGATCTGACTCTCTCCTACTTGCGACCAATTCAAAGGGGTGCGACACTTTCTTCCGTATAGGAATTCAAATGGTGCCATTTGCAAACTAGCTTGATAACTGTTGTTATATGAGAATTCTGCGAAAGGCAGGCAGTCTTCCCATTTTGATCTGTATTCTAACATACAAGCTCTTAACATATCCTCTAGGATCTGGTTGACTCTCTCAGTCTGTCCATCAGTTTGCGGGTGATAAGCGGTGCTAAAATTTAACTTGGTTCCCAATCCTTCCTAGACTTTCTTGCAAAATCTCGAGGTAAACTGGGTTCCTTGTTCTGATACTATGGTCTTGGCGGTTCCATGTAGACTAACAATCCTAGCAATGTACAGTTCTGCTAGCTTCGCACTCTAGTAGGTAGTCTTGACAGGTATGAAGTGGGCTACCTTGGACAGTCTATCAACTGTGACCCAGATTGAGTCATTTCCCCTACTGGAAGTAGGCAAACCGGTGATAAAGTCCATTCCGACGGAATCCCATTTCCATTCCGGAATGTGCAATGGTTGCAACAGTCCTGCGGGTCTCTGATGCTCTGCTTTGACTCTTTGACAGATGTCACACTTGGCGATGTAACTTCCGATCTCTCTCTTCATCTTGTGCCACCAAAATTGCTCTTTCAGGTCTTGATACATCTTCGTTCCTCTGGGGTGGATAGAATAAAGAGTATCATGAGCTTCCTTCATGATAACTTGCTTCAACTCCAAATCTGCTGGCACACAAATACGTCCTTTGTACCACAGAACTCCTTCTTCGTCTTCCGTGAATCCAGGTACCTTTCCTGTACCAATACAACGTTTGATACCGTTGATACTTTTATTTCCCTTCTGGGCTTCCTTGATTTGGCTAATCAAAGTGGGTTGAAGTTCAATGCTAGCTAAGAATCCTTTGCTAACTAATTTAGTTCTAAACTGCTCCAACTCCTCATACAAACTTGGCTGCTCCTCCTTGATCATGGTGTTTAGCCTACACGGCAATCTGCTAAGAGCATCCGCTACCACATTGGCTTTGCTGGGGTGATAGTGAATGTCAAGGTCATAATACTGGATTAACTCTATCCATCTCCTTTGCCTCATATTCAACTCTTTCTAAGTGAAAATATACTTCAAGCTTTTGTGATCTGAGTAAATCTCACAGCGATTACCCATCAGATAATGACGCCATGTCTTCAGTGCCAAAACTACGGCTGCTAATTCAAAATCATGGGTCGGATAGTTGTGCTCATGTTGCTTCAGTTGTCGACACAGATACGCTATGACTTTGCCTTCTTGCATCAATACACATTCGAGACAAATCTTGGATGCATCACAATATACATCAAACGGCTTCTTGATGTCTGGCATGATCAATATTGGGGTTGATATCAATCTCTTCTTCAGCTCCTGAAAACTGGCTTCACACTTGTCAGTCCATTCAAACTTCGTGTCCTTCTTCAACAATTGGGTCATGGGTCTGGCGATGCTCGAGAATCCTTCTACGAACTTGCGGTAGTATCCTGCTAATCCGAGAAATGCACGGACTTGGGTTTGAGTGGTTGGGGCTTCCCATTCTTCGACATCTTTGATCTTGGCGGGATCAACAGAGAGTCCTCCGGCAGACACAATATGTCCTAGGAATCCTCCTTCTTTCAGCCAAAACTCACACTTGCTGAACTTGGCATACAACCGATGCTCTCTCAGGGTTTCTAGGATGATTCTCAGATGTTGCTCATGCTCTTCTTCTGACTTGGAGTAGATAAGGATGTCGTCGATAAACACAACTACAAATTTATCTAGGAAATTCATAAAGATCTCATTCATGAGATTCATGAAATAAGCAGGGGCATTGGTTAATCCAAAAGACATAACCGTATACTCGTATAAACCATAGCGAGTAGTAAAGGCGGTCTTTAGAATATCCGTTGCACGAATCTTAAGTTGGTGATAACCAGTCCTAAGATCAATCTTTGAGAACACCTGGGCTCCAGTCAACTGATCAAATAGATCCTCTATCTTTGGCAAGGGTTACTTATTTTTGATGGTGACATCATTCAACTTCTTGTAATCGGTGCACAGATGGTTGCCTCCATCTTTCTTGTCGACGAATAACACTGGTGATCTCCATGGCAAAGCGCTTGGTTGAATCAAGCCTTTTGCTAACATAGCATCTAACTTCTTCTTTAATTCCACTAACTCTGAGGGGTTCATGCTATAGGGTCTCTGGCTATGGGTCTGGTTCCGAGGATTAGTTCGATAATGAACTGAATATCCCTATCTAGGGGCATACCTGGCAATTCATCTAGGAATACGTCGGGGTATTCACAGACTACTCTTACTTGGTCTATGGTGGGTAGGGCTAGACTCTTGTTGCACTTGAATTGACGAGGTAAGGTTTCAGAGATATGCTCTACTGTGACTCCAGAGCTACTGGTCATGGTGATGGCCTTCTTAGCATAGTCTATCATTCCTTTATGCCTTGACATCTAGTCCATACCTAGTACTGCTTCCAATCCTTTGGTTCCAAGTATAATTAGGTTGGCATAAAAATCTATCCCATGTATCCTGATAGGTATAGCTTTGCAAATTTTTCTAGCTTTTGTAGTTGAACCGGGGATTTGAACTATCATGCCATGGTTCAGGTTGGTTGGGTGAATCTTACTAGTGCATGCAAATTCTTCGGTGACAAATGAATGCGATGCTCCCAAATCAAACAATACCCTTGCTAAAACTGAGTTGATAGAAAACATACCCAGCACTACATCTGGCGCTTCCTGGGCTTCTTCGGCGTTCACGTGGAACAGACGACCGTTGCGGTTGTGAGGGTTCCCTAGGGCAAACCTTCTCCCTGGTTGAACACGATGCTGTTGTTGAGCTGGGGTATTCACATTGGCATTGGCTACAGTCTTCTTGGGACACTCATTGGAATAGTGACCCTTCACTCCACACTTGAAACAAGTGATCTGAGACTTGTCCTTTGTTGCGACAGGCACAACATTGCTGCCAGTTCTGGGTGCAGTGTTGTTGTTGTTCTTGTTGCTCTTGGGAGGTGCACGGTTGAAATTGTTGGTATTGCCGGAGTTGTGATTGTTTCCTCCGGACTTCACATTGCCTCCGCTACGGTTGGGGTAGCTTGGGCGAGACATTGGGGGTCAGTTGTTCCTTGGTGCATATCCTGGTGAGGGGTTGGGATGGTACTTCTGGTGACTGCTGGATCGTGATTGCTGCATCATACGACGCTTGTGGTTGTCGTTTGCCTAGTTAATCTTCCCTTCCATTTGAATGGCAGAGTCGACTAGCTCTTCGAGATCCTCGAAGTGGATGTTGACGAGGATAGTCTGCATCTCATCATGTAGTCCGTTCAAGAATCTCTCCTTCTTCTTGGCCTCCGTGTTGATCTCATCAGGTACATATCTGGCAAGTGACAGAAATCTGTCATGGTACTCCACCACAGTCATCCTGGCTTGCTTCAAGTCGCGGAACTCATCCCTCATTCTGTTCACTAGACCTTGCGGCACGTGGGTGCGGCTGAATTTGATTTTGAAGGCTTCCCATGTCATCACTTGACCATGGTTCATATTGCGGATACTAGTCCACCAAGCTCTTGCGTCTCCTGCCAGCTAGTGGTTGGCAAAGAGAACTTTCTCGTTGTCATCAACTCTTGCAACTTCTAAGTTGTTTTCCATTGTCTGCAACCAGTCATCGGCATCTAACGGATTTTCAGCTTGGTTAAAGATTGGGGGATTGGTGTTCTGAATTTTTTTGAGTTTGGATCCATGGTGATCCTGGTTTCCATGTTCTTGGTTGTTCAGAGCCATCTGGGCGATCTGCTACAATGTTGCTAAGTTAGCTTGGCGTTCTGCCCTGCTTGCTTCTCTGTCTGTGATGAGATTCTGCAAGATCTGCAGCATTGGGTCTTGCGACGAGATGCTCCCTCCTTGGTTTCCATGAGTCATCTGAAGATTGTGGTAGATAAAGGGAGAAGAGGGAAAGTTCTAAGGTTCATGGTTTTGGTTTCAAGATAAAACTTTGAGTTTGACTCAGGTTTTGCAACTAACTTCATTTCATTCATGCAAAGCAGCACACGATACAAACACACACCACAACAATCAAAGGAAAACAGATGGTTTGAAGAACCATTCTGCAAGCTACGATACAGTGGGACCGATACATCTCATGCTACGACAGTGCTCTAGTGCATCTACTCATTATCGATGAAGTCGGAGTCCTCATCGTCAATGTAGACGTCCACAACATCCTCCTCTAGAAAGTTATCATCATTGCTGAGGTAAGAATCCATGTCTCCCTGGATGTCTTCACCCTCCTCTTCTTCCTCCTTTGCTGCAAGCTGAGCTTCTTGCTCCTTGACGGTCTTCTCGAGGTCGGCCACCTTCTTGCAAAGACGGGTGATGGTGGGATCCTTCTTTTCGTGCTGGAGGCGAAGAGACTTCCGGTCCTTGACAAGTAGTGAGAAAGTCTAGGCCTTCTGGGCGGCAATGGCATGATTGTGGTTGGCAAACTCCCTGGCATTGTCCAACTCCTTCTAGCGATCGTACAGCAGGAAGTCAAGGTTCTCTACTTGACGCTTCAGCTCTTGGTGACTTGGCATCTCCATTGGCATTCCCATGAAGTCACGTCTTGCATAGTGAGCAAAACGGGTTCCCTAGAGTTGGTTCACACTAAGGGCACATAGACGTGCGAGAGCTTCATGCATTGGCCTGGCTAATCCATCTAGCCAGTTGTTCTCTCTCAGGGAGAACTGAATTATCCCGAACGTTGGTGCTTCGATGCTTCCTCTAAGATCAGCGGTGACTAGCCACTATAAATCTCCTCTTGGGGGTCCTAGAAGTTGAGCTCCAAGAAACTCCGGATGTGGGCGTCCCAGTAACTCCGACAGAGAATCCAGATCCCTCTCGAAGATCAGTTGACCTCCGTTTCCCAACTGGTAGAACTTGCTGAACTGAGTCTCCATCTACAAGAATTAAGGATGACGAAATTAGTGAAGTCATCAAGTGTGTCAGATTTAAAGTAGTAATGTAAGAATTTTGAGGAACATGAATTTTTGAGAAAGAATGAATTCCCAAGGATAGGAGAGGAAATAGTTTTTCATAAATACTCACTTTGGTTTGAAACTAAGTTTTTGTTTGGACGTCCATTCTAACTAGGGTATCCTATGGTCAGGATGGCTCTAATACCAACTTCTCAACACCCGGAATTTAATCCCAGATGCCCGTTATGTCATACCTCGCAATCCCAGGATTACCATTTTTGCGAGACATAACGGATTGGATATCACAGTACATCATCGATTACAAACCATACATAAGGTCTTACACAAATAAGGATCTCTTGATCCAGTCTTAATACAACAAGCAGCGGAATAAATAGTAAGCGTAGCGGTCGGGTCCATCTTCAGGGGCACAGGCAATGCTGACGAAGGCAGATAGTCCTAGTTATCATAGTCATCCGGCTGGCCATCATCTTGGTAGTCTCCTTCATAGTCTGGCCATGAGAATAGCCAGGTACAAAAGCCATGAGTACTCTTTAAGTACTAGCATACTACCACTAACAAGTAGTATAGTTCTAAGTTAAAGTGCTAACTCTATGTTTAACTATAAAGATAAGTTTGAAACCTAAGCTGAGTTCTGAAACAAAGAAAGATAAAGTAAAGTTCTAGAATCACTTAAGTCGGGAAGCTATTGTCATAAACACAACCTTGTTGTGGTCAAGTCAAGATTCATCATTCCTTTTGTAAGTTATTTTGAAAACATCTGACAACGAAACAGTATGGCCATTCCAACTGTCCATAACCGTGGATGCGGCTATTCGAATAGTTTGACACTCTACAGAGGTGGTACACTTTCACCACAAGATTCGATACATCTGTCAGGGATAACCCTGAATAATCATACTTAGTATGCAGATAATCAAACATAACCTTTCCTTTACACACCCTAGTATAAGCACCTCTCCTATGAGCATGGCCTCCCAACCATGACCATCGGTCATCTTGGGCACTTCATAGGTGGACAACATTGAGAGGTAGCCTCAGCTCAGACCTGTACCGCGAGGGAACTAATACTAATGCATATAAACTTATGGCTAAGCATTACCCAATTCAGGTATTGTGGTTGTACGGTAAATTTGGAATGGTATCGCATCCAAATCCAACCATCAGTTTTGTAAAAGGGTTAAGGCTCATGCCTCAACATTCTCATCATCATAAACCATTTGGGTTTCTCAACACATGTCAAAACATCTCAATAGAATGACTCATCATTCCAAGGTTTTCATAATTTATTTTCACCAAGTGTTCCCATCTAAAGTGACTCAAATTTTTATCTACTCTAAACTACTAAGTTAAGAGTGTTCACTGAGGTGGAAAGATGGGATCAATCTCATGCCATAGAATGACATCTAAAATTATCTCTATAGGTCAAGTTTTATACTCTACCTTCAAAACAAATAAAGGACTTCGTGTAAAGTAAAGGAATTAAAGCTTGAAATTAATACTTGGGGTAAAGAATAGTCAAAGTGGTATAACCAAATCATGCCTAAAGCATCTTTGCTAAACCATCTAGTTTAATCCTAGCTTGCTAAGCATTATACTTGTAGGTGTTAGCTTGCATTGTTAATGGTGGCTTGCTAAGTATAATACTTGCAAGTGTTATCTTGCCTTGGTTGGTGCAGTGGTTGAAATTTTCTTCCTCCTCTTGGTAGAACTCCTCCTCCTCGAAAGCTTGGTCGGTACTATCATCTATAATACATACGGAGTACACAATCACCAAACAATACTTAACTAGTCTAATTAGAACTCTAAGGCACACATTTGATGATCTATTATCATCACAAGCATCACAAGTTTTATTAACTAGTTTCATTCTTTTTATTTAAGAAAAGTAATTTCTACTCATTGAAAAAATAACTAAAATTTAATATTCATCACATAAAATATGGGATCATGTGGACACATGTCATCACCACATATTCTAACATGTGGGAATGTGATTTAAGGGTTGGATGACAATTACTTTGGTTTAAGTTCATTATTTAATGATTTAAAGTGACTAGAAATACTTATATAGCATTATTTTGGTACTAGTCCAAAGTCATTGCCTGTAAACCTTAATATTATTACATATGCAGGTAGGTATGATGAAATGTGATTTTTGAGAGTTGGAATCAACTCAAAAGCTATCTTGGTTGATTTTATAAAAATGTTGCAAGGTGCAAATGCTTCTTTTTTGTTATTTTTACTAGGAGAGATCTCTAACTCTAATTGAATTAAATCCAGCGGGCTTGGGTAGATCTTTTCAGTATATTTCTAACAAAATTTGAATCACTCAATTTGGATTTTTAAATCTCTCTGAATTGAATTTCAAACTAAGGGACAGAACTAGGTTTAAACTAAAATAGAAAAATCCTAATTCAAAATAAATGGGTCGCGCGGGAACGCTAACAGGACGGCCCAGTGAAACTACACGGCGCGGGGCACAGCTGACAGGGGGGCCCACCGGTCAGAGGCTCATTACACGCGAAGCGGTCCGTGGCGATGTGGGTCATTAGATTAGAAATAGGATCAACGGCTGGGGCTCGTCGTCGACGACGAACAGGTCGACGACGAGGTCGAACCCTAGCGGATCGGTGGGGGTACCAGGGCTCCAGCAATGACGACAAGGCGGGCAAACGGACTGGTAGACGACGGCGAGCTCAGGGGTGGTCGAGGTGGCTTAGGGGATGGACGAAATCGACGTCGCCTTCTCCTCCTCTGCTACGGGCTACTCCGGCCAAATTCCGGCGAGCAAGTGCTCGCGCTGCTCCAGCTAGAGGTAGGGAAGGGTTCGTGGCAAGAGGGAAGGTGAGTGGTGTGCAGAAAATGGCTAGGGGTGGCCTCTATTTATAGCCCGACGATGCGACTGAGAGTGATGGACGAGCGGCTCCGTTGAGGGCTGCACAGTGTGCTAGCGGCGTGGCTCGAGGTAGGGGACGGTGGCTGGTCTCCTGGTGGTGCTCTACAGAGTAAATGGGAGCCTAGGGACGGTGGTACGTGGTCGGGCGGTGCGCACGCTCTGAGAGGCAGAGGCGGCGGTATCAACGGCGAGCGGTGGCTGTGGTGCAAGGGGCGACGAACGGGTATGTCCGCGGTGTTCCTGGGGTCATGGCGGAGCGGTGGACGCGGCTGCGGTTAAGGGGCGGAGTGTACACGTGTGTCGGGCGCGGCACTCTGGCGCGTTCTCGGCATGGCGCAGACAGTCAGTGTGCGGCGTGCTGCGGGTGGTCCATCGCTTGGCTTGGCTCGGGGAGGGGATAGAGAGTGGCGGTGAGGTCCTGGCTAGCTCGTAGACATGGTGAGAGGGAGAGGGATTGTCTGATGCGGTGGTTGCAAGTTTGGCCGGCGACATGGTGCTCGGCATGGCATGGCAATGCCACTAGGGGGTAGGGGATGGGGTGCAATTGGCCTGGTTGGATCAAGTGGAGACAGAGGGAGTGTTTTGAGGATAAATGGGGTGCAAAACCCTGTACAAAATAGTGAGCTATGTTTAGAGTGTAAACCCTGCCTGCCAAGTGTTTGTAAAAATGGCCGCAAGAAAAATACTTTTGAATTTTGAAAATATTTTTGGTGCATGTGCTAGTAATAAGCTTGAGACTCTGTGTATGCTTGGGTTTTGAAAGTTGAGCTCATTTGAGTGGTTTTTGAAATAGTGGGATCTTCCCATATGAACTAGATTCAATTTTGAAATGCCATTTAAAAATAGTGTTTTAATGTTTTTGGCAGATCACAAGGTGGGCCTTGGTACATCATTATGTGTACTAGTAAGGGGTGCAAAGATCCACAATTGTTTCTGTTAGGTTTTGAGTATTAGGAATAGCCAAAGTAGGTATGTTGATTAAAATGGCACAAATGACCATTCTCTTCTTTTATTCATTTTGATTTTTTTTTCTTTGGGGTTTGTTTGGGAATGATCTAGATGATGTTTATTTCACCTAAGAATCGTTTTACAAGCAACGGATCACTTAATCATGGCAATTCAAATCAACTCCTAATTTAAATGCACACATATGAATGCTTTAATAATTTCACTTAGAAAAGTTTTTGTTAACCCTAATTTTGATGATTTGGATCTTAATAACCTTGGATTGAAGTTTTGGGATGTTACAATCATAAACTGCTAGATATCTGTCAATCTACTAGAATGACGCCATGAAGCCTGGCTGAAAAAACAGAAGTAACCGTCACAAGACGGGTGCACCCAGAAACAATGGGTTGCCTCTGATGCTCTAGGAGAAGGAAATCCCAGAGCTGAATCCAATGCGCCGCCATTAGGATAACCTGCAAGAAAGATGTATTAATGTTTCTAGTTAACACAATTATAGCATGAGAACCAAATATTTTTCATAAACATGGAATAATATAATAACCACTTTATTATTGCCTCTCGGGCATATTCCTTTCAATAATAAAATCTATTTATTATTTGCCTCTAAGGCATATCTCCTTAAGTCTCCCATTTGCACTAGAGTACAAATAATGTAGGTTGCATTTGCTGCTAGACTTTGTTTCTAGTATTTACAACGATGGTTAATCAGTCAACTGAAATTTCAATATTGTCACGTAAACTCCGAAACACACTCAGCAGAAACCGAACTTCTTTAGCTAGAACAACTATACCAACCACTTCAGAAGTTTCCACATATATATACTTCCATATCTATGTCGTGGTGGTAACACGGTAGATGCCATGGGATGGCTTATGTTGGGGCCGAATGGACGCTGGAGGATCCGGGGGTGGGGATGATGCAGTGAAGACAGCACATGGAAGAACACTACAAACACCAAGATCTACATAGGTTTAGGGCCCTCGTGAGGAGGTAAAATCCCTACTCATGCATGTCTGACTGTATATGTGGTATTCATGTAGCTAAAATGGTGCTCCTTGAGCTATGCTATGCCTCTAAGAGGTCTTCTCTCTGTGCCTGAGAGCTATAGGAAGGAGAAATCTCATGAGCGTATAGGAAGAATGAGCCTCCAAGGGGTGCTTGTGAGCGTTCACCCAAGTGCTCCTTATATATGGAGCCTAGGGGACAAGGGATGGCCCACGTGAGTTGTACAATACACTGTTCATGACATGACTACTGCGGTCCCATCACACTATTGGATGTGACTACGGGGGTCTTGTCAAAGGTCTTGTTTGTCCTTGTTCTTGTCTTCTTGTGCTTGTCCTTGGCATATCCTAGTCACTGGTCTTATTATCTCCTGAGAATAAGGTGGCATCTTGTACTTGTCGATGTAGCATGTGCCGGTCTGAGCCAGGGGCGTCCCAAGACTAGCATATAGTGGCAGTGAGGTAGTTGGAAGGCTTGATTGTGATGGATAAACAGACATAGGGTCGAGGAATAACTTCGGGTCTTCAAGGTATCATGTTGAAGGAGCTATCGGGGAAACCTGCTACTCGTGGTAGCGACGAGGAGTGTGGGTGATCGAGGAGCTAATAGTGTCACAGCCTAGGAAATGCGGTGACAAAGTGGGCCTGCTGGTGGTGAGGTGGCCGAGTCGAGATCACCTAATGCCGGTCCGGGCAGATGGTGATAGCCCGACCGGATCTCGGCACTAGCCCGATGTGGGGCGGCCGAGGTGAGGGAGGTGCCGCACACCCGGTATTATATATTTTGGTCTGGGGAGTGTTTCCTAGGGAGAAGTGGTCGAGGAAGTTAGTGCTGTCGTGGTGGGGGCAACATCGGGAGAAGAAGTCATCCCGAGGTGGGCCGGGATGAAGGGTTCCGTAGCAGAAAACAAAAAAATTCCTATGTTGGAACTTCCTAACGCGTGAGATCTATCTATGTAGTAATGCAGTAACGACCAGAGCGTATAGAACACATACCCTTGTAGACCATACGCGGTTAATGTTCTGAGGGGAACGTGGTTGAAGTAGTCGAACTCGTAGCCGACCTCAAGGTCACGAAGCTCCTCATGGGTCACCCTGGCTCCATCTTCATCATGCAGTGATGGCCCAAAATATATCGAGCTCGTTGGGGAAACCCAAGAGGAAGGTATGATGAGCACAGCAGCAAGTTTTCCCTTAGTTGTGAAACCAAGGTTATCGAACCAGTAGGAGCAAGGAAACACCTCCAAGGTGTTGTTGCCAACTTGGAATCCTGCACAACACAACCACAGAACTTTGCCCCCGACTTACAGTGAGGTTGTCAATCTCACCGGTTTTGCTGAAAACAAAGGAATAAACGTATTGTATGGAAGAAAGTAAAAGCTTGCAGAAAGTAAACAGAAAACAATAAACAGTTGTAGATTGATGGTAAAGGAAAGGACCGGGGTCCATAGTTCACTAGTGGTGGTTGTCCTTAAGATAGATGACATGTTGGGTGAACAAATTACAGTGGGGCAATTGACAAACATCGAGAAAGCATACATGCATATAGTAATCATCTTGACTCCTTTGAGATTTGATTGGGCATTACAACATTATACATAGACCATAATCCAACTGCATCTATGACTAATAATCCACCTTTAGGTTATCATCCAAACCCCCTCCAGTATTAAGTTGCAAGCAACAGATAATTGCATTACGCATTGCGTGTAAAGTAAACAATACAATTGTTCTATGAAAAAAGAATTGCGGTTTTCTCCCTAGTAGCAACAACACATCTAGTACCTTAGAGATTTCTGTCACTTCCCCAGATTACTAGAGGCACGAACCCACTACCGAGCATAAATACTAACTCTTGGAGTTGCTAGCATCTACTTGGCCAAGATAGCTACTAACAACGGAAAGCATGCAAGATCACAAATAACAAAGACATGATAGAATCAATAATCAATCTGAAATAGCATCTCAATATCGATCGGATCCCCGCAAACACAACATGTATAATTACAAATAGATGATCTTGATCATGAACGGATCTCGGAAGATCTAAACATGGTAGCATAAAGGAGAAGAACCAACCATCTAGCTACTACATGGACCCGTAGTCCAAGGATGAACTACTTACGCATCACATCGGAGGCTTGCATGGTGATGAATAAGGCCACCAGGGTGAATTCTCCCCTCCGGCAGGGTGCCGGGAAGAGCTTCAGATACCTCCCGATCTAGGGATGGAGATGACAGCGGCAATAGACTCTTTCGTGGAATTTTGATCAGGTACTTAGGGTTTCTGTATCGGAGGCATGATATAGGTGAAAGGGGAGGCCGAGGTGTGCCCTAGGCGGCCACACCACCCCCTGGCGCGGGTCAGGCCTGGCGTGCGGCCAGGTGGTGTGGCAGCCCTCCGGCCCCTCTCCGTCTCGTATTCTGGCTCCATGTCCCCCTCGGTGAAAAACTGACTTTGGCTTTTGTCCCGTCCAATTTTGAGAATATTCATTTTCTGACATTCCTGGAACCAAAAACAGCAGAAAACAGGCAACTGGCACTGTGGCATCTTGTTAATAGGTTAGTCCACGAAAGTGTATAAAAAGTACTCCAAAGTGTGGCCAAAACATAAGAAAGTAGATAAAACCAAGCATGGAACATCAAAAATTATAGATACGTTTGCAACGTATCAACATCCCCAAGCTTAACTCCTGCTCGTCCTCGAGTAGCTAAGTGATAAAAAGAAAGAATCATTTTTGAGGTGACATGCATCATCATAAACTTGATCAAAGTATTTGTAAAACATTGATAGCTGGGATCATAGTACTTTAACATAGCATGAAAGATAAAGTTCTAACAATAAGACATAGCAACTATGTTGCAACATGAAAAGGCACAAACAAAAGATTCATGAATAACAATGCTTTGCAAGACGTTTGTTTGTTTCACATAAAGAAAACATAGCATAGTGGCATTCAGCTTGTCCCTCATAGAGTAGCAACCATAGATGCCTAGGACACCTTCAAAGTTCATAAGAGTGACTAGATACAAATAGTTTAAGAACAAGTAATATCACCTACAGTTTTGGCCTTTTTGAAGTCCATGCAAATATCATAAAAGGAGTATAATTAGCGAGCATCTTTTATTGTTCATGGTAGGCCCAATACAACAAGGGCAAATAAAAAATCCCTATATTGTTACCTAATAGACTTGTCTGGCCCAGTTATGGTACCGCCTACCTTCATGCGTGGACGGCGTCAACTAAATACCTATATGGCCTATGCGAGTTATCTAGATATTACATCAGCTGCAAACTTCTTAAAAATATTACATAATATCAACACAAGGTAAAGAAAATTTAGCATTTTAGTTGCTAATCAAGTTGATAGCAGAGTCCTCAACTTACTTTCTCAATCCATCAACTCTATCTCCTTTGAGTGTGACAGCTACATTGGAAAACCACCTTGAGACATGATCTTGCAGTCCCCTCTTTGGTGGCAATAACAATAATTGTAGTCTGAAACTAAGTAATAACAAGTTAATATAGCAAACAAGACAAACTACTCATAGCTAAGAATGAACCATATAGGAATTATAACTGCATAATACAAACTTGTAGAGAAGAAATGCAAACCATGAATGAACTATATAGTAGAGGATAGTTATGTTGTTGCCTAGGACGAACCAGAACTAGATACAAGATATAATGCAAACCTGTAGAACATGACAAACAAGCATTATACAAGTGTGCCTACAATCAAATGATCAATCAAACAAAGTGTTTCTTATAATTTCAGCAAATATAAACTATCCAGGTCATTTAAGAAAATATATATGGAAGTAGTGGTATCTCCTGGAATGCAAGAGACGTTGGTGTCTTGGAATTTGCGGTGAGCTACACAATGGCATGCAGTTATAGTTGTAGCTAAGAAAGAACCACATAGAAATTATAACCGCATCATACCAGAACTTGTCGAGAGGAATGGAAAACACGAATGAACTATATAGTAAAGAATAATTATGCTATTGATTAGGACGAACCAGCACCAGATACAAAAAAAATATAATGGCATCGCTGGTGAAACTGTAGGCAATGTAAACCAACATGTTCAGTGTTCTCTTTTTGAGCTCTACACAAAGAATAAGAAAATAGTCAGTGTTGCAGCTTTTGAAGAACCAGATGGCAACAACAAAATTATAATCGAACTAGTATGAAGAGTTTGAACAGGTACTAGAGGATAGCAGAATGATGCCATGAGGAAATAATAGAAGGAACTTAGCTCAGGAAGAACTAGATAGATTCAGTAACTGTGGAGTAGGGAATCCACACTAATATTTTCCACTGACATTACATTTTGCAAGAACTACATAATAGCAGGCAATTACTGGTGTACGGAGTAGCTAAGATAAGACATGTGCATGACAAAATAACAGACATGTGCATGACTTGAAATTTGTAGAGCAGCGAATGCAAACCAACATGTCTAATGACCTTAGATGTACTAGCTCGAACAACATGCGTGCCCAGTGACTTGTATGTACTAGCATGATTACAAAAATGTAGTTCACTGTGACAGGCTTGAACCTGTTATACCGTTGAAAAAAATGGCTTGGAGATTTGGTTATCTTAGCCGAAGAGGCATCTAAGCATCGTCGGTACCGTGCGAGTGACATCCAGGTCACCAAGGGTGCTGCGGTTGGGGTGGCTGTTAGCGTCGGGGAAGCAAATCTTAGGGCATTGATGCCAGTGCAGTCAACTGTGACACTCGCATAGCCGGTCTAGAGCGGTGGACATGGAACTTGTTGAACTAGATCTCTTATGGTGGACAACGGTGAAGTTTCTCTAGTCTGGTTGTGTAGCTTTCAGCGGTGGGGAAGCATAGCATGGGCGGTCGACGACGTCATAGGCGTGGCTAGCAAGACCATAGCTCTGGTGGAGTGGCAGAGAGACCCGGTGAACTAGATTCGATGGGGTGGGCATCGATCAAGCGGCTCCAGCCGCCATGGAATTGCCACAGGGGGGTGCGCGCGGTGGTCATGGAGGTGAGGGCGTGGGAGAGAAGAATGGGATTTTGGAGGGCTAGCAAGAAAAACTACGTGAATCGGGCTCTGGAGGTGAACAGAAAAATAATTACGATCGTTCCCGCAAGCTATCGACTTTAGCATGCCCATAGGGTATCTGAACAATGGGTAGAATGGGAATTTTAAATTCAAAAGTTTTTGAAACGGAGGGGCGCAAAATGCTTCAAAATTGGTTTGTGATTTTGCCGCTCGATAGAGAGGTTTGAATTTGCCTGCCTGCCAAATAATAATAATAGAAAAATGATACTCCCCGGTGGGAGATTTGGCCTCAAAGTATTTGAAACGTTGGTGCGGAAAATGCTTCAAGTTCGATGTGTGATTTTTCCACTCGACAGAGATTTTGAATTTGGTTACCAGCCAAATAATAATAATAGAACAATGGTACTCCCCGGTAGGAGATTTGGCCTCAAAGTTTTTGAAACGGTGGGGCGGGAAATGCTTCAAAGTCGCTGTTTGATTTTGCCGCTTGAAAGAGATTTTTAATTTGTCTACCGGCCAAATAATAATTAATAGAAAAGTGGTACTCCCCGATGGGAGATTTGGCCTCATAGTTTTTGAAACGGTGGGGCAGGAAATGCTTCAAGGTCGATGTGTGATTTTGCCGCGGGACAGAGATTTTGAATTTGGCTACCAGCCAAATAATAATTAATAGAAAAGTGGTACTCCTAGGTGGGAGATTTGGCCTCAAAGTTTTTGAAACGGTGGGCCGGGAAATGCTTCAAAGTTGGTGTTTGATTTTGCCGCTCAACAGAGATTTTGAATTTGGCTACCGGCCAAATAATAATAGAAAAATGGTACTCCCCGGTGGGTGATTTGGCCTCAAAGTTTTTGAAACTGTGGGGCGGCAAATGGTTCAAAGTCGGTGGTTGAATTTTTCGCTCGATAGAGACTTTAAATTTGCCTACCGGCCAAATAATAATTAATAGAAAAGTGGTACTCCCCGGTGGGGGATTTGGCCTCAAAGTTTTTGAAACGGTGGGCGGGAAATGCTTATAAGTCGGTGCTTGATTTTTCCACACGACAGAGATTTTGAATTTGGCTACTGGCCAAATAATAATAACAGAAAAATAGTACTCCTCGGTGGGAGATTTTGCCACAAAGTTTTTGAAACAGTTGGGCGGGAAATTCTTCAAGGTCGGTGTGTGATTTTGCCACTCGATTGAGATTTTGAATTAGGCTACCAGCCAAATAACAATAGAAAAACGCTAGTAGACCGTACGCTATCTGTCCAGGAATTCAAGTTCGGGAGTCACATCAACTAATCATCCATGAGCATAATAATTGCACAGACTGATATTTTGAATTTGGCTAGCGTCTCAGCAATATTTGAATAAAAGGTGTACTCCCTATTCAGGAATTGAAGGCCAAGAGTGACATTAACTTATCATACATAATGAAAATTTGATAACTCCGATTCAAATAGGGTTGGTTATAGGTTTTACCGCTCGATTGAGATTTTTTAATTTTGTTAATGGTACTCCTTCGGTACGAATTTAAGGCTGGGAGTCACATCAACTAATCATCAAAATACTAACCATATTGGCAAAGAAATTGGATACATAATCTCTGATTCAAATGGGGTAGGCGGTAGGATTTGTTAATGGACTGAGATTTTGAATTTGGTGGTTGTCCAAAGAAGAAAAAACCTTTGTGAGGTTCATGAATCCAAGGTGAAGATAGAGCGAGGTTCGAGCACATGATTTTTGTGCATCGAGCATACCGTAAACAGATAAAAGCATGATGCAAAACTAATAATCCCTCCATTTTTGATACATGGCCCCAACCACAACCTGGGATCTGTAGTAGGAACCATTTCACAGGACCAATGTACTCACCTGTCATTGTCAGGGTTCATCTTCAATTTAGAAGAGTCTCTTCATCTATGGGCTCTTGAGAGTTCTACTAATCTCGTAACTTCTTCATCTCCGCATCACATGCTATTGCTTTCTGTCTCATATCATCGATTGCTCGTTTATGCACTTCCTGTTCAGCCTATAGTGCTACAATTTCTTCTTGACTGGACAAATACGCCAACCGTGACTTGGACTTGGACTTGCACTATGACAACCCAGCATTACGTATGAACGTGCTTTTATGATGACCTTCCCCTTTTAGTACCATTGTAAATGTTTCTAGACATTCTTCTTGGGTTTGTTCTAGACCATCTTTCCTAGGTTTTGTTATCTCCTCATTCAATTTAATCTGTAAGGTTGTCACTTGGTAGACATGGGTGAGAGAATAAAAGTTAATATAGAGAAACGTGCAGACAACACATTTAACCTGTCTATGAACAAATCTTACGAGTTGGCATGGTTGATTACGCATCATATATATTATAGTAAAATCATAGCTATCTAATCATACTGATAAGAATTTTATCACTAGCACGCAATAACAGGACTATGCCAACATGACATCTGTCTATTTCTTCATCGTCGGGTGCATGATATACACAAGGCAACTCTTTGTACAGCTGAAAACTGAAACTCAAACTAGTTGGAATTCATCTACTTAAATTGAAAATAAAATTGGGAAGCAGTTTAGGAAGTGTTACACATCTAACTATACATATAAATCACTAAGGGTGTGTCATAAAAAAATATCAATCGAACAAAAGACTTACAATAACACTCTCAATGGAGGGATTGGGCCCTTCTTTTTTGCTCGTCTGGCATACCTGGAATTTTTTCTGCAGACTTACCGCACCTTTTTACGACGTGGGTGGAACACATGATCAAAATATAAGAAGCACCAAGTCTGTACAAGATCCAATTCGGTTTCTTAATATTCTTAATATTGCACTCAGGTGCCCAACCAATGCACTAGATCCAGTTCTGTTTCTTAAGCATTGTGTGGCATGGTTTCTCTTGTTTTTTCAGCGTTCATATGCAAAAGGAGATTAGTGATATAGATATGCAAATAGGAATTTTGAATGTGATATTAGATCAGTCTTCACAAACCATACTGTAATCTTTGGATCAAACGAGTGCTCGAGAAGATCTATCCACATGTAACTTCTACAATAATGAATTGTAATGGTCAGGGGTCTGTTGGTGGAGCTTGAACGATGCAAAGATGGGAATATCATTCCTGACAAAAACTCCTATTCCGGATGCTAGAAAAGTAGATTCTTCTGGATCTTCTCGCCTTCGCTTGCCAGGCACAATAGAATTGATGCAATATCTAGATTGCGTTCCAAAAATATTAGCAGGGGTAGACAAGAGGGCGGACTAGAAGGGAGGTCCTCGACGGGTCCAACTTCCTGAGTCAGGTCTCCCTTGAAATATTGTTCGTCAGCAAAAACCAATGCTGAATCTGATACTTGCCGATCATAGTTTTTCTCCTTGCTGGTATCTGGAAGGGTCATAGGCGAACCAGCTGATTCCTGACACACATAAGCGATACATTAATCTATCAAAGTCCTATGTAAAATGTGACGTGGATAGAACTGAAGAACAATAAGGTGAGATATGCTGAACATATATGATGCATGAACTAAGTAGATGGTATTACACAACATTTGGTGGGAACTGAGGTACGAAACATGGAATATGGAACAAATATCACAATGACAAGACAGAGCAAGAACCTTGGGCAGTGGATAAGCAAGAGGATTAGGGAGGGGGTTCTTGACCCATCAATCTTTCTGAGTCTGGTCTCCCTCGGGGTTTTGTTGATCTTGAGGATCAAATTCTGTATCAGAATCCTGGACTTCATGATTGGTGGTGGTAGCTACAAAATATCTAACTCTCTAAAGGCCAAGAGACCTTACATATTTGGAATTCTTTAATAATCTATCTTTCCTAATCTTCCGTTCTCCCTCATCAGTCGGTCGCAAATCAGCTTACATGCATCAACAAAAAATATATCTTATGAGATTTAAGAGCGAGGTGTGTGTAGAAGATCAAGTTAGTATAGTGCTAGCAAGCAATTGAAAGCTCTGAAGGAAAAATGATAGACTTCTGCATATACGATGGCTCGACAAGAAATGTCAGAGTACAAGATAGAAAACTCAGTGCGAGAATGTAGTGAAACAAGCGATGAACTACTTTCAGACATCAAATGCGTAAAGAGCATATGAAGTGTACGGCAGCAACCTTTGCGACCGCAATTACGCGATTTCCTTCCCATGCCATTGTCGTACTTTTGGCGAGCTATGACCTCATCATTAGCCCTTGAGTGGATTTACCTTCCCATCTCTCCAGCATCGTGGAAAAGGTCGAGGAAGTAGATCCGGTGTCGTGGTGTCGGGGAAGTGGATCCAGCGAAGATGTGATGGTGTTGCTGAGCCAGCTCCGGTGCCATGGACCTCGTGTATAGAGCAGCTGATCTGGTGCGGGCCAGAATCGAGAGCTAGTAAAATGTCTTTGGTGGCTATGGTGGCATGTCGGTGGAGAGGGTGTGAACGGGAGATGGGACGGAAGGAGCACGACCGTGGTCGTGCAAAGTGATCTCGAGGGATTCAGCCCAAAGGGCGCGGGTTGTACTAGTATGTTTGAAACTTTGAATTGTGTGGCGCGTGGGAATTTACAAGACAAACCATTTTGAGAAATGGCCTTTGGCGCGTTATTTCTGGACCGAAGGGCGATATGGAAATTTTGTACCGCTTGAATTTTGGACGTAGGAGCCATTGCAACGGGTGTTTCTAGCGCAGTGCTTGGTGGAAGAGGTGATTTCGACTTGTGTTTTGTCACTAAGTTGATTTTTTACTCGATCTACTACTGCAGTCTAAAAGTTTGACTTTATGGCCACACAAGTATATAGTTGCACGAATTTATTCACGATAATGGGCACATGGACACGGTCATTCTCGAACTACCTTTCATGGTAACGTTATAATTTTTTGCAAAATGTGGGTCTACAAATCTAAATGAAAGTGCAAAATATGATTTCAAGTTTATCACGGGAAAATGTTATTTTCCATTTTATGAATGGCTAGAACGCGACCAGATACATTGTCCAGATGCAACAAGTAGGTATAGTACAGTTCCATACAACGTGCCAAATAGGTAGTTAGAGTAAAGTAATGCCAGCACATAAGAAAAGAAAATATCTGGATGACAACACAAGGAAAGTCATCCTCATTATTCGAAATAACAATCTATTCGCATGGAGGCTCTTGCATCACCCTTCGAAAATCATCTGCCTGCAAAGATGCATGGAGAATCTCTACTCATACTTTCACCTGATCCAAAACTGTCACGTTGATCGCATTGACATCTGCATAAGCCGAATTGGGAACACGATTTTCAGCGACCAACTTCTGAAGATCAGCGGCAGCATCAAGACCATCTACAATAGTAGAAATCCATCCTCGGTTCAATTCTTTGATCCGCCGAGTGACCATGTCCAAATCCTTTTGGAGAATCCTAATCTTAGCTTCGTCCATGCACCATACTTCGGTTTGGTTCCTAGAAATGGTTGTATCACTGGCACATTGAATATGTGTGTTGTGAACCTCCTTGCCAAGGACCTGATCATGCACTTGCTTCTTCAAATTGCAATGCAGCAAATCAATTAGTAAATAACATAAGGAAGATGCAACAAATACCCATGTTTAGGGTACTCGACCAGGCCATGTTTCTGTACCAGTTGTGTTGTGCCGAGCAGGGCTAGATCTGCATGTACAAAACTCTTCAGGATTTGTTGGCATCAATTCTCTGCATACTCATTCGGCAGTACATCATCTTCCATGCCTTACAAAAAATATATACTAGTATGACAAGACAGGGCAAGCAAAGGATGAACTACTATCGAAAATAAAATGCATAATGACAGCGCGCATATATGCAAAATGGAGGCAAACGATTGTCTAGGGAGGATTGTTGTGGGTTATCATTGGGCTGGCGAGGCTTTGTACTAGTGCAAGATAACCAATTTGGCTTGGCAACTAGTAGTTGCCTTCTTTTCTCTTTGAACCGATCCTGCAGTACTGCAACTAGCATGCATTAGAAATAATTGGTAACGAGAAGGCACAACAAGGAAGAGATGAACTACATTCAGAAGTAGTAAAATGCAAGGAATGCGGGCATAGGAAGTGTGCAGCAACCTTCGTCTTGGTTGTATGGAGTTTTAACCATCGCCCTAGTGAGTGGTCCGCATGGCGTACGCATCTCTCGGTTGCGGTGGTAGGGAAGATGCCACTCTACCGTGGAGTGGGGGAAGTAGATGCGACGAAGCCTCGATGGTAGCATGGATGACGATGTCGCTGAGCAGACTCCGATGACCTGGAAGTCGGCTAAGGAGGGATGGGATAGAGGATAATGTCATGTGGATTGTGGAGTCGGCAGGCGAGCGAGCGAGAGGCCCTGTCAGTATGGAGGTATCTAGCATTTGCGGAGAAGTGAAGGAAGGGTTAAAATTTGGGGAAGGTAGAAGGGAGGATCTCGCCAATTGTGGGGCTTCGGGATTAATCCTCCAAGAATCCCTGTTATGCATACCACCACGATCCCATGATCAGTTAGTTGTGGCACATAACTGACAAGTATCAAAGTAAACATCCATTACTTAAGCGGATACATGTCATACCTTATTTGCCATTATGGCTACATCAAGCATCACTAGCGGAACTTCATCAAGCGTAGAGCCCGAGCCATGCCTTAACCTACAGGAAGCTGACTGGGAGAACATCCTAGCTCGCAAAGTCGTCAACTTCACCTTCCTTGAGATCTGACCAAGTTAATAGCTATGGACAATGCTAGTTAGTACTTTGAATGTACTCGCAAACCACCTTAAGAGAATAATAATAACAAGAGGATATGCAATATGGCTGTGGTAGTAGGAGGTATCTAAGAGAGGTTCTTTTCTAAAAACATTTTCTCTTGTAGATATAGCATCTACACATATTTGTTGAAAACCTTTGTAAAAAATTCGAAACCTTTTTGAAAAGTTTTGGAAATCGCTAGGATTGGGTCACCCATGTGTTCCTCCTTCCGGTCATCCCATGACAAAACTTCTTTCCTTTCCGACCATCCCATGGTCAAAACGTTTCCAAACCCTTTGCTTTTCCAAAGTCCTTTTTGAAATCAAAACCAGCATCGCTCTACAGTAGTTTGTCCAACCCGTCCATAACCGCAGACATGGATATTCGAATAGATTTACACTCTGTAGAGGTTGTACACTTTACCCATACCATCACAGTACCCTGCCCTGATCTACACCTAATCATGGGTCGAGTAACTGGTCAAGACCTTCAGAATGCTCACTCCAGTATAAGCGCCTACCCTATGAGTTGTTTCCCCTCAACACCGGGACGTCGGGTACCGTGGACCAACCGGGCGCCTTTTTCACTGCACAAAGTGTGCGCTTTCAACGAGAGGCTCATAGTAACGCCTGGCGGACTGCAGCCGTTCGTTTCTTCTCCAGGTCGATGTTTCACATGGACCTTTATAGGGATCTAGCCTCCAGAGATTGGCATCCCCTGTAGTAGTTGTGAGGCAACTCATACCAGAGTAAACAAAGTTCGAGCCCAGCCCCTTCCCATATAGGAGTAATGTGGTTGCACGGGTTCAGTTGTTATAGCTAAAGCTGCAAAGTAAACATTTTTCCTCCTATTTCCTTCAGCATCTTTTGTCAAAACAATAACCTTTTTCTTTCTCAAACTCCTCTTGGTAGGTAAAACCTCACCAAGGTTTTACCGTAAAACATTATGTATAACTTTTTTTGAGGTCTTCCCATCCTACATCTTTGCTTCGGCTAAATCGGGTCTCCAAAGGGGTATGGTATTATACACCAACTATCATACTAGGTACAAGTAGGTGTCACCAAGGAGTTATACTTAGTAGTCCACATGTGTAATGGTTTAGAGGAGCCAAGCCACTACCATGTATATATCACCATATAATAAAACAATGCAGATTTCATGAAACAGTAGGTAAGACATGCATAAGTAAAACAGTAGGACAAGGCTTATGAGAAAGAAGGTACCTTGTATGTGATCAGCAATCTGGCAAAATATGTCATTGGACTTCTTCTTAGAATACCAAATAATAACAATAATAATAACCATCTTATTCTAGTCTCCGGTTTAATCGCATATATTATCGATATGGATCACATGCATGCAAACAAGGGGCACAATCAATACAAAGAATACAATCACCGGTACAATACAACAAACAAGCATTCAACACAATATTCACTTCAGTAGGTTTTGATAGATCTAGATGGTAGCAATTGGATTATTTAAATTACTTTTGTGGAATTTCCTTTAGGATTTAGTTGCTAAAACCACTTAATAAAGGGGTTTGGAACTAAGGCTTGGGCCTATATGATATCAATATATGAAATTGATATCAATAGATGGGTATTGAAATAACAAGGCCATCAAAAGTGGTTTCATGATTTTAGTGGAAAACCCTAGTTTAGGTGAATAATTCACCAGAAAATATTTGGACCTCAAATAAATTTTTCCTTAGAGGGTTTTCTAAATATTTGAGTTTGTGATTTTTGAGCATTGGAATAACCTCAAAATAATTACCAGAATGCCCCTGGGAAATTCACAAAGTCACTTCTGTATGAAATTTGTCTTTTTAACCAGATTTATTCTGCAGAATCTTTTGATATGAATCCAAAGTGACATGGTAGGTATTTTGAATACCTTTTTGTAGAAATTCGAGTCACTAATTTTGGAGTTGTACAACTACTGGAAGGACTTTCCTAGTGGAACAACTATTGTTCGAAGGTTTTAATTCCTTCAAATTCAACCAGAGCTCAATAAATACTGAGATCCTAGTATTTTGAAGGTTTTGATGTACCTCGTCAGTTAGAGTTGGAATTAGTTCCAGATATTTCATGTTTTGGCCTATGGAATTTTCTAAAGGCATTTTTGAATAGATTTTGTTATTTTTATTACAATGTATCTACATTGAGTTTTGGCATGGGACTAAGGTTAATGCGTAGGTATATTTAACTCCTACCAGGGGAGTTGGTTTTACTTCATTTGGTTAAGTGTAGCTCACTGAGGATTTTATTTAGTGAAAAAGGTATTTTCTAGTAGGCTAATTGCCAAAAAACACGAAATGAATATTTGGTCCAAAGTTTGGTACTACATGATAGACATAACTCAACAATATTCTCTAAAAAAATTATCTGGCCACTTTCAAGTATTTTTCAATTTCATCTTGAATTAAACCAAACTGTATAATTTCAAGATCTTGGAAGGGAAAATAAATTAAAGAAAAACAGAAGAGGTAAAAGGGTTGAATCTACCTTCGATGGGCCGCGCTATGGGAGAAATCGGCCCACCAGGCAAAGCATGTGCAGGAAAATATAAAAATTCGAACGGTCGGCGGGGCCCAACCGTCATTTGAAGGGGGCGACAAAGAGGTACGAAGGGTTCCTGGCCATCAGATTAAATGGGGATGGACGGCGCGCGAGCATCTTCTTCCTTGCGTCGGGATGCACCGAGCGAAAACCCTAGGTGGCTCAAGCGAGACGCGGGGGAGCTCACCGGAGGTCAGAGACACGATGGAGACGCGCCAGATCGACGAGGTGCACGCAGACGACCCCAAGAAGGGGCAGCACTATGGATTTTGGTGTAGATCTGGTGTAGCGAGCTTCACTGTGGCGGAAAACCTTGTATGGAGACCAGGGAGGCTACATGTCGATGGAGGGGCTCCAGGGTCGATTCTGGGTCCTTAAGGGTGCCGGATTGGTCTTGGCTCATATGGAGGTGCTCGTGGAGAGGTTGGACTCGTGGGTGAAGCTTTGCTCGGGCATGCACTTGGACAACAGTCTCCGGTGATCCTGGGAGAAAGAGAGAGGCAGATTCAGAACAGGCTTGAGGAGGAGACCATGCCAAAGTGAAAACAGGGAGAGAGATGGTTCATAGCTTCGGCATTGCAAAGTTCAACCTTGCAACCGGAGGAGGAAGAGCTTCTTCTCCATGGCGAGGGAGAGCTAGAGAGCTAGATCTGGGCCCCGGGTGAGGTTAGGTGGAGGGGAGGGAGGCGAAATGTGGCAGTGGAGGAGGCAGCACCAGCCTCTGTCCTTATAAACCGAGTGGGAGTGGTCCATTGTGGACATGGTCTATGGGAGCAAGAGAGAGAAGGTGAAGGGCAGGCATTGACTGGATTGGGCGGTGGGTGGTCGTGGTCTGGTCACAAGGGCACTTTAGAAGGGCAGAGAGGGGATGGGTTGGCTGCAGCATAATTATGGAGCAAGTCTTGGCAATATGTGTTTCTCTCTCTCAATCACTCCAAGTGCAAATGACAATCAAAGATAGTTGGTACAGTAGCTCTATAGTGGCACATGACCAGAGGGGTATTATGGTGCTGTGGGTATTTCTGGGCAAGATTTGATGGAGATTTGGTGGAGTTTGGTTCAAGTTTTTCCCAGGTAGCAAGATTGGCCATATGGATGATCAAGATGAAAAGTTTGAATCTTTGGTATAGGAAAGATGAGATAAAGGTTCTGGTAGATAGGTATGGTCACTAGGCATCACCAAGAATTATTTAAAAAGTGTTGATGTAGTTTTATTGAATTCATTGGGAATATTTGAATTCGACAAGATGGGGTTTTTGTTTGAGATGATCCCAAATGTGAATTTACACTTTCGAGATTTTTCCCAGGATTTAGTAAAGAAGAAAAGTATTTAAAACATTTACTATTCCAATTCAACCATTTAAGAAAATGGGCAAAAATAAATAATATAAATCTTAAAAAATGTTTAATTTTGAAGTTGGAAGTTAGGGTATGATATATAGGCCTCAAATGTGCCTAAAGTTGGCAAAGTGTTTTGGAGAAATACAAACTTTCTTTTATAGAAGGAGTTTTGAGGTTTGTTAAATAAAGGAAATTAATTGTTTTTGGGCCAAAATAATTATGGGTAATATTTCATAAATCTTTGTATCCAAGGTAGATAATTCCCACATGACATATCAATAATTTACAACCTTTGCTTTTGATAATCCAACTTGATTTTGGTAGAAAACAGGGATAAGGGGATCCTGGGCAAGGTTAACATCATACCATCAAAACCTTGTTGGATCTTGGAGCTCAGAGCTCCCCTTGGGTCATGGGATATATGGATGGATAGAACAAGTGATGTCGATTATCATGGTGCAGGGGTCTGAGGTTGATCCTGATGGATCTCTCCAAGGATTGATGACAAACTTTGAATAAAATAAGGGTGCCAAAACAGGTTATCAACTATCCTTCAAAACCATGTGGGTTTTTGAAGCACAATGCTCCAATTGAGACAAGGGAAGTAGGGATGGATAGACCTTCATGAGTAGATTACAACCATGCTAAGAGTTGGTAAAAGGATATAGTATGAAGATGTGAGCTTCTGCCAAAGTAGGCATGTTGATAAATATTTGCAGGAATTGTTATTTTCTTGTCTGCAAAACCATCAAGAACAAGTGGGTTAGAGGAGGGTATAGCCAAGGGAAATAGTGAGACTTGGTAGTGCATGAGATGTTCTACAAGATGGTTTAAGTGCATTTCAAAAAAATGCACGAAGGTTGAGAAGGAGGGAGTCCCAAAGATGTGATATTGTTAACAGTTTTCCAGACAGCCAATTTTGGCAGAGTTGGAGATTTTGACTAAAATATAAGGGAGTATGGTTTTGAGATGATGCAATGTTACAAATCATCACCAGGTGGATAGTGGTGAAGTGTAGGTCGAGTGGAAAGGATCCATGCTTGATATTGATCTTCATTGACTTGGAAGCTTCTAGAATGAAAATCTTCAGAAGTCGTCTGGTTAAGGGTTTTAGATGATCACCTAGTGGCTATAGATCAGATCCAGCTTCTAAACTTAGTTAAGGTTTGTAAACTTAATTTAGCTTGATCCTAGAGGATGAGCTCCTAGAGTAGCTCATACTACTTTCTAAGCAAACAAGTTAGACAATAGATCAAGGAAAATCATCAGACAAAAGATCAAGGCAATTCATCTAAGCAAGCATCTCAATCTAATACTAGGGTTATCATCAAGCCTAGCTTGAGATAAGGCTCGGTGTTCTGAAAGGTTGGAGTATTTGAATACAGTGAGAATCCTTGGTACTAAGAGTAGAATTCATAAGCTTTATAAAAAGGTTTTGGGAAACCTAGATGTAAGAGTAGTTGGAAGTTCTATCTTGAAAACATAGGGAGATTATATCAAATAGATCTCCATAGTTTTGTAAATAGAAGCTAAGAAAATAGTTGTTGTTGCAAAGGCAGCTTGGCTCAAGTGTTTGAAATACCAGAGCATTTGAGAGTATGTAAAATGAGCCAAGACAGTTTTTGTGTGAAATAGCTTTTATAAACTAGAGGTGAGGTAAGAAGTATAGCATCCGATACACCTTTAGATGCATAAGCACAAACAAACAACAAGCAAACACTGCATCATTAAACAAGAAAACTTTTTGTTCCCCCTAATTTTTGCATTCTAGACAACTAATCAAGGTTGTTGAAATTGGGATGTTACACCAATAATCCTCTAAAATTTTGAACTAGAAGATCCCGCCAATATCACACAAAAATTTAGTGCTGAATCGCGCTTGGCAAACCTCCTGAGTAGTATTAAAAGGAAGGCTCGAAAAGCAGCAGGCATCAAATGCGATGGGATGGTGGCATGTGCATCTTGTGAAGAAAGGTGGGAGTCTAGTACGGTGGCGGATAGATTTAAAAGAAATTGGGGTGGTGTTGCCTGCCGTGGCCCTCATAAAAAATAATTAAATATTTCAAATTTGTGTAAATACATCAAATAATTAAACTAACTACAGCCCACAGCGGTGGGAGGCGATGTCCTCGCCTGGACAGAGCGACGTCCTACAGTGGCAGGAGGTGTTGCTCTCACTAGGAGGGTGCGGGTGTGGCGTCCCATGGCGGTGGTGGTCCTCTAGAGACATCCAAAACTCGAACAGGGAGTTGTAGATCGCTAGTTGCACGTCGAACTCCTCCTTAGCTCGGGCCCGTCTGGCGCAAATGGAGGCATCACCCCGGTATCTGCGCGCCGCAAGGACGCGACATGCATAGAGGTTGCTGAGTTGTTGTAGTTGGACATACTCCAGCCAAAAAACATGGGCAAAGACATCCCAACCGCAAGGCTCGCTGTTGGATTGATACGCAGCCAACTCCTCGCATTTGAGGCCGCGGCTCTAACGGCTCCTCGGAGCCATCGGAGGCGATCACAACCAACTCCTCGCTGTCAGTGTTTCCAGGATCATCGGAGGAGACCCATTCCTCATCTTTGCAGTCTGTGTGGTTTGGGCCATTTGGGTCGGGTGGTGGTGGAAGACGGCACCCAGGCATGACGACGCTCCTCCTGGCGAAAACTGTTGGGTCTGCAGCATAGAAAACAAAAAATTTCCTACAATGAGAACTACACGCCAAGATCTATCTACTAGGTACAGAGCAACGGGTGGACATACATCCATGGAGAACTTACCCTCGAAGACAATGACTTTTGTTAACGAGTAGGAACTCGTGGTTGATGTAGTCGTATACTTGCCGATCTCAAGATCGTGAGGAAGTCTGAGCGCCACAACTCAGCAGCGCATCCGCACTCGCACACACATTCAAGCCACTGGACAACCTCCACCTCCTCGCTCCAGCGATCCAGCGGAAGCAGCAACCCCTTCCAGACAAAATGCAACCGGGAACATGTATCTCGCTAGTCCGAGACCATGAGGGAATAATTCTAGAGGGGGAGAGATCCTTCACAAGGAGGTGTGAGGACGAAGGAGGGAATGGGTGGCCTTTTATAGGAGGAGGGGGGTGCCCCCTCTCTCCATGGTCGGCGCATGGGGGGACCCCTCACCTCCCCATTCATGTGGTGGTAACTCCTCCATATTAAAATGCCTCTTCACATTCCCTTTTAAAGTCTCCACTTTAAATGCATTAAGTTTCTCCAAATTTAATGCTCTCTCATTTAATAAAACTCTTTTATTAAATTTATTCAGAATTTTGTTAATTACTTTAATTAACAAACATTCACATATAGCCCCTTGCAATATTTCAATATCACATGCAGAAACACCTTCTGCAATTTCACCCGAAACAATTTCCGGTTTCTATTGAAACAATTCCTGCGCTTTGCAATTCTTTCATCTAAAACATATGTGCTCCAAAATGGTGTCCGGTAACTCTTAAGTGTGCCACCCTACGGTTCTCGAATAATGCAGACATGATCGAGACCCTTCTCCGATCAATAATCAGCAGCGGGACCTAGAGATCCGTACTGATTCCTACACATTCAACGATGACTCCTGTGATCATGAGAACCTTTAACGCTTGTAACTAAATCCCTTTGTCTCTCGATATATTACATGTCCGAGATTTGATCATCGGTATCTCCATACCTAGTTTGATCTCGTTACCGACATGCACTCTTTTCTCGTTCCCGTGATATAACATTCTAGTGATCACATCACTTGCTTGCAAGCTATCCTAATGTGATATCACCGAGAGGGCCCAGAGTATATCTATCCGTCATCTGGATTGACAAATTCCACTCTTGATCCATGAGCCTCAACATAACACCTTCGTAGCACTGAACCCATCTTTATAGTCACCCTGTTATGGTGTGACGTTTGATGTTATCAAGATACTCTTCCGGTGTTAGCAATTAACATGATCTCATGGTCTAAGGATAAAGATTACTTCGTATGATGTTATAGAAATATAAACATAATGACTTGATCATAATGCTATACTTCGGATGAATGTTCATCACATCATTCCACCAATGGTGTGACCTTGTTATTAACAACATCCAATGTCCATGATCAGGAAACCTTGATCATCCTGTTAATCAACAAGCTAGTCTATAAGAGAGGCATGACTAGGAACCCTTTTTGTTTATTAAACACACATGTATTGATGTTTCCTATCAACACAATTATAGCATGCAAAATAAACATCTATCATATACAAGGAATACAAAATAACAACTTTATTATTGCCTCTCAGGGCATATTTCCTTCAAAAACAGCACCTTTGGCTGCCGTGGATATACTATATCTAGGAAGGGCCTGGAAGTGAGCTGTGGTGGTGGAGGTATGGATATGTGGATGGCAATGGTGAGCGCCCTAGATAGCCCTTTAGCCCTCCCCCCCCCAACTGGACGTCTACGCATGTTTAGTGCTAGTGCTAGATGAGGAAGTATGAATGGGACCCATATACCGTAGTGATCTAAACGGTTGAGTGAACTTGGGTTTCTTAGCTAAACAGTGTGCACGATATATGCATATGCCAACTCATTTGACCTAATTTTGGCATACAATACTATAATTTTAGTCGGTTAATTTAGCTATGAACCTTAAACACTCATCGAACCTAGGAATCACAAGGAAAACATGCATGCACCGCAATATCCAGAAACATGGCATGCTTGTCATATTCCATGCCAAATTCTTCTGATTTTATTTACTAGGCGTACAAAGCATAATCACTTGGAAAAGTGAATTTTTTTTCATAATTGTTCGAAACTCCTAGGTCAACATTGTTTACTACGCCATGACGCATCCATCTACCCGATCTGAGAACCGTATCATAAAGTGTAGGTAGGGTATCAATATATATGGCCATAACCTTATTAGTTGTTCGGACTGAAACCCAAGAATGTTCATACATTGTAGGCTACTAGTAAATTACACTTGCCCTGCATGTGAGACTCAGATAATAGACGTATGACATACCATCATTATATAAAATTATAATAGGCGAAGTAGAAATATATATAAATTTGATCAACATCTATAAAGTATGGGTGTATATTTGGTTCTTGTACTTTGTATATCATGTAGAAGTCAACGATTATTAGCTATCTAAAACTTGAAAATTTTGGTAACATGGTCTAGAGTATGAGGGAGAAGATTCTCGAATGATGGAGAAGTATGTTTTGAGTTTTGTGTATAACATTCATTGTGATGAAGACTATTAATATAAGCTTCTAAATGATAGAATGGAAAATAAGATCCAACAGATCGAAATGTTGGGATTCGCGAGTCAATATTCAAAGTTATTCATACACTATATAGTGGTAAGACTAGTAAGTTGCACGTGCCCTACACGTGCCACTCAGATAATAGACGTATGACATATCATCACTATATAAAATTATAATAGGCAAAGAAGAAAAATTATAAAGTTGATCAACATCTATAAAGTATGGGAGTATATTTGGTTCTTTTACTTTGTATATCATGTGGACGTCTCACATATCCTAATCTGGCTTTTTTCAAAACTATTGTTCTCCCTAGATATATTGGCTACTTGGGTGCCTTCAAAAGAATTTTGGAAAATTTCAAGAGTAATAGTCTATCATGCTCACATGTATTCAAGTTTGACCTAACTTCATTTTATCGACATAGAGTCATGCATTTAAGTGCATGGAGATTTATCTTGCAAGTACAATATGAACTTTCATGCGTTTCAAGCCAAATGACCAAGGTCATGGACATACTCTGTCATTATCAAAGATAATGATGGTGTGGCCATATTTTGGTATAAGTTTGTGCATGTTAGCATGGTAAAGAAGTAAAATTATTTTCAGAAGGAAGAACAATTAATATGGCTTAGAGTTCATAGCATGTGCCATTTATCTTATCTTATCTCTTACCACTATATATTGTACTTATAACTTTGAATATTGGTCGTTGGATCAAGACTCGCGAATCCCAACATTTTCAGCCGTTGGATCTTCTTTTCCATTCTAGCATCTAGAAGATTCTATTGATAGTCTTCATCATAATTAATACTATGCACAAAACTCAAAACACTTCTCCATCATTCTAGAATCTTCTCCCTCATTTCTCTAGACCATGTTACCAAAATTTTCAAGTTTGAGATAGCTAATAATCGTTCACTTATACATGATATACAAAGTACAAGAATGAAATATACACCCATACTTTATAGATGTTGATCAAATTTATATTTTTTCCGCTTTACCTATTATAATTTTATATAATTATGTCATATGTCTATTATCTGAGTCTCACGTGCAGGGCACGTGCAACTTACTAGTACTATATAGTGGTAAGATAATGTGAATATGTTTTTTCTGGAGTTGTCAAAACTCATGTTTATAATTTTTCTTGGAAATTAATAATACTAGCGAAAGAACCCCAAGCATAATGATGTCTCACGTTTTGGTTTATGCTTACTGTCATTTTTCGATATGCAAATACTAATTAGTAATGGCATTTATCAAAACTATTGTTGGCTCATGATATATTGGCTCCATGGGTACCTTTAGAAGAATTCTGGAAATTTTCAAGAGTAATAGTTTATCATGCTCAAATGTATTCAAGTTTGACCAAGGTTCATTTTATCAACATAGAGTCATATAGTTAAGTGCGTGGAGATTTAGCTTGTAAGTTTGAAAAATCCTTAATTAAACTTGGGAACTGTAAGCAAAAATTGTCCACTTTGTATGCAAATTTGGTAGGGGCATTCTTTCTTCTTTATCCTAGTAGTAAAAATACTTGAAAAACTCACTTCACAGTATGGTCTACTATACCATGTACTTTGTATGAACTTTCTTGGGTTTCAAGCCAAATGATCAAGGTCATGGACATACTTTGTCTTCATCAAGATAATGACTGTGTGTTCCCATAATTTGGTATATATAGGTCGGTGCATGTTAGCATGGTAAAGAAGTAAAAGTATTTTCAGAAAGAAGTACGATTAATATGGGTTAGAGTTCATAGAATGTGCCATTTATTTACCAGTACATAAAGTGGTTGGATAAATTACATGTTGTATTTTTAAAGCTCAATTTTCTAGCTAATTTCACCCACTCAGACGACTTTCCATTGATTTTTCGAATTAGGTCTAAATTAATAATCTATAAGTGTGTGAGAGCAAGTTCAATAGTATAACTAAGTCTTAGGTAGAACAAAGTGAAACGTCATCTATTACCAGCCTTATACCAGCATATATGATACCTAGCAATTGAACTATACAATAGCTAGCATTACGATGTAGCAACCTCATAAAAAATAAAAAAAATAAACAGGAATTAAATGAAAAGCATTTCTATGCCAGTTTTAAAAATCCTAAAACTTGGGAATTGTAAGAAAGGATGGTACACTCTGTATGAAAATTGGGGTGGTTGCATTCTTTATTTAATTTTTGGAACCGGGGTACCATAGGTCCTGAAGGAGTGAGATGCTTCAATTATCGTGCTAGGGTTTGTAGTCGTGGCAAGGTGGACTGAGGACCTTTCTGTAATTATTATTATTACTTTTGAGACTTTTTGTATACTGGTGTTGATGATTATTAATAGATCGATTGAATTTCAGAAAAAATGGTTGCTGGAAGTAGATTGGTGTGTCGTACCAAGGAACACGTGCGCAGCGCCACGGTGTGGACGAGTAAGAGAGACAAGCCAGACTCTGCGCCCGTGAGTGGAGAAAAGTGATCGATGGAGGGATGGCTAGTGGAGTGTACCATGTACCTCGTGTCAGCAGCCCATCATAGCTTTCCTCTAACATCGCACCACCTTCGACTTCTCTTCTTCGCTGCCCTCGCCCTGCCTCTCTTTTTGAGTAGTAGTACAGAGTAAAACTATGCTCATTTCGAGCATTATTCTTCCCACGAAGTAGTGGACTACTTGCTTCACATGAAAAACATATCCGTCGCTTATATAATTGGAGTTGTTTCTTTTTCTAGTATTTGGAAAATCCCATTGGCAACACTATTTACCAATGCCAAGATGTGCACATCTACTTTCTTGTAGTACTACCAAATATGGAAAAATTACCATAAACTATGATGTCGATATATGTCAATGACCTTGCTTGGTCGCTCAGACTGAAACCCTATTCATACTTATATGGTAGGCCAATTTTGTGAAGCGGTTTTTTTCATAAGTTGTGAAAACTCATGTTTATCATTTTTCATGGCAGGTAATACACACAAATGGACGCCATGCATGAGTCCTTTTTTCCCTATTTCTCTTTTTTCTGCAAAGTACAGTCAACTTTAATTTGTCGGCATGCAAATTCTAGACAGAAGTACAATCTTCAAAACTCTGGGTCGTTCTCGATATATTGACTATATGCTAGGCATCTTCAATAGATTTTTGTTAAATATTAAGAGAATCGGCAGCTCACATGTGGTTAGAATTATTTTGACCTAATTTCAATAGACTCCCTTTGATATATATATTAATGTTCTTAGATTCGTCTAGATTCAAATGTATCTAGTTATGTTTCTGTGCTAGATACATATACCTGAATCTAGAAAAATCTGAGATTATTAATTTAAATTGGAGATAGTATTGTAATTTAAGTGAGTTAATTTAGCTACAAACCTTGAAAACTCATAGAACCTAGGAATCGCAAGTAAAACATGCATGGTCCACTATGTTCAGAAACTTGGTACGCTTGTCGCATTCCAAGCCATATTATATTCTTTTGATTTTCTTTACTGCTAGTACAAAACATCCCCGTAATCACTTGGAAAAGTGAAAAATTGGCAGTGTGCCATTTATCGCAAGTAAAACATACTCTGTCTTCATGAAGATAATGACGGTGTGCCAATATTTTGGTATAGGTCGGTGCATGTTATCATGGTAAAGAAGTAAAATAATTTTTGGAAGAAAATGCACTTAATATGGCTTATAGTTCATATCATGTGCCATTTATTTACTATAGTACATAAAGTGGTTGGATAAATTAGATGTTATATTTTTCAAGCTTAATTTTCTAGCTAATTTCACCCACTCAGACGACTTTCCATCGATTTATCGAATTAGGTCTAAATTAATATTCTAGAAGTGCGTGAGAGCTAGTTAAATAGTATAATCAAGTGTTAGGTCTAACAAAGTGACACGTCATCTATTGTCGGCATTATACCAGCATGTATAATACCTAGCTAACAACTGAAGTCTAGAACAACTAGCATTACACATAGCAACCTCATCAAAAAGCAAGAAGATTAAACAGGAATAAAATGAAAAATATTTCTATGCCTGCTTGAAAAAACTTAAAATTCGGGAATTGTAAGAAAGCATGGTACACTTTGTCTGAAAATTGGGGCGGTGGCATTCTTTATTTATTTTTTAGAACCGGGGTACCGTAGGTCCTGAAGGAGCGAGACACTCCAATTAGCGCACTAGGGTTTGTAGTCATCGCAAGGTGGTCTGAGGACCTTTTTGTAAATATTATTATTACTTTTGAAACTTTTTGTATTGGTGTACATGATGATTAATCTAGTACTACATTGCTTGAATTTCAGGGGGTGGTTGCTAGAAGTAGATCGGTGTGCCGTGCCAAGGCACACGTGCGTAGCGCCATGAGGAAGAGACAAGCCGGACTATGCACCCGCGGCTACAGAGAAGAGATCGATGGAGGACGGATGGTGAGAGACAAGGAAGGAGAGAGAAAAAACAACTTGTTTTGCGTGTATATTACTAGTAGTAGGTCCATACATTCACTACTAGTGGAGTGTACCCTATACCTCGTGTCAGAGATGACTGCAAGTGCATATATCGTTTGTAGCTAGTTTCAAAATAAAGATATCGATCCCACAAGGAGCAGGAGACTGAAGTCTAATAACTCTTGAATTAAATACTACAATAGAAATGCTAAATAAAGTTCTAAGTGACAAGATAAAATGCGAGTATTGCTTAAAAAGGTGTTTTTTGGTTTTTGGTATAAGAGCAACAATAAATAAAGTAAAACAACTGAACACAGAAAATAAGTATCGCGTATGTAAGAGAGATTGGAACTGCAATAGGAAAAAAGCATTCTCAGGGAGTAGCGGATACACCACTAGCATTATTAAGAGCTAAGGTAAAGATTATTATCATGAACATTCTCAACTGTGTATGTGTGGGAGGAACTCCGTATTTGGACAAATAGGCAGCAACCACTGCTCACATCATCCTCATAATCACAGTAGTCAGCAATCGAATTACTGCGCTATTAAGGGGATTAATCCTGTAGGACATATCCCATGGCATGGATAGTGTTCCGTGAGTTTTCTTGGTTCCCAAGTTGATACATAAGGAGTCCCAATAGATTTATAGTCGCTGTAAGTGCTAACACACCTAATTCTACCAACAAGTAGTTCCCTCCATCAAGTCCCCATAAGAGGCAAATATTGAGAGGTGGACTTCCCCCAACATCAAGATGAAGACAATCTAACACATGGTCATAGCAATGAATATCATAACAAACTTTAACTTATTTCAATCTCATACTAGGGTTTCTCCATCTCCCCAAGAACTAGAGATCTACTGAGACATGGAGGCAATCAACATCATGGCAATAACAATGGAATCTATCATAGATGAATAGTACTTGTATAAATCCACAACGAGTACGGAAATTACAACAAGATCTAGACAATATGTAGATGGGATGGATGGAGATGGTGGTGATGCAGCGGGTGATGATGAAGATCGATGCCTTAGCTTTCCGGATCCTACATCTACAATGCAAAATAATAATAAACAATACAACAAAAAATATAAAACATGATGCAAATATGCACTCATCAGTCAGCAGCCCATCATAGCTTTTCTCTGACATCCCACCACCTTCGACTCCTCCTCTCACTGCTCTCATGCTGCCTCCTTTTTTGTGAAAGGAGATGTCTCCCTTTTTGAGTAGTAGTACAGAAGTGGAGTACTTTGCTTTACAGAAAAAATATTTCCATCACTTAAAAAATTGGGGTTGTTACTTTTCCTAGTATTTGGAAACTCCCATTGGCAAAGTTGTTTACCAATGCCAAGATGCGCACATCTACTTTCTTGTAGTACTACCAAATTACCATAAACTATGATGTGGATATGTCCATGACCTTGCTTGGTCGCTCGGCCTGAAACCTATTCATACTTATACATGGTAGGCCATTTTTGTGAAGCGGGTTTTTCAAAAGTTGTGAAAGCTCATTTTTATTATTTTTATGGCAAGTAATATAAGCAAAAAGACACCATGCATGAGTCCCCCTGTTTGTTAGTTTTTGCCTATTTCTCTCTTTTTTCAAATCAGGGTCAACTTTGTCAGCATGAAAATTTTAGAAAGAAGTTGAATCTTTTAAATCTCTCGGTCGTGTTCTTGATATATTGGCTATCTGCGGGGCAACTTCAAAATATTTTTATAAACTTTTAAGAGCAATCGGTAGCTCACATGTTGTTCGAATTAATTTGACATAATTTCAATAGACTCCCTCCGATCCATATGAATGTTCATAGATTTGGTCTAGATTCAAATGTATCTAGTCATGTTTTTCTGCTAGATACATATACCCAAATCTAGACAAATCTGTGAACATTAATTTGAATCGGATACAGTACTGTAATTTAAGTGGTCTAATTTATCTATGAATCTTGTAAACTCAAAGAACCTAGGAATCGCAAGTAAAACATGCATGGTCTGCTATGTTCGGAAAAATGGCGCGCTTCTCGCATTCTGAGCCACATTCTTCTGATTTTCTTTACTGCTAGTACAAAACATCCCCGTAATCACTTGGAAATGTGAAAAATGTTTTTTTCCTATATGTTCAAAACTCCCACGAGCAACATTGTTTACTCGTCCAAGACGCACCCATCTATCCGATGTCAGAACCTTATCTAAAAGTGTAGCTAGGTATATATCGATATTGAAGGCCATGACCTTATTGGTCGTTCGTGCTGAAAACCAAGAATAATGTTACATCATGGTGGGCTATAATGTGAATCCGTTTTTCCTAAATTTGTTGAATCTCATTTTTATGATTGTTCTTGACAATTAATAATACTAGCAAAAGAACCCCAATCGTAAAGAAATCTCATGTTTTTGTTTTACGCTTTATTTTGTTTGAATGTTTTCCATACATGGTCAAATTTGTAGGTATGCAAATACTAATCAGTAATGGAACATTTCAAAACTTTTGTTGGCCCATGATATATTGGCTGCCTAGGTACCTTCAAAAGAATTCTGGATATTTTCAAGAGTAATAGTCTATCACGCTCACATGTATTCAAATTTGACCTAATTTCCTTTAATCGACATAGAATCATGCATTTAAGTGCAAGGAGCTTTAGCTTGGAAGTTTGAAAAATACTTAAACTTGGGAACTATAAGAAAGAATTATCCACTTTGTACGAAAATTTGGTGGGGGCATTCTTTCTTATGTTTTCTACCAGTAAAAGTACTTGAAAAACTCACACTTCTAGTATGGCCTACTATATCATGTACTCCCTCCAGCCAGAAATAACTTACTTAGGTTTATCTAGATTCAAATGTATCTAGACATGTTTTAGTGTGTAGATACATTCGAATCTAGACAAATCCAAGTCGGTTATTTCTGGACAGAGGGAGTACTATGTATGAACTTTCTTGGGTTTCAAGCCAAATTAGCAAGGTCATGGACATACTGCATCTTTATCAAGATAATGATAGTGTGCCCATATTTTGGTATACGTCGGTGCATGTTAGCATGATAAAGAAGTAAAGTATTTTTGGAAGGAAGTACGATTAATATGGCTTAGAGTTCATAGCATGTGCCATTTATTTACTATAGTACATAAAGTGGTTGCATAAATTACATGTTATATTTTTCAAGCTTAGCTAATTTCACCCACTCAGACAAATTTCTATCGATTCGTAAAATTAGGTCTAAATTAATATTCTACAAGTGCGTGAGACCTAGTTCAATAGTATAACTGAGTGTTAGGTACAACAAAGTGACACGACATCTATTGTCATCCTTATACCAGCATGTACAATACCTAACAATTGAACTATACAACAACTAGCATTACAAGCAGCAACCACATCAAAAAGCTGGAAGATTAACAGGAATAAAATGAAAAACATTTCTTTGTCGGCTTGAAAAATCCTAAAACATGGGAATTGTAAGAAAGCATGGTACACTTTGTCTGAAAATTGGGGTGGTGGCATTCTTTATTTATTTTTTGGTACCAGGGTATCGTAGGTCCTGAAGGAGTGAGACACTCCAATTAGCCCCTAGGGTTTATAGTCATCGCAAGGTGGTCTGAGGACCTTTTTGTAATTACTATTATTACTTTTGAAACTTTTTGTGTTGGTGTAGATGATTATTAATCCAGTACTAGATCGCTTAAATTTTTAGGGGGAAACAGTTGCTGGAAGTAGATCGGTGTGCCGTACCAAGGCACACATGCGCAGCACCATGCTGTGGGCGAGGAAGAGACAAGCCGTACTGTGCACCCATGGCTGCAGAGAATAGATCGATGGAGGATGGATGGTGAGAGGCAGCAAAGGAGAGAATAAACACAACTTGTTTTGCGTGCATATTACTAGTAGTAGGTCCATACATTTACTACTAGTGGCGTGTACCCTGTAACTCGTGTTAGTAGCCCATCCTAGCTTTGCTTTGACATCGCGCCGCCTTCGAATCCTCTCGCTACTCTTGTGTTGCCTTCATTTTTTTGAAAGGGTCTAACTCCCTTTTGGAGTAGTATTACGGAAGTGGAGTACTTTGCTTTACATAAAAAATATTTCCATCCCTTCAAAAATTGGGGTTGTTACTCTTTCTAGTATTTGGAAACTCCCATAGGCAAAGCTTCTTACAATTGCCAAGATGCACACATCTACTTTATTGTAGTACTACAAACTATGATGTGGATATGTCCATGATCTTACTTGGTCGCTCAGCCTGAAACCTATTCATACTTATACATGGTAGGACATTTTTGTGAAGCGGGTTTTTTCAAAAGTTGTGAAAAAGCTCATGTTTATTATTTTTAATGGCAGGTAATATAAGAAAAAGGACACCATGCATGAATCCCCATGTTTGTTTGTTTTTGCCTAGTTCTCTCTCTTTATTCAAATACGGGTCAACTTTGTCGGTATGAAAATTTTAGAAAGAAGTAGAATCTTCCAAAACACTCGGTCGTGTTCTCGGTATATTGGCTGTCTGGTTGGCAACTTCAAAATATTTTTGTAAAAATTTAAGAGCAATTAGTAGCTCACATGTTGTTCGAATTAATTTGACCTAATTTCAATAGACTCCTTCCGATCCATATTAATGTTCATAGATTCGTCTAGATTCAAATGTATCTAGTCATGTTTCTGTGCTAGATACATATACCTGAATCTAGACAAATATGAGAACATTAATTTGAATCAGAGACAGTAGTGTAATTTAAGTGGGTTAATTTAGCTACGAACCTTGAAAACTCAAAGAAGCTAGGAATCGCAAGTAAAACATGCATGGTCCGCTATGTCCAGAAACATGGCGTGCTTGGCGCATTCCGAGCCACATTCTTCTGATTTTCTTTACTACTAGTACAAAACATCCCCGTCTCCACTTGGAAAAGAGAAAAATGTTTTTTCTTAATTGTTCAAAACTCCCAAAGGCAACATTGTTTACTAGGCCAAGACGCACCCATATCTACCCGATGTGAGAACCGTATCTAAAAGTATAGCTAGGGTATATCTTATCTTACCACTATATATTGTATAAATAACTTTGAATGCCGACCATTCGATCAAGACTCGCGAATCCCAATATTTCCAACTGTTGGCTCTTCTTTCCCATTCTAGCATCTAGAAGATTCCATAGATAGTCTTCAGCACAATGAATGTTATGCACAAACCTCAAAACACACTTTTGCATCATACTACAATCTTCTTCCTCATTTCTCTAGACCATATTAACAAAAATATCAAGTGTTTTGGGTAGCTAATGAGCTTTGTCTTCTACATGATGATACAAAGTACAAGAACCAAATATACACGCATAGTTTATGTATGTTTATCAAATTTATAATTTTTTGTGCTTTACCTATTATAATTTTATATAATGATGATATGTCATATGTCTATTATCTGAGTCTCACGTGCAGGGCACGTGCACCTCCTCTCGCTGGTCTCGCGCTTCTTACCTTTTGTAGAAGTCATATAGAGTAAAACATACTACTAGTGGAGTAAATTTATTTTACAGAAAACATATTTCCGACACTAAGAAAATTGGAATTGTTACTTTTCCTAGTATTTGGAAACTCCCATTAGCAAAGCTTTTTACCAATTCCAAGATGCACACATCTACTTTCTTGTAGTAATACAAAATTACCATAAACTATGATGCTTATATGTCCATGACCTTGCTTGGTCGCTAGCCTGAAACCTGTTCATCCTTATACATGGTAGGCCATTTTTGTGAAGAGGGTTTTTTCAGAAGTTGTGAAAATTCATGTTTATTATATTTTATGGCGGGTAATACAAGAAAAAGGATACCATGCATGAGTCCCCCTATTATTTTGCCGATTTCTCTCTCTTTTTTCAACCAGGGTCAACTTTATCGGCATGCAAATTTTAGAAAGAAGTTGAATGTTTCAAAACTCTCGGTCGTGTTCTTGATATATTGGCTGTTTGGTGGGCAACTTCGAAAGATTTTTTAAAATTTAAAGATCAATCGGCAGCTCACATGTGGTTCGAATTAATTTGACATACTTTCGACAGACTCTCTCCAATCCATATTAATGTTCATAGATTCGTCTAGATTCAAATGTATCTAGTCATGTTTTTGTGCTAGATACATATACTCGAATTTAGACAAATCTGAGAACATTAATTTGAATCGGAGATAATAGTGTACTTTAAGTGGTTTAATTTGTCTACGAACCTTGAAAACTCAAAGAACCTAGGAATCATGAGTAAAACATGCATGGTCCGCTATGTCCGAAAACATGGAGTGCTTCTCGCATTTTGAGCCAGATTCTTCTGATTTTCTTTAATACTATTTCAAAACATCGATGTAATCACTTGGAAAAGTGAAAAATGTTTTTTCCTAAATGTTTGAAACTCCCACGGGCAACATTGTTTACTAGGCCAAGACGCACCCGTCTACCCAATGTCAGAACCCTATCTAAAAGTGTAGCTAGGGTATATATCAATATAGAAGGTCATGACCTTATCTAAAAGAATATTGTTAGATCATGGTGGGATAGAATGTGAATATGTTTTTCCTAAAGTTGTCGAATCTCATGTTTACTATTTTTCTTGGCAATTAATAATACTAGCAAAAGAACCCCAATCGTAATGAAGTCTCATGTTTTTGTTTTATATACTTTGTTTGAATGTGTTTTATACGCGGTCAAATTTATCGGTATGCAAATACTAATTAGTAATGGCATTTTTAAAAACTATTGTTGGCCCATGATATATTAGCTGCCTTGGTACCTTCTTGGATATTTTCAAGAGTAATAGTCTATCGCGCTCACATGTATTCAAGTTTGACCTGATTTTGACATCACTTTGTATGATAATTTGGTGGGAGCATTCTTTCTTCTTTTTTCTACCAGTAAAAGTACTTGAAAAACTCACACTTCTAGTATGGCCTACTATATCATGTACTCCCTCCATCCATAAATAACTTACTTAGGTTTATCTAGATTCAAATGTATCTAGACATGTTTTAATGTGTATATACATTCGAATCTATTCAAATCCAAGTCGGTTATTTCTTGACAGAGGGAGTACTATGTATGAACTTTCTTGGGTTTCAATCCAAATTACTAAGGTCATGGACATGCTCTGTCTTTATCAAGATAATGATAGTATGCCCATATTTTGGTATAGGTTGGTGCATGTTAGCATGGTAAATAAATAAAGTATTTTCTTTACTGCTAGTATAAAACATCTCCGTAATCACTTGGAAAAGTGAAAAATGTTTTTTCCTTAATGTTTGAAACTCCCACGGGGAACATTTTTTACTAGGCCAAGACACACCCATCTACCTGATGTAAGAACCCTATCTAAAAGTGTAGCTAGGATATATATCGATATAGAAGGTCATGACCTTATTGGTTGTTCGTGCTGAAAACCAAGAATAATGTTACATCATGGTGGGATATAATGACCTCATGTTTACAAAACATCGCCATAATCACTTGGAAAAGTGAAAAATGTTTTTCCTAATTGTTCGAAACTCCCATGGGCAACATATTTTACTAGGCCAAGACGCACCCATATCTACCATATTATTTTCTAATCAGTAATGGCATGTTTCAAAACTATTGTTGGCCCTTGATATATTGGCTACCTGGGTACATTCAAGTTTGGAAATTTTCAAGAGTAATAGTTTATCGTGCTCACATGTATTCAAGTTTGACCTAATTTCATTTTATCGATATATAGTCATTTATTTAAGTGTGTGGAGCTTTAGCTTGGAAGTATGAACTTTCATGGGTTTCAAGCCAAATGACCAAGTTCATAGACATACTCTGTCATCATCAAGATAATGATGGTGTGCCCATATTTTGGTATAGGTAGGTGCATGTTAGCATGGTAAAGAAGTAAAATTATTTTCAGAAGGAAGAACGATTAATATGGCTTAGAGTTCATAACATGTGCCATTTATCTTATCTTACCTCTTACCACTATATAGTGTACGAATAACTTTGAATACTGACCGTTGGAACAAGACTCGAGAATCCCAACATTTCTAGCCGTTGGATCTTCTTTTAAATTCTAGGACCTAGAAGATTCTATTGATTGTCTTCATCACAATGAATATTATGCACAAAACTCAAAACACTTCTCCACTATTCTAGAATCTTCTCCCTCGTTTCTCTAGAGCATGTTACCAAAATTTTGAAGTTTTAGATAGCTAATAATCATTCACTTCTACATGATATACAAAGTACAAGAGCCAAATATACACCCATACTTTATAGATGTTGATCAAATTTATATTTTTTTCTGCTTTAGGTAGTATAATTTTATATAGTGATGATATGTCAGATGTCTATTATCTGAGTGACACGTGCAGGGCAAGTGCAACTTACTAGTTTACTATAGTACTAGATGAAGTGGTTTAATAAATTACATGTTATATTTTTCAAGCTTGATTTTTCAAGCAAATATTACTACATTGTCAACACCCGAATTTTTAATCCCAGATGCCTATTATGCCATACCTCGCAATCCCAGGATTACCATTTTTGCGAGACATAACTGATTGGATATCATAGTACATCATCCAATACAAACCATAAATAAGGTCTTACACAAATAAGGATCTCATGATCCAGTCTTAGTACAATAAAGTAGTAGAATAAATAGCATAACGGTGGAGTCCATCTTCAGAGTCACAAGCCATGCTGACGATGGAAGATATTCCTAGTTATCATAGCCGTCCTGCTATCCTTCATCTTGGTAGTCTCCTTCATAGTCTGGCCATAGGAATAGCCAGGGACAAAATCCATGAGTACTCTTTAAGTACTCGCAACTACCTCTAACAAGTAGTATGGTTCTAATATGAATGCTAACTCTAAGTTTATTTGTAAAGTTAAGTTTGAAACCTAAGCTGAGTTCAGAAACAAAGAAAGATAAAAGAAGTTTGAAAACACCTAAGTGGGAACTTAATGGTCATAGTCACAACTCTGTTGTGGTCAAGTCATGTCACAAATCATTTCATAAGTTGTTTTGAAAACATCTGACAACGGAACAGTATGGCCACTCCAACTGTCCATAACCGTGAACACGGCTATTCGAATAGTTTGACACTCTACAGAGGTGGTACACTTTCACCACAAGATTCGATACATCTGTCAGGGCTAACCCTGAATCATCATACTTAGTATGCAGATAATCAAACATAACCTTTCCTTTACACACCCTAGTATAAGCACCTCTCCTATGAGCATGGCCTCCCAACCATGACCATTTGTCATCTTGGGCACTAAATAGGTGGGCAACATTGAAAGGTAGGCTCAGCTCAAACCTCTCCCGCGAGGGAACTAATACTAATGCATATAAACATCCAGCTAAGCCTTACCCAATTCAGGTATTGTGGTTGTACGGTAAAATTGGAATGGTATCGCATCCGAAACCAACCATCAGTTTTGTAAAAGGCCTAAGGCTCATGCCTCAACATTTTCATCATCATAAACCATTTGTGTTTTTCAACACATGTCAAAAACATCTCAATAGAATGACTCATCATTCCAAGGTTTTCTCATATCCTTTTCACCAAGTATTCCCATCTAAGTGAATCAAGTTTTGAGTTTTGTGTCAACTACTAAGTTAAGAGTGTTCACTAAAGTGGGATGCTAATGTCAATTCCATGCCATAGAATGACATATAAGTCTAACTAGATAGGTCAAGGATTATACTCTTTATGCTACCTTCAAACAAGTAAAGGACTTTGGTGAAGTAAAGGAAGTAAAGCTTGTAAATAAGACTTGGAAAAGATATAAGTCAAAGCGGTATAACCAAAGCATGCCTAATGCATCTGGCTTAGGTTATCTCGTTTAATTCTAGCTTGCTAACAATAGCTTGCTCGGCTTACTTGAAGTGCTAGGCTTGCCTTGGTTAGTGCAGTCGTTGATGTTTTCTTCCTCCTGTTGGTAGAACTCCTCCTCCTCGTAAGCTTGGTCGATACTATCATCTATTAATACATACAGGATACACCATCACCAAACAATACTTAACTAGTCTACTTAGCACACTAAGGCACACATTTGATGATCTAATATCATCACAAGCATCACAAGGTTTAATAAACTAGCTTCATTCTTTTTATTTGAGAAAAGTAATTTCTACTCATTGAAATTAACTAAGATTTAATATTCTCCATTTAAAATATGGGATCATGTGGACACATGTCACCACCACATATTCTAAAATATGGGAATGTGATTTAAGGGTTGGATCACATTTTAACAAGTTCAAGTTTAATAATTAATGAATTAAAGTGACTAGAAATGCCTATATAGCATTATTTTGGTACTAGTCCAAAGTCACAGCATGTAAACATTAATATTATTACATATTCAGATAGGTATGGTTAAATGTGATTTTTGAGAGATGGAATCAACTCAGAAGCTATTATGGTTGATTTTATAAAAATGTTTGAAGGTGCAAAAGCTTCTGTTTTGTTATTTTAACTAGGAGAGATCTCTAACTCTAAATGAATTAAATCCAGCGGGCTTGGATAGATCTTTTCAGTAGCTTTCTAACAAAATTGGAATCACTTGAGTTGGTTCAGTAAATCTTCCTGAATTGATTTTTGAACTAAGGGACATAATTGATTCCAAGTCTAAATAGAAAAACACTTATTTGAATTTGTGGGCTAGCGCGGGAAAACTAACGGGCTGGCCCAGTGACGCTCAGTGGCGCAGAGGGCAACTGACAAGGGGGGTCCGCATGTCAGTGACACTTAAAACCCGAAACAGTATCGAGTGATCTGGGCCACACGATTATAACACGGATCAACGTCTCACGGTCATCATCAACGACGGACTCGTCGCCGACGAGACTGAACCCTAAACAGCCGGTGGGGGTCTACTGGGGACGTACCACGGCTCCAACGAGTGCGGCGAGGCGGGCAAACAAACTGGTGGACGATTGTGAGCTCAGGCAAAGTCGCGGCAGGGCCTGCGGTGGACGGAATCAATGGCAGCGTCTCCTCTGCAGCGGCCTCCTCTGGTGCAATTCTGGCGAACGGCGGCTCGAGTGGCTCCGGCGAGAGAGGGGAAATGTTCAGGGGAGAGAGGGGAGTGGAATGGTGTGAAGAGATGGTGCGGGGGAGGCCTGCTTATATAGGCTCGACAGTGAGACCAAAAGGCATGGACGCGTCTCGTCGGTGATGGCGAAACAGGGGGCTACCGGCGTGGCAAGGTAGGCGGATGATGGGTGGTCTGCTGGCGATCCTCTACGGTGCAATGGCACGGCTAGGGGCGGTGCCTAACTGTCGGGGGCTTCACGCGCTCTAGGGGATAGAGGCGATGCTCGACAGCGATCATGGCGACTATGGGTCGCGCGGCGGTGCACGGCCGTGTCTGGTGGGTTGTTGGGGTCGAGGCGGAGCGGCGTGCGCGATATGGTGTCAAGGCACGGTCTGCTGCGTGCTGGCGGTGATCGCGCTCTGGCGCGCTCTAGCTGGCTCGCAGAGAGAAAGGGCGGCACGATGCTGAGGTGGTCCAGGGCCTGGCTGGTCTTGGGGAAGGGACAGTGAGTCGCGATGTGGTCTGGTCTAGCTCCTAGACATGGCGAGAGAGAGAGGGGCGGTCGGCTGCGAGCTATCCATGCTCGACCGCGAGCATGGTGCTCAGGTGGCGCGACACTGCTACAAATGGCTAAGGGGTAGCCTTTTGATGGCCTGGTTGGTACTGGGGGAGACACAAGGAGGGGTTTTAGGCCTTAGTGGCATTTGATCACTGCTTTAAAACAGTAATAGTTAGGCAGTTTCTTTAGTGCTCACTAAGTGTTCGACACAATGGCCACAAGAGATTTTAATTTGAATGTTTGAAAGATTTTTGGTGGTTGCTTTGATATGATGCTTGGTAGACTGTGGTTGCTAGGATTTGTTAAATGGAATTGATTTGAGTGGTTTTTGCAAAAGTGTGATCTATACATATGAACTACATCCAATTTTCAAATGTCATTTAAATTTAGTGTTTGAAAGTTTTTGGGATGAAACAAAGTGGGCCTTGGTACAGCCCTACTTGTACTAGCAAGGGGTGCAAAGAACCACATTTCTTTCTGTTAAGATTTGAGTTCTAGGAATAGCCAAAGTAGGTTATGTGATTAAAATGGCAAAAGTGAGCATTGGCTTAATTAATTCTTTTTGATTTCTTTTTCTTTGGGATTTGTTTGGGAATGATCTAGATGATGTTTAATTCACCTTAGAATCATTTTACAATCAATAGATCACTCAAACATGGCATTTCAAACAACTCCTATTTTAAATGCATACACATATGAATGCTTAAAGATTTTTAAATAGAAAATGTTTTTTGTTAACCCTAAATTGGGTGGATTGGATCTTGATCACTTGGATTAGAGTTTTGGGATGTTACATACATGGATTAGCTAATTTCACCTCAAAGTGCATCATGCTTCAATCAACACAGTTGCTGGAATTAAATGTTACATCAATGACATCAAAAAATAGAAAATTACATCCAAGTCCATATAATGGCAGAAAGGCCTTTAAAATTTAGCTTGGAAAGGCTCAATTTCAACCGAACAACTGATCCATACTCTTCCTACTATGTTTGCTTCACACAGGAAACACAGTGCGCTCCTGTGTGTTGATCATGATCGAAGGGACGAGATTGCTCGGAACGAGTAGAGGAGCACACCCAAGAATCTGGTAAAACCAATTCAAGGACTAAAGTCACTGATGTATGTGGTTAACATCAGGCAAAGTTCCGAAGAGGTAAACCTGCCCGCCTACCGAGTCGACTCCCCCAGCCGCACCTTAGGTGGTCGTAGGATCCTCGCACCCGAGCTTGAACTCGAGCATGTCCTGATGGTAAGAAGGGAAAGCATAGGATCGACCCAGGATGGCGTCATCTGCCACTGCCATGGTGACATGGCGCCCACCCGAGTTGTCTGCCCCGGTCGCATTCTCGCTGGCTGCAGGTTCCTGACAGAAGGATTGGCCGTTGTCTCGCATGGGCTTAACTTGGCCACGGTTCATGTCAAGCCAAAGCGCCCCCCGAATGTAGCTCCGTCACAGTCAAAAGGGAGGCACACCAGGACCAGCGCTTTGTTTTAGAGGTCCGCTTTTCTTCGCATGTTGTGTTGACGCCTCTGTGACATGGCCAGCGCAAGATCGGTGGCCTCGAGGTGGCCCAAAATCGCGTCATCGGCTGACAGGGCCAATGCACGTTTACCGCGGGCGACCAGGCGGCTCCAACGGTGGCCTGTTCCCGCAGGATGAATAGTTCTCGGGCCTGGCCTCGAGCCGAAGCAGACCTCCGAGGATGACACCGCCAATCCACCGGGATTCCTTCAAGTATTTGTGAGGGTAACATGCCTTTCTTGGAAGAAAGAAATTTCGCTGGAGAATAGAATGAAGGAGAAGTTGAACTGCTTTTTGTGAAGGAATAGTATACTAGTAGTACTACTAGCGGTGCTACTTAGTTTTACTCACACCGCTACAATGAATAAACAATAAGGGGACCTTGTTTTCGGTGTTTTTTCTTTGACCAGGCATTTCTCCAAGGAGTATTTTTTTAAGATGCTCCAAGGAGTACTTAGTACAAGGGCAACATGTAGAGCAACCACTTTGCGACACGTGAGTTTTTTCGCAGTCGGTGGTGGTCCGGGGCATTAACACTCAAAAGATAAATGACATATCGGTACTTGTAGCGGCCTTACTTTCAGCTGGCCATAGTCTATCGGATAGTAGGACTACTATACACTCTCGAAACAGAGGTGGCGAGCAGCTGGCAGCTCGTGCAACGAGTCTGGTAAATTCTTGGAGTATGTACTCCAGTATACAGTACTAGTATACTTCCTAGTAGTAATAAGTTGCACATGCCTTAGTACTCCCACATGTGAGGCTCAGATAGTAGAACTATAGAAGTTTGTCATATTATCACTATATAAAAAATGCCCAAAAAATAATTATAACTTTGTGCCCAAAAAATATAGGTTTGCTACTGTTCGAAGTCCGGCTCGTATCCTTAAACTATATGGCGTATATTTGATTCTTGTACTTTATATCATTGAAAAATCAGCCTTTACTATAGCTACCTAATACTCAATTTTTTTCTAACATGCTCTAGAGAAATGACTCAAGGTTCTAGAATGGTGAATAAGTGTGTTTTGAGGTTTGTGCATGGAACTCATTGTGCTAAATAATATCAATACAATCTTCAAGATACTGTAATAGAAACGAAGATCCAATGGTTAGCAATGTTGGGATTTGCCGTTCTTGATCCAACGGTGAATGTTTAAAGTTATTCGCATACTATATAGTGGTAAGATAAGATAATATAAGATAGGAGATAACACTATCCAGTCTTGATAATTGTTTAGTGGTCTGAATAGTGGCTCGCGACGAATCACTGAGCCACTTGCACTATGTTCTATAACCATGTTGTCTTCCATATTGAAAAAATAAGATGCCTATGTTAATTGCATATGGCCTTCAAATGTTAATTCATGCATTGCACATATATACATACTAGTCTTACCACTGTAGTGTGCGATAACCTTTTAACATTGACCGCTAGCAGATCAAGACTGACAAATCCCAACATTGCTGACCGTTGGATCTTCTTTGCCATTATAGTATATAGAAGGATCTATTGGTAGTCTCAGCACAATGAACGCTATGCACAAACCTCAAACACACTTCTCCATAATTTCTCTAGAGGATGTTATAAAAAACAAAGTATTAGGTAGCTAGTAAAGGTTGATTTCTACATGATATAAAGTACAAGAACCAAATATACACCCGATACTTTATGGATATGCTGTGGATCAAAATTATAATTATTTTTATAGCTTTACCTATTACATGTTTATGATATGCCATACTCCTATTATCTTAGTATCACAAGCAAAGGCAGATGCAACTTACTACTAGTACACACTACTAGCATTTAACGTAGATGAAAAACACGAAAAGTTGTCTCTCATGTCCCCTTATGGAAAAATTCAAGAGGAACCACATGCTGAAAAGTATGGCATACCAATTCAACTTCTTACTAGGAATATCCATATCGAAAATTTGATCAACTTTGAAAAAATTCAACAAAAAATACTAAATGTTAATTTAGAAAACATTTGAAAAAACTAGTTTAATAGTTTGCCTGAGCATGCGCAAACATTCTTGTGTTCCAAACCAAATGACCAAGGGTATGCCCATATATCCACATCATCATAGTTTGTGGATCTACAAGTAATCCCACCAAACCAGGGCCAACGCCTTGTTATATCTGGTGACTAGGCTAAATGCTAGAGTAGATAACTAATTCCTAGTGGAGTAGCATATAGGTGAAAATTATATTCATGATAGGTGTACACCCACTGATGTCGTTACCATACCTAGCTAGTAGACGATGCTGCATCTTGGTATGTTAACTAAGCAATATTGCTTGTGGTAGTTTCCAACTTTTATGAACATAACATTTTTTTAATTTCATCCACTTAAACGACTTTATGTTAATTTAACAAATCTTGATCTACAAGTGTGTGATAGCTTCCTTCTAATTTTTTGAAAACCATTTTTATTTACCCAAGCAGTCACTCTATCTAGAACCTCTGAAGTTTTATAGATTTCAACTTCCTGCTAGGAATTTTCATGCTAGAAAATTTGTCCTTGTTTTGGAAAAATAAATACAACTAACTAAATCAAACTAACTAAACAAAACATTTTTTTGGGAAAAATAACACGTGGCATTATCTTACATGTATCAGTTCCATGAAAAATTCTAGACACGAATGTTGCATTGTTTTTGAAAAAACATGCTTCAAAGTATGGCCCCATTCAACTTCTTGCTAGGAATACTACTCCCTCTGTCCAAAAAAAACTCTATTACATTTGTATATATTCAAATGCATCTAGACATGTTTTAGTGTGTAGATACATTCAAATCTAGACAAATCTAAGTCAGTTATTTCTAGAAGGAGGGAGTATATGATACTAGTATGCCATACCATCTCCATAATGCGTAGTACTACTATAATGTATTGTACAATACTTATTACTAGTAGTATCGTAGTCTTAGTGTATTTATTATTTTGTAATCTCAAGGTAAAATTGTGTACAAGATTTATTTGAGATTATTTTTTCTATCATACTTTATCTACCTATGATACCAACACAATCTCTTTCTTCATTAATTGTCGTGACACATAAGATTTTCCATGCATGTAATAATGCATGATACATACCACCTGATACCTCCATTGAGGCTAGTCTCATCCAAAACAGAGGTAGAGTAGTACTAATACCTCCATCCCGGAGTAGTTCTAGAGTACAGTATTTAGTCTTCCACGTAGCCCTAGGTCGTCAAAGCAACGTATACATCGGGTTAAGGGAGATAATTACTTGGGAAAATGCTTCCCTAGTTTTCTCCATGCCAGTATCTTTCCAACGAGATAAGGTATTGGCTCATGGCCGTTGAATTTGGATGGACAGACAATATTGCCTAGAGTGAGATGAGGAGTCTAGTACTCCTAGTATTTAACTATAGTACAAGTCTCTCTCGCTCGCTCTCATCAACCCTCTCAAATTTGCGCTCCTCTCTCTTCTCTCTCACTTGGTCTCAAAATCCCTCTCAGATCCGCCGTAGGTAAAAAGGCGTCTCTATGGAAGACGAGTAGTTTGAAGCTACGATTGACCTGAGTGCAATGAGGCAGGTCTTCAGTTGCAGATGTGTTCTCAAATTGTTCGTCGTTCCGCCTACATGGTTACTACTTCTTTCCTCGGGATGTTTTCCACACTGGTTCGATACAACTCTTGTTTTTGGGATAATTCTATTTTTCTTGCATGAGCAATGCTTTGGCAAGGATGCGCCGTACATTTCATGCGCACAATGTGTTCGAAAAATTTCCGATGGTCGGTGCTCGGGATGTGAGTACGGAGGCGTCTTCAAACCAACCACTACCATGGATCGGATGTCATTGGGAACGAGGCTCAAGTGCAGCAACAAAGGGTGCGACATGGCTAGCATCTTCTTTGAGTTCATCGAACACTAAACTGCATGCTTGCATAGGCAGAGGGCGACATAGGTTCTTGACAAAAAAGAACCGTATGATATTCGGGTGTCTACTATATATGTGTGTTGATTCCGTCTAGAGTATGGTTTAGTTTCTGTCGTGGTTGTGTTGTACATATACTAATTATGTTATATAAATAAATTGAATCATCATCGCATCCACATAGTTACTCTCTTTTATCGATAACAAGGGGAAGTACCACCAACCTGTGCATCTACATAGTTCCTCTCTTTTAGCTAAAAAGCTAGAAAATCCGTAGAACTTGGGTGGCCCTCCACAGCGTATGCGAATATTGGTCGCAACCACTTCTCATCCATTCGGCACCGGTGCCAATGCTGCACAGCTGATGCCACAAAACAAATTCAAGGAGCCGGAGTTGGTACTTGCTCCGATGCCCAAACTCAGCATATGTTAAAATATTGGTCTTCCCTGTCCAGCTCAACAAACCTTCCTCTAGGACAAGCCTAAATAGAGAGGATAAGCCATGGTTGACGTTGGGGAGTGATGATCTAGCACGGCCCCTCCTTTGAGCAGTCCACTCTGACCCATTTCCACTGGCCTCTTCCCCCTCATCTAGGCTAGGACCATCGACTAGCCCACGCCCCTACCCCCCTTCCCTCCCCTTGCTCCACCCCGTAAAAAAATCCCCAAATGGCGGTGCCGCCGGAACTGGAGCGCTCCTCAAAGGATCACATCATCAAGTCTGGCACCCATGTATTCCGTTCCTGTTGTGTCTCCGCGGCCACAACCGACTTATCTGTCGTCGAGCCACAATTAGTTAACAAGGTGGTGTTGTACACAATGACACTGAAGATCTTCTTCTCGAGGACTTACGACCTCAGGAGGAATCCTGGCTCAATCCATCCCCTCTGGAGGAGGACGATGTCGGGACCACACCCTGTGATGAGGAAGTGTTGAATCTTAGCCTAACTCGCAGCAAGTTGTGAAGAGAGACCAAGGTCATGGGAACTATGCGCAAGGTTCTTGGCCGTGTATGGCTGCTGAAGAACCTGCTACTCATGGTGGAGGAGTGGGACATCATCATGTCATACGACATTCTCCACCGGCTCTGGCATGATGCGTGTATGTGGGTCGATGGGTTCCACTTCTACCTAACCCTCAACATGGATCTCCGGCTCATCGTCAACCTGCCCGCGCTTCAATACAATTGGTACCTAATTGAGCAGGAGGATGGCCACTACAGCATATGCATGCAGGCATGGTCGAAGCGCACAACATTGTGTCTCCGAGGATGCAACCATCTGTACCACCGCAAGTTCATATTCACTTGGTTTGAGACCAACAACAGCTGCCCTATCTGTCGAGATAATGTGCTCACCCATCTCTACTAACACGAGGTGCATATGCCCCTTCTGTATGAAACCTGGTCTTGTGGTTGATAATTAATTAATGTATCTGCTGCATGCCAAGTGAACCTATTCTACATATGTTTTCACTTGTCGAATTATGCTTAATCCAATTTAGAGAGGGAAAACAATTAGTCTAGGATGACAATCCAACATGAAATTGTCATCATGTATCATACATTTTACAAAGAGAAAATCAATACAAATCACTGTTCCTGATATCACTGCATAATATGAAACAATAGTCTAATCATCATCACCATCATCGCTTTCAGCACCGACGCGTTATAGATCCACATATTCCGACTGGGTTGGATCTTATTCCCCTTGCCATTCATCATACATGTCCTGAGATTCATCAGGTAGAAGCAGTTTATTCCTATATTTGTCGACTACACTAACCTCGTCAATGAAATCTACTTGTCCATCATGCACAGAGCCGCCTCTAGTAATCAAATTTTAATCGACGTCCGCCATATTAGTTACCATACAACCACTGGGAACATCTTGGTGGGAAAGATCTATGGTGATTGGCTCTTCATACTCATTCACATCATAGGTGCTCCTTGCCTCAAACTTTTGCACATACTGCCAGTTGTTATTATCTCTGTCATCCAAGAATATTACCTTGGAAGCTTGAGTTACCAAAATATAAGGTTCCTCCTTGTACTACTCAGTAGTAGTATTGATTGATATGAAATTCCCACCATTTCTGGGTCCTCTTTTCTTGTTCGGATCTTGGTCATACCAATAACACTTGAATAGAACCACAGATTGACCACGAGTCTTGTTGTTATAGTTCAACTCAATAACCTCTTTTATGCGACCATAATGATCATAGTCATATGGCTTCTTCATTTTGGCTGTCAAGTGCTCTCCACTAGTCGTGTTGCCACTGTTTTGTGTCTTCACATATTTATCATGTTCATAAGTGCTATAATGGATACCGTCTTCATTGCAAGCTGAAGCTATGTACACCCTCTTTGATGGACCATGTGATAGGGCATAGAGACCATCACTAACATCGCTCGGATTCTCTTCACGCATCTTCGTGATCTGCGGTTATACAAACTAATCAAGAGTTCATCTCATGTGCACAATTCGTATGCAATTCAAAGTTCAATCGAACATCTTACATGATTTCTAAACCATTCCTGAAACCCACCCCCACATACTGGTGCCTCATAATCTTTTCCTTTGGTTGCTTTAAGTAACCTACAAAATCGATACTCAAGTAATACATCTGAACATATCTTGCTACAAGTTTCATTTCATATATGTGAGGATATGTATGAATAGTACTCGTGCAACAAAGTTTTCAGCCTCATCAGCGTTATTCAGCACATACCAAGTAAGTTGGCCATATTCATGCTGCGTTCATGTTCTATGTTCCTTCTTTCCCACTAGGCAAACACGATGGTTAAAAATAGATTTTTCAACTTCTTCAAGTCTGCCACCCATATTGGATCTCATTTTACGATCAGGAATGTACCTTGAGAAAAATGCAAATGCTTTAGCAACAATGTATGCCTCTACAATGCAAACCTCAACTCTAGCCTTGTTCCTAATAGTACCCTTGAAAGTGCAAAGTCGACGTTCTATAGGGTACATCCATCCGTACTGTACGGGACCTCTATAAGTCCATCTTCAGTCAGATGAATAGCCAAATGCACCATCAGATTAAAGAAGGTTGGTGGATATATCAGCTCAAGCTTGCACATGATTTCTTCTATGTTCGTCTAAAGACACGCTATAACTCTTCTGTCCAGAGTTTTGCTACAGATTTCCCTAAAGAACTTTCCCAACTCTGCAAGCACGTTGTACGAATCCTTGTTCACTAAACATTTAATGCAAAGAGCTAAAAGCCTTTGTAGTAGGATGTGGCAATCGTGAGTTTTCAACCCTTAGAGCTTGTTCCCCTCTGCATTTATACAACATGCAATGTTGGAAAGGAAATCCAGATGGGAATTTCACACCTCGGAGGAAGTCACAAACTAGTACCCTTTTATTCATCAGCAAGGTAAATTCTGCACCTCGAAATTTGTAATGTTTTTCACAAACCTTATCAACCGTATCTTCAGGATGCGGCTTCAAGTTGATGTTAACATTGAGTTTTTCGCAGTGGAGCCTAGCATTATAGATATCTTTTGTCTTGAATGGAATGTTGAGTAATGTGCCTATAATGCAGTCACATATATTATTCTCCAAGTGCATGACATCAAAACTATGTCGAAGCGTCTTACCAGCCCAATATGGAAAGTCCCATAGAGTGGATCTGCGCTTATAAAATATTCTCGGTTCCTTTTCCTTCCCTTGGGCATCTGCTGCTACTTCTTCTGCTCTCTTTCTTTTGGATGCTGCTCCTACTATCGATGCATCTTCTATATTCTTTCTTTTACCTTGTTTGGCATCTGGTTGTTTTCCTGGTTTGACATTTCTGACCTTTTGTAGATGTGCTTGCAACTCAGCCGCAGTGAAATTTTGTGGTGCAGTGCCATATTCAATCCTCTTTCCATAGAACTGCAATTTTTTTAAGTTTTTTCGGTGTGGCCTTGAGGAAGAAAAACCTGGTGGCCCAGGAAATCAGTCTTATTTTGTAGCCTCACTATGACCTATTTTGTCTCACAGCGAACACTTGCGTTATAACCCGCTGTCACTCTACCTGACATAGTGCCAAGAGTTGGAAAATCATGGGTGCAGAATAGCACAATAGCACGCATAGGGAACTTGGCATCTTCAGGTTTGCTGGTAAGGATATCAGGAGTCATGACACCCTTCCATAGTTCCTGCAAGTCTCGTATAAGAGGCTACATGAACCAATCAAAATCCTTCCAAGGTGATTTGGGACCTGGGATAAGTAAAGCTAGCAAGCAGTTCGACCGATCAGTGCATGCCCATGGAGGCAGGTTATAAATTGTAACAAGTACTGGCCACATGCTGTACGAGTTACTAATGTTGCCAAATGGGTTAAATCCATCTATAGCTAGGCCAAGTCTCAGGTTCCTTGGATCCGCTGCAAATCCTGGATCAACCTTGTCAAAGTTCTTCCATTCATCGCCATCAGCTGGATGTCTCTGTAAGTAATCGTCTAGGTTGAGAATATCATTGTGCCATATTGTTTCCTTATATTTTTATTCTGACTGAAACAACCTCTTCAATCTATCTATAATTGTAAAATATCTCAGAACTTTACAAAGATCTTTCTTCTATTTATCACCATTTTTCCGTCTTGATTTATTACATATTGGGCATTCATCGTGGTTTTCGTAATCCTCCCAGAATACTACATAGTTATTTGGAAAAGAATGGATCTTCTCATATGATAGTTCAAGTACCTTGATGTACTATTTCATCCTATAAAAGGATTTTGGCAGTCCTTCCATAGGGATTGACTTGCTATACACCTTAATCACTGAATCGAAAGCTTTGTTGGTAATCTTGTTGAACGACTTCTCCTTTAGTAATTTCATTACCAGTTCAAATCTCGAGATACCATAATCGATGTCCACTAAACAGTTGGCATCTTCTATTAGGTCAAAGAAAAATGATCTTTTAAGAGAAGGAGTGCCTTTTTTGCTTCCAGTGGGGTACAGGTCCCTTAACAAACCACAAAGGTCCTCATCCTAGATCTGATGAGCTTCAGGCAGATCAACATTAGCTAGAGGATCAAGAACATGATGATCATATGGTTCACCATGTTTAGTCCACCTAATATATGTGCGTTGCATCCCATTAACAAATATATGGTCTATGACTGTGCTCTGACTCATATTTTTATAATTAAAGCATTGTCGGCATGGGAAAAACACATCCAAGTTGCTGTTATGATGTCTAACAAACTTCATGAAGTCATATACACCTTCCAATATGAAGGTGTTTGCTTTTTTCCATTCAGTATCCAATATGTGTCCATCTGTTGAGGATAGAGATGGTCAGAAGCTCTCAAGATATTTCATCGAACAGGTTTATTATATATCTAATTAAGCCAAGATATCTAAGCAACCTGATTGAATATAGAACCATAAATGCCACGAAATTTTAGCTTATTTCAGAAATTGAGTGCAGAACTATGTTACATATTTGAGAGAACAAATCGATCGACCGCAAAATGCCAACCAATTCAAACAAACAGATCAAGCGCAAAATAATGTCAAATGAACAGACCGAGTACGAAACGACTTCTAGGGAATGATTCGAGGGAACTAAGGATATTATAAGTGTATGGGATCAACCAGCTGACCTTCGGCATGTGTGTGTCTCGAAAAGGACGGTCTTGCCAGCAATGTTGCCAGGTCACCCTGGCTGATAGAGCGAGTGTGAATGTTTTGGTGCGTGGCTTGTGGTTTTGACCGGCTGCGCGTCTCCAGAAGAATGGCGCAAAGAGACAGTAGTTGGTTGCTAGAGTGAAGGCGCGAGTTGTAAGGCACGAGTCGGAAAGTTTTTGCGCGCTCGGGGTATATGTCCTGGTTGTCAACAATCGGCCAAAATTTTCTCCCTCGTTTTTCCTTCACTGTTGGAGTGTGGAATTTTTATTACTGAGCCCATGAAATTAGCCTATTAGGCCCAAGCATAGCCCAAAACCTTCCAATTCAGCCTTTCCATTGTCTTGTAGCGCCGACCATAGCGCATTCAGTTTTGGAGTGAGCCCATGAAGAATACGGTATCCGCCCCCAGTTAGCCTAGAATCTTTCTAATTCGGCCTTTATGGTCATCCCCTTCCCCAACCCCCCAAAAAATTCTACCTACCTATGTTTTTTTGAAGAAACTACTACATTACTAGTAAGTTTCACGTACCCTGTACGTGAGATCGAGATAATAGATATATGACATATCATCACTATATAAAATTATAATAGATAATGCTCAAAAATTATAATTTGATCGACATCTATATAGTATTGGTGTATATTTGGTCCTTTACTTTGTACCATATATATTTGGACCCAGTAACGGACCAATTTCAAAACAGCGGATGGGGCTGAAAAAAGTCCATCATGCGGATGTTTCATTTATAGAGAGGCTAACACATGGGACACAGCAGCGCGACCTTATAGAGATGCTGCATCGAGCAACAATGCCAGGTTCGAAACAGAGAGGCGCGAGCGAGAAAAAAGTCCAGGGTGGTGAGAGGCTAACATGGAGGACCCAGTAGCCTGAATAAACGGCTGATGCAGCGAGCAATATTATTAAGTTCGACTCGAAAAAACAGTCCAACATACACACGCCTTTTCAGGGTCAGGGAACTGATTTTTTAGCACGAGGTCAGGGAACTACTGAGCACAAGCAAGTGAAACTTGAGAAGGATCCCATGGATCACAGGCAAGAACATTTTAATTCGGCCTTGTTAGGGTCAAGGGACTGCTTAGCACAAGGATCCCATGGAGTATAGCGCATGTAGATGGACCATGTAGAATAGCCCAAAATATTTTTAATTCGGCATTTTGAGCATTGCTCCCACCTCTTAAAAAAAATCCGCCTCCACCTCTTAAAAAAATCAGCCTACCCATATTTTTAAGAAAATAGTCCATTATTTTTGTGGTATTTTATAAATTGAAATGCTAGGAGGCTGCCCTTTTATTTATGAAAATATAAACACAGACACACGACATGTTTTTAAAAAACATTAACACATAACTTGAAGGTACTAAGGAATGTTTAATAATATTTTCTTTTCTATAAATATCTTTGGCGCAGTGGCGACACACACGGTTTAAATCTATTGGAAGTCTTGAGTTTTTTTTCTACTGTAGTAATATTGCATTACGGAGAGGCTGACATCGCTGACCCACCAACCTGCAGCATTCCTTAATTTTATTGGTCGGGTTTGAAAAAAAGTTAAATACTTGTACAGAGAGGCTGACATCGGGCACCTACCCACCAGAACATCAAAGCTGCATCGAGGACCCACAAGTCAAAACATACCAAAAAGCTGACATGGGGACCCCAGCAGCAAGAACATACATGGCTGCCACATCCAGCAACGTTGCAAAGCTCAAAATAGCAGACGCGGCCGAAAAAAAGGTCTATCATACACACATTTCATTTAAATATAGACTGACATGTGGGACCCACCAGCACGACCTTATACAGGTGTTGTATCGAGCAACGTTGCCAAGTTCAAAACTGGGAGGCATGAGCAAGAAAAAATCCATCATGCACATGTTTCTTCTAATGAGAGGCTGACATGGGAGGACCCAGCAGCCTGAAAAAATGGTTGATGCAAAGAGCAACATTATCAAGTTTGAAACATGGAGGCGCGAGCAGAGAAAAAAGTCAATCATACAACCGATCCTTCTAATGAGACGCTGGCATGTGGGACCTAGCTGTGTGACCAAATGGCATATTCATCTATCAACACTATCTAGTTAGGAACAGGGTAGCGCTAGAGAAGAAAAAATCCATCATACTCATGATTCTTCTAATGTGAGGCTAACATAAGGAGCTCATTAGCACGGCTGATGCAGCGAGCAGCGCTATCAAGTTCAGAACACGGAGGCGCGATGGAGGGGAAAAATTCCATCATACACACGTTTCTTCTAATGAGAGAATGACATGTGGGTCGCAGCTGCCTGATTAAATGGTAGATGTATCGAGTAACACTATCAAGTCTAGAACAGGGTAGAGCAAGCGAAGGAAAAAATTCCATCATACACACCATTTTTCTAATAAGAGGCTAACATGTGGGACCTACCATCCTGACTAAACGGTAGACGCATCGAGCAACGTTATCGAGTTCAAATTAGGGAGGCATGACCAAAAAGTATGATCCACTCGAGACACTAACGTCTGGGCCCCACATGCCTCAAAAGACTTCGGCGAGTCAACATCGCGCGAGGAACCGAAAACCTTGCTTCTGCCATGCGTCAGCCGAGCTTCCTCCATGTTTTTAGCAGTTCTGTCATAGTAGAGGGTCGTGCAACCAGAAAAAAAAAGTTTTCCATCGTCCATGGCCGAGCTGAGAAATTCGTCGCGGAAGACGCGCTTTCTACGGCGACTGTTGGCCTAAGTCATTGCGGAAGGAAACATTTCTTGTAGCGCACTATCATTGGAAATATTAGGGATTATCTTATGCTACCGTTGAGTATCTAATACTAGCGTACAATAAGATGAATAACTGGTACCAACATCACATGTATATTGTGATATTATATGGTCCTTCTTCTTCAGCCTTGATCTCCATCGAGCGCTCCGACATGATCTCCATCTTGCCCCCCTAGTTTGACTCCAAGTCCATGATGCCACCGGCAAGTCATTCATCGAAAAGATGACTATTACTATACTACTTAGTAACAAAAAATTAAACTACTTTACCTTCGTAATGACCAATACCATATCATAACATAAACCCTCCCGCAAAACAAAGTTAAACGCCTCTACTTTATCTTTTGCGAGTTTTACGTCGTTGTTAGGGATTTCGTAATAGAACCGTTTCTAAACTACATACTTTCCAACTACAACATGGATCCAAAAGTTTTCTCTACTATAACCCTTTTAGGAACCTCCGTTGTAAATGTTATATCAACTATTGAATGAAGATAGACACCCGTTAGCCACTTATACGGAGCAAGCTGTATGTCGTGTGTGGAACTAGTCTCGAGTACGAATACATGTACATGTTACAGGGTAACAACTAAGGGATCAATGCCCGCACAAAATTTGTGTGTACTGGTCGTACATCACTCCTAGGCATAGATCAGCTCGCATACCACTGAAGGGTTCCATAGTAGAAAACAAAAAATTCCTACGTTGGAACTTCCTAACGCACAAGATCTATCTATGTAGTAATGTAGTAACGACCGAAGCGTATAGAGTACATACCTTTGTAGACCATACGCGGTTAACATTCCGAGGGAAACGTGGTTGAAGTAGTTGAACTCATAGCCGACCTCAAGGTCGTGAAGCTCAGGGCAGGTCACCCCTTGCTCCATCTTTATCGTGCAACAGTGTAACACCCCAAAAATCTTAATCAAGATTATCAAGTTATAATCACCGAAATTTAGGGTTAATAAAAACTTTTATTCCAAAAATTTATATGAATGCATGTGTGTTTTGCATTAGTGTAGAATTGAGTGAACTTGCCATGCTTGATTGTTACAAATGATGAGAAATGGTTTAAAGGTGAATGCTACATCATCTAGCATAATTACAAACAAAACCCAAAGAAAAAGAAATCAAATATGAATTAAATAACCAAATGGTCATTTTGACCAAAGTTAACCACTAGGCCACTTTGAGTGTTCCTATAAGATAAATTCTAACAGAAAAAATTCCACTACTTTTCACCCCTTGCTAGACCAAGTAAAAGTGAATCCAAGCCCATTTTACAAAATCATAAAAACTATTTCCAAATCAATTTAATGGACAGTTCAAATTTGAATCTAGTTCATATGGTAAGATCACCATTTTGCAAAAACCTATCAAATCAATTCCACTTAACTTTTCCAAGCAACCTTAGACACTCAAGCTTAAGATCAAATCACTCACTAAATTTCATTTGAAAATTTAAAACTAAAGTTCTTGCGGCCATTTCATCAAACATCTTGCTTACCCAAATTTAGCAATGCCTAACTTCACTATTTTGGAGAAGTCATCATCCACCCTATTGTCCCATCTTCACTCCCCTGTCTCCCCAGCACCTAGCCAAGCACCAAACACGCCCCCCTTAGCCGTTTTGCACCAGTGCGCCGCCGCCTGAAGCCAGCCTCGCCGACCGACAGTGGACAGAGTGCCAGCGACCATGCCGTCCTCTCCCATGACGCGCACCAGACACGCCACCATCCATCGCCACCCCCTGTCCAAGCCTCGACCACTGCCAGACCCTGGACCACCCCAGCAGCGCCCAATGTCTCTACGCCGTGCCGAGAACGCGCCAGAGCGGCACACCCGACTGGCTCGCATAGACCGTGCTTCGCTCTCTCCGCACATGCGCACACTCGCCATGATCAGCACCACCTCCCAGACACCCCTCGTTCACTGCCGCGCGAACCGTAGCACCCGTGCGCCATCGCAAACACCGCTGCTCCCAAGCAGAGCATCGCACGCGCCCGACCAACCTAGACCGCCCCGTGCCTCGCCATTAAGCCAGTAACGATCGCCAGGGAACACCGCACCGCCCCCTACCCTCAGTCACGCCGCTAGCCACCTGTATCATCGTCACTGTCAAGCCTGAGCCCATCCTGCTGAGTCCCTTCACTGTTGTATAAATAGAGGCCCCCTCCACACCAACACACTCCCCACTCCTCACTGAGCCTCCCACACCCTTCCCTGGAGCAAGGCGAGCTCTTCCTTGGCGAAATTTGGCTGGAGCCTGCCGTTGTAGAAGGAGAAGGGCGCCGTCGATTGGAGCCGCCCCAGGAGCTGCCGCGACCACCGTTCGAACCGCCCTCATCGACCACGTCGTTCGCCCCCATCGCCAACCCTAGATGGAGCCCAGGTGAGCCTCACTAGACCCCCACCGCGATGTTAGGTTTAATTCCTCACCGGAGTTGTTTGTTGTCGATGATGAACTGCCGCCATTGGATCGTCTTTTAATCGCACGACCTATATTTAACGATAACGTTTCGGTTAGTTTAAGTCGCTGACTAGTGGACCCCCTCTGTCAGCAGCCCGCTGCGCTGTGTTGTGTAGATTGGGCCGGCCCGTTTAGTTTCCCGCGCAGCCCACTGAATTCAAATTAGTATTTTCCAATTTAGTTAAAATCACATTCTGTCAGTAAATTCAAAAATACATCCAGAGATATTCACTAAACCAAATTGTATGATTCCAATTTTGTTACACAGGTATTTAAATTATCTATCCAAACCCGTTGGATTTAAATAATTTAGAGCTATAGATCACGTATACCAAAAATAACAAGACAGAGACTTTTGCACATTCAAACATTTTTCAAAAATAAACCATAAATGCTTTTGAGTTGATTCCAACTCTCAAAAATCACATTTTATAAGGTATATCTGAATATGTAAAAATATTTAGGTTTGCATGCAATGACATTGGACTAGTACCAAAATAATGCTATATAGGCATTTCTAGTCACTTTAATTCTATTAAATGATAATCTTAAACTTTATAAAATATGACCAACACTTTAAATCACATTCCCATGTATTAGAATATGTGGTGATGACATGTATCAACATGATCCCATATTGTAATTGGATAATATTAAATCTTAAGTATTTTCAATTAGTAGAAATTACTTTTCTAAAATAAGATAAGCAAAATTAAGTCCTTAATTCATGTGATGTTTGTGATGATGCTAGATCATCAAGTGTGAGCCTTAGTGTACTAAATAGAAATAGTTTGATGATTGTGTACCCCGTATTCATTTATAGACGATAGTACCGACCCAACCTACGAGGAGGAGGAGTACTACCAAGACGAATAAGAAGAAAACTTCAACCACTTCACTACTCAAGGCAAGCTAGAACTATGCAAGCTAATACTTGCAAATTTGATAACTTAAGAAAAGTGCAACAAGCATGCTTGGTTATATACCTTTGATTTATACAAATCCCAAGTTTTACTTGCAAGCTTTATTCTTTTTACTTTACCGAAGTTCTTTACTTTTAGTTAGTGCTTGGTGAGTATTGGAAAAGTAGTACAGATAGCATAAAGAGTATAAAACTAGGCATATACTTAGATGTCATTCCATGGCATGAGATTAGAGATTAGCACCACTCATTAGTGAACACTCTTAACTTTAGTGGCTAGTGCTAAGCATAAAAGTTGATCACTTTAGTTGGGAATACTTGGTGAAAAAGGATTATGAAAACCTTGGAATGATGTTTCATTCTATTGAAATGTTTTGACATGTGTTGAGAAACACAAAAGGATTTGATGATGAAAATGTTGAGGCATGAGCCTTGGCCCTTTATAAAAACTGATGGTTAGGTTCGGATGTGATACCATTCCAATTTTACCGTACAACCACAATACCTGAATTAGGTAGGGCCTAACTGGAAGTTTATATGCATTTGTATGGGTTCCCTCGCGGAAGAGGTTTGAGCTGAGGCTACCTCGTGAGTGTAAATGTCCACCTATGCAGTACCCAAGATGTCAGATGGCCATGGCTGGGAGGCCAAGATCATAGGGGAGGTTCCTATACTAGAGTGTGTAAAGGAAAAGTTATGATTGATTATCCGCACACTAAGTATGATGATTCATGGTTATCCCTGACGGATGTATCGAATTTTGTGGTGAAAGTGTACCACCTCTGCAGAGTGTTAAACTATTCGAATAGCCGCGTCCGCGGTCATGGAAAGTTGGAGTGGCCATACTGTTTCGTCGTCAGATGTTCTCAAAATGACTTGTGAAGTGAACTATGATTTTGACTTGACCACAACAGGGTTGTGGATATGAAAACTAGGTTCACATTTAAGTGATTTAGAACATTAAATTAGTTTTCTTTACTTTTAAACTCAGTTTAGATAAATTTGGCTTTTTGCAAATAAACCTAGAGCTTAAGATTCCTACTAGAACTACCTTATTGTTAGTGATAGTTTGCGAATACTTAAAGAGTACTCGTGGCTTTGTCCCTGGCTATTCCAGTGGCCAGACTATGGGGAGGACTATTAGGATGATGGACAACAGGACGTCTACGACAACTAGGATCATCTCCCATCGTGAGCATTGCCTGTGACTTTGAAGATGGAGCCCCTACTAGGTTTAATTTCCGCTGCTTGATTTGTATTAAGACTAGATCATGAGAGCCTTTATTGGTAAGACCTTATTATGGTTTGTAGTGGATGATGTACTGAGATATCCAATCTGTTATGTCTCGCAAAAATGGTAATCCTGGGATTGTGATGTATGGCATAACAGGCATCTGGGATTAAAAATCCGGGTGTTGACAAGCAACTCCGGCTCACGACATCCAAGGTTCCCCAAGTGTGACCCCTCGCGGTTTCATACACATACGGTGTATGATGATAACCTCTAGCTCCTGATCCCACTGGGAGAGCGGAAGTACATCTCCGACTTAGAATTTCCGCGGCACAACGGTGCACCACGGTGAAGACTTATTCGTACAACCCTTACATGGGGCCATGGTCAGAAGGGAGAGAGAGGGCGAAAGTCAACCAAAGGACTTATCAAATTGTCGTGTTTAATCCCACCCATACGCACCAACTTATATAGGCTAAGGGAGGGGTGCTCTCCCTCTTAGGTGCTCCATGTGGGACTAAAAGTAAAGGAAAAAACGCCAGAAATTCTGTTCTAGCCGGATGGGCCAGTTCCCAGCCCAATTAGACAAAACATATAACAACAAGCAAGAGGTGGTGCCTAGATGGGTGGGCCTTGCACAGCCCACCCCACGCCTGCCTCTCCTTCCCACCTGGCAGTGACGACTGGCGCCTTGCGCCTAGGCCGACGCACGCCCTTGTGGCCCGCTTGGCAACCTGAGTGGGCTGACAGCCTCCCGCGGACCAGCGCCCGCCTACTGCTAGAGACCGCGCCTCGCCTGGCCTAGGTGGGCGGAAACCCGCCGCCGTGCAGCCTGCTGCATGCCAGTGCTTCGGCGATAGTCCCCCGCCCAGTGCGGTGGCTAATACCCGCCACCCACGTGGGCCTTTAGTTGTTTTCCTTTTTCCTATTTTTTGTAGGTTTTCTCCTGGGCCAATTCTCTCCTAGGATTTGGCCTAATATGAAATTTTCTTTTATAAATCTTCATTTAAATATTTATTTATAATTTATTAATTCATAATTAACATATAATAAATGCATATATTAAATTGTCATTTATCCGAAACACCTTTCAATCCTTTCCTTTATTCTTTCTCCGAACAACTTCGGATCTCTCCTCAGAACAATTCCATCTTTCTCTACTGCGATTCCAACTTACAGAGTATCTCTAGCTCATCGTACCCTTAATTTTATTTCCCAATGACTCGGGAATGGCACAGAAATAATCTCCACAAAAGATTATTATAGGGATCGGGATGCCCATAATGACCCATGTGCATTCCACGATGATAATGTCATTTGAACCGTAAAACGTTGAGTCCAATTTCCCTTTGTTTCTATGATATGACTTGTACGAGATTCAATCATTGGTATCACATACCTTGTGCAATCTCATTGTGACTTGTGCGAGATTCAATCATTGGTATCACATACCTTGTGCAATCTCATTGCCAGCAAGTTTTGTTTTACTTGTTACCGCGATATTACATCCCCGTGAACTAGTCACATGTTGCAACATTTATGGATGTAATCTCACCAAGCCAGTCGTATGTATCTTACCCGTAATATGGGTGAGAAAATCCCGCTCTTGAGTCATATGCCATCTAATGTTCCTCTGGAATACCTAACGTACACCTTGATGATCACTGTGTCACCGAGTGACGTTTGACGCAGTCAACGCAGCCTCGAGAGATGTTGAGTAATATGATCTCACAGTCTAAGAAGAAGGAGACTATGTTTCTAGCTATTTCAAAAATGAACTCTATGACTTGACCATGTCGTAATCTTTGGGTGATGTCCATCACATCATTCACCAATGATATGACTTCATTGTCAATTGGCATAAATTCCCCATGATAAGGAAATCTTGATCCTCGCTTGACCAACGAACTAGTATGAATAGAGGCTATTCGGGACTTGGCTTGTTTCATACCACACTTGTATCAATGTTTTTGTCTTGATACATTTATAGCACAATATGAAACTATTACAAACTAATTGAGATATGATAATAAAAACCCATATATTATTTGCCTCTAGGGAATATCTCCTTCACGGGATAGCCCAATGCCAGCCCACCTAGGGAAGAACGGTGGCGAGGAAGCCGGGACGGGGGCGGCATCGAGGTAACCAGAGGTGTGGCTGAAGTGGGCCAGGACGAGAACATAGTGAGCCCAGCTGGGAGCACGGATGCTGGCCCAGTCAGGGGTGCTGATGCCAGACCAGTTGGCGACGCAAAGTCTGGAAGAAGCGGAATGTCGGCCTGGGGCGAGATGATCCTGGCCCACACGAGGCTATCTTGGCCAAGGCGGCAACACCGGCCCAAGCAGGGCAATTTCGGGCATTTCCATGTTATGTCGACCCAGTTTTAGCTTTTTTGCTTCTCTTTATCTAATTTATTCTCTTTTGTCTTGAGTTATGTCTCTTCTCCAGACATGTCTTGTATAGAATCATTCGTACTCCAACTCCAGGGTATCCCGCGTTATATCCCCGAGAATCTATGTAGATCATAATCGATAGTGCATAAAATGCAACTATCATGGCTAATCTTTCTCATTCCAATTTAAGGACAAACTTAACTCTGCTTAGTCAATAACTCAGGAATCACTTCAAGACATGTTCTTACAGCTAAGAACTTGTTTTTCCAACAAAATCTAGAGTCACATAACGTTGAGTATACAACATGCTTATATGGATGAACCTATGACTGAGGCATAGGAGATGCAACACATTTATTTTCTTTCTTTTAACCACTTCGTTGTAATACTGAGATTAAGTCAACACTTCATCTAGATATTTAAGTAAGAACTTATTTCTTACCTTGTACCATTCTGAACTAGCTTCAGAAACTTATCTAGGATATTTTGAACATATTCATAATCAAGTCCAGGAAGCATTTTGACTCTAATGTTTATTAAACATATCGATCTATCTCGATAGGTTTCATTGTTCAATAACTTATTCAACTTCATCCAAATAATATTTACAACCTTAAATATCATTAATACCAATCACATCATTCATCATATGTCATTAACATATACAAGAATGGTTTCACGCTCCCACTCAAATAAGGCATCCATATGTGAGATCCAGGGATGTCACTTAGCTCCCACTCAAAATATGTCACTTACATATTAATATTTAACCAAGCTACTTAGCTCCCACTAAAATGCAATTCCTCTCAATAATCTTGGACATTCCAAAATTATTTGATCATCATTAAATTGAGAATTCTAGCTACGAGACTCTAGCATTCATTGAACCTGCTTTGTTGTAACAATTACAACCCATTTCCAATCTTATCATTGAAGAACACGCAGTTTTGACAACCTACTTCCAATTATCAAAATTGGAGTAATTGCTGGTGTAAATCCAATAGACTCAAGCATCGCTACATATCGTAGTAAATCCTTTAAATTTTTCATACTTCATAACAAATCGAGCTTTTAAGTCTTTGATTAAGTTTTATTTCTTTCGTATCACTTTGTAGTCTTTTGGAAAGTTCAAGTAAACATCTTTACTTAATAAGATTAAGTAACATATTACTTCTCAATCTTAAATGTTACTTAATATAGGAATTTATGACTCCTAGTCATTTTGCACTTAGGTCCCACGCTTCTTCATAGTCCGTAGGTATGTCATGTTCTAATTAACATGACAAGGGAATCAAAAATAATTCCCCGCAAAATTGAAGAATATATTCTTGAATCCTACTTTCTTTAGTAAAAGTATTTGCTGAAACTTCATGTCATTATCATTAGTTTCTCTTTATGTAGAGTTTAGCCCCTTGGAACAAATTCCGTTGAGCTACTCTATTTTTGATGCAGGGTCAAATACCTTGTTTAAGCTTTTACTTTCTTCCAGCCACATATTCATCATGAAACTTCTTCTTGAGAAAACAAAATACTTAGGGAAACAACAGGTTTGCCCTTTCTAGTTGTAAAAGATGTATTCATAATTTCCTAAGAATACGCTACAAAGATTTGTTTATTCGCCAGGACTACGATTTATCAAAATCTCCAGAAACTCGAACGTGCCATAACTCTTATGGAGTTGTTTATACGACTCTTTTAGAAGGTCCTTATATTTTAGACGAGTGTTTGCTTATTTGATCTCTAACTCCAAACGATAACTATAACCCTGATAAGAGATAATATTAGACCATACATATCGAATAAAATATGATTATGATGATTAGACATATCAACACACTTTGAATGTCCAATCATCGTAATTTGTGAAATGACATCTAGATGGCCTTTTATGCCAAAATTTCACTTAAATACTTAGTCATATCGATCAAATCGTTAGGAGTATGTATTCCTGTTAATTTAATATCACCCCTCATTCTAAAATCATTTGAACAATTTAAATAGTTTCAAATTTATGTTTCATTAAGTAAATACACATATTTACTTCAACTCACAATGAAGTTTATGAAATAATGATTTCCACTATTTTTTTGAAAATACAATACATCATATGTATAAGATTCAACAATTCTTTGCATATAACTATTTTATCAGAATGCGGAGATTTAGTTATTTTGCCCAATGATGCATGGTTTTGTAAAGTCAACAGATGAAATATCAAAAGACACTAATTTTCATTAGAATGAAAAATATGCAATAACCATCATGACTTAAACAATAGTGTTACTCAATATTTAAACTTAGATATCTTTTAGAATTTAATCCTTTATAAATGCTCAAACTATTAGCATTAACATGGTGATGCGAATAACTCATTCGTAACCTTAATGCGACCATAAAAGATATTATTCATAACAGTGGTACAACTAGATTTTCTCTCACTTATATGAATAATAGTCTCGCTAAGCAAGAGACACTAATAAAGTCACAAAACCAAACAAATATGAACTTTTATTAAAATCAACTAATCCAAATAATAAAAGTTGAGGAAACGAGTGATCTCCGCATCAACTATCTTGACCAATGTTATCATGCCTTGTTGCCTCATTTCTTTCAGCAATTCTCAAGAAGATTATCCTATTTTCACAAAAGAGGACAAGTATAAAAAACTTTTAAACTAAACGAGTTTTGCAAGAATAGCATTTATAATTTGTATATCTCAAATATACCATTTTCATCCATGACTCCCACAGCGATCAAGCCCACTTTGAGAGTTCTCAACCCTGGCATGAACTCATGAAAGGTGACTGAATCATCTTTCATTATCTAGCCCCTGATGACTTCTTTGTGGATGGGAGGGAGTGAGTGCTACACAGAAATCTATCGCAAAGCAGTCCATCATCACACTACAAGAAAAGTTGGCTTTTACAACAGACAATTTTCGTGGTCGAGAAGTCTTCCGCGAAGTCTCATTTTTCATGGTCGAGAAGTCTTCCGCGATGGATGGCATCCATGGTAAAATCCCCATCACCAAAGAATCTACCACGGTATTTTACCGACCGTGGCAGATTGCACCTTTTAGCCACGGAAATTTGTGTCGTCGTAGATCGGTTTCCGAGCCCCATTAACTGCTGACGTCATGAAAACTGCCACGTGGCAAGCGCCGTTAATGGCCAATTAGTAATGTTAATGGTCAAAAAAATGTGGTCGAAGCCAAGTCCTCCTAACCATTAAGTTGGCCAGCCCATGATAGAAGCCCAATAATAATATGGCCTATTACTATTTAGGCCTCCTGGGGGCCTGCCCTGCATTAATGGGGCCCACATCCTAGCTGCAGCCTGTTAACTTTCAGGTTTGTTGCTATTTTAGCCTGCTTAAGACCCATATTGGTCCAACATTATGCAGCCCATTAGTGTCCTGCACCACGGCGGTCGTTACTACTATGGCCTACCCTAGGCCCATCACTATGCATAAAGCCTGTCACTTTCAGTTTGTTGCGGGACTTTTTGTTGGAAAGCATGTTGTTGTTCAGGACCTCTTCCAATCTGGCCTTCCACTGTTCCGGTCTATTACAATTCTGGCATGTTACTGTTCTGGCCTACTACTATTCCAGCATGTTACTGTTCTGGCCTGCTACTACTTGCTGGCCATTTACTGTTATAGCATGTCATGAATCAGAACTTGTACTGTTTAGGACCGTTACTGTTTTTTGGCCTTTTACTATTTAGGATGTTGATTGTTCATGCCTCTTACTATTTACACCATTTACTATTTAGGTCTTTTACTATTCAGGCCTTTTACTATTCATAAAACCCCATCAAAGTTTGACCAACCACGGCTTTCACTGTTGAGTACATTACTATTCTGGCCTTTCACTGTATGGCGTGTTACTATTTCAGCATTTTTAGCAGCATCCACATTGTGCAGAAGAACACAAGAATGCCAACAAGTTGATTAATAAACATGAGTAATTTAAACTCCTCTCTCAAAAAAGAGAAATTCAAACTACTTATTACACAACGATAAAATTTGTTCTCTCCAGATTGAAAATTACAAGATGCGCTTCAACATATCATTTGTCCTCTTCTTCAACATTTCAGCTGCAAATCTAAGAGCACCTACACCCTTTCTTTCTGTATTCAATGCATCCTTTGTATATATCACCTGTAGGAGTTGTTCTAGGTGGACTGTTAACAATGTTGTTTCCTTAAAAAATGCAATGGGAGGATGAACGGGAAGAGGGATCACAACTTTTAGCCTTGCCTTCTGAGGACTCCTGCTTGGTTTTAACTGCAACCTGATAAAATATGGTGAAAGATATTAAAACAATGAACAAGGGAAACATGTATTATACACAGTACATCTCATTTAAGTAAGTATGAACTTATAGTAGCTCGTTCAGGCTCGCAGTGGTTCCTTCTCAGGCGGGTGCGACTCCTGGTCAATCTGCTAGTAGAATCTGAGTCGAGCTGTTGGAACTCTAGTCCTTGTACTCCTTTGTCCTTTCTCTGCATTTAAAACCGAGTCAGCTAGTTCGGAAGGATGAAAGAAGTTGCAAACACCAAAAAGATAGTATTAAAATTCACCAGATGTATGATTCAATCTTGCTAGCTGGTCTGGAAGGATGAAAGCACTCGAAAACACCAAAAATATAGCATTAAAATTGACCATGTGTATAATGTAAACTTGCTAGCTGGTTTGGATGGATGAAAGTGGTTGAAAACACCAAAAAGATACATTACAAATGACCAGATGTATGATTCAAACTAGATGGGCATTTTCTGAATTACTCAAAGCATTTTTAGATAGAAATATAGTAAAACATTAATGGAAATGTTAGGGTAAAGTTTTATGTAGAATGACTTATTAACTTATTATGCATACATGTTATATGAGTTATTAACATGACAAGAAACTGGCCTAAGTAACACACGAAAACCTCACACTTCAACCTTGCTTGGCATCAGATTGTCAGTGTTGGATCCTCTACGAGCAGTTTGCATGACCCAAGTGAGCGCTCAAAAAGAATAGCATTTATGAGTTAGTGTTGCTAGATTGTATAGTGTCACAATGCAATGAAGGAAATAATAGAGAGAAGTTAATGATCTGGATAGGACCAACCAGACGTGGGTGCAAACGAAATGGCAATTGCAGGAAGGATATTGAGCATCATTCTAATGCTTTTGTAGCTTAAGAGTACCAAAAATAACAAACGGTCAAGAGAAATTACCAATCCACGGCGGGGGCCGCCGGGACGGGTAAGAGGGCAGTGGGGGTGGCGGCTGGGCATTTCGAGGTCAGTGAATGAGTGATTCGGTGAAATGCCCCCCGTGCGGTATACGACAATGTTGGTGAAGAAGATCTGGTACAGCAAGGGAGTCAATAGTTCCAGTGTGCACAACGTGAGAGTCATTGATGTTGAACAGTTGTGGTGGATGAGGGCAGTGAGGGGTGGATCCAGTGCATGCATAACAAAGACAGTGAAGAAGCTCCCATGTGGAAAGCGTGTCGGTGGTGAAGGTGCTCCGTGTGGATGAGAGGGCTAGCGGTGAAGTAGGTGGAGTAAGGTGGAGGGTGGAGGTGGATGGGCGAGTAAATTTTGCTGAACGGCGGTGAAGAGGCGATGGGGAGATATAGATTGGATAATGCCCATTTATCACCTATACCCTTATATTATTATAGTGGTCCCCCGATTCTTGTTTTGGGACCAGGGATAGAAGAGGAATTTTGCATACACAAAAAATGGAGCGGGATATTTGAATAGATGCGCGGGATATATGAATGGATGTGTGGGATGTTTGAATGGACGTACGGGATATTTTAGCGCTTTATGAACATTTTGAGGTTGAAGCTTCCAAGGTATACTACTCTGACACGTGGCTGCTCAGGAGATGTCTTGTGCTGGCCATGTCTAGACCGACATGCCAACGACAGTGTTCTTACTAGTATTTAAATAAGTTCCAGACATTTGCTGAAATTGATAAACATTATTGAAAGCTTTCAAAAAAGATGACCAAGGTCATGACCATATCTTTGTTGTAGTTTCTGATAACGTGCCCATATTTGGTAGATCGGTGCATCTTGGTATTTCCAACAATGTTTATAAAATGATAATCCATATTTGCTTAATAACACCCTAATTTCATGAATTTCTAGCTTCCTAGATAAATTTAGGCAATAAAATGACTTTTTGACTATTTAAAGTAAGTGTGTCTAATTTTGAACTACAAACTGTGTGATATAACCTGCTCTTGGTTTTTTAATAATTTAAAGGTATCGAAGTAGTCAAAGCACCAAGAGTTTTGCAAGATTCAACTTCTTGATATGAATGGTAATGACGCTAAATTTCGGCCATTTTTTAAAATATACAAAGAAACAAAATATGAAACAAAATACTACCATTATGTTTTCTTGGTGTCTCACTATTTGCACTAGCTAGTTTCTATGAAAACATTTAAACTTAACATTCGATAATTTTGAAAAACTTGTTTCACAATATGGCGTACCATGTAAACATTCATGCCTTTCAAACTAGATAACCAATGTCAAGGCTATATTTGGTAGAATGGTGCATATTGGCATTAAACATTGTTTAGAAAAAGAGCTTCCATATTTTAAGTTATTTTAAATTTTCCAATTGATCATAGTGGCTTTTACCATGAATCGACCACAAAGATTATGGATCGAAAGCACACCACCCATGTATTATGCAAAGTATAACCTATTTAATTGATAATTCTCAGGTTTTATGGCTATATTTGTGCAATAGAATGACTTTATGGATATTTAATGAAAGTGTCTTAGAATTTGGTGTGCAAGTGCATGATACCTGCTTGCTCATGTTTTTTCAAAATTCATTTGAAGGTACCCAAGTAGTAAAATAAAGGAAAACTACCAAGAGTTCTTCAAAGATTTAACTTCTTGATATGAATGCTAATGCCACCAAATTCGGCCTTATGAATGAAAACAAACTTTAAATATAATTTGAAGTTGTGTCTTTCATTCACATGGTGTCTTACCATTGCACTAGCTAGTTTCCATGAAAACATTTAAACTCAAAATTCGACAATTTTAAAAAAACTTGTTTCACAATACGGTGTACCATGTATGAACATTCCTGCCTTTCAAACTAGATGGCAAATGTCAAGGCCATATGTTTATCATACTTTATTATAATGAACCATATTTGATAGATTGGTGCATATTGGCATTTAAATATTATTTATAGAACGAGCTTCCATATTTGAAGTTATTTTAAATTTTCTAATTTACAACAATGGAATTTGTCATGAATCAACCACAAAGATTATGGCTCGAAAGCACACCATGCAATTTCACACAAAGTATAACCTATTTAATTTATAATTCTCAAGTTTTATGGCTATATTTTTCAATAGAATGACTTTATGGCTACTTAATGAAAGTATCTGAGATTTTGGTGTGCAAGTGCATAATACCTACTTGCTAATGTTTTTCTAAATCATTGGAAGGTACCCAAGTAGTAAAACAAGGGAGAACCACCAAGAGTTCTGCAAGATTCAACATCTTGATATGAATATGCTAATGCCACCAAATTTGGGCCTTATGAATGAAAACAATCAATAAAATTAAATATAATATGAAGTAATGCCTTTCTTTCGCATGGTGGCTTACTCATGCACTAGCTAGTTTCCATGAAAACATTTAAACTTAAATTTTTACAAATTTGAAAAAACTTGTCACACGATATGGTATACCATGTATCAATATATATGCATGGCTTTCAGACCATATGACGAAGTTCATGGAAATATCTTTGTCATAGTTTATAATAACCTGTCCATATTAAATAGATTAGTGCATATTTTCATTTCAAATATTGTTTAGAAAGAAATCTTCCAGACTTGAAGTTATTTGCAATTTTCCAAGTGACAACAATACAATGGCTTTTCTCATGAAGAAACTACAAAAATATGGCTCAAAATCCCATGGCCCCAATTTTCACACAAATTATAGACTATTTATATTTGATAATGCCCATGTTTCAATATTTTCAAGATTTATGCCTATATTCCTATAAAGAATCATGGTAAAGAAATTTAACAAAAGTATCTTGAATCTAGATCTACAAGTGCATGTTACCTGCTTGCTCATAATTTTTGTTAAATTCATTTGAAGGTGTCCAACTAGTAAAACAAGGGAGAACTACCAAGAGTTCCACATGATTCAACTTCTTGATATGTGAATGCTATAGCTACCAAGAAAATTTGGGGCTTATGAATTAAACAATCAAGAAAATTAAATTAAATTTGAAGTAATGCCTTTCTTTCACATGGTGTCTTAGCATTGAACTAGCTAGTTTCCATGAAAACATCTGAACTTAAAATTTGATGATTTCAAAAAGAAACTCGTCAAACGATATGGCGTACCATGTATGAATATGCATGCGTGGCTTTCGCACCAGATGAACAAGGTCGATCATGACAATATATTTGCCATAGTATATAATGTATTGTCCATATTTCGTAGATTGGTGAAGGTTGGCATTTCAAACATTGTTTACAAAGGAATCTTTCAGACTTTGAAGTTATTTTCAATTTTCCAAGTGATAACCATGACTTTTTTCATGAGGCAACTACAAAAATATGGCTCAAAATCCCACCACATCAACTTTTTTAAAGTTCATTTCGAGGTACCCAAGTAGTCAAGGTAGAACAACCAAGAGTTCTGCAAGATTCAGCTTCTTCATATGAATGCTAATGCCAACAAATTTGGGCCTTATGAATGAAAAAAATTAAAAACATTAAATATAATTTGAAGTAATGCCTTTTTTCGCATGGTGTCTTACCATTGCACTATCTAGTTTCGATAAAAAAAATTTAATCTTAAATTTTGATAGTTTCGAAAAGAACAACGATATGGCCTACCATGTATGAATATGCATGGATTTCAAACCAGATGATCAAGGCCATGGCAATATTTTTTCCATAGTTTATAATAACATGTGCATGTTTTGTAGAATGATGCATATTTGTATTTAAACATTGTTTACAAAAAGAGCTTCATATTTGAAGTTATTCTAAATTTTCCAATTGACAACAATGGTTTTTGTCATGAATCAACCACAATGATTATGGCTTGAAAGCACACGCCCCAATTTTCACACAAAGTATAACCTATTTCATGATAATTCTCAAGTTTTATGGCCGTATTCGTGTAGTAGAATGACTCTATGGCCATTTATTATAAGTATATGAAGTTTTGGTCTGAAAGTGCATGATACCTTCTTGCTAATGATTTTTTTTAAAATTCATTTGAAGTTACCCAAGTAGTAAAACAAGAGAGAACCACCTAGAATTCTGCAAGATTCAATTTCTTGATATGAATGCTAATGCCACCAAATTTGGGCCTTGTGAATAAAACAATCAAAAAATATATAATTTGAAGTAATGCCTTTCTTTCACACGGTGTCTTACTATTGCACTAGCTAGTTTCCATGAAAATTAAATATAAATTGAAGCAATGTCTTTAGTTCACACGGTGTCTTGTTATATGCACTACCTAGTTTCCATGAAAGAGTATACTTAAAGTTGGAGCATATGTTTGTGATAGTCAATGATAACATGTTCATATCTGGTAGATTGGTGCATGTTGGCATTTTAACATTGTTTACAAAGGAAGCTTCTGGAATTGAAGTTATTTTCTATTTTCCAAGTGACAATAATGGTTTTTTGTGAAGCAACTACAAAACATATGGCTCAAAATCCCACCTCCCCAATTTCCAAAATATAAAATATTTGATGGATAATGCCCAAAGTTTCATGAAATTTCAAGCTTCCGAGCGAGTTTCGCTGATTTTAACGAGTTTATCTCGGTTTAGCGAAAATTGTTTGAATTTTGAACTGGAAACGATGGAAATCTTTGCCTACCATAACTCTAAGTCACTTACATGTGGGTCACACGGGTGGTGGGTGCACAAAAGTAAGTTTAGGTCGGAGTGGGTGGTCGGGTAATTTTTTAGGAAGGGTAGGGAAGCGGCTATGGGGTGATGCAGGTGGGAGGTCGCAAATTTACCACATGTATCGCTCTATTATTGTGGTGCTCCTCGAGTTCTTGTTTGCAGACCTGGGATTGAAGAGGAATTTTGCATTCTAAAAAATTTTAAGTATATTTGAATGGATGTACGAGATATTTGAATGGATGCACGCAATGTTTGGGTGTTGTACCAAAATTTTGAGGTTGAAGCTTATGCTACTCTAGCACGGGGACACTCAGATGATGTCTCCGTCTAGACCCACACGTCAGTTACAATATGCTTTCTAGCATTCAAATAAGTTTCTAGGAATTTGCTGAAATTTTCATACAATTCAAGCCTTTTAAAAAGATGACCAAGTTCATGGTCGTAGTTAATGATAACATGTCTATATTTTGTAGTAGTATATCGGTGCTTCTTGGCAAATGAATCAATGTTTGTACTTCCAAATTTGAAGTATTTTTTTGAATTTCCAAATTACAACAATGTATTTGGTTGTGAAGCAACTACATAGATGATGGCTCAAAATAACACCGCCCCAATTTTTTACACAAAGTATAACCTATTTAATGTATAACGCCTTTTCAAGTTTCCTAGCTAAATTTGTGTGGGGTCCTCCCGATTTAACGTCCGAAAAAACCCTGTTCTGCACATATCCACGTTCCCATGGTCAGTGAGCCATGGAAAATAACCAACAAGTATCATTACAACATCCAAAACTTAATGAATACAAGACTTGCATAGATGCCATTATGGTTGTATAATCGTCAGCAGTGGATCTTCATCAAACACAGCCCAATCATGGCTACAGGCACCTGACTCGGAAGACGGCCTAGCTCATATAGACGTCACCTTATCCTTCCATCTTCTAGATTCTGAAAGTCTGGACAAGTAAATAGCCAGGAAAAATGCTAGTGAGTACTTTGAATATACTCGCAAACCACCAAGATAAGGTCAACAAGGTAATGCAGTTTGGCAGTAGCAAGATAGCTCTATCTATGGTTGCTTTTGAAAAGCCTAGTTTCTCTTATAGACATGGCATCCCTATATATTTGTTGAAAAAGAGTTTTAAAAACATGTCTCTATTTTAAAATATGGATATATCCATATCCTTGTTAAAAACCTTTTTGAAAGCAATTTTAGAGGAAAACCCTTTTTAAACATCTTTGACCATCCATGGTCAAAACAAAACCTTAATCTCAAGTCCTCTCAGGACCTCCATACTTTCACCATACTTCTAAGAACACTATTTGGGTACTCCTAGCAATCACCTTTCCAACCTTCCTTGACGATGGACACGGCTATTTGAACAGATTATACTCTGCAGAGTTTGTGCACTTTACCCACAAAAGTCAATAAATCCGTCGGGATTAAACCACAGCCTGTTACACATGGTACAAAGGGGTTCGGATAATCAAACATAACCCTTCATTTGTCGACCCTAGCAAAGGCACCATTCCCTTTTGGGTTTGTTCTCCCCGACAATGAGTATGTGGCTCCTGACACCATAGTCCTTCCTCCGATACATGCGTATACCCAAACCGCAACTTGGGAAATACCTTAATTTGGTTACTCCACTTCCTTCCGTACTACATAAGTCATACCGTTCGTGGGAGACCCAATTGTTGCACCAGCCCTTGTTAGAGACATCCGCTAACCCCATATCTATAGGCCTTTATAGGGGAGAGCCCGGAGTTCGAGGATTTCTCCCCTATAGCACGTGTAGGGGTTGTCCATGCTAAGGAAAACAAACTACGAGCTATAGGGGAGATGTGTCTCTAGGCCTTGTTCAGAAAGATCTCAATATGCAAAAAATGATATCATCATATATGTTTTGATATCTTTCTAAACAAGGCCTAGCTCTTGGGGTAATGTGGCTGCACGAATAAGTTGTTATAGTGAAGGCGTAGAACATCCATTCTCAACATCCTGTTCCTCATTATAATTCTTCCCCATCACTTCTCTTTCTTTAAAACACCCACTTCGAAGCGATGCCTCTTCCCGAAGGGTTTTTCCAAAACATTTGTAGCGGGGTAAATTCCCAAAACAGTTTGGTTTATTAAAACTGAGGTTTCCAATGAGGTAGGATGCTAACCATCATACTCTCGGTCTAAAGCGATAATTGGTAGGTATTTATCAGGGTGGGTGTCACATGGGAGAACAAGTAATAACTTAGAGGAGCCAAGTTATTTGCGTAGTATTTATAAAACAAGACATGTAGATAATAATATAATTTATAAAGGAGATACAAAATAGGTAATAAAACGAGTAGGAAAATTATCAGACTTCGGGAATGGTGGCTTGCCTATGATCAATAATAAGTCCCTAGACTTCTCTTTAGATAAACAAGAATACCAATAATAATAATAAGAGCCTCCTTCTTCTCAGCATCACATGATCACAACTATCGCCGTCAAAGAGCAAACATGCAAACAAGCAATACCACAATCAATACAAGCAGGAAAGCACCAATATAATACAGAAATAAACATCAAAGACACCATAAATCTTCAGTAGGTCTGACTAGTTTGAGTTCCAAGCAAGTGGAATTACATTATTTGGATTTGTGGAAAGTTCACTCATTTATTAGTCCATAATTACCTCAATTAGGGGCTTTTAGCCCAGGCCTTGTTCAGAAAGATATCAATATGCAAAAAATGATATCATCATATATGTTTTGATAAAACAAGGCCACCAAAAGTGGTTTCATCATTTTATGACTTTTAATTAATTAGTTATTGAATTTCTAGTGAAATGAACCCTAATTTTAGAGGATAAATCACCAGAAAAGATCTGTAAGTCTAAAAATATTTTCCTTAGATGGTTAAGAATTATTTTGCGTGAACGTCCACTGAGAGTCAGTTTCATCTCAAAAAATTTGCCATATTGCCCCTGGGAAAATACAAAACTCGGTTTTGTAGTTATTTTGTCATTGTAACCAAAATAAATCTATAGGGGCTACTGATATGAATCCAAGAGGACTGGTTAGGTATTTCAAATAAATTTTTGTAAAAATTGGATTCATCATTTTTTAGGTTGTGGAACTACTTGTGTGATTTACTTAGTGAAAAGTATACATGTAGAAGTATTTAAATCAGTAAAATTCATAAAAGCCTCAATAAAACCCATTTTTTGTGTCATAGAGAAATTTCTAAAGACAGACTAGAGGGATTTTTGTTATTTTTGCTAGCGGAAAACCATGAGTCTTTTGGAGTAGGGACAAAGAGTCAAGCAAGGTATCTTTGATACCTTTGAGAACAAGGTGGATCTACTCAATTTGAAGTTACTAAACTCCCTAGAAGATTTTATTTGTTAATAGGATATATTTTGGTACTTAATTTACTATAATTAATCTATAAAATATGTTGGTCAACCTCTTGTACTGCATGATGAAGAAAACATTCAAGTACGTGATAAAATTGGGCCTGGCCATTTTCAGGTGTTTTTCATTTTTATAGGGATTTAAAATTAGGAGGTATTGTGTAGATCAGATAAAATAATTTAAAAAAAAAGAAAAAGGGGAAGGCTGGCGGGTGGGCTGCGAAGTAGGGGACTCGGTCCTGGATAGCTTGGTCGGCCCAAGACGCGGCACCGGTGCGACGTGCGGGAAGGTGTTTGAATGCCCGGCCGTGGGGCCCATACGTAAACGCCTTAGGGAACAAAGGGGTATCATACACTGATGAAGGGTAACCTCGGTAATATCCATGGAGAAGGACATTGGATTTTACGGAAAAGAGAATGTTGGGAATTTTGTCGGATATTAGGAGAACAATGTAGTCAAAGTCGCCTAAATATTTGGTGAATTGCACTATTACAAATCGCTTGGAGATTGTTCAGTGTCCTCGCCTAGGTTTCTCCTGTCCTATATATAATTGGCCGGGTCTCCAAGTTGTATGTGGATAGATTACATATACGTTTATTACAATGCCAACACGATGTCGCTCCTTTTTCCTCTTTCCTAATACAACTACATCCTTTGTCGGTTGCTCCTTTTGGGCCATCATCTTGACTCTTCATAGGACGTAAGCCTTTCTATAGGCCTGGGTAGCGAATCATACGTACCCGAGTAATTATACCTATCTCAGTAGCCCCCGATACTCTACCTAAACCGTCGATTTGATTCGAGTCTCAAAGATATTCTTAGTTCTTTCCCTTTGTTTTTACTATTTTTAGCTTTATAGGGATTTAGTACAACGAGCCTGATGTATTTGACGGATCAGGAATCAGTTAATTGCTTATGGACAAAAGCAAGATTATCCTACATTAAATTCAAATCCCCATACCTGAACTTAGAATTTATTACTCGCGTAACTCAGTTCGGGCCACTGAGGTCTTCTCGAACACGAAATTCCAGTTCTATTTTATCGGGTACCCAAAGCGTTCGTCGGGATTTTTCATCGTATCGTAGATACAGATATATTACTGGTAGAGCACATTCTTATGCGAGTACCAGGCCACACAGGACGAATCCCGGGGACTTAACTTAATGTTTTTGAACACGACATTCGGAGTTTTGTCACGTTTGAGTGTATTCTGAGATTATTTGTTTTTGACTTTTTGTCGGGTGCCGTGCTAGGCGTTCAATTTTTTTGAATTTTATCAGATGCTTCGATTCTTTATGAAGCTCCCGATGGGAGTATTAATTTGAGGATATAACAAATGTAAAGCTTATAGTTTTTAGGCAATGTTGGCCTTTCCTTGATATGCACAACTTATTTTTTTATCGGGTGCGCGCCAACGGTCCCGATGGGAGTAGCCCCTGAGGCTATGTTCAGATGCCTGTATCTAGACATAGGCTCATAATTGTAGTTAGTTTGATCAAAAATATAAATCCCCTGAATTGACTTGAATAATCAAAAACCTCAAGGTACGAAGAACTTATATCTTTATATACATGGCGAAGGCGATGATACATTGTTTTGGCAGATTGCCACTTGGCCGTGGGACTAGATATTTTGGCTTTAAAAGCCGAGCCATATGACTTATTGAATTATAAGTAAGTACAAAAATCTTTAAGCGTAAAAGAGTCATAGTTGTGCAACGTTCCATGGATTGGAATATTTGATTCATGTCTTTTTGTCTTGTAGATGATATGCTCCTCCATGAAGAACTTCTGTAACAATGTAGGGTCCTTCCTAAGGAGATTCTAGCTTTCAGCGGCCGTCTTGTTTGAGGCGAAGAACTAGGTCCCCTACTGCAAAAGACCTAGGTCGCAATCGTTTGCTGTGATAGTTATGCAAGTTTTGCTGATATATGGTAGCTCTTTGTAGGGCTTCATCTTGAGCATCATTGAGTGTATGAACATCATCTTCAAGTGCTTCTCTTGGTTCTCTTCATTATATGCAGCTACTCTGGGAGATTCATGTGATACTTCGACTGGAAGGATGGCTTCAGCACCGTGGACCAGAAAGAAGGGTGTTACTTGTGTCGAATTATTTGGGGTAGTTCACAAACTCCACAAGAAAGATGGTAACTCATCAACCCATGCTCCTTTTGCTCTGCTGAGTGGTAACAACAACCTTTTCTTGAGGTCAGCAGTGACTAGACCATTGGCCTTTTCCACTTGTCCATTGGTTTGCGCGTGAGCTACTATGGCGTAGCTTACCTTGATCCCCATCTCTTGGCAATATTCCTTGAACTTGTTCAACGTAAAATTGGTTCCATTGTCTCTAATGATGTTGTTTGGCATGCCAAACCGAAATACTATGGACTTTATAAAATTCATAGCCGCAGTTCCATCTTGAGTGGTGACCGGCATTGCTTCGATCCAGTTAGTAAATTTGTCGACTACTACTAGAAGAAACACGTGTCCTCCTAGAGATGACTTGTGAAGTTTACCTACAATATCAATTCCCCACTGAGTGTAGGGCCAAGCCAGAGGTATTGGGTTTAATTTAGTGGAGGGTGCTCCAGGTTTTGTTGCGAATCGTTGACATGCCTCACATGTTCTGACTATGTCTTTTACATCCTGAACTGCTATGAACCAATAAAATCCTGCCATGAATGCTTTGGCAGAAATTGCTCGGCTACTAGCTTGATGACCGCAAACTCCTTCATGTATTTCCTTGAGTATGGTTATTCCTTCGGGTGTGATGCATTGCTATAACACACCCAGAATACTTCTTTTTTATAACTCTCCTTTAATTATCCTGAAGGCTTTCGATCTTCGAGTGATTCGCCGGGCTTCTGTCACATCTTCGGGTAGTTCTCCCTGAGTCATATAGGCTATGTATAGCTGCATCCATGTAGGTTCTATTATCTTGACCTCATTAATTTATGGTTCTTCTTCAATGGCCTCTTCTGTGCTTGTACTGGTTGATGGAGCCCTCGCATCTTTTCACGGCTTATTCTTTTTCCCTATTTTGGGTGCTATGACTTCAGAAACTTTTTTTGCTTTGATAGACCTCTCAGATATTTCTTCCCAAAAAACTCGGGTGGCACTGGTAAGCACAGGGACCCGATGTTTGCCAAATTGTAGGCTTCTTTGTTACTTGGTCTTCCTATGTGCGATAATTCACATCCATCGAATTGAGCTTCCATGATGCTGTATAGATCGCAGTAAGAAATCATGTTGTCGCTGACAGCGTCACACATGTTCATTGCTTGTTGTGCTACAAGATTGGAATCACCAAAAAAAATTAGACGAGTTGCACCATAATCTTTAGCCATTCACATGTCGTGCACAAGACCTCGTACTCAGCTTCATTATTGCAAAGATCATCCGGAGTATGTATCACATTTTGTCGTCTTGTGGTGATACTAGTATGATTCTTGCCCCTGCTCCTTCCATTCTTTTTGATCCATCAAAGTACATTGTCCAGGCGCTAGAAAGATCAAGTAGACATGCACATTGTAACTCGGTCCACTCCGTGATGAAATCAGGCAGAACTTGTGACTTAATTGCTTTGCGCTTCTCATAAGTGATGTCTTGAGGGGATAGCTCGATGACCCATAGAGAGACAGGCCCAGTTGCTTCTGGCTTATTGAGGATGTTTGATAGAGGTTCTTCATTGACCACTATGATCAGATGTTCCAAAAATTAGTGGTGTAGATTTTGTGCTTCATAAATACTTGATGGCCTGCAAGTGCACAGGTTCGTCAGAGATTATTTTCACGGAAGTATTAATTCCAGTTTTTATATCAGTCCCAACGAGGAGCCTAGGGAAGTGTTTTTATGCGACATTTCTATCTCACCCAAGGTGTCACAAGTCTTGAGTGAATTGATAGCAAATGTCGACGGTGGAAGTGGTTAATAAAAGATAGAGGAACTTGCTTAGAAAATAATTAAATTGCATGAAAGTAAAGATGCAAAAGGTGTGTAAAGGTCCTGCAGATGAGAAGTTAGGCGTGAAGAGAATTAGTTCATGGTGATAGTAAAAGTACCAAATGGAATAAGTGGAATAAGTGATAATGATAATTCTTATTTATAAGTGAGTAGGCAAGAAACCCATATACCGACTAGGAGTCCTCATGGCCAAATCTTCCCAATCCCAATGATCCATCTACCTGTTACCACGGCCATGGTCAGCACATTAATTAAGGTCTTTCAACTAAATCAAGGCTTTAATCTTGGTGGTTCCTTGTTTTCCTCGAGTAGTGCTAGCTCTTCTTTGATATCGGTTGTGTCACTCGGGGGTCGCTGAATTACTAGCATACAAGTTCATACCTATGAGATCTTTCGATCATGTTACCTGGGCGCTTAAATTAGATAACACGCATTAGGATAACATAGATATGCATTCTCACTGTTTAAAATAGCATTTCAACAATCACAAATGGATGGAAATAAAGTAGTAACATCACATCTCACCAATCCGCTACATCTCCCACGCCTATGGGGATTTACTCAGACATGAGAGGTAGACAAATCAAAGGCATAATTGTATTACAAATAGAAATCGTCTCAAAGTTATTGTAGCAAACCACAATAGAGATTAAAGATCCAATCAAATACAAACCAAAGGTAGATCAAAGTATCAAACCCTAATCTTACAAGTGCCAATCTATATCTCTCTCTCTCTCTAAGTAATGATGGGATGATGGTCGAGTGTGTGGTTTTGAGGTTGAAGATCGTCGGAGAACAAGGTGAAGTTCTTCTCCTCTTTCAGAGCTGATCTCTCCCCCTAGATGACTCCGGTGGCTATAACTTCTGTTCGGTGGTTCTTCTTGTCCCTCTCCCTTTACAAAAGTTGCTTGTATTGATATAAGGACGACGCTGGTGAGTAGTATAGGCAGACGGTACGGGCGTGCCCCGACCGTACCAGTGGTCGTTATGCATGCTGATGCCTCCAATGAAAGTGGCTTCAATTAGGGATTTGCTTATTCTTGTGTAATTAGCCCATAAATGCTATTATATCTTCAATATATGTTCATTGCCTGAAGACCATCACAAGAAAACAAGGATTCGCTAATTGCGACATTAACGTTAGTGAAAAGGACGATCTTTAGGGAAATCTAGCAGTAAACAAGACGAAAACCAATGGTAAAAAGTGATGAAATTTGGAGCTATCAATTCTCCATATGCTAATTTTTGGTAATGTGGGTACCTTTGTTTGGATGACGAGAGGACCTCGCCCAAAAAATAAACTAGCCTCTGAACACCATGGGTTTTTCCTTCTTTGGGTCGCTCCATGACCAGAACCATGCTGACCACCTGATTTGTCGTGGCAATGTAAAGAAGTAGTGGCTCTTTCTCTCGTGGAGACACAACAATAGGAGGCGTCGAAAGCGTCTTTTTGGAGGCGTCGAGAGCGTTGAGATTCTTCGGTCCATTCAAATTTATCTGACTTCCGCATTAGAGCGTAAAATGGTAGTGCTTTTTCTCCTAGTCGAGCAATGAAGGGGCTGAGGGCTACCACTCTCCCAGCCAACTATTGTACACCTCATAGATTTGTTGGTTTTTTAATTATCAATATTGCCTGTATTTTCTCGGGATTGGCTTCGATTCCTCTTGCTGATACCAGATATCCGAGGAGTTGCCCTGCTGGGACTCCAAAGGAACACTTCATCGGGTTTAATTAAATGCAAAACTTCTCGAGATTTATGAATGTTTCTTAGAGATCCTTGATAAGTGATGATCCTTGCTTTGTTGTAACTATGACATCGTCAATATATACTTATACGTTTGGGCCAATTTGACTTCCCAGGCAATTCTGCATCATCCGTTGATATATTGCTCGGGTGTTCTTGAGGCCGAAGGGCATTGTTGTGTAACAGAATACACCATAAGGTGTAATGAATGTTGTTTTCTCTTGATCTTCCTCCTTCATCTGAATTTGGTGGTATCCTAAATATTCATCCAAAAAGTAAAGACGTTCGCATCCTACAGTTTCATCGATTATTTGATCGATGCGCAGCAGTGGTCAGTTATCCTTTGGACAATGTTTATTTAATGCGGTGAAGTCAATGCACGGCGGTAGATCTTTGGTGTTTTTCTTTGGGATGCATATTGGGTTTGCGACTCACCCTGCTTTCTTCAGTTCCTTTATAAAGTTAGCATCAGTGAGGCGATGTAGCTCTTTCCCAATAGCTTTGTGCTTTGGTTCTACAAAACAACGAAGCAATTGCTTTACCGGTTTTGTTTTGGATCTAAGTTTAGTGCGTGCTCAGCGAGTTCCCTGGGAATTCCTAGCATGTCAGAAGGTAGACATGCAAGGATTTCCCAGTGCTCACGGAGGAACTTGATGAGCGCGCTTTCCGATGCAGGACCAAGGTTGGAAACCACAAATGTCGTCTTCTTCGGGTCGGTGGGATGGATATGTACTTCTTTTGTGACTTTTGCAGTGTCGAAGGCCAGGTCGGGATTGACACGCGCTACTATTAGAGGTTCTGCAGTTGTTGTCATTTTGAGCTTCTCAAACTCTATTGCCATCCCGAAGGATTCCGAAATTTTGTTGAACTCCCTATCGCAATTGTCAGAACGTGTGAAACTTCCTTTTACTGTTATGATTCCCTTTGGTGCTGGCATCTTCATGACTAAGTATGCATAGTGTGGCACTGCCATGAATCGTGCGAAAGATGGGCGTCCCAGGATAGCGTGATACTGCGATGGCCAATACATGACATCGAACTCGAGCTTTTGCTGCCTGAAATTTTCTTTGGATCCAAAAACGACGTCAAGTAAAATTTTACCTAAAGGAATTTTAGCTTTACCTGGTACTATGTCATGGAAGGATGTTTCTGTTGGTGCCATATTTGCCAAGGGGTAGTTCATGCCTTTAGTGTTTTGGCATAGATCAAGTTTATGATGTTTCATGTGTCCATGAAGACCTTGCTCATGTCAAACCCGCCAATTTGTGCTTCAACTATCAAGGCCGAATGACCCGGTCTTGGTACTCGATGTGGGTGATCAGTTCTGCTGAATGTGATTTCATGTTCTAACCAATGGAGATACTCGGGTGTGGCTGGTGGAGCTAACTCGGCCATGTTGACTTGTCTTGTGATTAGTTTTTGAATTCTGTTGGATGGACCCCCTTTTTGAATCATTAACATTGCCCCCTTTGACCTAGGGTATTTGTTGCTTTGATCAGTTCTGTTTTGTGGTTGCCCTGTTGGTGGAGGTGGCGCACCAATGGCTAATATGCCAGGCGTGGATGCGTATCCTCATAGTGCTACTTTGGTCGCTTTTGCATTGCATAGCTCTTGCATTTTTGAGAATGTTCGGTAGTCTTTCATGAGGTGGTTGGATTGTATTTTTCCTGCTAAGTCAACGTAAAAGTGCATATTACAGGTCCCTTCCAGTATTTGTATTGCGGACATGGGTGGGTCCTGAGCTCTTGGCTGATATCGTTGTGTTGATGGGCTTCCTCCGCCTTCATCCCTATCGCGGTTGTACCCGCTATTGTAGTCATTTTTCCTGCTGTTGCCTTCACCCGAAAAATTGGCCGCGACGTAACTTGGTCCCGTGTTTCCTTCATTGTTTCATCACCTCCTGTCATTGCCATGTTTATCCCTGTCTTCTTCGGGTGAATGTGTCCGTTTGTTATGTAGCTCGTCTTCTCCATCAGCCCAACGATTTGCTATGTCCATTAACTATGAAATTGTCTTGGGTTTGACTCTCCCTAGTTCTTCTATGATTTCTCAGCGATGGAGGCCGTCATTGAAGGCATCAATGGCTCTTTCATCAGATATGGATTCGGCTGTATTTTTGATGATGTTCCATCGCCTATTTGCATGCCCGCAATTTCTCTGAAGACGCGTGTCGTTTGAATGTGGACTGAAAATGTCAGATGAACTTATCTTCGAGATCGTTCCAACTACCAATAGAATCTTTGGGTAGTTGTCTGAGCCATGACCTTGCAGCGCCGGTATGGTGCAATTTTAAACTTTGCATTGTGGTAGATGTGGAGCTGCCCTATAACTTGACAGTGGCCAAATAATCTGCTAACCAAGCTTTAGGCTCCTGAAGTCCATCATATTTTTGGCGGTCATGCAGAAGTTTAAATTCCTTGGGTACTGAGGTTTTGCGAATCCGCTGAGTGAAGTAGCTAGATTCGCATAGTTCGTAGTCGTCTTCATTGTCGCTGTCATGGTATCTTTGGTTGCTATTTTTTGTCTCTTGTGTTGCTTCACGGCTCTAGTCCTGAAAGATGTTCCCGATGGGGCGACTGCGATCACCGGGAGTGGCCCGCTTGCCGAGGCCTGCTGCCATAGCGTGGGGATCTGTCAGGTTGATGCATAAATCCTTGTTCTGCTTGTGCGAGAGTTGCTCCTGCCATGACGAGGTTCATCAGGGCCGAGCAGTGGAGAGATGCACGAGGATCGTCGGGTGCAAGTTGAGTTGTGATCAGATATGTTTGTGCAGCCACAATTGCTTCTTGAGTCATTTTTGCTTTGATGTTTCCTTCTTGATCTACTAACATAAACGATAGATCAAGGTCTCGGATCAGTTCGTTCCTTTCTGTTTCGGGGATGTTCCGTTACGCTCCCAGACTTTTGGGTAGAGCTTAGTTGTGCCCATCGTAAGCTGGACTCGTCGGCTAACCTCTTTCTTTCGTCGAGTTGCCTTTGCATCCTTAGTAGGTCTCTTTTCTAGGGGTCAAGAGAATATTGATATGCTAATAAATCTTCATGTGAGGCATCATTTGTCATCGGAACTGCACCCAAAATTGCTTCCCTGGCCTTTTGCCATGCTATCCCTGGTAGCCGAAGCGTTCGCCTCTCGTCTTCGTTTGGTTCTACTCTTCCTCCTATGACTATATGGTTGTTCATTGTTTTTCCTCTGTTTCCATGGTTCCCTTCGTTGTTGTGGTTTCCTGCATTGTCATCCGATAAAATATCATTGGGGTCGAGGATAGGGTTACGTTAGAATCGCGCGGTGTCGTGGTGTTCCCGTTGACCATGCACACTTGGTGGCGTGTCGTGCATGAGCCGGTGTCGTCATCATCTGAACCGAGGGAGACACTGTCGGGTGGACCAGTGAAATCCATTGTTTTCTGTTCTAGGTAGATTTCTGCCATCCGTATCCCGAAGTTGATGCTTTCACTAATTTCCTTGGATTCAAAGTTTTCTAGGCTTGTTCCACGTGGTGGAGTTAGTGGGGAGTCTGATCCGAATGAGAGATTGTCGTCAAAACCATCAAGGTCCCCCAAATATGCCTCATCTTTATTATTTTCTTCCGCTGCCTTGATCTGCACCATGATTTCCACGGAGGATCCGATGGATGATGTTGGTACCACCGTAGGCACAGTCTTTTCCACTGACGGTTCTGATGTAATCAGGGCCGAAGGGTGTGATTCTTGGAGGTATTTTACTTGGAAGTGGAAGCTTCCGATGATTATATCAGATCCACCGTTGAATTCGGCAGGTACTATCACAGGGGTGGGCGGGTGTGGAACCGCTTTTGTTGGGTTACTGCTTGAAAAAGGGAGTTCTGCCGAATCCATGGTTCTAGTGTTCAAGTTTCCCACAGACGGTGCCAATTGACGAGGGGTAACCTCGGCAATGTCCATGGAAAAGGACTTAGGGTTTTGTGGAAAACAAAACGCTAGGGATTTCATTGAATTTCAAGAGAACAATGGAGTCAAAGTCGCCTGAATATTTGGTGAATTGCACTATTACAGATCTCTTGGGGATTGTTCAGCATCCTCTCCTAGGCTTCTCCAGTCCTATATATAATAGGTCGGGTATAAAAGATGTATGCGGATAGGTTACATATAAGTTTATTACAATACCAGCACGATGTCGGTCCTTTTTCCTCTTTCCTAATACAACTACAGCCTTTGCCGATTGCTCCTTTTGGGCAGCCATCTTGACTCTTAATGGGTTGTAACCCTTTCTTCAAGCCTGGGTAGCGGATCGTAGGTGCCCTAGTAATCATACCTATGTCATACTCCCTCGTCCGTCCAATTAGAAGCAGATCTATAGTCCAGGAGTCGTCTCCTACCTCTCTTTGGATCAGACGGGAGGAAACCCTAGGTGGTGACTACAGCGAGTGGGGCGTCTTACCGAAGCTTCATCGGCGACTAGGGAATGGTGGAGAGGAAACGGTACTCCGTGGGGACCTCGGGATGAGTGGAAAGGCGGGTTTTGCTTCCGGGAGGGGGCTCGCACGATGGTGGTCGAGAGAGTCTCGACGGAGCTCAATGGTGGCGGTCGTTGGAGTATGTCGTGAGAAAGATAAAGAGGAGGGTTAGATACAGATGAGGATGTGGAGTACTAGGAGGCAACATGCAGTGGAGGAGGAGCAGAAGGGGGAGAGCTACGCTCAAATCTTGAGCATTGGCCAAAGTCACCTTCTTTCGGGCAGGGCAGAGCAGGGGATAAGGAGTGGCTCTCTTGGGAGGGTAAGTGAGAGGTGAGGAAGCAAATGAACCGATGTGAGGCCGCTTGGGTGGCTCATAGCCTAATAAAACGAAGGCTTTGGTCTAGGGTGGGTTGAGCTCAGGGAGGAGCATGGAGGCAGGCTAGGGCTTCTAATTCATCAAGGGGCGATGGAGAGGTCGGGGTAGAGCCACAAGAGGTCAGGGAGAGGTGGGGATGTCGTAGAATGCCATCTTTCCTTCTCCCTCTTTATTTCGGCCACAAAGATAAAGTGGAGCAAGGAAGGGCTAGGGATATACATTGGTTGAGAGAGGAGGTGGATGCAGTGGTGTGGGTCCAGCAGCTCTAGCAGGAAGGGAGAGGGAGCCTGCTGTGACTGTTGCATTTATTTGCAAAGATCTTAAGGGATATGATATTTACCTCTCTCTCTAAGCTTCCTAGAGGTAGAGGACAAGGGAAGAGGGGTCTGCTACAGTGTCGTGCTACAGTACTTTCGACCAGGGAAGGTGGATGGTTGTTGGAGTATCCAGTCAAGTGATTTGAGGTATGTTAGAAAGGTTTAGCAAGGGTCACTTAAAAGAAAAACCTAGGGGATCAAGTGGTGATGGTGGTTAGAGATGGGTTTGTAATGATTCAGTAAGGATATGAGCATAGGGTAGATCATTAGTAGGTTTTGAAAAGAAACCAAAATGAGAAGATTTGAAATTTAGTGGGTTTTGTGATCTAGGGGTTTGATATTTCTATGCTACTTTTGGCAAGCTATAGATGATGATCCAGGGCTCTATTTGGTTTGCAGAAAATTGGGTTTAAGAGAGTGTTTGAGACTCTAATGGATTGTGCAAGAATATTTGCCAAAGCATCTTATATCAGCTCACAAGGATCTGCGAAAGTTGGAGGAAAATAAGGTTGTCATAACGGAATATTAAATAGCCTTAAAAACCTTGTGGCACAGATATCCAACTGGGATAAGGAGGATATGGATTGGTAGAACCTTATGAGTAGAACACACTCACAGAAGGAGTTGGTCAAAAGAAGATAGTATGAATATGTGAGCTTCTGCTAAAGTAGGCTTGTTGTTAAAATTTGCAGAAAAAGTTTATTTTATTGCCTAAAAAACCATCAAGAATAAGTGGGTCAAAGAATGATTTTATCTTGGTAAAGAGTGGTATTTAGAAGTATTTAGAAAGTTCTACAAGATGGACCAAGTTCATTTCAAAAAATGCACAAGGGCTATAAAGGAGATAGTCCCAAAAAATTTGGCAGGTTTGGTGTTTTTGACTAGGTCACAAGAGGTGATGTTGAGGAGTGGGTTAAGTAGAGAGGATTCATGGCTTGAGTTGTTCCTTTGGACTATAAAGTTTATAAAAAGTATAAGTTCTCAAAAAGGAGTTTATTAAGGGAAAACAAAAGTTTACTTGAGTGACTAAGGACCAAGGAAAGCTTGGGTTAGTTGGTGAATGGATCCATTGATCAAGGATGAGTGTAAGATATGGTTGGTTACATCCAAGGATGATGGTATATGTGGCAGTAGGCCTAGATCAAGAGTTGGGGATATTAAAGGGGCTTATCCAAGATCATACTGATAACGGAAGGAGGGTTTATCATCCTGATATGTTCTGCTTATTTCTTCTCAAGGGAGTATAGGTTTATTTTTTGGGGGGTAACTTGTTGTTAAGGGATACACCTAGGTTAGTTCACACTACTTCCTAGTCAAGCAAGTCAAACAACAAATCAAGGTAATTCATCTTAACAATACTTTAATTCTACTACTAAGGATACCTTCAAGCTTATATTGAGGTAAAGATGGGTATTTTGAAAAGGGTTGGGTTTTTGAAGTAGGTGAGAGTACTTGGTACTTTTACCAAGATTGGAAAGAAAAGGTTTCATAAAAGGTTTTGGAAAACTAGAGGTAAGATTATTTGGAAGTTCTGTCTTGAAAACCTAAGGAGATGATAACATGTAGATCTCCATAGTTTTGGTAAATAGAAGCTACGAAAATACTTTGTGAATCAAAGGCATCTTGGCTTTTGTTTTTGGAATGCCGAAACATTTGAGAATAGACAAAATAAGCCAAGACACTTCTTTTGGTAAATAGTTTTTGTCAACTGAGGGTGAGTTAAGGAGTACCACTTCGATTACACAATCAGAGATACAAACACAATAAAGCAAACAAACATTGCATCACTAGTCAAGAAAAAGTTTTTGTTCCCCCTAATTTTTTCATTCTAAACAACTCAACAAGGTTGCTGAATTTGGGATATTACAATTTGTGCAATAAATTTATTTTTGGGACTGGATGTCCGAATGGATGGACGAGATATTTTGGCGCTATGCCGAAATTTTGAAGTTGAAGCTTCTAAGGTACACTACTCCCACTTGGGGGTGCTAAGATGTTGTCCCTATAAGATAGACCCGCACACCACTGATAGTATGCTTTCCAGCAATTAATGACGCATCTTCCAAAATTGATGAATATTTATTCGCGAAAAAAATTGATGAACATTCTGGGCTCTCCAACAAGATAACAAGGTCACAACCATAGTTTCCGGTAAAGTGTCCATGTTTTGTACTTCGTCCATTGGTGCATCTTTGGAAAATCAAGCAATGTTTACAAAGAGAATCCAAATTTGAAGTTTTTTTATTTTCCAAGTGACAACAATGCTTTTCGTGTTAAGCAAATACAAAGACTAGTAAGTTGCACGTGATACTCGGAGTAAAGAATTATTACATATCATCTTCATATACAATTATATTAGTTATATATCAAAAAATAATTATAATCTTGAGCAACATGGTATCCATAAAATGTCAGGTGTATATTTGGTTCTTGTACCTTATATCATGTAGAAATCCACTTTTACTTTCAGCTACCTAATACTTGAAAATTTTGGTAACATGCTCTAGAGAAAATGATAGAGAATATTTTAGAATGATGGAGAAGTGTGTTTCGAGATTTGTGCATACGTAGAAATCATTGTGCTTAAGTCTATCAATAGGATCTTCTAGATGGTGCAATGGTAAAGAAGATCCAGCGGTTAGTAATGTTGGGATTTGGCAGTCTTGATCCAACAGTCAATATTCAAAGCTATCCGTACACAATAGAGTGGTAATATTATGGCTCAATATACCACCGTGCCAATTTTCATACAAAGTAACCTATTTAATGTATAACGCATATTCAAGCTTACTGGCTAAATTCTTACAATAAATTGACTATATGGCAATTTACCAAAAATATATCAATTTTTTTCTGCATGTGCGAGATAGGTTGCTCTTGATTTTACGAAAAATAATCAATTGAAGGTATCCAGTTAGCCAAATATGGGAGAACCACCGAGAGTTCTGCAATATTCAACTTACTGATACGAATGTTAATGCCTCCAAATTTCGGTAATTTTTGGAAGAAACACAAAAAACTAAATATAAACCGAAAGCACCCACTCTACTCTCCTAGTGTCTTCCTATGTGCACTAGTTTCTATAAAAATTATAAAACTTAATATTTGACAACCTTTGAAAAATCTTGATTTTCAATATTTGGCTTGACATTTATGAACACAATCATTTCTTTCAAACCAGAAAACCAACGTCATGGCCATCTCTTTGCCATACACTATGATAGTGTGTCTATATTGAGTAGATCGGTGCATCTTGGCATTTCAAGCAATGTTTACAAAGGGACATTCCAAGTTTGAAGATATTTGACAGTACCTAAGTACTGTACTATAATATGTGAAACCACCAAGAGTTTTGCAAGATATTTTGGCCTAGCTAGAATATATGAACACATTCATGGATTTCAAACCATATGACCAAGGTCACGGCCATAAATTTTGCATAGTTTATGACAACATGTCAATACTTTTGGTGTGGTAGTGCATGATACGTTGCAAACGTATCTATAATTTTTGATGTCCCATGCTTGTTTTATATCTACTTTCTTATGTTTTGTTCACACTTTGGAGTATTTTTACACATTTTCTGGGACTAACCTATTAACAAGATGCCACAGTGCCAATTGCATGTTTTCTTTTGTTTTTGGTTCCAGAAAAGACAGAAAATGAATATTCTCGGAATTGAACCGGACAAAAGCCAAAGTCGATATTTTACCAGAAGAGTCACGGAGCCAGAAGTCGAGACGGAGAGGGGCCAGGGGCTGGCCACACCATGTGGTAGCACGGGTCCCCCTAGCCACGCCACCAAGTGGTGTGGACCCCTGGTCCACCCTCTGACACCGCCCTTCGCCTATAAGAAGCCTCCCGATGAGAAAACCCTATATAATCCAGCCTCCAGCCATGAAAAGTTCCACAGTGCCGCCGCCACCGAAGAGGAGATTCAGGGGACAGAAGTCTCTGTTCCGGCGCCCTGCCGGGACGGGGAAGTGCCCTGGAGCCATCTCCATCGATCACCACCACCATCTCCATCGTTGTTGCTGATTCCCATGATGATGAGGGAGTAGTTCTCTCTCGAGGCTAAGGGTTCTACCGGTAGCTATGTGTTCATCTCTCTCTCTATCCATGATCATATTATGATCATGAGCTTTGTAATCAAGTAGATCTATCTTGCTACTCAGGTGCTTTAATAGATCTCTGGCTCTCCCCACGTGTGTGAAAGTGATAGCATGCACACCATGGTGGCACTTAGGCTAGAGATTACAAATACTTGTTATGAGTTATATTTGGAGTTGGATATATCTATGAAATTGTGGTGTTTGTTCGAACCATCTAGTTCTCAAGGTGACAGTCTGGTGTTATCTAGATAGGGAAAGCAAACTTTGAGGAGTGCTATTATAGCCCTACATGGATTAGAGTGTCCAACCGGAGAGTAGTTCAGAGTAGTATCATGAAGAGAAGATATTTATATGAGAGTGTTCACTAGCGAAAGTATGATCCCTAGTCCTTGTTTCTAAGCATTGAAACACTGTTTGCAATTAGATCTGTTACATTTTTGCTTGCTTCCATATTTATTTCAGATTTCCTTTAGTCTCTTCCCACGTCAACCACGCGCCATCAAAGCTATTTTCTAGCACCGTTACCACTTATAATTATCCATACCACTTGTATTTCGCTATCTCTTTGCCGAACTAGTGCACATATACACCTGACAAGTGTATTGGGTGTGTTGGGGACACAAGAGACTTCTTGTATGTTGATTGCAGGGTTGCTTGAGAGGGATACCTTTGACCACTTCCTCCCTGAGTTTGATAAACCTTGGGTAATCCACTAAAGGGAAACTTGTTGTTGTTCTACAAACCTCTGCACTTGGAGGCCCAACAACTGTCTACAAGAATATAAGTGCGTAGACATCAGTGCATATTGGCATTTCAAGCATTATTTACAAAGGGAAGTTCCAAATTTGAAGTTATTTTCAATTTTCAGATTAAGTGACAACAATGTTTTTTTGTGAAGCAACTACAGGAAGGTACATGGTTAAAATGCCACCTCCCAAACCTATTTCATAGATATTCCCTAGGTTTCATAAAATTTCAAGTTTCCTAAATATATATATATATATTCGTGTAATAAATTGGCTTTTATGGAAATTTGCTAAAAGTATCTGCAAATTGGAACCACAAGTGTGTTATAGCTAGCCCTGTGCCTTTTAAACCTATCGAAGGTTCCTACGTACGAAATAAGGGATAACCACCAAGAGTTCAACAAGATTCGACATATCGATCTTAAAGCTAATGTAGCCAAATTTGGTTCTCGCCACCAATCGGCACTCTCAGCGAACTCAACGCCTCGGCAACATCTGGGAGCGCGGACAGCGACAACAGTCACGGATCCGATCTGGGTGATCTAGCCACAGAAGATGGAGACTACGGCTCTGGATCTGAAAGTTGCGGGAGCAATAGCTTCCCCAACCACTTGATGTGCACCGTTATCAACGTGGGCGATACTACCGCCAATCGCGAAAATGTTGGCACCAGATCTCGCACCAGACCGCCCAACAGCAGCACGCCTAACGGCACAGGACCACCCAACGGCAGCACGCCCAACGATGGCCCCACCAACGGTGGCAATGGTGCACCCGTCAACAATGGAGCGGGAGGAGAACCGCCAACCATAGTGAACAAACACACTGGAGAGCGTGTAGTGATCAAGCTCAATGACAACGAGTGGGCTCGCTGTCGAGAAGCTCTACGAGGCAATCCTCTGCCCCTCAACTCCCCGCAAGACATGTTGATGGGCTACCATTGGCTACTGAAGGAGGAATACAGACGCCAGCTACATGCAATCGCGCAACTCCAGGTGCGTAAAAAGGCGGCGGATGATTCAAGCCTAAGGCGAGCCGAGCTCTCCTCTCATGGAGGATCCTCCTCCAAAGGCAACGTGTACCTGTCCAACAAGAGAAGATCTCGACTGGCCCACCTCACCGAGGAGGAGCGCGTAGAAGCCGTGAAAGTCCTCGACTTCGGCTCCATGACGGTGGATACGCGGGGCAACGTGCTCCCGAAGACACCGCAAGCCGCGGTAACACCGACAACCATGTACCTCCTCAACAACCAGCCGCCAGCTGGAGATCCACGAGCTGCCATGCACCGATCTACGATCCCGGGCCTCGGAATAGTCGAGGCCGTTCTCGACAAAGAGCCTGCACCAGATCCAAAGAAAAGCTAGGCTCTAGCAAAACGCTATTCCTCGCCCTCGTCCAGCGACGATAGCCACGATCTGTCTCGACGTCTCTGCTCATGGCGGCATGATCACAACTATGATGCGCGTGATGACCTCACACAGCATAAAGTCGACAAGATGCAGGCAAGACGTGCTCGTTCGACTGACTCAGAAGAAGACGAGACTGAACTCTATGGTGCCAGATGCTTCAGCAGGGCCATCAGGTAGAAGCGAATGCCTAAAGGGTTCAAACTCCCGTCGGAGAACCCAAAATTTGACGGTCTATAGGACCCGAAAATCTGGTTGGAGGACCACATCTCCTCCGTCAGACTAATGGAGGGAGTCGAAGCAAGGCCATGCAATGGCTGCAGCTACAGCTGCAGGGCGCCGCTCGCGCATGGCTCAACAACCTCCCGCGAGGATCTATCTGCAGCTGGGAAGAGCTGGTCTACAACTTCATGCGCAATTTCAAGGGCACTTACAAAAGGCCCGCATCAATCGAAGAATTGAGAAGCTGCCAGCAAAAATCGGGCGAATCACTACGCTCGTACATCCAGAGGTGGTCTATCATCAAGAACTCCGAAGAAAACATCTCGGAGGACCGCGCAATCGATGCGTTCAACGGTGGCGTTCGCCGTATAGAGCTCAGGGAGGAGCTGGGCCGCTCGAAGCCCAAAACGATCGACTACCTGATGGAAATCGCGAAACGGTGGGCTGACAGAGAAGACTCGGTGAAAAACCGCACCTACTCCGATGACGATGACGACCTTAGGCGCAGATGCGACCGTCGAGGAAAGCGTCGGATGCGCGTCTACGACAACCGCAATGAGGTCAATATGGTCGCAGCCGGCTACGCCAACAAACGCGACCACAACCACAACAACAGATACCACAGTGGTGGATACCGTGACAGTGGAAAAACCACGCAGGTGTGGCAACGCCGCACTCGCGAAGAGGCACCCGCAACATCTATTGAGGACAAACTCTCCAGGCCATGTAACTTGCACTTCTACATCGACAAGCACGATGGCAAGAAGAAATCCAGCCACCTTCTCAAGGACTACCTCGAGTTCCTCCAACTCCACGAGGGCCTGGCCTAGATGAATCGCGACGCGGTCAATAGGGGTTACAGAGCTGCCCTAGGCGCTGTGGCACATGGAGCTCCTCCACCACTGCCTGGACCACCACCAGCCACGGTTGCGCCGGTCCAGCATCACGGAGGCGAGCCATACCCATGAGCTGTGGGCAACATGGGGATGATCCAAACAGGACATCCCTCAAATCAAGTGTAGAAGGCCATCACTCGCCAAGTCAACTTGGCGATAAACTCCCCACCTTCCACCCCTCAGTACCTCGGTGGAAGCGACTCTTGCATTACCTTCGACAGGCGTGACCACCCGCACCAAGTTCCTCATCCAGGCCACTGTCCCATCGTACTCGACGCGCAGATCTGCGGCTTCAACATGAGTCGCGTCTTCATGGACGGAGGCAACGACATTAACCTCATGTTCGCGAGTACCTTGCGTGCGATGAGGATCCCTCTAACGTGTCTCGAAGTTTTAGGCACGATGTTCCACGGCATCGTCCCAGGGAAAGGCCCATATCCCCTGGGAAAAATCAACCTCGACGTCATCTTCGGCACGCCACAAAAAATTTGGCGAGAGCGCACCGACTTTGAAGTCATTGACTGGCCTTCACAATATCACTGCATCCTTGGACCTGTCTTTTTCGCAAGATTCATGGCAGTGTCGCACTATGCCTACCTGCAGATAAAAATGCCAGGTCCAAATGGCATAATCACAATCAACAGCAACCTCAAGAGATCGGACAACTGCGATAGGGAATTCAACAGAATCTCCCAGTCCTTCGGCATGTAGGAGGAACTCGCAAGATTAAAGGAGTCGACAGACAACAGTCTGCCTCCCTTGAGCAGGCCTAGTTCACCCGACCGGTCCTTTGACTCGTCGGTGCACACGAAGAAAGTCCAGGTCCACCCAACAGACCCGACTAAGACGGCCCTCATCGCCAACAACTTGAGTTCCGCAGAGGAACTCGTGCTCATCGAATCCCTCCATGAGCACTGGGAGATCTTTGCCTGGTGTCTAGTGGACATGCCAGGAGTTCCCAGGGAATTCACCGAGCACTCACTCAACGTGAATCCAGACGCAAGGCCAGTCAAGCAGACAATTTGGTGACTGTCTGAACCACGAGCAAAAGCAGTCGGTATGGAGATCAACAGACTCCTCGACGCAAAATTCATACGCGAGATCAAGGAAAGCACTTGGCTCGCTAACATAGTGCTTGTGCCTAAAAAAGATACGGATATCATGCGGATGTGCGTGGACTTCACCTCCTTAAATAAGCATTGCCCAAAGGACCACTTCCCATTGCCGCGAATCGATCAAATCATCGACTCCACCGCGGGATGTGAGCATCTCTGCTTCCTCGACGCCTACTTAGGCTATAATTAGATTCGAATGAAAGAGGAGGATTAGGAGAAAACGGCATTTACAATGCCCTTTGGTGTGTTCTGCTACAACACGATGCCCTTCGGGCTAGAAAATACAGGAGCCACCAATCAGCAATGCATGCAAGATTGCCTCAAGAATCAACTTGGTCGCAACATCCAAGTCTACATTGACGACATCGTCATCAAAACCAAAGAGAAAGCCTCGCTAATCGATGATATACACGAGACCTTCGCCAATCTCGACCCCTACCGGATCAAGCTCAATCCGGACAAATGTGCCTGCCGCCGTGCCATCTGGGCAGTTACTCGGGTACCTCATCTCCGCAAGAGGGATCGAGGCAAACCAGAAGAAAATAAAGGTCATACTAGACATGGAGAAGCCGAAGAACGTGAGAGGCGTCCAGCAGCTGGCCGGGCGAATTGCGGCGCTCGGTCGATTCATCAGTCGCATGGGCGAAAAGGCACTGCCCTTATACCAACTTCTCTGCAAAACTGACAAATTCAAGTGGACAGACGAGGCGCAAGAAGCATTCGAGCACCTCAAACGTTTACTATCCACCTCGGCAGTACTGGTGACTCCACGCGAGAAAGAGCCGTTGTTGCTCTACATCTCTACCACCAACCAGGAGGTTGTAACTACCTCGGTGAATTACGCTCCTAGTACAAGCCTGGATGATCAGAAATGGTTGAAATAGTACGGTGGGGCCCAAATGCCACTCACAGGTAGACCTTTCGGCCGTCCCAACCATTTCCAAACATCGGGACAAGAACGGGCGGCGTAATCGGCAGTAAGGATCAACTACATACACAAATGAGTATGTATGCAAGCCACCATACAACAAAGACATCGAGCCATTCCATCTAAAAAGAAAGGAAATATAGCAACGCCATACGGCAAGATCCAAATATCCTAGATAGATATAATAGTTTAGGATATCTCCTCATACATCAAACATCAGAGTATCAAGCGGAAGCGGAAGACAAAATCCGAGTACGGATAAGAAGCAAATCGGAATAAGATGCCCCATAATTAAGCACATCCCGCCCACAGATCTCACGGATCCCCATTCCCGGAATCTCTACACCGAATGATCGTTGCCCACATCGTCCGTCTCTTCCACCCAGTATCCATCTTGCGAGTGTACCTGTTCATCTGAACCAATAATTTATCGTGTGAGACCCTAGGGGTACTCAGCAAGTCTTTATGCCTCTAAAGGGGACACAACCTGGGGTGACGCAATTGCAGCAAAAGATAAACCCTAGCAATTATATAGATACTCGCTAACCATCCGCCTAACCAGAGATAGACGAATGTCCGTGAATTAATAACAAAAGTTATAAGAGTTATAACGGTAATCTTAACAGATCCATCCTCCTCCTCGCTTACCGACGAGGAAGCGGACGAACAACCCCCCCATCCGTTGGCAGTTTTATTAACCATTCCATGAGTGTTGCACTAATTACTAGTCAGGTCCTTAGTCAAATTAAAAGCGGTACTTTAGTTATTCTTGTCTATGATCGAGAAACTGTGCTCCAAGTCGTCCATAACCGCGGACACGGCTTTCAGAAAGTTTTACCCTGCAGGGGTGCACAAATAGCAACACACACTCGATATGCCTCAGAAAAACCAAATCAAAACCAACGAGACAGTCACGACAAAGCGATCACAGGATTCAGAAATATTTCAGGGGGCCACCCCATTGAGCTACCCGAACGGTTAGCTGACTCCGAGACGGCCTCAAGGTTTGTGGAGCCGGCTGTAAACGACTGGGAACCCGAAAGTGTGACTGGGCTTGTCGATACAGCGAAAACGGGTCACGGCCCTAAACAGTACAGTGTGCATTACCTCGCACAATCTTAAATAAAGCAGTAAAGCATGGCATAGGTACAGGATCGTATATAAAACCTCAAACTAGTTTGTGGCCCCGAGAAATAAGAATGAATCAAGCTCTAGCTCAGGGGGGTCCATAGGCCTCCCGGATGTGGATAGCGCGAATAATCAAGGAACAGGAATCAAGTACTCGGGGTCCTACAGGACACAAGTGAGCCTGAAAAACCAAATAGCGAATAAGGCTCACCGATGCCACTTTCATTAGTTATCCCGTTACTACTCAGGTTAAGTTGTTTAGGTACCTCGTTATCCATCAGACACTCACAAACCCTACACATGCTGTTCTACGACTCGCATGGCTCAAACAACTCCTGTAGTAATGGCTCATGGGATGGAGGAACAAGCTTCGGTGGGGTTTAAAAGTAAAGGCTATGCAATACTTGGGATTCAGATTAATGCAATCGCGACTCAATGATGCAAGAATAAGATAGAGGCAGTAGGTACTATATGTATGCAAGCATGTGGTAGTGCTTGCCTGGCAGCTCAGTTGAAGCGTGAGAAGGATCTGGGTAGTGCTCCTGGTTCTCTTGATATATCCCCTACTCAGCGTCTATCCGAGGAAGAACCAAACAAACAAGGGCCAACATAAATAAAGTGCACAAGCATATGAATAAATGCGACAAGCAAACAATCATGCCATGATGAATGATGCACAATTTGCATGGCAATAAGGTAGCATGGCATGGGTGAGGTGTGAAGTACAAGATTAAATCATTTTATTGAGTTTTGGCCCCATTTTATTCACAATTAAGTTGTTGTTCACTTTATATTTATATGATGCATGCTGCAAATCCAAACATGGAATGCATAAACAGAAAGGTCTCGTCGAGCTAATCATTTTAGACAAATTATTTATTAAATTTGGAGTTATCAAACAAAAGTTGTTAATTATTTAAGACAAAAGGGCATTTTATTGTAATTTAAATAAACTTGGAATTTTAAGTGTTCAAAATATATTTTGAAGGACATATTTGAATTCCTCATATTTTCCTGATTTGAAAACATATATTATTTGTTTAAATTGGATTTACCAATTAAAAGTTATTAAAAACAGAATTAAATTTGAATTTGATTTAATTTGAAAAAGATTTGAAAATAAAACAGAAAACAGACAGACTTTTGTTACTCAGACTAACCTAGCCCAAGTCACAGACAAGTGGGCCAGATGCTGACTAAGCGAAACAGTGGCAGAGAAGGGTTTCCTCACCATGCTGCAGCCAACCACGAGACCGACAGCGGGTGGCTGCGGCTCGCAGGCTCCACGTGCAGCCGAGAGAGACTGGCTTAGCCACGCCTGAGAGAGGAGCGGGTTGAGGATTTCTAAAGCCTAGGTACCTTTTTGCAAAAAGACAGGGAGGCCGGGCGGTCTAGGGTTTGCGTCGGGCTGAGATGCTCACCGTGAGGCTGTCGGTGGCGTTGGTTCGGCTCGAGGCGCAGGCGATCGACGTCGAGGCAGAGGCCGGGCGGTCTAGGGTTTGCTGGCTCGGCTGGTACTAGTGGCTCGGTGCTCCTCTCGACGACGGCGTGTTCCAGCGACGCAGGGAGCCTCTGGTACTCCAACCACTCTGACGGATCGCCTGGTCGAACGGCGGGGCGCGGTGGAGGCCGAGGGTGCCATCGATGGTGTAGGCGACGATGGTGGAGAAGAGAGGGGGAGGAAGCAGGGCTCCTCGGCCAGATCTGGAGAGGCAGAGGGGTTCCGTGGGGTGGTGGTAAAGCAGAGGGAGGGAGGCGCGTGGGAGCAGGTAGACGATAAAGGTGGCTCGGCCACCTTTATCCTCCCTCCTTCACGTGCTTGGCAAAGGTGTAGGGCAGGGGTAAGGGGAGCTGCCAGGTGGGGTAGGGCAGGCCAGGGTCGGGGTGGTTCGGGCTGGGGCCCCTAGGGCAGAGAGAGAGAGCAAGAGAGGGAGAGGGGGGTTAGCCTCGGGTAGGTTTAGGTTTGGAGCTAGGCTCGGTTAGAGGGTAGCTAGGGCAGGGGTGGGTGGCCAGGGAGAGAGGGTGGCTGGTGGGGCCAGCTAGGGTTTGGTTTAGAGGGGTGACTCGGCTAGAGAGGAGAGAAAGAGGGGAAGGTGGTAGCTTAGGGTTTAGCTAGGATGGGGTATGGGTTTAGATAGAAAGGTGAAGAGAGAGGGTGAGATGGGAGAGAGATGAGGGGTGAGGTTTATGGTTTGTCAAGCTCAAGCCAGATCAAGCAAAGAGCAAGCAAGAACTAGACAAGGAAAAGAGAGGGTGAGGTGGTTTAGGTATGATCAAACAAGACCAAGCTTAAGGGGGGGGTAGAGAGAGATGATGATTCACTCAAAACCAGATGAAAACCAAAAGACAAGCTAAAAGGGTACTTGCATGGCCCATGCAAAATATTTATTGCCATGTTGATTCTTGTGAAACAATACATGGCATTATTATGATGCATCCCCAAAATTGGAGTAAGGCCCAAGCAAAGGAATTTAGAAAGAATTCCAAGTGGAGTATATGGAGATGATCACATTGGATTATATTTGGGGTTTGCTAGTGTGTATATGCCACTAGGTATTTAATAATCCCTCAAAAATATACCAACATGATGATAACCCCAAAACCACACCTATGGAAGCTAGGAAGAGGTTCCACTCACAAGGCATGCAAAGGTGGCCATGTGGCTCTCATGTTTCAATATTTTGAAAACAACATGATGCTAAGATGAGAGCATGTGGAATAGAATTGGATCCATCCCAACCCACATGAGCTAGAGGTAAACTCAATAAATGCCAAGCTCATGTTTAGTTGGATGGTGGAATTATAAGGTGGTGAAAGAAAAGGTGGTGGAGTTAATAAGAGATATGCCCCCCAACTCAACTTGGGCATCAAACAAAATATCAAGAACCAAATATAATATCAAGATGCAAATACAATTAATAATGCATATGAGATAAGAACCAAAAGGAAAAGAGTTTTATATGATGCTCAAATGCAAGGTGGCATGATGACATGAGCATGATATAATGATGATGCAACAATTATATATTTGAAGGTAGCATTATATAGACTAGGCTAGTAGCATTGCAATTGTTAGACAATTGGGATGCTACAACTCTCCCCCACTAAACAAGAATCTCGCCCCGAGATTCCTAGGAAAAGAAAAACAACACCAGGAGAGGCGGGTGTTCGAACGAAGGTGACCCTGACGTTCCCAAGATGATGAAGAACGGAATGGTGCGACCACTACACCTTGCAAAACTTGCTAGACTTGTTGCGAGTCTTGCGTTTTGCTTCACGAACAACGAATAGAAGAGTTGAAGGATTGCCGTGATACAAGAAGGATAGGATGGACATAGCTCCGGTTTTCTCAAGAAACATGATAAAAGGATAGAACCACTTGTGAAAGGAAGGAGAAGATGATGTATCATGGATATAGAAATGCATACCGTTAAGATTAAAGATTTACCGATACGAGAGAGGATGAAACTTTGTCTCGCCGGAAGAAAAAGAGCTAGATTGGAGAGGTTTTGAACCACTATGACAATAGCATCGTATCCTCTCTCGGATTAGAGAAATGAAGTTCGGAAACAATATTGCCTTCAAACAATAGAGTCCCTTGATATCAACAGAAAGATTTAGTTAGACATCGCCGGATTAGATTCTTGTTGCGCCGGTAAGAACCAAAGGATCACGCAATTGAGGTGCGCAGATATAACTTCCAGATACGGATGTGAAGCCAGATCATGGTGGAATGCTGAGAAGCAAAGAACATAGAGGATCTGGAATTTATTGTAGAGATACTTATTGCTTTCTTTAGCCTTGAGGCTAATGCAATAGATTTGCGGCTGATGGCATCAACCATAATTGGCTTTACCACAGAAAAAGAATTGATGAAACAAAGAGAGATAGGGTTTCCTTTCATCTTGTTTGGGGATGTCGAGCACCGGTAGAAAGACGAGGACCGAAAAGAGTTTGCGTTTGTTTCCACCAGATAATTGAAGATTTGCTCCGTGTAGGAAAAGACGAGATCACCAACAAGAGATTATCGATTACTTTCTTCGAGGGAGCACTCCGGAAAAACAAGGACGAAAGTAAAAGTATCGAGGTATAAAGGCCACTTCTAACTTCCGTGGAATGAGTGAAATCACATTAATTTACCAATTCAATGTACAAGAGCGAATGATAAGAGTAGTGGTATGGTAGCTACTCCATCCCGCACTCAAAGCATTACTCCGCACATGAATAAGAAAACCATGCAACCCAACTACCGAAACAGACTGAAGGTATAGACAAAACTCATGGAACTTCGTTAGAAAACAAGGATAGATGCAAACGATTCACCGGATTCAAGATAGATAAGGATGATGATGTTGTCGTCATATCATAAGTAGCCAGCCACCGGAAAGATATGAAGGAAGATCACGGAGACAACTGCAAGATTCAACAGCTACAGAAAAGATAGCACCCACTTAAACAGAAGGGTTACAAAGATCTGAAAAGTCTTCATGGCCTCCGGTGGATTGAGCATAGACGATAGAACAGGAGGGTTTCAAGAGATTACTTAACGAGAACGAGGTGAAAGAACTCCATGTTCTTCTTGAAAAGATTAAGAGAGATTTAGCAATCTTGAGGAAAAACTTTAGCGGACGATGATGATAACTTGCCAACAAGGAACAACTCCGGATTGGTTGAAGATGGAGGATGGAATTAACAATGGACTTGCTAATTCCAGAATTGAAGAAGATGCACTGGAAGAATAGATTATCTGGTCCTTCGGAAGAAAAAGAGATGTCACCTGGTTCACATTGTTGATCGGATCACCGGTTACAAAGATAAAGAGATCTTGGTTACGAACCGATGATATAGCTTTGCTTATGGTATGAGCTATCAGAGACGAAAAAGATGTGCAGATATGGAGTTCAAAAAAGATGTGCAGCATGATGGACAGATGATAGACCGCCGTAGTGCCTTGAGAAACTCCGGATTTCCAAGGATGCTTGAATAAGCATGGATAGGATCACGGTGTACCCAAAATCACAGGAGTATCTTTGGCAATCCGGAGTGGTAGCATTTTCCATATTCCAATCGACACTATCATGAGTGGAATATAGCTATGCCGAGAACCAAATTACAATCACCAGCATCGGATCGACACATGTTATGTAATTAGCCCAAGAGAAAAGGAGATGAAAAGAAACTCCAAGATTAAGCACCGGTGACAAAAGAATGAGTTAGCATGGACATGCTGATAAAAGGGAGATAGATAATGTTTCACACACGACTGGAAAGGAGTGTGGAAACACAGATGTATCAAAGAAAAAATTTCCGCAATTTTCAGCATTAAAATACCAATAGATGCGCAAAATCAGATAACGAATCAAGATTAGCGACTCTACCTCTCTACCTGATAAGTGATTTTGCACAGAAAGCGGAGTTTCTAGAAGGAAGGGCACCCTTTAAGAAGATGGCTCTGGTCAACAAGGAGTCAGATAGATCGCCGGTTTTCAAAACATCGGTATGGAATGTACCAACAGTTGATAACCAAAGGCAGATAAGATAACAAGTTGGATGCAACAGATAGACAAGGAATTACACACACACACACTCACACTTTCTATGGTACTACGGAAACCCAGAACACGTGAATCCTAGTTTGAATTTTAAGAAGAGGATTGAAAACGTTACACTTCCTTACCGTAAAAGGGTGGTGGGTAAGAAGAAAAGTCAAGCAGTCCTACTCTCACGTTTTGTTTTTCCCTAGTATACATAACTACCAAAAATATTTGCTAGATGCAGAACGATCGTTTGGCTGAGACCTCAAGGTCGGGATGGCTCGATACCAATTGTAACTACCTCGGTGAATTACGCCCTAGTACAAGCTGGATGATCAGAAATGGTTGAAATAGTATGGTGGGGCCCAAATGCCACTCACAGTACACCTTCGGCCGTCCCAACCATTTCCAAACATCGGGACAAGAACGGGCGCGAATCGGCAAAGCGAAGGGATCAACTACATACACAAATGAGTATGTATGCAAGCCACCATACAACAGTACATCGAGCCATTCCATCTAAAAAGAAAGGAATATAGCAACGCCATACCAAGAAGATCCAAATATCCTAGATAGATATAATAGTTTAGGATATCTCCTCATACATCAAACATCAGAGTATCAAGCGGAAGCGGAAGACAAAATTCGAGTACGGATAAGAAGCAAATCGGCATAAGATGCCCCATAATTAAGCACATCCCGCCCATAGATCTCACGGATCCCCGTTCCCGGAATCTCTACACCGAATGATCGTTGCCCACATCGTCCGTCTCTTCCACCCAGTATCCATCTTGCGAGTGTACTTCATCGAACCAATAATTTATCGTGAGACCCTAGGGTACTCAAAGAAGTCTTTATGCCTCTAAAGGGGACACAACCTGGGGTGACGCAATTGCAGCAAAAGATAAACCCTAGCAATTCTATAGATACTCGCTAACCATCCGCCTAACCAGAGATAGACGAATGTCCGTGAATTAATAACAACAGTTATAACAGTTATAACGGTAATCTTAACAGATCCATCCTCCTCCTCGCTTACCGACGAGGAAGCGGACGAACAACCCCCCCATCTGTTGGCAGTTTTATTAACCATTCCATGAGTGTTGCACTAATTACTAGTCAGGTACTTAGTCAAATTAAAAGCGGTACTTTAGTTATTCTTGTCTATGATCGAGAAACTGTGCTCCAAGTCGTCCATAACCGCGGACACGGCTTTCAGAAAGTTTTACCATGCAGGGGTGCACAAATAGCAACACACACTCGATATGCCTCGGAAAAACCAAATCAAAACCAACGAGATAGTCACGACAAAGCGATCACAGGATTCAGAAATATTTCAGGGGGCCACCCCATTGAGCTACCCGCAACGAAGTTAGCTGACTCCGAGACGGCCTCAAGGTTTGTGGAGCCGGCTGTAAATGACTGGGAACCCGAAAGTGTGACTGGGCTTGTCGACATAAAAACGGGTCACGCCTAAAAAGACAAAGGTGCATTACCTCGCACAATCTTAAATAAAGCAGTAAAGCATGGCTTAGGTACAGGATCGTAAATAAAACCTCAAACTAGTTTGTGGCCCCGAGAAATAAGAATGAATCAAGCTCTGGCTCAGGGGGTCCATAGGCCTCCCGGATGTGGATAGCGCGAATAATCAAGGAATAGGAATCAAGTACTCGGGGTCCTACGGGACACAAGTGAGCCTGAAAAACCAAATAGCGAATAAGGCTCACCGATGCCACTTTCATTAGTTATCCCGTTACTACTCAGGTTAAGTTGTTTAGGTACCTCGTTATCCATCAGACACTCACAAACCCTACACATGCTGTTCTACGACTCGCATGGCTCAAACAACTCCTGTAGTAATGGCTCATGGGATGGAGGAACAAGCTTCGGTGGGGTTTAAAAGTAAAGGCTATGCAATACTTGGGATTCAGATTAATGCAATCGCGACTCAATGATGCAAGAATAAGATAGAGGCAGTAGGTACTATATGTATGCAAGCATGTGGTAGTGCTTGCCTGGCAGCTCAGTTGAAGCGTGAGAAGGATCTGGGTAGTGCTCCTGGTTCTCTTGATATATCCCCTGCTCAGCGTCTATCCGAGGAAGAACCAAACAAACAAGGGCCAACATAAATAAAGTGCGCAAGCATATGAATAAATGCGACAAGCAAACAATCATGCCATGATGAATGATGCACAATTTGCATGGCAATAAGGTAGCGTGGCATGGGTGAGGTGTGAAGTACAAGATTAAATCATTTTATTGAGTTTTGGCCCCATTTTATTCACAATTAAGTTGCTGTTCACTTTATATTTATATGATGCATGCTGCAAATCCAAACATGGAATGCATAAACAGAAAGGTCTCGTCGAGCTAATCATTTTAGACATATTATTTATTAAATTTGGAGTTATAAAACAAAAGTTATTAATTATTTAAGACAAAAGGGCATTTTATTGTAATTTAAATAAACTTGGAATTTTAAGTGTTCAAAATATATTTTGAAGGCCATATTTGAAAACCTCATATTTTCCTGATTTGAAAACATATATTATTTGTTTAAATTGGATTTACCAATTAAAAGTTATTAAAAAAATAATTAAATTTGAATTTTATTTAAATTGAAAAGATTTGAAAATAAAACAGACAAATGACTTTTGTTACTCAGACTAACCTAGCCCAAGTCACGCACAAGTGGGCCAGATGCTGACTAAGCGTAACAGTGGCGGAGAAGGGTTTCCTCACCGCTGTCAGACCTGCCAAGCAGGTGGGGTGGGCTCATGCAGCCACGTGCAGTGAGGACTGGCTCAGCCACGCCGGCACGAGAGGAGCGGGTTGAGGATTTCTAAAGCCTAGGTACCTTTTTGCAAAAAGACAGGGAGGCCAACAGGTGGGACCAAGCTGGACCGCGGGTTAGGAGTAAAAAGAAGCAGGGGGTTTAACGCAAAACAGCGTCGCGACGCACTGTGCTTCTTCTCGCGGACGGATCGGTGCTCGCTGCAGTGCAGCGGGTGGGGGTTCAACGCGGGACCTAGGGCTCAGCTGGGCGGAGCCATGCGGTGGCCTGGGCTTGTTGTCCAGGAGGCGACGGGCCTAGATGGGGCTTACGCAACGCTATGGCGAGGGAAAACGAACGCGACGCGCAGGCGCATTTCGGCAATGTCAGCGGCCCTAGACGGCTCACGAGGCGGACCATGTCGTGGCGACCGAGATGCTCACCGTGAGGCTGTCGGTGGCGTTGGCCTCGAGGCGCAGCGATCGACGCCGCAGGCCGGGTGGTCTAGGGTTTGCGTCGAGCTCGCGCTGGTACTAGTTGCTCCGGTGTTCCTCTCCGAGGACGGCGTGTTCCAGGCGACGCAGGGGAGCCTCCTGGTACTCTCCAACCACTCCACGGACTGCCTGTCTGAACGGGCGGGCGGTGGAGGCCGAGGTGCCGCGATGGTGTAGCGGCGATGGTGGAGAAGAGAGGGGAGGAAGGGGCTCCTCGGCCGATCTGGAGAGGCGAGGGGTTCCGTGGGGTGGTGGTAAAGGGAGGAGGGAGGCTGACGCCGTGGGGAGCAGGTAGACGATAAAGGTGGCTCGGCCACCTTTATCCTCCCTCTCCTTCACGTGCTTGGCAGGGGCAGGTAGGGCAGGGGTAAGGGGAGCTGCCAGGTGGGGTAGGGCAGGCCAGGGTCGGGGTGGTTCGGGCTGGGGCCCCTAGGGCAGAGAGAGAGCAAGAGAGGGAGAGGGGGGTAGCCTCGGGTAGGTTTAGGTTTGGAGCTAGGCTCGGTTAGAGGGTAGCTAGGGCAGGGGTGGGTGGCCAGGGAGAGAGGGTGGCCGGTGGGGCCAGCTAGGGTTTGGTTTAGAGGGTGACTCGGCTAGAGAGGAGAGAAAGATGGGAAGGTGGTAGCTTAGGGTTTAGCTAGGATGGGGTATGGGTTTAGATAGAAAGGTGAAGAGAGAGGGTGAGATGGGAGAGAGATGAGGGGTGAGGTTTATGGTTTGTCAAGCTCAAGCCAGATCAAGCAAAGAGCAAGCAAGAACTAGACAAGGAAAAGAGAGGGTGAGGTGGTTTAGGTATGATCAAACAAGACCAAGCTTAAGGGGGGTAGAGAGATGATGATTCACTCAAAACCAGATGAAAACCAAAAGACAAGCTAAAAGGGTACTTGCATGGCCCATGCAAAATATTTATTGCCATGTTGATTCTTGTGAAACAATACATGGCATTATTATGATGCATCCCCAAAATTGGAGTAAGGCCCAAGCAAAGGAATTTAGAAAGAATTCTAAGTGGAGTATATGGAGATGATCACATTGGATTATATTTGGGGTTTGCTAGTGTGTATATGCCACTAGGTATTTAATAATCCCTCAAAAATATACCAACATGATGATAACCCCAAAACCACACTTATGGAAGCTAGGAAGAGGTTCCACTCACAAGGCATGCAAAGGTGGCCATGTGGCTCTCATGTTTCAATATTGTGAAAACAACATGATGCTAAGATGAGAGCATGTGGAATAGAATTGGATCCATCCCAACCCACATGAGCTAGAGGTAAACTCAATAAATGCCAAGCTCATGTTTAGTTGGATGGTGGAATTATAAGGTGGTGAAAGAAAAGGTGGTGGAGTTAATAAGAGATATGCCCCCCAACTCAACTTGGGCATCAAACAAAATATCAAGAACCAAATACAATATCAAGAGGCAAATACAATTAATAATGCATATGAGATAAGAACCAAAAGGAAAAGAGTTTTATATGATGCTCAAATGCAAGGTGGCATGATGACATGAGCATGATATAATGATGATGCAACAATTATATATTTGAAGGTAGCATTATATAGACTAGGCTAGTAGCCTTGCAATTGTTAGACAATTGGGATGCTACAGAGGTCAGCACGGTGCTTGTGGTGGAACGAGCCAAAGAAAATAAGGTCCACGGGGTCCAGCGCCCAGTCTACTACCTTAGCGAGGTGCTCAGCCCAACAAAACAGCGGTACCCACACTACTAGAAGCTGGCGTACGGTGTCTTCATGACAGCCAGGCGACTGTGCCACTACTTCCAGAAGCACTAAATCGTGGTGGTCAACGACGTCCTACTCAGGCATATACTCAATAACCCTGATGCCACCGGGCTAGTCGCGCTTTGGGGAATCGAACTGTCTCCACGAGACATCACATACGAAAAGCGCGACGTGATCAAGTCGCAAGTCCTCCGTGATTCCCGCAAGCACTGGATGGAGAACCAGCTCTCCAACAAGCCAGATATGTCCTACCTCTGGACAATGCACTTCGATGGGTCCAAACATAAGGACGGAGTTGGCGTAGGTGTCATACTGACATCGCCCCTGGGAGACAAGCTGAAATACATTCCACGAATATGAAGGAAATATGCCCTGAGAGGCAATAATAAAGTTGTTATTATGTATTCCTTATATATGATAGATATTTATTTTGCATGCTATAATTGTATTGATAGGAAACATCAATACATGTGTGTTTAATAAACAAAAAGGGTTCCTAGTCATGCCTCTCTTATAGACTAGCTTGTTGATTAACAGGATGATCAAGGTTTCCTGATCATGGACATTGGATGTTGTTAATAACAAGATAACACCATTGGTGGAATGATGTGATGAACATTCATCCGAAGTATAGCATTACGATCAAGTCATTGTGTTTATATTGCTATAACATCATACGAAGTAATGTTTATCCTTAGACCATGAGATCATGTTAATTGCTAACACCGGAAGAGTATCTTGATAACATCAAACGTCAGACCGTAACAGGGTGACTATAAAGATGGGTTCAGTGCTACGAAGGTGTTATGTTGAGGCTCATGGATCAAGAGTGGAATTTGTCAATCCAGATGACGGATAGATATACTCTGGGCCCTCTTGGTGATATCGCATTAGGATAGCTTGCAAGCAAGTGATGTGATCACTAGAATGTTATATCACGGGAACAAGAAAAGAGTGCATGTAGGTAACGAGATCAAACTAGGTATGGAGATACCGATGATCGAATCTCGGACATGTAATATATCGAGAGACAAAGGGATTTAGTTACAAGCGTTAAAGGTTCTCACGATCATAGGAGTCATCGTTGAATGTGTAGGAGTCAGTACGGATCTCCAGGTCCCGCTGCTGATTATTGATCGGAGTAGGGTCTCGATCATGTCTGCATTATTCGTGAACCATAGGGTGGCACACTTAAGAGTTACCGGACACCATTTTGGATCACATATGTTTCAGACAAAAGAATTTCAAAGCGTAGGAATTGTTTCAATAGAAACCGGAAATTGTTTCGGGTGAAATTGCAGAAGGTGGTTCCGCATGTGATATTGAAATATTGCAAGGGGCTATATGTGAATCTTTGTTAATTAAAGTAATTAACGAAATTCTGAATAAATTTAATAAAATAGTTTTTATTAAATGAGAGAGCATTAAATTTGGAGAAACTTAATGCATTTAAAGTGGAGACTTTAAAAGGGAATGTGAAGAGGCATTTTAATGTGGAGGAGTTACCACCACATGAATGGGGGAGGTGAGGGGTCACCCCATGCATGCCATGGAGAGAGGGGGCACCCCCCTCCTCCTATAAAAGGCCACCCATTCCCTCCTTCATCCGCACACCTCCTTGTGAAGGATCTCTCTCCCCCTCTAGAATTATTACCCCATGGTCTCGGATTAGCGAGATACATGTTCCCGATGGCATTTTGTCTGGAAGGAGTTGCTGCTTCCGCTGGATCGCTGGAGCGAGGAGGTGGAAGTTGTCCGATGGCTGAGTGCGGATGCGCTGCTGAGTTGCGGCGCTCGGACTTCCTCATGATCTTGAGATCGACAAGTGTACGACTACATCAACCACGAGTTCCTACTTGTTAACAAAGCTTGTTGTCTTCGAGGGTAAGTTCTTTATGGATGTATGTCCACCCGTTTGCTTTGTACCTAGTAGATAGATCTTGGCGTGTAGTTCACACCGTAGGAAAATTTTTGTTTTCTATGCTGCGAACCCAACAGTGGTATCAGAGCCTGATCTATGCGTAGGTGCTTTGCACGGGTAGTACACATATGGTTGATATGTGGGCGATGATGATCATGTTATTGCATCTTCTATGTACTTTGGATATTGGTGGCATAGTGTAGCATCCCAATTGTCTAACAATTGCAATGCTACTAGCCTAGTCTATATAGATGCTACCTTCATACATATAATTGTGCTTCATAATTATATCATGCTCATGTCATCATGCCACCTTGCATTTGAGCATCATATAAAACCCTTTCTCATTTGGTTCTTATCTCATATGCATTATTAATTGTATTTGCCTCTTGATATTGTATTTGGTTCTTGATATATTGTTTAATGCCCAAGTTGAGTTGGGGGCATATCTCTTATTAACTCCACCACCTTTTTATTTCACCACCTTATAATTCCACCATCCAACCAAATATGAGCTTGGCACTTATTGGTTTTACCTCTAGCTCATGTGGGTTGGGATGGATCTAATTCTTTATCCACATACTCTCATCTTAGCATCATGTTGTTTTCACAATATTGAAACATGAGAGCCACATGGCCACCTTTGCATGCCTTGTGAGTGGAACCTTTTTCCTAGCTTCCATATGTTTGTTTGGGGTTATCATCATGTTGGGATATTTTTGTGGGCTTATTAAATACCTAGTGGCATATACACACTAGCAAGTCCCAATTATAGTCCAATGTGATCATCTCCATCTACTACACTTGGAATTCTTTCTAAATTCTTTTGCTTGGGCCTTACTCCACATTTTGGGATGCATAGTAATAATGCCATGTAAATCATCTTGTTTTCACAACATAAGCATGGCATTAAATATCATGCATGGCCCATGCAAGTACCACCTCTTTGCTTGTCATTCGGATTTTATTTGAATCTTGAGTGGATCATCATCTCTCTCTATCTCTATCCTTTCTTTTGGCTTGATCTTAGTTGATCTTGCTCAAACCCAAATCACCACCTCTCCCTCTTTTGGTCTAGCTTGGTTTGATCTTGATCTTACTTGAGCTTGCCAAAAAGAGAAACCATCTCACACTCCATCTTTCTCTCTAAGCCCTAGACCATCACCTTACTCCATCATCACCCCCCTCCCCTAAACCATAATCCACACCTAATCTTGACCAAACCCTAAGCCACCACCACACCTCCCCCCTCTCGGCCTCTCTCCTCTCCCCTCCTTGCTGGCCCTACCTGGACACCCTGGCCCACCTAGCTGCCACCCCAACCAAACCCTAGCTACACCCGAGCCACACCCCCTCTCTAACCGAGCCTAGCTCCAAACCCTAGCACCTAGCCGAGCCACCCCCCTCTCAGCTCTCTCTCTCTGCATGAGGACCCCACCACCCCGACTCGGCCCCGCCTACCCCACCTGGCAGCTCCCCTTACCCCTGCCCTACCTGCCCCTGCCAAGCACGTGAAGGAGAGGGAGGATAAAGGTGGCCGAGCCACCTTTATCGTCTACCTGCTCCCCACGGCGTCAGCCTCCCTCCCTCTGCTTTACCACCACCCCACGGAACCCCTCTGCCTCTCCAGATCTGGCCGAGGAGCCCTGCTTCCTCCCCCTCTCTTCTCCACCATCGCCGCCTACACCATCGCCCAGACGCTGCTGGCCATCCGTGGAGTGGTTGGAGAGTACCAGGAGGCTCCCCTGCGTCGCCTGGAACACGCCGTCACGGAGGAGGAGACCCAGGAGCGCTGCACCACGTCGAGGCCGACGCCAAACTTCTAGCCCGTCTGCGTCATCGCCGATCGCTAGCTCCTTCCGCCTCAACAAACTCCACCGACACACTCATGGTGAGAAGCCCCACCTCCTGCATACCCCTCTCTCGCCTCTTCGCCTAGCCTGGACCAAGCCGTCGCCGCCCTCCGCCTCGCCTGCTGCCCGCTGCAGCGCCTTGCCGCTTCAGCCTTTTCTCGGCCGTTCCCCAGCACCAGCCCTAGCCCACCGCAGCGGCTCCGCTCCTCCACGTGCACGCCAGGTCGCGGGTTCGAGTACCTGCGCTGCACCCTGCCGCGATCGGCATCGATCTGTCGCCCGTAACGCGTAGAAGAAGCACAGTGCACCGCGTCTCCGTTTTTGTAGAAAACCCCCTGCTTCTTTTTACTCCTAACCCGCGGTCCAGCTTGGTCCCACCTCGGCCTCCACTGCTTTTGCAAAAGGTACCTAGGCTTTAGAAATCCTCAACCCGCCTCCTCTACGTGCCGCGTGGTCGAGCCAGTCCCTTCTTGGCACGTTCGCTGAGCCCGCCGACCCCACCTCGGTCTCTGTGGTTGGCGGCAGCATGTGAGGAAACCCTTCTCTGCCATCGCTTAGTCAAGATCGCCCACTTGTCTGCGACTTGGGCTAGGTTAGTCTGAGTAACAAAAGTCTGTTTGTTTTCTGTTTTATTTTCAAATCTTTTTCAAATTAAATCAAATTCAAATTTAATTCTGTTTTTAATAACTTTTAATTGGTAAATCCAATTTAAACAAATAATATATGTTTTCAAATCAGGAAAATATGAGGAATTCAAATATGGCCTTCAAAATATATTTTGGACATTTAAAATTCCAAGTTTATTTAAATTACAATAAAATGCCCTTTTACTTAATAAATTAATAACTTTTGTTTTATTAATCCAAATTTAACAAATGATATGTCTAAAATGATTAGCTCGACGAGACCCTTCTGTTTATGCATTCCATGGTTTGAATTGAAGCATGCATCATATAAATATAAAGTATACAGCAACTTAATTGAGAATAAAATGGGCCCAAAACTCAATAAAATGATTTAATCTTGTATCTCACACCTCACCCATGCCATGCTACCTTATTGCCATGCAAATTGTGCATCATTCATCATGGCATGATTGTTTGCTTGATGCATTTAATTCCTATGCTTGTGCACTTTATTTATGTTGGCCCTTGTTTGTTTGGTTCTTCCTCGGATAGACGCTGAGCAGGGGATATATCAAGAGAACCAGGAGCACTACCCAGATCCATCACGTGCTTCAACTGAGCTGCCAGGCAAGCACTACCACATGCTTGCATACATATAGTACCTATTGCCTCTATCTTATTCTTGCATCATTGAGTCGCGATTGCATTAACTTAAATCCCAAGTATTGCATAGCCTTTACTTTTAAACCCCACTGAAGCTTGTTCCTCCATCCCATGAGCCATTACTACAGGAGTTGTTTGAGCCATGCGAGTCGTAGAACAGTATGAGTAGGGTATGTGAGTGTCTGATGAATAACGAGGTACCTAAACAACTTAACCTGAGTAGTAATGGGATAACTAATGAAAGTGGCATCGGTGAGCCATATTCGCTATTTGGTTTTTCAGGCTCACTTGTGTCCCGTAAGACCCCGAGTACTTGATTCCTGTTCCAAGAATATTCGCGCTATCCACATCCGGGAGGCTTATGGACCCCCCTGAGCCAGAGCTCGATTCATTCTTATTTCTTGGGGCCACAAACTAGTTTGAGGATTTATTTACTATCCTGTACTTATGCCATGCTTTACTGCTTTATTTAAATTGTGCGAGGTAACGCACATTGTCTTCGCTTAGGAAAGCGGAGTGTTTTCAAGTGTCGACAAGCCCAGTCACATTTTCGGGTTCCAGTCGTTTCACAGCCATTGGCGCAAACCTTGAGTCCGTCTCGAGTCACTAACTCCGCTATGGTAGCTTAATGGGATGGCCCTCAAATATTTCTGAATCTGTGATCGCTTTGTCGTGATCGCCTCGTTGGGTTTTGATTTGGTTTTTCCGAGGCATATCGAGTGTGTTGTTATTTGTGCACCGCAGGTAAAAATTTCAAAGCCGTGTCCGTGGTTATGGGCGACTTGGAGCACAGTTTTCGATCATAGACAAGCATAACTAAAGTACCGCTTTTAAATTGACTAGACTAGGTACCGACTAGTAAATAGTGCAACACTCATGGAATGGATAATAAAACCGCCAACGGATGGGGTTGTTCGTCCGCTTCTTCGCCGGTGTTTAGGAGGAGGATGGATCTGTTAAGATTACCGTTATAACTGCTATAATCGTTGTTATTAATTCACGGACATCCGCCTATCTCGTTAGGTGGATGGTTAGCAGTATCTATAGAATTGCTAGGGTTTATCTTTTGCTGCAATTCGTCACCCGTGTTGTGTCCCTTTAGAGGCATAAAGACTTGCCGAGTACCCTAGGGTCTCACACGATAAATTATTGGTTCAGATGAACAGTACACTCGCAAGATGGATACTGGGTGGAAGAGACTACGATGTGGGCAACGATCATTCGTGTAGAGATTCCGGGAACGGGATCCGTGAGATCCGGGCGGGATGTGCTTATCTATGGGGCATCTTATGCCGATTTGCTTCTTATCCGTATCGGATTTTGTCTTCCTCGCCTTTGATACTGATGTTTGATGTATGAGGAGATATCCTAAACTATTATATCTATCTAGGATATTTGGGTCTTGCCGTATGTTGCTATATATTTCCTTTCTTTTTAGATGGAATGGCTCGATGTACTATTGTATGGTGGCTTGCATACATACTCATTTGTGTATGTAGTTGATCCCTTCGCCGATTACGCCTGCTCTTGTCCCGATGTTTGGAAATGGTTGGGACGGCCGAAAGGTCTACCTGTGAGTGGCATTTGGGCCCCACCGTACTATTTCAACCATTTCTGCTCATCCAGGCTTGTAACTAGGAGCGTAATTCACCGAGGTAGTTACAATTGGTATCAGAGCCATCCCGCCCTTCAGGGTCTCAGCCAAATGGTCGTTGTCTGTCTAGCAAATATTTTGGTAGTTATGTATACTAGGGAAAAACAAAACGCGAGAGTAGGACTGCTTCCACTTTTCTTCTTACCCAACCACCCATCCTTTTCTGGTAAGGAAGTGCAACGTTTTCAATCCTCTTCTTAAAATTCAAACTAGGATTCACGTGTTCTGGGTTTCCGTAGTACCATAGAAAGTGTGTGTGTGTGTGTGTAATTCCTTGTCTATCTGTTGCATCCAACATGTTATCTTATCGGCCTTTTGGTTATCAACTGTTGGTACATTCCATACCGACAGGCTTTTGAAAACCGGCGCGATCTACCTGACTCCTTGTTAACCGGTGCCATCTTCTTAAAGGGTGTTCTTATGTGCAGGCATCTGATGCTAATCCCTATCTGCTAAGTGATTTTGTGCATCTATCGGTATTTTAATGCCGAAAATTGCGGAAAATTTTTCTTTGATCCATCTGTGTTTCCACACCTTTTCACCGTGTGTGAAACATTATCTATCTCTCTTTTATCAGCATGTCCATGCTAACTCATTCTTTTGTCACCGGCGCTTAATCTTGGAGTTTCTTTTCATCTCCTTTTCTCTTGGGCTAATTACATAACATGTGTCGATCCGATGCTGGTGATTGTAATTTGGTTCTTGGCATAGCTATATTCCACTCATGATAGTGTCGATTGGAATATGGAAAATGCTACCACTCCGGATTGCCAAAGATACTCCTGTGATTTTGGGTACACCGTGATCCTATCTATGCTTATTCAAGCATCCTTGGAAATCCGGAGTTTCTCAAGGCACTACGGCGGTCTATCATCTGTTTATCATGCTGCACATCTTTTTCAACTCCATATCTGCACATCTTTTTCGTCTCTGATAGCTCATACCATAAGCAAAGCTATATCATCTTTTCTTATCCTAGATCTCTTTATCTTTGTAACCGGTGATCCAATCGACAATGTGAATCAGGTGACATCTCTTTTTCTTCCGAAGGTCCAGATAATCTATTCTTCCAGTGCATCTTCCTCAACACGAACCCGTGCTCTTAATATTGATCTTTCTAAGAGCGTTGAGCTCAGGAAGTGTTCGAGCATTTGTTCGTTTCTCCGCTTTTGAACTTGATATTCTGGGAATATCTTGTTAATCCTTGGTGGTATATGTTGTTAATATGCTAGCCTATTCGATATCTATGGAAGGACATGGAAGATCATCTGTGTCTCTTTCTCTCAAGCTTCGTGAACACTGCCTGTGTGCAAAGTTCTCAAAGCGGGAAATTCTGGCTTCTTGAAGTCACCTATCTCGACCACGTCCTTCTGCTAAATACATTGCTTCAATTCTGGAATTGGCAGTCCATTGCTAATTCCATCCTCCATCTTCAACCAATCTGGAGCTTTTCCTTGTTGGCAAGTTATCATCAGCGTTTCGCTCAAGATTTTCCTCAGGACTGCTAAATCTCTCTCAATCTTTTCAAGAAGAACATGCGCTTCTTTTCACCTCGTCTCGTCAAGTAATCTCTTGAAACCTCCTGTTCTATCGCCTATGCTCAATCCACCGGAGGCCATGAAGACTTTTCAGATCTTTCGTAATCCTTCTGTTCAAGTTGGTGCTATCTTTCTGTAGCTGTTGAATCTTGCAGTTGTCTCCGTGATCTTCCTTCATATCTTTCCGGTGGCTGGTTACATCAGGTATGACGACAACATCATCACCCTTATCTATCTTGGATCCGGCAAACGATTGCATCAATCTTTGTTTTCTTCACGGAGTTCCATGACCTCTTCTTATCAATACCTTCAAATGCTTTGTAGTTGGATTGCATGGTTTTCCTATTCATGTGCGGAGTAATGCTTTGAGTGCGGGATGGAGTAGCTACCATACCACTACTCTTATCATTCGCTCTTGTACATCGAATTGGTAAATTAATGTGATTTCACTCATTCCACGGAAGTTAGAAGTGGCCTTTATCCCTCGATACTTTTACTTCCGTCTTTGTTTTTCCGGAGTGCCTCTCAAGAAAAGTAATCAATAATCTCTTGTTGGTGATCTCGTCCTTTCTACACGGAGCAAAATCTTCAATTATCTGGTGGAAACAACCGCAAACTCTTTTCTGTCCTCGTATTTCTACCGGAGCTCTACATCCCCAAACAAGATGAAAGGAAGCTATCTCTCTCTCTGTTCCATCAATTCGTTTCTGTGGTAATCTGGCTTCACATCCATCTCTGGAAGTTATATCCGCGCACCTCAATTGCGTGATCCTTCGTAGTATTACCGGCGCAACAAGAATCTAATCCGGCGATGTCTAGCTAAATCTTTCTGTTCATATCAAGGGACTCTATTGTTTGAAGGCAATATTGTTCCGAAATTCATTTCAAAAATCCGAGAGAGAATACGATGCTATTGTCATAGTTCTTCAAAACCTCTCCAATCTAGCTCTTTTCTTCCGGCGAGACAAAGATTCATCCTCTCTAGTATCGGTAAATCTTTAATCTTATCGGTGTGCCTTTCTTTATCCATGCTACATCATCCTGTCCTTTATTTCTCAAGTGGTCCTTTTTCTCTTATCATGTTTCTTGAGAATACCGGAGCTATGTCCATCCTATCCTTCTGGTCTCTCGACAATCCTTCAACTCTTCCAACCCGTTGTTTCGCAAGAAAAACGGAAGACTCGCAACAAGTCTAGCAAGTTTTGCAAGGTGTAGTGGTCGCACCATTCCGTTCTTCATCTTCTTGGGAACGTGAGGGTCACCTTCGTTCCGGACACCCGTCTCTCCTTGTGTTGTTTTCTTTTCCTAGGAATCTCGGGGCGAGATTCTTGTTTAGTGGGGGAGAGTTGTAGCATCCCAATTGTCTAACAATTGCAATGCTACTAGCCTAGTATATATAGATGCTACCTTCATACATATAATTGTGCATCATAATTATATCATGCTCATGTCATCATGCCACCTTGCATTTGAGAATAATATAAAACCCTTTCTCATTTGGTTCTTATCTCATATGCATTATTAATTGTATTTGCCTCTTGATATTGTATTTGGTTCTTGATATATTGTTTAATGCCCAAGTTGAGTTGGGGGCATATCTCTTATTAACTCCACCACCTTTTTCTTTCACCACCTTATAATTCCACCATCCAACCAAATATGAGCTTGGCACTTATTGGTTTTACCTCTAGCTCATGTGGGTTGGGATGGATCCAATTCTTTATCCACATACTCTCATCTTAGCATCATGTTGTTTTCACAATATTGAAACATGAGAGCCACATGGCCACCTTTGCATGCCTTGTGAGTGGAACCTTTTTCCTAGCTTCCATATGTTTGTTTGGGGTTATCATCATGTTGGGATATTTTTGTGGGCTTATTAAATACCTAGTGGCATATACACACTAGCAAGTCCCAATTATAGTCCAATGTGATCATCTCCATCTACTACACTTGGAATTCTTTCTAAATTCTTTTGCTTGGGCCTTACTCCACATTTTGGGATGCATAGTAATAATGCCATGTAAATCATCTTGTTTTCACAACATAAGCATGGCATTAAATATCATGCATGGCCCATGCAAGTACCACCTCTTTGCTTGTCATTCGGATTTTATTTGAATCTTGAGTGGATCATCATCTCTCTCTCTATCTCTATCCTTTCTTTTGGCTTGATCTTAGTTGATCTTGCTCAAACCCAAATCACCACCTCTCCCTCTTTTGGTCTAGCTTGGTTTGATCTTGATCTTACTTGAGCTTGCCAAAAAGAGAAACCATCTCACACTCCATCTTTCTCTCTAAGCCCTAGACCATCACCTTACTCCATCATCACCCCCCTCCCCTAAACCATAATCCACACCTAATCTTGACCAAACCCTAAGCCACCACCACACCTCCCCCCTCTCGGCCTCTCTCCTCTCCCCTCCTTGCTGGCCCTACCTGGACACCCTGGCCCACCTAGCTGCCACCCCAACCAAACCCTAGCTACACCCGAGCCACACCCCCTCTCTAACCGAGCCTAGCTCCAAACCCTAGCACCTAGCCGAGCCACCCCCCTCTCAGCTCTCTCTCTGCATGAGGACCCCACCACCCCGACCCTGGCCTGCCCTACCCCACCTGGATGCTCCCCTTACCCCTGCCCTACCTGCCCCTGCCAAGCACGTGAAGGAGAGGGAGGATAAAGGTGGTCGAGCCACCTTTATCGTCTACCTGCTCCCCATGGCGTCAGCCTCCCTCCTCCGCTTACCACCACCCCATGGAACCCCTCTCCAGATCTGGCCGAGGAGCCCTGCTTCTCCCTCTCTTCTCCACCATCGCCCTACACCATCGCCATGACTGCCTCCATCACCGCCCTGCCCAGACGCGCGGGCAGTCCGTGGAGTGGTTGGAGAGTACCAGGAGGCTCCCCTGCGTCGCCTGGAACACTCCATCGCGGAGGAGGAGACCCAGGAGCGCTGCACCACGTCGAGGCCGACGCCAAACCCTAGCTATGGCCCGTCTGCGTCATCATCGATCGCTAGCTCCTCTGCCCGAACAAACTCCACCGACACACTCGCGGTGAGCAGCCCCACCTCCCAGACAACCCCCTCTCGCCGATCTCGCCCTAGCCTCGCCGGACCGGCCGTCGAACGCCCTCCGCGCGCCGCTGCTCGCTTCTGTCTGCAGCCTCCCCGCGCCGCGCCAGCCTTTTCTGGCCGTGCAGCCGTTCCCCAGCACCAGCCCTAGCCCACCGCAGCGGCTCCGCTCCTCCGCGCGCACGCCAGGTCGCGGGTTCGAGTACCTGCGCCGCACCCTGCCGCGATCGGCATCGATCTGTCGCCCGTAACGCGTAGAAGAAGCACAGTGCACCGCGTCTCCGTTTTTGCAGAAAACCCCCTGCTTCTTTTTACTCCTAACCCGCGGTCCAGCTTGGTCCCACCTGTCGGCCTCCCTGTCGTTTTGCAAAAAGGTACCTAGGCTTTAGAAATCCTCAACCCGCGCTCCCTCTCTGTGCCGCGTGGCTGAGCCAGGTCCCTCGCTGGCACGTGGGCCTGCGAGCCCGCCGACCCCACCTGTCGGTCTCTGTGGTTGGCAGCAGCCGCGGTGAGGAAACCCTTCTCTGCCACTGTTTCGCTTAGTCAGCATCTGTCCCACTTGTCTGCGACTTGGGCTAGGTTAGTCTGAGTAACAAAAGTCTGTCTGTTTTCTGTTTTATTTTCAAATCTTTTTCAAATTAAATCAAATTCAAATTTAATTCTGTTTTTAATAACTTTTAATTGGTAAATCCAATTTAAACAAATAATATATGTTTTCAAATCAGGAAAATATGAGGAATTCAAATATGGCCTTCAAAATATATTTTGGACATTTAAAATTCCAAGTTTATTTAAATTACAATAAAATGCCCTTTTACTTAATAAATTAATAACTTTTGTTTTATTAATCCAAATTTAACAAATGATATGTCTAAAATGATTAGCTCGACGAGACCCTTCTGTTTATGCATTCCATGGTTTGAATTGAAGCATGCATCATATAAATATAAAGTATACAGCAACTTAATTGAGAATAAAATGGGCCCAAAACTCAATAAAATGATTTAATCTTGTATCTCACACCTCACCCATGCCATGCTACCTTATTGCCATGCAAATTGTGCATCATTCATCATGGCATGATTGTTTGCTTGATGCATTTAATTCCTATGCTTGTGCACTTTATTTATGTTGGCCCTTGTTTGTTTGGTTCTTCTTCGAATAGACGCTGAGCAGGGGATATATCAAGAGAACCAGGAGCACTACCCAGATCCATCACGTGCTTCAACTGAGCTGCCAGGCAAGCACTACCACATGCTTGCATACATATAGTACCTATTGCCTCTATCTTATTCTTGCATCATTGAGTCGCGATTGCATTAACTTAAATCCCAAGTATTGCATAGCCTTTACTTTTAAACCCCACCGAAGCTTGTTCCTCCATCCCATGAGCCATTACTACAGGAGTTGTTTGAGCCATGCGAGTCGTAGAACAGCATGAGTAGGGTATGTGAGTGTCTGATGAATAACGAGGTACCTAAACAACTTAACCTGAGTAGTAATGGGATAACTAATGAAAGTGGCATCGGTGAGCCATATTCGCTATTTGGTTTTTCAGGCTCACTTGTGTCCCGTAAGACCCCGAGTACTTGATTCCTGTTCCAAGAATATTCGCTATCCACATCCGGAGGCTTATGGACCCCTGAGCGAGCTCGATTCATTCTTATTTCTTGGGGCCACAAACTAGTTTGAGGATTTATTTACTATCCTGTACTTATGCCATGCTTCTTGCTTTATTTAAATTGTGCGAGGTGCACTAATCGCATCGCTTAGGAAAGCGGAGTGTTTTCACGGTGTCGACAAGCCCGGCCACATTTTCGGGTTCCCGATCGTTCACAGCCATTGGCGCAAACCTTGAGTCCGTCTCGAGTCAGCTAACTCCGTTATGGTAGCTTAATGGGGTGGCCCCTGAAATATTCTGAATCTGTGATCGCTTTGTCGTGACTACCTCGTTGGGTTTTGATTTGGTTTTTCCGAGGCATATCGAGTGTGTGTTGCTATTTGTGCACCCCTGCAGGGTAAAACTTTCTGAAAGCCGTGTCCGCGGTTATGGGCGACTTGGAGCACAGTTTCTCGATCATAGACAAGCATAACTAAAGTACCGCTTTTAAATTGACTAGACTAGGTACCTGACTAGTAAATAGTGCAACACTCATGGAATGGATAATAAAACTGCCAACGGATGGGGGGTTGTTCGTCCGCTTCCTCGTCGGTAAGCGAGGAGGAGGATGGATTTGTTAAGATTACCGTTATAACTGTTATAACTGTTGTTATTAATTCACGGACATCCGTCTATCTCTGGTTAGGCGGATGGTTAGCGAGTATCTATAGAATTGCTAGGGTTTATCTTTTGCAATTCGTCACCCAGTTGTGTCCCTTTAGAGGCATAAAGACTTGCTGAGTACCCTAGGGTCTCACACGATAAATTATTGGTTCGGATGAACAGGTACACTCGCAAGATGGATCTTGGGTGGAAGAGGCAGACGATGTGGGCAACGATCATTCGGTGTAGAGATTCCGGAACGGGATCCGTGAGATCTGTATGGATGTGCTTATCTATGGGGCATCTTATGCCGATTTGCTTCTTATCCGTACTCGGATTTTGTCTTCCGCTTCCGCCTGATACTCTGATGTTTGATGTATGAGGAGATATCCTAAACTATTATATCTATCTAGGATATTTGGGTCTTGCCGTATGGCGTTGCTATATTTCCTTTGTTTTTAGATGGAATGGCTCTGATGTACTATTGTATGGTGGCTTGCATACATACTCATTTGTGTATGTAGTTGATCCTTCGCCGATTACGCCTCGCCGTTCTTGTCCCGATGTTTGGAAATGGTTGGGACGGCCGAAAGGTCTACCTGTGAGTGGCATTTGGGCCCCACCGTACTATTTCAACCATTTCTGCTCATCCAGGCTTGTAACTAGGAGCGTAATTCACCGAGGTAGTTACACATAGTGGGATGAAGCGGCCCGGACCAACCTTACATGTCATCGTACATGAGACCGGTTCCACGACTGACATGCAACTTGTTTTGCATAAGTGGCTGGCGGGTGTCTGACTCTCCTACTATAGTCAATATCTGATTTACAACGAGTTGCTAATAACTTGGTTATCCTCGTTGTGGTTCATGTTCGTAGGTTAGACAGGTTCTATCTTCGAAAGCCCTAAGCCACGTAAAACTTGCAATTGATAAATTAGAGGCGTCTAGTTTAGATCGTTGCTGGGCTAGTGTTTTGATATGGTATATTTGTAAGTAGATATATGATCGATACTCTTACAACTCACTTAACGTGTAAGTTGCATAGACCTTGGCCTTACACACAAAGGAATGATAGAGATCATACCACGATGCAAATGATAGAGATCAAATGCATGGACCATATCATCTCACTTCACACATTAGATGTTAGCATCTTATACTGCTAGTTTGGCGTGTTTGATAGCATTATAAGATGATCCCTCATTTAGATATCAAGATAAAATGTGTTCTTCCTTAAGTATGCACCGTTTTGTGGATCATGTTTTGAGGCATCACATGATGATCGGGTGTTTTCAACTCTACGCTTTCATACAACGGGTGTAGGACAGTTTTATACACGCAAATACTAAGGTTCTTACTTGACGAGCCTAGCATGTACAGACATGGCCTCGGAACACGGACCGAAAGGTTAAGCATGAGTCATATAGTTGATATGATGCCCATATAGATGCTCGCCTTTGAAGCTACACTGACTCACGTGATGATCGGACTTGGTGTAGTGGATTTGGTTCATGTAATCACCAAAAGGACACGAGGGATGTCTCTTTTGAGTGGGAGTTCATTAGTAATTTGGATTAGTCGAACTCAATCTATCATAAAATTAGTCTAAATATACTTTACAAATTCTGTTGTAGATGGCACCACCTGCTTTTAATTTCAATGTGTTCATGGAGAAAGAGAAACTTGCTGCGAATGGTAGCAACTTCACCAACTGGGCTATGAATTTGAGGATTCTCCTCACTGCTGCACAAAAGCAATATGTGCTAGATGCGCTGCTAGGCCCCCCACCAGCTCCTGATGCCCCTGACGAGGAAAAGAACGTCTATATAACTCGTCAGGAGGACCACAACTTAGTTCATTGCAGCATACTGTATGGGCTAGAGCCAGAACTTCGAAAGCGTTTCGAAAATGGCAATGCCTTTGATAACATGGGAGAATTGAAAATGATTTTTGATACCCATGCTGCCGTAGAGAGTTATAATGCTACAGAAAAGTTCTTTAGCTGCATGATGGAGGAAAACAGCTCCGTTAATGAGCACGTACTCAAAATGTCTGGGTACGCCGATAAGCTTGTATCCTTGGGAATAACGATTCCCATTGACTTAGGCATACATCATGTTCTCCAATCTCTGCCACCTAGCTACAAGAGCTTCATGATGAACTATAATATGCAGGGCATGAAGAAATCTCTTCCCGAGCTTCTGTCAATGCTTAAGACTGCAGAAGTGGAGATTAGGAAAGAACATCAAGTGTTGATGATTAATAGGACCACCGGTTTCAAGAAGGACAAGAAAGGAAAGCACAAGGGAAAGAAGGGTGCCAAGTCTGTTGCCACGCCTGAAAAGAAACCCCGAGCTGGCCCTAAGTCTGACACCGAGTGCTACTATTCCAAGGGGTCGCCATTGGGCATAATCGCCCCAAGTATTTGGCGGACAAGAAGTCCGGCAAGGCAAACAAAGGTATATGTGATATACATGTTATTGATGTGTACTTGACTAGTACTCGCAGTAGCACCTGGGTATTTGATACCGGATCAGTTGCTAATATATGTAACTCGGTTCAGGGGCTGCGGAACAAGCGACAACTAGCAAGGGATGAGGTCTTGATGCGGGTCGGCAATGGATCAAGAGTTGATGTGATCGCCGTCGGAATGCTGCCTCTCCATATGCCATCGGGATTAGTTATAAACCTAAATAATTGTTATTTGGTGCCTGCACTGAGCATGAACACTGTATCCGGATCGTGTTTGATGCAAAGTGGTTATTCATTTAAGTCTGAAAACAATGGTTGTTCGATTTATATGAATAATATCTTTTATGGTCATGCACCTATGTTGAATGGTTTATTTCTATTGGATCTCGATAGTAGTATTACGCATATTCATAATGTTGATGCTAAAAGGATTAAACTTGATAATGATATATCTACATATATGTGGCACTGCCGTCTAGGTCATATTGGCGTTAAACGCATGAAGAAGCTCCATTCTGATGGACTTTTGGAATCATTTGATACATGTGAGCCATGCCTTATGGGCAAGATGACTAGAACGCCGTTTTCCGGTTCAATGGAACGGGCGACAGATCTATTGGAAATCATACATACTGATGTGTGTGGACCAATGAGTGTGTCGGCGCGAGGTGGATATCGTTATTTTGTTACTTTCACGGATGATTTGAGTAGATACGGGTATATCTATTTGATGAAACACAAGTCTGAAAATTTTGAAAAGTTCAAAGAATTTCAGAATGAAGTGGAAAATAATCATAACAGAAAGATCAAATTTCTGCGGTCCGACCATGGAGGAGAGTATCTTAGTTACGAGTTTAGCACACATATGAAAGACTGTGGAATAGTTTCACAACTCACGCTGCGGAACACCACAACGTAATGGTGTGTCGAGCGTCAGAATCGTTCTTATTGGATATGGTTTGATCTATGATATCTCTGACTGACTTACCTCTATCATTTTGGGGTTATGCACTGGAAACAGCTGCATTCACTTTAAATCGGGCACCATCTAAATCCGTTGAAACGACACCGTATGAATTATGGTTTGGAAACAAACCTAAGCTGTCATTTCTTAAGGTTTGGGGATGCGATGTTTATGTGAAGAAACTTCAACCGGATAAACTCGAACCCAAAGCGGAAAAATGCGTCTTCATAGGATACCCTAAGGAAACAATTGGGTATACCTTCTATCACAGATCCGAGGGCAAGGTCTTTGTTGCCAAGAATGGATCCATTCTTGAGAAGGAGTTTCTCGCGAAAGGTGTGAGTAGTCGGAAGGTAGAACTCGAAGAGGTTATTGAACCTTCTCTTCATGAAATGGCGAGTAGCGCAGCTCCAGAAGTTGTTTCGGAGTTGACTTCACCTAATGAAGAGAGCTAATGATATTGATCATGAAACTCGAAGAGGACACTACCGAACCTCGCAGTCAAGCGGGACACGCAGCTCTGCAGACGGCAATCCTGTTGTGAATTTCATGGTTGATGAAATGGATGACCCTGCGATGTATGAAGAAGCGATGATGAGCCCGGATTCCAACAAATGCTAGAAGCCATGAAATCCGAGATGGAATCCATGTACGAAAACCAGGTTTGGACCTTGGTGGACTTACCTCACGACCGAAAGGCTGTTGAGAATAAATGGATTTTCAAAAGGAAAACTGATGCTGATGGTAATGTGACCATCTATAAGGCTCGACTTGTCGCAAAGGGGTTTCGACAATTTCAAGGAGTTGACTACGATGAGACATTCTCTCCCATAGTGATGCTTAAGTCGGTTAGGATTATGTTAGCAATTGCTGCATATTTCGATTATGAGATATGGCAGATGGATGTCAAAGCTGCATTCCTCAGTGGTAAGATTGAAGAAGAGTTGTATATGATACAACCTAAGGGTTTTGTCGATCCTAAGGATGCTAATAAGGTGTGCAAACTTCAGCGATCCATCTATGGACTGAAGCAAGCATCACGAAGTTGGAATCTCCGCTTTGATGAGGTGATCAAAGAGTTTGGATTTGTCCAAACTTATGGAGAGGCTTGTATTTACAAGAAAGTGAGTGGGAGCAATGTGGCATTTCTGATATTATATGTGGATGGCATATTATTGATTGGAAATGATTTATATCTTTTAAACAGTGTTAAAAGTTATCTAAACAACAAATTTTCGATGAAGGACCTTGGTGAAGCTTCATATATATTAGGCATTAAAATCTATAGAGATAGATCAAGACCCCTAATTGGGCTATCGCAGAGTACATACCTTGATAACATATTAAAGAAGTTTAATATGGACGGAAGTAAGAAGGGGTTCTTACCTATGTTGCAAGCCAAGACATTGAGTAAGACTCAAAGTCCGGCTTCTGGAAGAAAGAGATAATGGATAAGATCCCTATGCCTCACCATAGGCTCTATAATGTATGCCATGCTATGTACAAGACCGGATGTGGCACATGCTATTAGTTTGACTAGTAGATACCAATCGACCCGAGTTGAACCTTTGGATAGCGGTCAAGAATATCCTTAAGTACTTGAGAAGAACTAAGGATATGTTTCTTATATACGGAGGTGAAGAAGAGCTAATCGCTAAGTGTTATGTCGATGCTAGCTTTGACACTGATCCGGATGACTCTAAGTCTCAATCCGGATACGTATTTCTCTTGAACGGAGCAGCAGTTAGCTGGAGGAGCTCCAAACAACCTGTGGTGGCTGGATCAACAATGGAGGCGGAATATGTTGCTGCTTCAGAAGCAGCGCAGGAAGCAGTTTGGATGAAGGAGTTCATAACAGAACTGGGTGTGGTTCCCAGTGTGTTGGACCCAATGGTGATCTATTGTGACAACAATGGAGCCATAGCCAACGCAAAGGAACCAAGGTCTCACAAGAATTCCAAGCATATTAAGCACCGGTTTCACTCCATCCGCGAGCATGTCAAGGATGGAGATATAAAGATTTGTAAAGTGCACACGGACCTGAATGTAGCAGATCTGTTGACTAAAGTACTCCCTAGGGCAAAACATGATCAACACCAGAACTCCGTGGGTGTTAGATTTATCACTATGTGAACTAGATTATTGTCTCTAGTGCAAGTGGGAGACTGAAGGAAATATGCCCTGAGAGGCAATAATAAAGTTGTTATTATGTATTCCTTATATATGATAGATATTTATTTTGCATGCTATAATTGTATTGATAGGAAACATCAATACATGTGTGTTTAATAAACAAAAAGGGTTCCTAGTCATGCCTCTCTTATAGACTAGCTTATTGATTAACAGGATGATCAAGGTTTCCTGATCATGGACATTGGATGTTGTTAATAACAAGGTCACACCATTGGTGGAATGATGTGATGAACATTCATCTGAAGTATAGCATTATGATTAAGTCATTGTGTTTATATTTCTATAACATCATACGAAGTAATCTTTATCCTTAGACCATGAGATCATGTTAATTGCTAACACCGGAAGAGTATCTTGATAACATCAAACGTCACACCGTAACAGGGTGACTATAAAGATGGGTTCAGTGCTACGAAGGTGTTATGTTGAGGCTCATGGATCAAGAGTGGAATTTGTCAATCCAGATGACGGATAGATATACTCTGGGCCCTCTCGGTGATATCACATTAGGATAGCGTGCAAGCAAGTGATGTGATCACTAGAATGTTATATCACGGGAACGAGAAAAGAGTGCATGTCGGTAACGAGATCAAACTAGGTATGGAGATACCGATGATCGAATCTCGGACATGTAATATATTGAGAGACAAAGGGATTTAGTTACGAGCGTTAAAGGTTCTCACGATCATAGGAGTCATCGTTGAATGTGTAGGAGTCAGTACGGATCTCCAGGTCCCGCTGCTGATTATTGATCGGAGAAGGGTCTCGATCATGTCTGCATTATTCGTGAACCATAGGGTGGCACACTTAAGAGTTACCGGACACCATTTTGGAGCACATATGTTTCAGACGAAAGAATTTCAAAGCGTAGGAATTGTTTCAATAGAAACCGGAAATTGTTTCGGGTGAAATTGCAGAAGGTGGTTCTGCATGTGATATTGAAATATTGCAAGGGGCTATATGTGAATGTTTGTTAATTAAAGTAATTAACAAAATTCTGAATAAATTTAATAAAAGAGTTTTTATTAAATGAGAGAGCATTAAATTTGGAGAAACTTAATGCATTTAAAGTGGAGACTTTAAAAGGGAATGTGAAGAGGCATTTTAATGTGGAGGAGTTACCACCACATGAATGGGCGAGGTCAGGGGTCACCCCCCCCATGCGCCGGCCATGGAGAGAGGGGGCACCCCCCCTCCTCCTATAAATGGCCACCCGTTCCCTCTTTCATCCTCACACATCCTTGTGAAGGATCTCTCTCCCCCTCTATAATTATTCCCCCATGGTCTCGGATTAGCGAGATACATGTTCCCGATGGCATTTCGTCTGGAAGGAGTTGCTGCTTCCGCTGGATCGCTGGAGCGAGGAGGTGGAGGTTGTCCGGTGGCTTGAACGTGTGTGCGAGTGCGGATGCACTGCTGAGTTGCGGCGCTCGGACTTCCTCACGATCTTGAGATCGGCAAGTGTACGACTACATCAACCACGAGTTTCTACTCGTTAACAAAGCTCGTTGTCTTCGAGGGTAAGTTCTCTATGGATGTATGTCCACCCGTTTGTTTTGTACCTAGTAGATAGATCTTGGCGTGTAGTTCACACCGTAGGAAATTTTTTGTTTTCTATGCTGCAGACCCAACAGAATACAGTTCACCCCCTCCAAAAATGAAACTGAGTACGAAGCTCTGATCCATGGGATGCGGATGGCGAAAGCCTGCGATGCCAAAAGGCTCATCATCTACGGTGACTCCAAACTGGTGGTTAACCAAACGATGCACGAGTGCAACGCACTGAACGACAACATGATCGCCTATCGCGACCTCTACGACACACTCAAGGGGACTTTGACGGTTGTGATCTGCGACATGTGGGTCACGAAATCAATGAAGAGGCGGATATTCTCGCAAATATTGGCTCCACCTGCGCCCCCATACCACCTGGGGTATTTCTCGAGTGCATCTACGAATGCTCCATCAAGCCAAAGGCTCTAGAGAAGAAAGCAAGCGCGTCAACGGACTCGGGGGTTATGCCACCCAATGAGCCAATGGCACTCAACTACCTGGAGCTTTATATAGGACTCGAAGGACCAATGGGCGTCATGATGATCGAGCCATCTTGGACACAACCCTACATCACATATCTACTCAGCAAGAGGCTGCCAGATGATCCGACTGACGCGCGACACATCGCGCGACGATCCAAGGCATTCGCCGTCATCAATGGCAAACTGTACAAGCGTAGCATCACATGAGTGCTCCAACGGTGCGTCTCCAACAGGGACGGAAGGGCCGTCCTCCTCGACATCCACGAAGGCACCCGCGGGCACCATGCTGGCAGTCGCGCCCTTGTTGCCAAGGATTTACGAGCTGGATTCTACTAGCCCACGTCCATGCGCGATGCCAAGGAAATCGTCCAGCGCTGCAACACTTGCCAGCGATTCACGGACAAACCGCATGCACCTATCGTGGAACTCCGGCCAATACCATTGGCTTGGCCCTTCGTGCAATGGGGACTCGACATGGTTGGCAAGCTCCCGAAATCCTCGTGAGGAGGTTACGTCTACCTCTTGGTCGTAGTCGACAAATTCACCAAGTGGATCGAGGCCATGCCGGTAACAAATCAATCAGGGGCTTGAGCTGTTAAGTTTTTCGAGTCCATTGTCTATCGTTTTGGAGTGCCACACAGAATCATCACGGACAATGGGACGAACTTCACCTCCAAGGAGTTCTAGGAATTCTACGAAAACCTAGGAATCAACATAAGCTACGCCTCGGTGGCTCACCGGTAGACCAACGGTCAAGTCGAAAAGGCCAACAGCCTCGTCTGCCGTGGAATCAAGAAACGACTCCTTCGGCCACTCGAACAAACCGCTAGATGCTGGCCAGACAAGCTGAAATCCGTACTTTGGATCTTGCGCACAACTCCAAACAGCGCCACAGGATACACCATGTTCTTCATGGTGCAAGGTGCTGAAGCGGTGCTACCCGCGGAAGTACGCTAAAAAGCCGCGCGAGTGGTCGCTTACAGCGAGAAGGAGTCAACTCTTGCACTCGAAGACTCCGTCGACCTCCTTGACGAGGCACGAGAAATCACAGCGGAGAGATCAACGATCTACCAGCAAAACCTCGACAACTACCACAGCAGAAGGCTGCGCCCAAGATCCTTCGTCAAAGGAGATCTGGTCCTGCGACTCACGCAACAAGGTCATCTCAAGCTTGAGTCCCCTTGGGAGGGACCTTACGTGATTACAGAAGTAATCCTAGATTGCGCCTATCACCTTAAAGATTTTGAGACAGGAGTCGCATACTCCAACCCCTGGAACGTCGCACAGCTGCGTCGCTTCTACCCCTAGTCATTTTTCCTTTACATTTACAAATAAGGCTATTCAGCCAGGCTACTTAGCCACACATTGTACCTCGTACTATTCTGCGAATAAATAAATCTAAGTGCCCCAAAACTCTGTGTTTTCCTTATTTTCCTGCAAATTGATAACTCAGCGGCTGTGCCACCCTTCACACTTTTGTTCTACGAACAAATCGCAGTTTCCTGAGTAGTTGACGCAACATTAATCGAACCCTTGATAAACGCCAACCCAGTTGCAACGTATCTCACAGGTTGGCAAGGATATGAGATAACACAAGTCAGGCTAACGAAAAGGAACTGCGGAGTACAAATACACTTGCAAAAAATAAAGCTAGCAAGCTATTCACATATCAATGAGTATTAATTACATCCAACATATTCATATGAACTTTACAACACTTGTCCAATTATGTGCAGGATACAAGTCATCCTACTGCTGCAACAGAAGAACGTTCGTTTGTTCCTCGAAGAAGTCAACAATTTCTTCCGCTGGGTGATCAACCGCTTGGTAGTGCGGAACCATGTCCCAGGTTATACCTTCTGGCAGAGGTGGCGGCCCAGCGACAACTGTTGCAACATCTACATCCGGCCTATTTAGTCGCTCCAGCAACAATGCAGCCTTAGCACCAGCTATTAACTGTTGTCGCACGCACTCATGAACTTCACACAAATCTTGGAATTTCGCCAGAAGAGCCAAGAGCCTTGAAGGGACGGCGTCCAGCGAAAACATCGTTTGATAGATATGCCTAAGGCACGACTGTGCCTTCTTCAAAAAGTGAAGTACTCGAGAAGCACGATCTTACAGGGTCGCAAGCACGATTTCACGATCATGGTCCACCCAAAAGTACCCACTCGCCTGTAGTTGCTCCTAGGTCAGATCGTTCATTCGAATGGAAATCCGGTTGTCGTCGGATTGATGACAAGTACGCCATGAGGGGGTCCTCGAGGGGTGCGGAAGAGAGGGGTGCGAGACGTATGGTATTCCGAGAGAGTGAGCACACAAGTTTACCCAGGTTCGAATCTGCCGGCTTTGGACGGATCCTACTCCTGCTAGCAATCCAGTAATACGGCAGAGCCGGAATATAGGTTACAAGGGTTTCGCCTGTGTGAGTTGAGGGTCTAAAGTATTGGTGGTAGGTGCCCTAAAGCCTCTCCCTAGGACGGCTTATATAGATATCCGGCCTAGGGTTTACAAGAGAGATCTATCCGGCTACGACTAAGAGTCGGTTACAGAGTACTTCTTGAACTACAAGTAACATTATGGGCCTAAGTCGGTAAGTCTTCTGACCCTTCCCGTAGCCGGATTGGACTCCTGTTGGAGATATGCCCAAGAGGCAATAATAAAAGAGATTATTATTATATCTTTGTGTTTATGATGAATGTTTACATCCCATGCTATAATTGTATTATTAGGAAACAATAATACTTGTGTGTTTTGTAAACATAAAAGAGTCCCTGGTAAGCCTCTTGTTAAACTAGCTTGTTGATTGATTGATGATCATGGTTTCCTGATCATGGACATTGGATGTGATTAATAACAAGGTTATATCATTAGGAGAATGATGTGATGGACACACACCCATAGTAAGTGTAGCATAAGATCAAGTCATTAAGTTCGTATTGCTGTAAGCTTTGAAATACATAGTAACCTAATCCTTCGACCATGAGGTTATGTTAATCACCATCACCGGATGGGTACTTTGATGACATCAAACGCCGCTCAGAATCGGGCGGTTATAAAGGTGTCATTGGGTATTCTGAAAGTATGTGTTGAAGCGCATAGACCAAGATTGGGATTTGTCCATCCATATGACGGATAGATATACTCTGGGGCCTCTCGGTGGAATGTCATCTAGGTAGCTTGCAAGCATGTGACTATGTCACCAGGGATGACATAACATGGAATGAGTAAAGAGTACTTATCAGTAACGAGGAAGAACTAGGTATGAAGATACTGACGATCAAACCTCTGATAAGTAGAATGTCGCGAGACAAAGGGAATTGGTTTCGTATGTTAATTGGTTCAATTGATCACGAAGTAATCGTTGAGTATGTGGGAGCCGTTATGGATCTCCAGATCCCGCTGATGGTTATTGATGGGAGAGGTGTCTTCATCATGTCTGCATATTCACGAACCGTAGGGTGACACACATAAGGTTCGAAGTTGTTTGAAGTAGATATGGAATTTGCGTTGGAGACCGAATGTTGTTTGGAGTCTCGGAATGGATCCGGGACATCACGAGGAGATCCGGAATGGTCCGGAGAATGAGATTCATATATTGGGGATCATTTTCTAAGTTAGGAAATGTTCCGGAGTGTTTGTATGGAGATTCTAGAAGGTTTCGGAATGTTCTGGAAGGTTCTAGAGGATTTCTTGGAGTTTGCTTGAAAACCAAGAAAGGGATCAAAGAAACCAAGTGGGGCAAGACACGGATTCGTGGGGGAGGAGGATTCCTCCCCCCAACCCGCCGGCCCAAGGAGGAGGGAGTCCTACTAGGACTCCCCCTCCCCAGGCGCACCTCCCTCCTTTAAATAGAAGGGAGGGGGCGCCCCCTCTTGCACCTTGTCTCATAACTCCCAATCTCAGTCGCCTCTCTCCTCCATGTTTCTTCTGCACAGGCATAGGCGAAGCCCTGCAGAATTCTCATCTCCACCACCACCACCACGCCGTCGTGCTGATGTGATTCCGTGGAGAAGATCTACTACCTCCGCTGCTCGCTGGAACAGGGAGAGGAAGGTCTGCTTCGACTCCGCACGTGTGACCGACTACGGAAGCGCTGCCGGAACGCGGCGCCGGAAGGATCGTCCACACGATCTTGAGATCGGCAAGTGATCGACTACATCATCCACGAGATCTAATCTCGTTAACGCTTTCGGTTCTACGAGGGTTAGTACCGATCTATCTCGTTGCTCATGTCTAGTAGATTAGATCTTGGCTTTTATCTAGATTAGATCTGGGTTTTGTTCGTTCTTGCGGTAGAAATTTTTTGTTTTCCATGCTATGAACCCATCAGTGGTATCAGAGCCTTGTCTATGCGTAGATCTGTTGCACGAGTAGAACACAATGAGGTTGTGGGCGTTGGTGCTCGTGCCGTCTTTTGCTATGTGTGTACTTTGCATCTTGCGGTATGGTGGGATTAAGCGGCTCGGGCTAACATTACATGTCATCATACATGAGACTTGCTCCATGCTTGACGTGCAACTCGTATTGCACAAGTGGCTTTGCGGGTGTCTGTCTCTCCCATCATAGTATAGATCAAATCTACACTTTGCACTTGATAGCACTTGTATCAACGTTGTGGTTCAGTTTTGTAGGTAAGATGCGTTCTTAGTCGAAAGCCCCAAGCCATGTAAAACTTGCAAAGAAAATTAGAGGCGTCTAACTTGTTTTTGCAGGGGTTTTGTGATGTGATATGGCCTACATGTGATTGTGATTGTATTTGATGTATGCAATGATCCCTGTTGTAATATGGCAACCAGCAGGAGCCTAATGATTGTCTTTAATTCTGTTAAGACATGCGTGTCTATTCATCTTGTAATAGCTTTGTTCCAAGTAGTTGTAATAGTTGCTAGTGAAGATGGACAACCATGAAGCGGCGCCACAGACCTTGACGCAATGCTGGTGATGATGGAGATCATGTCCGTGCTTTGGAGATAGAGATCGAAGGCATAAGAAGAAAGGGCCATATCATATCACACAAATTATGAATTGCCTATGATGTTAATCCTTTATGCATCTTGTATTGCTTAGATCGCGACGGTAGCATTATAAGATGATCCCTCTCACTAAATATCAAGTAATAAAGTGTTCGTCCTTAGTTGGCACCGTTGCTAAGACTCAATGCTTCAAGCATCTTGTGATGATCGGGTGTGATAGACTCTACGTGTGCATACAACGGGTGCAAGCCAGATTTGCACATGCGGAAACTAAGGTTAATCTTGACGAGCCTAGCATGTATAGACATGGTCTCGGAACACGGAATACCAAAATCTAGAGCATGAGTCATATGATTGATATGATGAACATGAAGATTGTTCGCCGATGAAGCTACATCATCTCACGTGATGATCAGACTTGGTGTACTGGATTTGGTTCGTGTAATCACTAAAACAACTACGAGGGATGTTGTTTTGAGTGGGAGTTCACCTAGTTGATTTAAGAATTAAATTTGAACACTATTTATCATAAACTTAGTCTTAACTACTTGCAAATTTGTTGTAGATAATGGCGAACGTTTCCAACAATTTCAATGCGTTCCTAGAGAAAGAAAAGCTTAAGAACAATGGAAGCAATTTCACGGACTGGTTCCGTGGACTGAAGATCGTCCTCAGGGCTGGTCAATTGACCTATGTGCTCGAAGCACCGCTAGGTGACCCACCTGCAGAAGATGCCACCGATGACGTAAAGAATGTTTATGCCACTCGGAAACATCACTACTCCACACTTCAGTGTGCCATCCTGTACGGTTCAGAATCGGAGCTTCAAAAGCGTTTTGAGAACCATGACCCATTTGAAATCATTAAGGAGCTCAAACTCATATTTGAGACTCGCGCGGCCATGGAAAGCTATGAAGCTTCCGAGAAGTTCTTTACATGCAAGATGGAAGAGGGTAGCTCCGTTAGCGAGCACGTGCTCACCATGTCTAGGCACGCAAACAAACTCCAAGATTTGGTGATACCAATTCCTAATGAATTGGGGATTCACTGTGTCCTCCAATCACTGCCACCAAGTTATAAGAACTTTGTGATGAACTACAATATGCACTGCATGAACAAGACGTTGCCTGAACTATCGTCCATGCTGAAAACTGCTGAAGTGGAGATCATGAAAGAACACCAAGTGTTAATGGTCAATAAGACCACCAATTTCAAGAAATGGGGCAAGCCTAAGAACAAGGGCAACTTCAAGAAGGATGGAAAGAAAGCTGCCGCACCTGCTAAGAAGCCCAAGGCTGGTCCTAAACCTGAAAGTGCTTCTCGCAAGGGTGCTGGTCATCGAAGCGAATCGCCCCAAATACCTGGCGGATCTGAAGAACGGCAACATCAAGAAGAAAGGTATATTCGATATACATGTTATAGATGTGTGTCTTACTAGTAATCGTAGTAGTGCCTGGGTATTTGATCTGGTTCGGTTGCTCATATTTGTAACTCAAACAGAGCTGAATAAACGAAGACTGGCAAGAGACGAGGTGACGATGCGCGTTGGAAATGGCTCCAAGGTTGATGTGATCGCCATCGGCACGCTCCCTCTACATCTACCATCAGGATTAGTTTTAAATTTAAATAATTGTTATTTGGTGTCTGCGTTAAGCATGAACATTATATCTGGATCTTGTTTATTGCGAGACGGTTACTCTTTTAAGTCTGAGAATAAAGGTTGTTCGATTTATATGAGTAATATCTTTTATGGTTATGCACCTGAGATGAATGGTTTATTCTTATTGAATCTCGATAGTAGTGATACACATGTTCACAACATAGATGCTAAACGAATAAAATTGAATGATAATTCTACATACATGTGGCAATCGCTGCCTTGGTCAGATTGGAGTGAAGCGTATGAAGAAACTCCATTCTGATGGACTTCTTGAATCACTTGATTTTGAATCACTTGAAAGATGTGAAGCATGTCTAATGGGAAAAATGACTAAGACTCCATTCTCTGGAATAATGGAGCGAGCTACAGACTTATTGGAAATAATACATACCGATGTGTGTGGTCCAATGAGTGTAGCATCGCGTGGTGGATATCGTTATGTTCTCACTTTCACGGATGACTTGAGTAGATATGGGTATGTCTACTTTATGAAACATAAATCTGAAACTTTCGAGAAGTTTAAGGAATTTCAAAGTGAAGTGGAAAATCATCGTAACAAGAAGATTAAGTTTCTGCGTTCTGACCGTGGAGGTGAATATCTGAGTTATGAGTTTGGCATGCATTTAATGAAATGTGGAATACTTTCACAGTTGACATCGCCGGGAACACCACAGCGTAATGGTGTGTCCGAACGTCATAATCGAACTCTCTTAGATATGGTTCGGTCTATGATGTCTCTTACAGATTTACCGTTATCATTTTGGGGCTATGCATTAGAGACAGCCGCATTCACTTTAAATAGGGCACCATCTAAATCCGTTGAAATGACACCGTATGAATTATGGTTTGGTAAGAAACCTAAGTTGTTGTTCCTTAAAGTTTGGGGCTGCGAAGCGTATGTAAAGAAGTTACAACCTGATAAGCTTGAACCCAAAGCGGAGAAATGCATCTTCATAGGATACCCTAAAGAAACAATTGGGTATACCTTCTATCATAGATCCGAAGGCAAAGTTTTCGTTGCTAAGAATGGATCCTTTCTGGAGAAGGAATTTCTCTCGAAAGAAGTGACTGGAAGGAAAGTAGAACTCGACGAGGTTATTGAACCTTCTTTCGGAGTTGCGAGTAGCACAGCACCGGAAGATGTTTCTGTGCCGCCTACACCAACTGGAGAGGAAGCTAATGATGATGATCATGAAACTTCGAACGAAGTTACTACTAAACCTCGCAGGTCAACAAGGGTTCATACCACTCCTGAGTGGTATGACTCTTCCTTGAACGTCATGTTGGTGGACAACACTGATGACCCTGCAACGCATGAAGAAGCTATGGTGAGCCCAGATTCCGAAAAATGGCTAGAAGCCATGAAATCCGAAATGGGATCCATGTACGAAAACCAAGTATGGACTTTGGTGGACTTACCGGATGGCCGTAAGGATGTCGAGAACAAATGGATTTTCAAAAGAAAAACAGATGCTGATGGTAATGTTACCGTCTATAAAGCTCGACTTGTCGCAAAAGGGTTCCGACAAATTCAAGGAGTTGACTACGATGAGACTTTCTCACCAGTAGCGAAGCTAAAGTCTATGAGGATTATGTTAGCAATCGCTGCATATTTCGATTATGAAATTTGGCAGATGGATGTCAAAACGGCGTTCCTTAATGGTGACATTGAGGAAGAGTTGTATATGGTACAACCCAAGGGTTTTGTCGATCCTAAAGATGCTGACAAAGTATGCAAACTTCAGCGCTCCAGTTATGGACTGAAGCAAGCATCCCGGAGTTGGAATCAACGTTTTGATAAAGTAATCAAAAACTTTGGATTTATACAAACTTATGGAGAAGCTTGTATTTACAAGAAAGTGAGTGGGAGCTCTGTAGTATTCCTAGTACTATATGTAGATGACATATTGTTGATTGGGAATGATATAGAACTTCTTAATAGCGTCAAAACCTATTTGAATAATAGTTTTTCGATGAAGGATCTTGGCGAAGCGGCATATATTCTAGGCATCAAGATTTATAGAGATAGATCAAGATGCCTAATAGTGCTTTCACAAAGTACATACTTAGACAAAGTTCTAAAGAAGTTTAGAATGGAAGAGAGCAAGAAAGGGTTCGTGCCCATGTTGTCAGGTAAGACCTTGAGTAAAACTCAAAGTCCAGCTACTACAGAAGATAGAGAAAAGATGAATAAAATTCCCTATGCCTTGGCCATAGGTTCTATCATGTATGCCATGCTGTGTACAAGACCGGATATAGCACATGCTGTTAGTTTGACTAGCAGATATCAAAGTGATCCTGGAATGGAACACTTTGCGGTCAAGAATATCCTAAAGTACCTGAATAGGACTAAGGATATGGTTCTTTCTTATGGAGGTGATGAACAGCTTGTTGTAAATGGTTACACTGATGCTAGTTGGAACACCGATCCAGATGACTCGAAGTCACAGTCTGGATACGTATTTATTTTGAATGGTGCTGCAATAAGCTGGAGGAGTGCCAAGCAGAGCATTGTGGCGAAATCTTTAACTGAATCAGAATACATAGCTGCTTCGGAGGCTACACAAGAAGGCATATGGATGAAGGAGTTCATTACTGAACTTGGCGTGGTTCCCAGTGCGTTAGACCCGATGGCCATCTACTGTGACAACACAGGTGCCATAGCTAATGCGCAGGAGCCAAGGTCACATAGCAAGCTGAAGCACATCAAGCTACGTTTTCATGCTATTCGCGAGTATGTCCAAGATGGTGACATAAAGATTTGCAAAGTACACACTGATCTGAATGTAGCAGATCCGTTGACTAAACCTCTCCCTAGAGCAAAGCATGACCAACACCAGAACGCCATGGGTGTTCGGTATATTACCATGTAATCTAGATTATTCACTCTAGTGCAAGTGGGAGACTGTTGGAGATATGCCCAAGAGGCAATAATAAAAGAGATTATTATTATATCTTTGTGTTTATGATGAATGTTTACATCCCATGCTATAATTGTATTATTAGGAAACACTAATACTTGTGTGTTTTGTAAACATAAAAGAGTCCCTGGTAAGCCTCTTGTTAAACTAGCTTGTTGATTGATTGATGATCATGGTTTCCTGATCATGGACATTGGATGTGATTAATAACAAGGTTATATCATTAGGAGAATGATGTGATGGACACACACCCATAGTAAGCGTAGCATAAGATCAAGTCATTAAGTTTGTATTGCTGTAAGCTTTGAAATACATAGTAACCTAATCCTTCGACCATGAGATTATGTTAATCACCATCACCGGATGGGTACTTTGATGACATCAAACGCCGCTCAGAATCGGGTGGTTATAAAGGTGTCATTGGGTATTCTGAAAGTATGTGTTGAAGCGCATAGACCAAGATTGGGATTTGTCCATCCATATGACGGATAGATATACTCTGGGCCCTCTCGGTGGAATGTCATCTAGATAGCTTGCAAGCATGTGACTAGGTCACAAGGGATGACATAACATGGAACGAGTAAAGAGTACTTATCAGTAACGAGGAAGAACTAGGTATGAAGATACTGACGATCAAACCTCGGATAAGTAGAATGTCGCGAGACAAAGGGAATTGTTTTCGTATGTTAATTGGTTCAATCGATCACGAAGTAATCGTTGAGTATGTGGGAGCCGTTATGGATCTCCAGATCCTGCTGATGGTTATTGATGGGAGAGGTGTCTTCATCATATCTGCATATTCACGAACCTTAGGGTGATACACTTAAGGTTCGAAGTTGTTTGAAGTAGATATGGAATTTGCGTTGGAGACCGAATGTTATTCGGAGTCTCGGAATGGATCCGGGACATCACGAGGAGATCCGGAATGGTCCGGAGAATGAGATTCATATATTGGGGATCATTTTCTAAGTTAGGAAATGTTCCGGAGTGTTTGTATGGAGATTCTAGAAGGTTTCAGAATGTTCTGGAAGGTTCTAGAGGATTTCTTGGAGTTTGCTTGAAAACCAAGAAAGGGATCAAAGAAACCAAGTGGGGCAAGACACGGATTCATGGGGGAGGAGGATTCCTCCCCCCAACCCGCCGGCCCAAGGAGGAGGGAGTCCTACTAGGTCCAACGCATCTTCGTGGCGAAGGACCTGGGCGTCAAAGCTCAAGCTACTGGTATCTGCATAAAGCAAAGTGTTAGCACAATAACACGATGTCGAGGCAAGAAAGAGTGACAATTCAGCCGATAGAATACCTTAGAGGGACTTAGCAATTGAGAAAAGTTGCTCCTCGAGCAATTTCTCCCTCTCGGCATTAGAGGCACGCAAGTCCTCTTCGTGCTTTCGCAAGTCCTCTTCGCGCTTTTGCGACTCATCTAGGGCCGCGATTGCCTTGTCGCAACTCTTTGCCTCCGCGGAAAGCTCCTTTTCAAGGGAAGCAGCATGACGAAGAAGTTCGTTATGCTCAACTGCAAAGAACAGGACGTATCATCAATCGAATCTAGAAACTTCACCAGGACAAAGACAAAGCCAAAACTAACCTTCAACAACACGATGGCGATTGTCTAGCCGTGCATGTTGTTAACCCATGTCAAGGACTTGCTCCGCCAGGCGGGCAACTTCCTTCATGATGAGATGCATCAGAAGAAAACAAAGTTCGGCAACAGCACCAAGTATATATTCGACTGCCAAAACAGCAAAAGGATGCTTACATGATCCTCCAGAGTCTCCGAAGATGACTATTGCACAGTCATCCGGGCAACCACTTGGTGTTCCCAACATGCGGGGAACTCGACGAGTTGTGCCTGGAGTGGGCCGCCAATGGAGGAGAAGAAGATCGTTCGGCCACTTCCTTGGCCTTGGAGTATGCGACTCTGGATTCCTTCACAAATTGGACATCGTCAGAGGACGACGATGTTGCTTGACTATAAAACACATCTAGCAAAACTTCAGGGAAAGCAGCTCCAAAAAGAATCTAATACAAAGTTGCCAATGTGGAACTTACCAGTCAAAATTATCAAGGTCGAAGGATTGCTCCTCCGACTCTGACGACTCCTTCGATAGTCACATCTTCTTCTGAGCAGGAGGAGCCATGGCACGCATAGTAACGGCAGGGATTGGCTCCTCTGCAGCAGCAGAAGGACCTTCCGGCATCGTCGGAGAAGTGGCGTCAGAATCCTTGCTGCGAGAACGCTTGCGAGTCCTGGTCGCTGGACTCGGGGGCTCCCTCTTCTTCTTCTTCAAGTGGGACGGTTGACTCTGACTCGTCCTCTTCATCCACTTCACGAGGGATAACCCCTTCAGGACGAGGGGGCAAATTGGGAGACACCTTCTAGTCCTACATTCAGAAGATACAATATTATATATCAAAGCATCATAAAAGGTAATCGAAAACGGAAACTACTTCACAGTATAGTTCTACCTTAGGAGGAGGGTTAGAGGCGTCGAAAGGAGGCAAGACTGGTTCGCCTGGGATAACCTCCTTGGTGGTGTATTTGGTCAGCAGTCGCACCCTCTTATCAACCTCACCCGCAGAAATGCCATCGGCAGATACGCGAGTGGCATCGTTCGCACCGGCCTAGCGGAACATGGGGTGGACTCTGGCCTGTAGAGGCTGGACACGGCGGCACAACCATGTGCGAATGAGGGCAGCGCCTCCCTCTTCTTTGCTTATGCAACTCTCGAGGTCGTAGACATGCTTATACAGCACATCCGTTTCCTCAGACTCGCCAGGCATCACGATATTCTTCCAAGAACACCTCCTCTTACACAGCGTCGCGGGGTCAAAGGGCGCGCCCGTAGTGCTCTCTGTCGGCCTTCTGGTCACGGATGTAGAACCACTTGTCTCTCCATCCTTGGACGGACGCAATGATCTTGATAACAAAGTAGGTGACAGAGGAGTCGACATGGATTTCGCAGCCTCCTATGTCATAGACTACCGAACCGGATACTGACTGGCGTTTCAGCTTAAAAAGCCTATTGAAGAGGCCAAAGTGCGGCTTGATTCTGAGCCAGCACTCACAAAGAGTAGTGAAGCAGGAGATGTGGAGAATAGAATTTGGGGACAGCTGATGCAGCTGGAGCCCATAGAAGCAAAGGAGACCCCTGAAGAAAGAATGAAGGGGAAGAGAAAGACCTCGGATGATGAATGCCAGGAACATCACCCAGAAACCAGGAGGAGGACAAGGGATTACCTCCTCACCAGGCACTCGCGAGTCATCTTCCACGGACGGAAGAACTCCATATCGACGATGAAGATGCAGCTTGGTGGGCTTGATGATGGACGCACGCCAAGCGTCATTGGTGATGCGGGTGGCCGCACCCTTCTTCTTCCCAGCACCGGCGGTGCTAGTGTCAACGGTGGCGGTACCGCCCTTCTTCTTGGTGGCGGCAATGGCGGCCACGAAACTAGTGGTGGCGCCTCCCTTCTTCTTGCCCATCTTCCGGTGGCGGTAAGAACGGAGGAAGTAACTGGGGAAGACATGGAGCTGGTCCAGTGCCGCAAAGAGAAAGTGCGCAAGGAAGCAGAGAGCAGCAACAATGGCGATGGAGGCACGAGCAAAGAAGACAGATGGGGAAATTACCATAGCTATGCTGCTACTTAACCTCCTCACAGACACCATCCAATGGCCAGCAGAAACCCTACTACACGCGTGGCGTACATCGCCATCGACACATGGCGAAGCCGAAGCACAAACCATCCCCCACTATTCCCATTACGCTTGGAAATTGAGGAGACGCAGTTAAAACAGAAGATTACGCATGCCCGGTCAAATCGAAGTCAGAAAGTGGGACCCACCACTCGTCACGTCCCGTCAAAGCCGCTCACACGGGCAACTGAGGTCATCACTTCGTCAGCACTGACGTCATTAATTTCAGCAGCAAAAGATTTCAACTACTTTAGTCCTCGCTCGATTCTTCGACTCAACCAAGCACTCGGGGGCTACTCCCATAGGGAGCGCTGGTCGTGCACCCTATGATTATCTTTATGCAGGTATATGAACATTCAGGACATACCCACCACTCGAATCTACGATTCGATTGTGAATTATGGGTTACTCCCATTGGGAGCACCGGAAGCAAATTCGACTGAAACAAGCAGCAAAAGACGACAGCAGTCGCAAAAGGTCTTTAGTCCCCGCTTGAGTCTTCGACTCAACCAGGCACTCGGGGGCTACTCCCATAGGGAGCGCTGGTCGCGCACCCTATGATTATTTGTACATCGTATTGTGTGTTGATAACATCCACACTCGAATGCTATGGCGACTCCGCCTCATACTATCCGTACAAAGAGACTATGTCTCATGGGGTACCCGAATCATCTCCGCGATGACAAAAATTCGGATGCCGCGCTAATAGCATGAAGATAAGACCTGGATAAGGCCTGGCAACGCATCTGTTGTGCACTACCAGAAACATATACATGCCTGCAGTTACGATGAACATGCCTTGACGGACGCATCGAGTACTCACACTTATACACTGGAATTCGACTCTTGTAAGACCTCGGCGGCCTGAGTCGAATTGCGCCATCACTTTTCCGAATTCGAGTCCGGGGACTCGAGTTTGAGTAGATTACGTTGTTTTGTCCTAAGGCAGTTAACTGATACCGATACATCGGATAAATCAGGCACGCAAACAGAACATTCGAAAAATGCTCAGTCATGCACTCGAAAGACTTCATAAAGTCCCTAGTCGAATCTGCAATTCCATTGGACACTCGGGGGCTACTGACATGGGTATACCCTATAGGTACTCGATTTTGGCATATACAGTCTAGATACGGCAGAAGCCCACGGTGTTGCCAAGGCCCAGTGGAGAATTCGAGTAGCCCACGGACTGTCGATTTCTTGAGAGACAAGAAGAAGCTTAAGATAGAAAGTTTAAAGGGGAAACCCTAATCTGTAACCGACTCGACCTCCTACCCGAGACCTAGCCTATCTATATAAAGGCTAGGAGGGGGCAGCGAGGAGGACAATCGCCACCCTAGTTTCCACAACTCTCGCCAGATTACATCTGCACGCCCCTGTAATCTTCGATTCCTTCGTTAATTCCAAGAGCAGACAAGCAGGAGTAGGGACCTCTACGAGGCCTGAACCTGGGTAAAACTTGCGTCCCTATGTGCTTGTTTGCGAGACAATTGATGCCTCCAGCGCTCCCTCCTTCTCCAAACCCAAGTCCATAACAATGGGCAATGACGAGTTAAACCCTCGTCAATATGTTTGCTAAAATGCATAGGCATATATAGTTTTTGTACTCCATCTATATGTTTCCTGCTTTTCTTTCAATGAGTTCCAATCATGTATGTCATATTTTTTAAACATATGGACAGGTTTTGGATAGAGGTTGATCCATTAAGCAGCGCTAAACATATCTGTGGTGTTCTACGATTAATGAATTTTGTTAGAGCTCATTGTGACAACTCAAAAGTGCATTGCCCCTGCTGCATGGGTGTGAATCATAGGTTGCTTCCTCAAAGTAAAGTGGAAGAACATTTATTTAATTTTGGGATGCTACACACGTATGTTAGATGGGTATTTCATTTTAACCATATGAACCAGGGGAAGCACATCTTTATCATTTAGATCAAGTAGGGGAAGCAGATGTTGATCATCTAAATTAACTGACAAAGGAAACTCCTGAGTATTTAGATCAACTGGAGAAGGGAGAGGAGTGGAAAAGCACAAGCTAAATGAAACAGGTTTCATTTCTGGTACTTCCACTATGCCAAATAGCAAGGTATATATATATATAATGACGAATGGTCAGCTTGTGTGTCTTCCTAGATGTTTCTCTGTAATTGTACATTATATTTTAATCTACTAATCGCAGAAGCATATAACCGAAGAGGTCTTTGATGGTAATGCCGATGACATGTGATGAGCCTGCACCTTTTTTCGATAAAGGGTGCTTTATTATTACTTAAAGATGATCATGCACCTGAGGTTATAGATCCTTCAGGAGGTTGTGGATTTGGTATGCTGCCTCTGGATGGAGTTGATTTAGGGATGCTGATAATCAGGGTGTACTTTTTATGCCGTCTAGGTAGTCTCATGATCACTAGCCCAACTAGAAAACTATTGGGCTGCACCTATGATCTCTCTAATATATGTAAAGCTATCTCATGATTAGTTTGCTACTTTTGTAGTACTGTAATCTGGACCTACTTTATTATTTGTAGAGCTTTGGTAGTAGAACTATAATTGGAAACTATTATGTGTGCGTGTGCTTTTATTGGTTCCCAAACAAAAAATATCGTCATCTTATCCTCTGCCAGCCCTTCCCCTCCCTCAATGCTCTGTGAGCTGAATCAAGAGGATAACTCGTTCTGGGAGTGGGAGTGGAACATGGGAGAAATCAGACGAAGGGAAGGAAGAGATTGGCTTAATCAAGTTTTTTATCTAGACATGGGTCCCACTTGAACTCACCCCCTAGAAACAGTTGTAGGCCACAACGTGAAAGCTGGGTGTTGAAAATTTGGACCACATGCGGGAAACAGTTCCCAGCTCCGCCCCTTAAACTTTTACTATAGAAAGTAAGTAGTAATCCTCTTTTTATCTCCCCTACCTAGCATGGCTTTATACCAACCATATAAACCACCACTAGATAGCTCCCATCCAGCAAAGGAAGCAAGTGTCGGAACCGATGCAACAATTCGTTTTCCCAATTTGCTCTGACTTGGGAGTTCTTTCTTATCTCTGATTGGTGGCTGTATTTTCTAACCTCAAAAATCGTATGTGTTTGCTTCCGATTGGGCCATACAGGGTTCTATTCGGTATGCTTTTCTCATGGAGTTCTTGCTTCTCAGATAGGTGGGGGTTAGTGCTCACCTTGGAATCACCAAATCAGGGTATTTTGCCTCCTCTACTCTGATCGATGCCATTGGTATTTCGTATGGATTGGGGATTGGGGCGTGGTCACTGTTGTTCTGATTGGGGCATTTGATTGGGTTTGATCTAGGTGTTCTTCTCTCTCTACTGACTACTATAACCTTTAATTTCTAATAGTAATGTTTAGTGCATTTTGCATCAGATTCTGTATGGAGAACTATGGGTTAGTGGTGCCCCCAGCCACTACGGACATGGATGGTCATGTCAGTTCCCTAAAAAGTTTCCTGAAAAAGGTACTGTAGTAGTATATTCCTTGTGTTCTTCCATTCTTTTTCATACTAAAAATGCTTGTCTACAACCTGGATGTATCGATGTGCTATAAAAGTTGTCTCTATCTTCATCTTGTTTTTGCGGAAGCCTCTGTGACACCATCTTCTTATTTATTTACTATAGCAGGGTAGTACATACCTACGAACGTGGGGTCCTCTAGTTGTGGTAAACAGGATGGTACACCTACATGTCGCAGGATCAAGCCAGTACCACTACTCACTAAACAAGGGCATGGCCAATGCCCAGCTATGAGGGCCCAACTTAAATATAAGGGTATTTTTATCTTAATCCACTTACCATGTTGTAATCTGATTTAGTTAGTATCCACTTGCTTTCATCCATGCTTATGAGATGTTTAGAAACATTTGTGTGATTTTATTAATTCTGGCACTATGTTTATGTGAAACTAGATCTGGATCTATCTGTCTATCTGACTGCCTCATATAGTCGTATGACCACTACTATTTTAAATAGTTGAGCTCTATTGCTATTTATGCAAATTAAAGGTGTTATTGTGGAGGCTGAGGCTGCTATGGAGGCTAGTAGATTGCAGATGCCCCCACCAAAATCGTACATCATCTACATGTCGAGGAAGCACAAACATAGTACCTAGGTGGGCAGTGACCTCTCTATGAGTGGGTATAATTCGGAAATCCACATTTTCACATGTTATGATTTTATGTGTTATTGTTATCAGCTTTATCTTTACACTTATCAGAAGTTCACAAACATAAAATTGGTTTTCTTTACATGCAATGATTATGTCTGATATTATTAGATTTACATGCTCTCTACATAATTTAACCTTTCCACTTAATTTCATTCAGTAAGATGCACCAGCTGCCCATCCCTTTGTTCTACCATCCTCTTGTTAAGCTTGTGGGTTGAAAGGGGACCATGCATGCCCTTCAAAAGGCAGAGGGAATAAAAATGGTGCATGGCCACCCTTCGCAAAGGGTGCCCATGTTATCAGGTATGGTTTCCAAGTGGTTTATAACGACTTGATGTAAGATCTTGTTTCTCACTTTTCTTGTTGTTGTCTTACTTCTCTATCAATTTTCTCATGAAGGTTGTCCCTTGTGTCGCTCGCCCCATTATAAACAATCTATGCGGAAATGATGTGGATGTCTCCCTAAAGGCGATGTGGATGTCTCCCAGGGCCCTAAAGGCCCTAAAGTATGTCAGTGAGACGATGGCCCAATTAAAGGCACACGGAATATGATGTGGATGTCTCCCAGACGATGGCCACCACCTATTTGGGTGGACGAGGTTGGTCCAAGTATGTCAGTGAGAATGATTTGGAGCAGGGGATATGGTTGCCCTTGATTATAGCAAGCCTACGTAGATACTTGCAAGTCATTGTACACTTGTTCACCTAAGGACCAAGAACAGAGTTAGTACTAACTGAATCTGCTTCTAGAATCATCAGAACTTGTGATGAATTTCTTATGAGTGACTGTTCTACACTATTGTCTTGTACTCATCATATGACTCTAACAACTTCTGTAGTCTGCTTCCCCTTATGAACTCCAAAGAAGGAATCCAGCATCAAGATGTTGGCACCGGCAGCGGTCCCAGTTCCTATAACGGCACCTGTTAACCTAATTAGGAGAAAGAATAGAGATAGTAACATAAGTTGATTGAATAATCATCATATCCTTTGATCACTATATTGGGAGTAATTGTTGTATAATAAACCATTTTACTTGTGCACATCTCATATGCCTCTTTGACCACTCTTGCAGTCCCCTTATCCACCCCCAGAAGGTAAACATCAAGCTACTTCCATCGACACCGGCACCCGCACTAGCACCTATCGACGTAAGGAGAAAGAATAGAGGTAGTAACTTAATTTGCTTGTATACTCATCATATCCTCTGATCAATGTCTTGTGAGTAACTGTTGTATAAGAGAGCATTTTTCTTGTACACATCACATATGCCTCCACCACTCCTGCAGTCAACTTGCCTACCCCTTAGAAGAAATCCACCATCAAGCTACTAGCGTCGGCACTAGTACCTGCTCCTGCACCAGCTCCCCTACAAATAACTGCATCGACACCATCTCCTACACCAGCACCAGCTACTACACTATCCCCAACATAGGCACCGACACCAACCCTAGCACCGGCACCGACACCAGCCCCAGCACAGGCATCGGCACAAGCTCCTGCATCAACCTCGGCACTACCTTGTCGCATTTTTTCCTACACATGTGTGGTCACCAGGTCACATAGGACAATGTTTGTGAGTATATGGCGGCAGATAAACTACCTTGAATCTCTTCTCCTTAAGTTTCACATTATTTAGTGCATTGCTCTTATTAATTCTACGTTTATCCCTTGCTCTGAGTCAGAAATTACCTAAGAGTGCCACAAAGCAACTCCATGCCACACGAAAGGGAATAATACTCTTCAAGATGCAGAGCAAAGGCGTGCATTAACTGGACAGATGGGCGCTTAGCCGCTACTTCTAGGTGGATCAATTTTAGGAAAGTAGCCAAACTTACCATTGGAAGAATGGTCAAGGTCGATGTATCTTGTTGCCCTGAATGTCGCACTCTAGTCATGAAGTTCCTAGCTGTATAGCTCTTTGGTCACATGCTTTCGTAATTAATTTTTCAAGGAGATATGCCCTAGAGGAAAATAATGAAAGGGTTTTATTGTCATATCTCATTAGTTCATAATAGTTTTATATCATGCTATAACTGTATTAAGCGGAAACATTGATACATGTGTGGTATATAAACAAACACAGGTACCTAGTAGCCTCTATTCAACTAGTTCATTGGGCAGATGATGATCAAGGTTTCCTGATCATGCGCTAAACAAAAGTCACTGACAATGAAGTCATATCATCTGGAATGATGTGATGGACACTTTCCACTAATGATTGTTGCAACACGATCATGCCACTTAGTTCATGTTGCAATTGTCAGAAATAGATTGTCCTAATCCTTAGACCACGAGATCTTATCAATCACTATTACCGAAGATGCTTTGACTGTATCAACCATCATCTAGTGAAAGGGTAATCATAAAGGTGCATGTTGGGTGTCCGAAGGAGCATGTAGAGGCAATATGCTTCAAGATGGGGAATTGTTCTCCTGTGTGACGGGAAGATACAACTGGGCCCACCCAATGAATTACATCCATGTTGCGCAACACATGACTAGGTCATGGGGATGGTATTTCATGGGAACAAGTAAAACAATACTTGTTGGAAACGAGATTGAACAAGGTATCATGATACTGATGATCGAATCTCGGACAAGTCTTGTATCGTGAACAAGGGAATTGGATATATCATTTCAGGTTCGACACGATGCAGATTCGTGAGTGCATAAGGGTCACATGGGCATCCTGGTCCCTCTGTTGATCATTGATATGGATCATGTCTATAGCATTCCCGAACCATAGGGAAACATGCTTAAGGGTGATACAACGCTTGGAGATCCTCTTGCGAGATGGAATCATGAAAGAGAGAGAAATTGGAATTGTTCCGAAGAGATCCGAAGTTGTTCGAAGAAAGAAGGAAAGGAAAAGGCCGAAAGGAGTTTCAGATAAATGGCAATTTAATATATGCATTTATTATATGTTAATTATGAATTAATATATACTAAATAAATATTTAAAATAAAATTTGAAGGGCAACTTTCTCATTACGCCAAATTCTCAGAGGGAATTGGCCTTGGAAAAAGCTACAATGAAAAGGAAAAAATGAAAGGAGCATAAAAAACTGCCTCTGCCGCCAGTGGGCCTTGCAGCCCACATACAAAAATGACGCGTCTGGCCAGGCGGTAGCCAAGTGAGCTGTTAGGCCTACAGTGGCCCACGACAGCAACCTCACCGCTGCATGAGCATGGGGGTGTTGATGACTGCAAGTGCACAGATCTTTTATAGCTAGTTTCGAAATAAAGATATCGATCCCACAAGGAGTAGGAGTCTAAAGTCTAATAATTCTTGAAATAGTTATTGCGATAGAAATGCTAGATAAAGTTATAAGTAACAAGATAAAATGTGAATATTGTATAAAAAGGTGTTTTTGGGTTTTGGGTATAAGAGCAATAATAAAGTAAAGAAAAATAACTTAATACAGAAAGTAAGTATCACGTATGTAAGAGAGATTGGAACTGTAGTAGGGAAAAGTGTTCCCAGGGAATAGCGGATACACCACTAGTATTGTAAAGATCTAAGATAAACATTATCATCATGAACATTCTCAACTATGTATGTGTGGTAGGAACTCCATATGTGGACAAATAGGAAACAACCGCTGCTCACATCATCCTCATAACCACAGCAGTCAGCAATCGACATCAATCAAATTACTTCATTATTAAGGGATGTAATCCCGTAGGACTTATCCCATGGCATGGATAGTGTTCCGTGAGTTTCCTCGATTTCCCAAGTTGATATGTAAGGAGTGCCAAAATCTTTATAGTCACTGTAAGTGCGAGCACGCCTCCGTCTACCAACAAGTGGTTCCCTCCATCAAGTCCCCACGAGAGACAAATATTGAGAGGTTGACTTCTCTCAACATCAAGATGTAGAGAATCTAACACATGGTCACAGGGATGAATATAATAATAGACTTTGTCTTATTTCAATCTCATACTAGGGTTTCTCCATCTCCCCAAGAACCAATGATCTACTCGGACATGGAGGCAATCAACATCATGGCAATGATAATGGAAACAATCATAGATGAATAGTACTTGTATAAATCCATAATGAGTATAGGAATTACAACAATATCTAGACAAGACATAGATGGGATGGATGGAGATGGTGGTGATGCAGCGATGGATGATGAAGATCGATGCCTTAGCCTCCCGGATCTGCGCAGGGCGAAGATGGATCCCTTGTGGATGAGTTCCCGCTCTAGATGCCTTCCGGAGGTGAGGTTTCTGCGATTTCTGGGTGTTCTGTATGTCGCCTCCTCGAACCAATTGCACGGGGTGAAACTATTTGACAAGGCGGCGGCACCAACTATACGGCCGGAGCTTTATGGGCGGAAGAGTTTCTCCCGCTGTATAATTGGTCCTTGGGCTCTCTGCCTCCTTTGTTCGCATCTGGTTTTCTTCTAGTATTATTAATATTTCCCAAATAAGCGATTTACATTGTTTTTTACTCCTTTTCTCCACAGTAGAACTGCTTCAATAATTGTATCCATTGGATCCATCATTTGTCCTGATCCTGGTGAAAACAGACATAAAATTTGCACGCGAGCGCCGTAAAATACCAAGATCCTACATCTACAATGTAAAATAATAATGTAAAACATGATGCAAATATGCACTCATCAACTTACCCAAGCTTAGACTCTTGCTCGTCCCAAGCAAGTTTTTAGCTTAATGGATGTGATCCTCATATTCATGAAGCTAAGCCGATAAAATAAATGAGGCAATTCCAGCATGTGTTTATCATGTACGATACAGGGGAATAAGTTCATGAATAGTACCTTACTCGAACCATCTGAATAGTATTGGAAGGATTCCACACCTTTAATTATCAATAGTTCATAAAAGATGAATCTCAACATAATGTAAAATAATCTGGTCCAATCGAATGAGTTAACGAGGTAGTCCCATCTGTTTTAGGATCAATGTATTCACTTGGGATTCAAAATCTCAAAAGTGTCTTTGTGTCACACTATAATACATTGTTATATGCCTATTTGCTCTTTGCACATTCGCTCTTTTTCTTATTTCTTTTTCTTTTCTTTTGCATATATGCTCACACTTTTGTTTTAAGTGGTGTGCAAAGGAGCTAGCCATATATTCCATTTCATGTAGGAATTGAAAGTTCAATGATCTCAATTATCAAATTCCAACTGTATATGAACCATTCTTATGACTTGAAGATTCTACCTCGACTTGTTCTCACTCTATTTAGATCGCACTTTCATTTTCCTTTGTTCAAGGTTTTCTTTTTCAACTTAATTGTATAGATAATGTTTCTTTGTGAATCAAATCGTAGACTTACAGCATATTGACCAAATTATGTTTATGTGTTCCATTAATACCAATGGTGTGGAAGACTCCTATTTCTATCATCAAGTGCAAGTAAAATTATACTCAAGCCTTTCATATATCAATAAAGCAAACACAAACTCAATATTGCTCCATATATAATAATAGACTCGGAATTTCATAAAAGGGATCGATTATTCCTGAAGGGAATTCTAATGATGCAAAATTTATTTCTAGTTTGAACTAATGCAAGAATAATAATAAAACTCATAAGATAGATTACAAGGTCTTAAAGATCTCCCCAAGCTTGGAATCAAGCAAGACGGGATCAAATAATCCCTTGTGATTATTTGATACCGTGATTGTTGTAGAACACTGAGGCGCCATGGCATGTAACACCTGCACAAATATTAGATAATTCCTTATGCTTGTGCAGCCTTGGATCTGTGGTGATGAACTTAACCGGCTCCACACGCCCTTTTCCATGTGGCTTGTGATCTTCTCTCTCTTGTTGAGCTTTCTTCATCGCTGCCCAGTTGATCTCCGGTGGATCATAGATGTCATGACGGACGTAGACGTCAACTACATCATGATCAGAATCATTGTTGAAGTAGCTTGGCTCAACATACTCATTGTACTTCCGGATAAACCTTTCCACCTCCTCATCATCGTCCTCCACGGACGGGCTGCTAGAGCGGTCCCTGGAAGGATCAATGAGCCCCATGGGTTTCCCATGGCCTGGGGCGGGATAGCGCATTGCTAGATTGGTTTCTATAGATTACGATTACAAAGAGAGAGAATGGCAGTATATAAGAGGGGTCAGAGGTCGGTAAAACTTGCGAGAAACACCAAATTGTCGTCCAAGAAAAGAATCCAAACGAAACAAAGAAAGAAATCACGGATTTGGAAGTAACTTGCTACATAATGACCAACTATACAGGTGCGGCCCGTATAGGTCCGGCCGTATAGTTGCTTCCGGGCAGATATTTCCAAATATCTTGAGTCCAGGTCGATTAAATCACGACTCGGAACTGACAATAACGTTTTTCTATATAAAAGAAAGATCGAACAAAACATGTCTGAGAGTTTAGCGACCAACTATATGGCCGGAATTTTTGCTCCGGTCATATAGTTAAGACCGTATAGATTCAAACACCGAAAATCAAAAGTGCCTGGGAGTTTAAAGACCAACTATACAGCAAGAATTTTTGCTCCGGTCGTATAGTTGCGACCGTATAGATATAGACACCAAAAAGCAAAACTATTTGAGAGTTCAACGACCAACTATACGGCCGGAATTTTTGCTCCGGTCGTATAGTTGCGACCATATGGGCTAAGATATCGAAAACCATTTCATAAAGATGATACAGAGAGTTTAATGACCAACTATACGACGGGAGCCCCCTCTCCGGTCGTATAGCTCCGCCCGTATAGTTGGTAAAACTCCTCTAAAACATCAGAAAAACACAAGGAATTCGAAAACAGAATTTTCAAGAGTAAAAATTGTGAAAATAAATCACTTATTTGAGTAAGAACACTTACCTTGCACTTACCACCCGTTTAATTGGGGATGAAAAGTTCCTCCCACAACAAGGACTCCTTATCTTTTGGAGGAATTGACTTTAGTTCATTAGATAATTCCCATAAACGAAAATCACCAGGACTAAAGTTCCTCTCAATAAGATTGGTGTCTTCCTAGGCAAACATGGACACTGCATCTAACATTTTTATTTCTTGCCTCTGCATAATCTGCAACTCAAATTCTTGAAGTGAAAGAATCCAACGGATCGGCCTTGGCTTATGATCTTTCCTCTCAAGGAGTTCTTTTAAGCCATCACGATCCGTGTGAACTCTTACCTTTGCATAAACTATATAGGAATGAAATTTATCACAAGATAAGAATACGGCAAACAGTTCCTTTTCTTCCTTAGGGTAATTCTTTTGAGCACCATTAAGAGTTCTACTAGCATGATGTATAATATTAAATCTACAACCAATATGTTGTCCAAGAGTTACTCCTACAGCATCATCGCTAGCTTCACATATTAAGTCAAAGGTTGTATCCCAGATAGGTGGTTTAATGATTGGAGCTCGAGTTAAATCATTTTTAAGTTTATCAAAGGCTTCAAGACACTTATCATCAAAATTAAATCTCATTCCCTTTTGCAAGTGGTTAGTCAAAGGTTTAGATATCCTAGAGAAATTTCTAATGAACCTTCTGTAAATACCCACATGACCAAGAAAACTTCTTATACCTTTAATATCCCTAGTTTGCGGCATTCTTTCTATTGCTTCAACCTTAGCTCTACCAACTTCAATTCCCTTACCTGATACCTTGTGTCCGAGGACTATACTTTCTTTGACCATAAAGTGGCACTTCTCCCAGTTTAGAAAAAGATTAGTTTTTTCACAACGCTGCAAAACTTTCTTAAGATTATCCAAGCAACTAGTAAATGAAGTTCCATAGACAGAAAAGTCATCCATAAATACCTCCATTATAAGTTCTATAAAATTAGCAAAAATAGCAGTCATGCATCGGTGAAATGTAGATGGAGCATTACATAGAACAAAAGGCATACGTCGGTAATCATGTAAACTGTAAGGACTTATGAAAGTTGTTTTAAGTTGGTCATCTGGATGAACAGCTATTTGAGAGAGACCAGAATATCCGTCCAAGTAACAAAAATGAGTATGGTTAGCTAACCTTTCTAAAGTTTGATCTATGAACGGTAATGGATAGTGATCTTTCCTAGTTTCTTTATTTAATTTCCTGAAATCTATGCACATATTGTGCCCAACAATAGTTCTAGTAGGTATTAGTTCATCGTTTTTATTAGGAACAACAGTAAAACCTCCCTTCTTTGGGACACAATGAACAGGACTTACCCAATCACTCTCTTTGACAGGATAAATTATACCTGCGTCTAGTAGGTGTACAATTTCTTTTCTTACCACTTATTTCATTTCAGGCTTCAATCTTCTATTAAATTCCACAACTAGTTTTGCACCTTCTTCCATGAATATTCGATGGACGTCTATCATGGGACTAATGCCCTTCAAGTCATCCATGGAGTACCCAAAGGCTTGGTGATTCTCCTTAAGTATCCTCATGAGTTATTCTTCTTCTTGTCCTGAAAGTTTAGCACTAATAATAATAGGGAATTTATTGGTATCATCTAAAAACCTGTATTTAAGATTATCTAGTAGAGTCTTCAACTCTAGGGGTGGTAATTCCCCGTCCCCTCTCTTTTCTGGCTCTTCAAAAGCCTCATCAGTTGTAGGTCCCAAAATAGGAAGTGAATCGAATTCATCTTCTAGTTCTTCTAGGGACTTGTCCTCCATAACTATTTCTTCATAATTTGGATCTTCATTTATTTCTTCTTCTTGATTACCAAAGAAAAGAGCTGACATTTCCTCAATAGTTCTCTCTTCCTCTTCTTCTTGTATTTGTGGAGGCCTGTCTTTAAATTTGGAAAAATGGAATTTATTTTCTGTTCCCCCAAGCTTAAGAGTCACAAAATCCTTCTTGAAATTAACATAGGCACATATATCACCCAAAAAGGTTCTTCCAAATATAATAGGGCAAAAAGTGTCAGCTGGCATATCAACAACTACAAAATCGATAGGAAAATCTTTGTTGCCAATTGTGACAGTTGCATTGTCAACTACTCCCATTGGAATTCTAAGGTTTTTATTGGCTAACATAATTGTTATATCAGTATTTTCAATTGTAGCCGGTTCTATTTATTCTTTTATTTCTAGGTAGAAATCATAAGATATAACATTAACTTTAGTGCCAAGATCACATAAACTGCAAGGAGAGGTTTCTTTAAATATGCAGGGAAGGATAGGCTTATCCACATCTTTTACTTTTGTTTTACCTTCAACCAATATGGAAGTCTCTACATCAAGTTTAACTATGTTACAGTGTGAGTACATAGCCATAATTGCTTCCTTGGTTACCTCTTCATCATTGGTTTCCTTCAGATGTTCCACAACTTCTGGCACGCTTTCCTCTTCCATCTTTTCCTGTACTGCTTTGACATGTTCATATTCAAAAATATGCTTTTGTGCAGTGTTAGGGAAAGGTACTTCATATATTGGTTCTACGGAGGCAAGTGTTGCTTTATCTTCTCGTTTCTTTTCTGGTTTGGGTGGTGGATCATACTTGACTAGACCCTCCTTTCGAGCTTTAATATGTTCTATAAAAGGTTTAACAACTTGCAACACAAGGTCTGAATCAAGATAAAGTTCTTTAAACAATTATTTAGCATGGCCTTTTTTATTATAGTCATGAATACAATAATGCTCTATTTCTATGCCTCCTTCACTTCCTAGACCAAAATTCCATGAAACTCTATGATCACGAATTCTATTAAGTAAAGCCCAAGATTTAGGTATAGGAAGATTCATAAAGGCTCCTTCCGCGAAAGAGTCTAGTTCAATTTTATTAGGTTCAATTAAACCGCCATAAAAGAAATGTAGCAAATACCATTCAGGCAAATCATGATCAGGACATAGTCGTAGTAAATCTCTAAATCTAATATAAGCTCTTACTAGTCCTTCACTAGAACGATTCTTCCAAGTCATTATAAGACGCCTGATTCCAAAGATTTTGATAATGGATAATATTTTGATAGAAATTCACATGCTAAATTATCCCAAGTAGTAATGGCTTCAGGGGGTAGAGATCTATACCATGAGAGAGCTGTACTTGTCAAAGTTTGACTAAAAAGTTTAACCCTTACCTCATCAGCGGTATATCCCATCAATAGAAAAGTGCCACTTATATCTTTAAAACATGCAATATGCTCATATGGATCAGGATCTTCTTCATCTCTAGTAAATTGCTTCTTATGTAGAATACGGAGTAGCAGAGGATTTATTTAAAACCCCTTTTTCTTCTCATTGGAGTTGTCTCCTTTATAAATATCAAAGGGCTTCCCAAAGTGGTTGAGTGGGTTAGCACTAGTCATATGCTCAAACTCCATCATGTTGGTGGAAACCTGTAAATGCAAACAAAATTTAGCAAGACAAAAATAAATAAGCAAAAACTAAAAGACCTAAAGCGCTTAGCTCCCCGGCAACGGTGCCAGAAAATACCTTGATGACTAAAAGTGCACAGATTGTTTGTAGCTAGTATGGAAATAAAGATATCGATCCCACGGGGACCAGGAGTTTGATGTCTAATAATCCTTGAAATAGTTATTGTGATAGAAATGCTAGATAAAGTTCTAAGTAACAAGATAAAATGTGAGTATTGTGTAAATTGTGTTTTTGGGTTTTGGGTATAAGAGCAATAATAAAGTAAAGCAAAGTAACTTAATATAGAAAGTAAGTATCGCGTATGTAAGAGAGATTGGAACTGCAGTAGGGAAAAAGCATTCTCAGGGAATAGCGGATACACCACTAGTATTGTAAAGATCTAAGATAAAGATTATCATCATGAACATTCTCAACTATGTATGTGTGGGAGGAACTCTGTATGTGGACGAATAGGAAACAACCGCTGCTCACATCATCCTCATAACCACATCAGTCAGCAATCGACATCAATCGAATTACTGTGCTATTAAGGGACGTAATCTCGTAGGACGTATCCCATTGCATGGATAGTGTTCCGTGAGTTTCCTCGATTTCCCAAGTTGATACGTAAAGAGTGTCATAAGCTTTATAGTCACTGTAACTGCTAGCACGCCTCCTTCTACCAACAAGTAGCTCCCTCCATCAAGTCCCCAAGAGAGGCAAATATTGAGAGGTCGACTTCTCTCAACATCAAGATGTAGAGAATATAACACATGGTCACAGCGATGAATATCATAATATACTTTATCTTATTTCAATCTCATACTAGGGTTTCTCCATCTCCCCAAGAACTAATAATCTACTCAGACATGGAGGCAATATCATCATTGCAATGATAATGGAAACAACCATAGAGGAATAGTACTTGTATAAATCCACAACGAGTATAGGAATTACAACAAGATCTAGACAAGACGTAGATGGGATGGATGGAGATGCTGGTGATGCAGCGGTGGATGATGAAGATCGATGCCTTAGCCTCTCGGATCTGCGCAGGGCAAAGATGGATCCCTTGTGGATGAGTTCCCCCTCTAGATGCCTTCCAGAGGTGAGGTTTCTGCGATTTCTGGTTGTTTTGTATGTTGTCTCCTTGAACCAATTGCACGGGGTGAAACTATTTGACGAGGCGGAGATGGCGCCAACTATACGGCCAGAGCTATACGGGCGGAAGAGCTGCTCATGCCGTATAGTTTGTAGTTGGGCTCTCTTCCTCCTTTGTTCGCTTCTGTTATTCTTCTAGTATTATTAATATTTCCCAAATAAGCGATTTATGTTGTTTTTGACTCCTTTTCTCCACAGTACAACTGCTTCAATAATTGTATCCATTGGATCCATCATCTGTCCTGATCCTGGTGAAAACAGACATAAAATGTGTGCACGAGCGTTGTTAAATACCAAGATCCTACATCTACAATGCAAAATAATAATGTAAAACATGATGAAAATATGCACTGAGCAGGTGCCAGCCAGGCCGCAGCATGCAAGGCAAGCCACCTGGCCTCAGCTGGTCGTGGGGGAGGGAGCTGGGTTGATGGGCTAGTGCGTGCCAGGACTCCCTAGGCGGGTTGCTGCCACGCGGGGGGTAGGCGGGCACATGGGTGTGACGCGACCAAGGCCCACCCGGCCGGCGCTGACCAGGCTACTGTGTCGCACTGCTTGTTGGGCTAATTTTTGGCCCAGCCGGCTGTGTGATCTATTTCCTTGTTATTTCCTTTGACTATTAGTCCCATATGGCTAACCTAATTGGGAGGGCACACCCCCATCCTCCTATGTAAAGGGGTTCCCATGGGAGGACTAAAATACACAACCGAATAAGATACTCTCAGAGGCTAGAATATCCCCCCTCTCTCTTAGTTGCCTTCCCCGTGGCATGGTCCCAAGTAAGTATTGTACACGCAAAGTCAACGCATATGTGGCACGCTGTTGTGCTATAGGGATTCCGCCAGGAGGTCTACTTCCGCAACTCCAACAGGGATCAAGGAGTTCAAGAGTCGTTGTATTGCACCATATGGGTGTGATAACTCGGGGGAGCTACACTTGTAGCGACCGGGTCATCGTACAAGGACCTGGACAAGGGGTGACGTGCGAGGATCTTCACGACCTTGAGGTCGGACCGGTACGACTACATCACCCATGCTCCTGCATGATCATAACACTCTCATGGTATTCAATGGTATGCTACTACTATCTTCCTCCATTACTGCATTACTTCTAGATAGATCCTTGGGCATTTAGGGTGTTCCGCGTAGTTAAATTTTTGTTATCTGCTACAGAAACCCTAAAGTGGTATCAGATCCTGATCTATGGTTAGTATGCTAGTACGGATAGACACATGCAAAGTGTGGGCATAGATACTTTAGTTGTTACCTTCCCATGTGTATTTGTTTATATCGCGGTACCGTGAGATGAAGCATCCCGGACCGACCTTACGCGTGATCTTATGCGAGACTGGTTCCACACTCGACATACGGCTTGTACAGTATTAGTGGCTAGCGGGTGGTTGTCTCTCTCACAGTAGTTGATATCGCATCTACAACGGAAGGCCCCGAAGGGGGTGTAGTAGTGACAACTATTGTATCCATGTTATGGTTGGAAGTTCGTAGGTAGAAACGGTTCTGTCATGAAAATTCTAATAGCCATGTAAAATATGCAATAGATAGAGTAGAGGCGTCTAACTTTATATTGCAGGGAAGGCTTTGTGATGTGATATGGTTGCATGTCGTGAAAAGGTAAGGTGGTTTACTTTTCCTATTGCTAAGTCGTGTAGTAGTAATCATCGCGATGATGAACGACAAGACTAATGGCGTTATGGACATGGTGCCAAGCTAGAGCACCTGATGGAGATCATGGAGAGGGAAGACAACCATGTCACGTCACATATGATTAGATATGATTTAATCTTTGTTTACATCTTATTTGAAGTGCTGGTATTAGATACACAACGATAGCATTTAAATAGGATGATCCCTAATTAAATATCTATGAAAAAGTGTTCTCCCTTAGTGTGCACCACCAAGAAAGTTCTCCGTTATGAGGCAGGCCATGACGATCGGGTGTCAGACATATCTGCGTTCGCATACAATGGGTGTAAGCCATATTACACAGCCAATACACTAAGGTTGAGTTGGCGAGCCTAGCATATGTTGATATGGCCACGGAGCACAGCGGTCGAAAGATCAAACACGACTCACATGGATGATGTGATCGACTGATAAAGTCCACCCTAGCACCAACATCAAAGGCCATGATGATCAGGGATGATGTGGAGAAAAGGGGTCGTGTAATCACTAAAACTTCCTTTAGAGATGATAGTTTGAGTGGGAGTTTGTTTGAACTCCATATTATGCACTTGGTCTAAGTACTTTTGCAAATGTCTTGTAGATTACGGCTATTGCCTTAGTTTAGGACATGTTTAGTCCATTAATGAATGGAAGAGAAACTTAAGTTAGATGGGTCGATTTTCATCGACTAGTACCAATGCTTTAGTAGGATCCTCATAGAAAATCATCTCCTCTATATCGTTTGTGAACCGCTGGAACATTTTCCTAATGAATCCGACAGTAGAGAAGATACGACTCTTACCTTCACCAAGGTCGAACCCAAAAGATGGGATCATCGTCAACTGAAAGTGAATATATGATATACAAGGAATAAATGTTTCCATGAAACGCTTATGCAGGAGTATTGGAGACTTGATCTTGTTTTATTGAAAACAGGACCCTCTGCATGAACCTTGCACAATGGAACGAGGCACTGATGGCATCATGATGTCAAGCAAGTTAGTTCATGGCCGACAACTCTCCTTCCCTTGAAGTTTATCATTAGGATTAGTAGATTTGAATGAACGCTTTGTAATGAAGTTTGTGAAACTTATTAGTGTGTCTTTCTTATTGTAAGACGGTCATTCATATTAATAAGGAACAATTCAGTTCTTCTATTTTTATGAATGGTCTTCTTTATGATTCATATTGGGATTATAAACAAGTTATTCTAATCTTTATCCTTATGATAAACTGACATTTATGAAAATTTCCAAAATATATTCAAGTTCAAATATTGAATAACACTATTGTTTAAGTCATCGTGGTTACTACATGTTTTTCATGTTTATGAAAATCAGGGTCTTAGATATTTGATCTAGAGACTTTGCAAAACCATGTCTCGTTGGGAAGAATGACTAAAAGTCCGCATTCTGGTAAAAGGGTGATATGCGAAGAATTGTTGAATGTTATACATATGATGTATTGCATTTTCAACAGATAGTGAAAATCATTATTTTGGTGAGTTTAAGTGAATAAGTGTATTTACTTAAACAAAACACAAGTTTGAGACAATTTTAATTGTTCAAATGATTTCAGAATGAAATGGATATAAGATTAACAAGAATTCCAAAGTCTTTGCGATTTGATCCAAGTGATTTCGAATTCAATTTAATAAAAAATTGGCATATAAGGGACTTGTGAAAACAATTTCACGAATTATGATGATTGGACTGATAAAAAATTATTGATATGTATGAAACATCATAATCATAGTATACAAGATACATATGGCCCAAATGATCTTTGAATGGTTTAACGTTAGGAATTAGAGTTAGAGATTGAATTAGTAAACAAAAAAAAGTATTAGGAACATCTGAAGATTTGCGGAAATAGCACCATATGAGATATGGCAAGCTCAAGTTTCTAGAGACGTCGATAGTTCAAGATCATTGCGAATAGTAAGTCTTTGTGGTACATTCATAGTAAGACTATGAATACAAATTCCAAACGAATACCGAAGAAGACAAAGCTTTTTTTTGTCTCGGTGAGGTACTTCTTTGAGAAAGTGTCTTCTTATAGAAGTGTTAGTGGAAGGGTATAGGTGTAAGCTAAGGTTTGACCTTACCTTGAATTGTTAAGAATGTAGAATGAAACATGTTTAGTTAAACAAACTTTACAAATAGAGGGAAACTATAATGATGTGATCATAAGTGTTTCAGCTAATACTTTATGAATGTAGGATTCAAGAACATGTCCTGCCATTTACCGAATTCCATTCTTGATTCACTTGTCCTATTATTGGAATAAGACATACCTATGAACTACAAAGAAAGATAGATGGACCCAAGTACGAGAAATGACCTAGAGTCATGAAATTAGCAAAAGACTGATCAAAACTGCAAAGTCTTAAAAAGGTTTGAACAAAAGGTTGTAACTAGTACAACAAGGAAGTTTTGGCCAATCCAGTATTGCTAAAAGTCTTGTAGCAGAAAATTCTCGATTTGATGTAAGATCAAAGATTTTTGGATTTGCCAGGATTATCAAGAGAAGTCTGCAAGTTGAGTGGGAGCTAATAGGTTTTCCAAAACAGAATATGTGGACAACATATTTGAGTGGGAGATGAGTATCATTGTAGAATATCAAATATTGGTGAAATATGTGAGTGGGAGCATGACAATGTTCTAGAATATGTAATCGACATATTAGTGAACAATGTATTTGGTATTAGGAATGATTAGATCATTAGATGGATGAAATAAACATGAATTAAATATAGTGGATCTATTTGATTGGATCAGGATGTTTAATGAACATTAAAATGTTAAAATGCTTGGAGAATTCTGAAAGTGTTCAGAAGGACCTAGTTGAGATTCTAAAAAGAGGTAAGAATGGATTCAAGAAAGAATTGGTTCTCACTTGAAAATTTAGGAGAACTATTGAGTAATGACTCGATATTTATGACAATGGTTAAGATAGGGAAAAGGGATGCACTGCATCAACTATGCATTAGCCATAGTTTTTCCAAGGTAAAATACATGTTGTTTATACTTGACATAATATGACCCTTGTTCTTAGATATAAAGAACAAAGATTCTAGAGTAATTTCTGAATCACTGAATCAGAGTTAAGTTTGAACGCAACAAAAGCGTGGCTGGACATCAAAGTGAAAGTTTTGCACTTTGATTGAAATCTACATAGATACAGAATTATTAGGGTACTTTAATGTTAGCAAGAATAATTTTGGTCTAGAGAAAGTTCGACTTTCGACTAAGTGTGTTTTAAAGTTATATATGACATCTTGAAAGTTCTATTGACTAATAGATCGTCATTGGATATAATAGAAAACAGAAGTCTCACTTTATCACCAAAATGCTAAAACACATTATATAATAACGGTGTGAATGTCAAACAGTTGACATTAATGATTTGCAAAATAGGACCTTATGATTCTAGTGAAACATATTTGGGAAAGGAAGTCCTCCATGAGCAAGCATGATCAATAAACACATATGAGATATGGTTTATGATTAGTAGCAATGCAGCTAGATTATTTGTACTCTATTGTAAGTGGGAGACTTAAGGAGATATTCCCTAGAGGCAACTAATAAAGGGATTTATATTTTTGTACCCTCGGTTCGTTAGTTGTACTCAGTTTTCCCCAGCCGCTTAACTTTTCCCCCCTTTTGCCCATCTTCTTGTATGAAACTCTCACACGTCCTAAAAACTCGTTGTCCGTCAGTCTTGCCGTTACATGCTGACAAGTGGGGCCACATTCAGTCAGGTCCCGTAGTGGACCCTCGCCATTATGTGCTCACAAGTAGGGCCACGTTCTGTCGGGTCCCGTAGTGTACCCTTCTCGTTACATGCTAACAAGTGGGGTCGCGTTCAGTCGGTTCCCGTAGTGGACACTTCTCTCCACTTATCTAGATCAGCATTGGACCCACAGCTTATCCACGTGAGCATCGGACCCACATCTTAACCAGGTTGGCATTGCAAGATGGGACCCCGAGCCAGCCACGTGCCTGAGCCAGTGTCGTTGCCTCCCCTTTCTTCTTCTTCTCTCGCAACGGTGGCCCTTTGTCTAGCTTCATTTTCATATAGTGAAATGTAATGCATATATGAAAATTATACGAAAATTATACACCTTTGAACTCTTTGAAATCACACTTAGGACATGATAATGTTGTGCTAATAAAATCGTGATCATTTATCATTTCCATGGAGTGAAATATAATGCATAAACTTGCGTATACAAAAATTATAAACCTTTGAACACTTTGAAATCACACTTAATACATGATAGTGTGTGATAACAAATTTTTTGAGAGATTATCATTTTCTCCCCCATTTAAAGTACCAGTGGAATGTAATGCATAAACTTGCATATATGAAAATTATACACCTTTGAACTCTTTGAAATTGCACTTAATACGTGATAATGTTGTGCTAAGAAAATCTTGAGAGATTATCATTTTCATATAGTGGAATGTAATGCATAAACTTGCGTATACGAAACTTATACACCTTTGAACTCTTTGAAATCGCACTTAGGACATGATAATGTTGTGCTAATAAAATCCTGATAATTTATCATTTCCTTAGAGTGAAATATAATGCATAAACTTGTGTATACGAAAATTTTAAACCTTTGAACACTACGAAATCACACTTAATAACGAGATAATGATGTGCTAACAAAATTTTGATAGATTATCATTTTCTCCCCCATTTTCATAGAGTGGAATGTAATGTATAAACTTACATATACGAAAATTATACACATTTGAACTCTTTGAAATCACACTTAATATGTGATAATATTGTGCTAAGAAAATCTTGAGAGATTATCATTTTCATAGAGTGGAATGTAATGCACAAATTATACACCTTTGAACACTTTCCCTTCAAATTATATTCAAATTCATTTGTTTATGGATTTAAAGTACTAGTGGAAAACTCGTTATTTTGCATGGATAGTGGGGTGCCCCCCGACGGATATAGGGGTTATCATGTCCGCTTATTCATAGAGGATCAACGGTTGATGAGCATGATCCGCGTGACAACTGTCTCAACCAATCAGATCGTAGCAGCCAATATGAGCATAGGTGTGAAAGATTGTGACTAAGAGAGGGGAAAACTGAGTAGAACTTAAGAACCAAGGGAACAACTAAGTAGAACTTAAAAACCAAGGGCAGGACTGACAAAGGGATTAAAATATAAAATAGGAAGAGATTTAAAAATGGAAAATGCGTCATTTATACAATAAAATACATCTTGGCATACATCAAACTATTTACAATTCAAATGTACAGCAGTTTGACAATTATTGCGTCATTCAGATAAACTATGTTTTAGGGAGGGGTGTTTTGGGAAGAGGCTTGAGTAGAAAGTCATGAACCTTCATAGATAGTAGGTGATTTGAGAAGTGGTGATTTGGGTTAAAACTTTGTTTTATATACATTTCTTATGGTGGCAGGTCACATAATAAGACTCCCTGGGTAGATGCCACTATGGTTTAATCCTTTTGAATTTGTTGTGCATAAAATGACTCAATTTGCTAGCTAAGACCCATTCGTTGACTCTCTGTTGACCACCCACCGGAGGGTAAAACTGAGTATATTGCATACGAGAGTGTTAGTACTGGATGGCAAAACTGGGTACAACCAAACTGCCAGTGTTGCACTCGAGGGAAAAAATTGAGCACAACTAAGTCGTCGGGGTTACATACGAGGGAAAAAAGGTGACTCACGGTATGCACGTGTGGTGCACAGGATGGTAGCGGACACGTGTGTCCGTGCACGGTGCAATAGCGTACGCGGTTACACGGTGCACGGTGGTGCAACAAAACATCGCTTCCCTTCTCCTTTATAGAGGCCTCCTCACTCTCACTCATCACTCACTCGCTCACTCAACCGTTTCCACTGTCCCATCACCTTCTGCAAATCCCCAAGAAAACTCCAACCACGCCGGTGATGGACAAGAACGCCGCGGTGGCCATTGGCGCCTCGAAGGCCACCAGCGAGGAGGCCCCCGTCCCTGTACAGGCCCCCGTCGAGGCATCGAAGGCAGCCGCCGTCCCCGTCCAGACCCCCGTCCCCTCTTCCACCATAGCCACCAGCGAGAAGGCCCCCGCCAGTCTCGGGCAGATCCCGCACAGCTGGGACCGCTATGAGGAGATTGAATACATAAGGCCAGAGAACCCCTACGACACCAGCATCACCGACCCATGTTCGGAGGTAACTAGGTTTTTCTCCCCTTCCCTTTTTCTTCTCCCATTCCCATCATTAGATGCTAGATTGTATGTTATTAGGGTTCGGCTGTTCGTATTTTTATAGTAGCAAATCCTCTTGTGTTAGATCTTGTATTTCGATGAATACCCTTGTTCATATTTGAATCCCTCTGTTCGTAGTTGGGATCAGTATTAAATTTGGTTTGAGATATGGGGAATGGGGAATAATCAGGTGATCTCAATATGTTAATTTATGCAAATAATCAATCTTGATAATCAAGGTATCTCAATCATGTCCTTATTGCACTCTACAGTTTTTTCTAACAGGAGGATAGCAGCGACGTCTATAGCAACGATGATTCCAAGGACACCAAGACTCGTCATGTGCTGAGTAGGCTGAAGTCCAGCTAGTACGACAACTTCTTCGCGGCGACGTCTATAGGTGCCCCTTCTGCACCACCAGGAGGCTCCATGCCACCAACTTCAACTCCCTCATGCAGCATGCTGAGGACGTGAGGACCTGCAGAGAGTCCGTGAATGTCTACGGCTTCAGAGCCAAGCACCAGGCGCTCGGCCTTCACCTCCATAACCTTCAGAAGGTGGCCATCAAGGAGGGTCGCATGCCCCCGATCAAGCCCAAGGCGCCCAAGGTCAAGGGACTGGGTAGCAAGAATTTGAGGAGGCACCAGAGGGAGGAGGTGGAGTCCCTCCTGGCGGGGGCCATGAGGGGCCACTGATCTTGTGATGTTGGTGCTACTGTAAAGTAGCTTCTTTTGTTTTGTCTGTGTTGAACTTGTCCGCAGCTGCTGCTGAGCAGCCTAATTGTCGAACCTCGTTCAGTACCATACTATATATCCTATATTAGCTGCTTTATCTACATCTACTCTATTTACTGAATTTATTTATGGTGCTGGTTAGATTTGTTGTTCTAGATTTGCTAGCAGATTGGGGAAAAACAAGGGCCAAAAGGAACAATGAATGAAGATAGAAGCTGCTCTTGATTCGCTACCTTTTTGGGAAAAAAACACATCTGTTAGTGAGAGAGAAGGGAAAATTCGCTCTTAAAAAGGCGAATCATAAAAATAACAAAAAATAAAACTTCCAATTTAGGAGACATGGCGCATGTAACCACCAAACGTGCCCCACATGGTCCCAACACCACGTCCCCCATAACGCGTTCCCAACAAACCTGCCCCACACAGTCCCACATGGCGCGGCCCCACGTGTCAGCATAACGCATTCTTGACCAAACGACCCCATGTGGTCCCACACTGCGCGGCCCCACACATCAGCCAACGGTCAACCTAACGGCAGCTTCCATTCGAGCTCTTTGATGGGTTTCCGAGAAGGAGAGTTGCAAAAGTGAAGAAAAGTTAAGCGGCTGGGGAAAACTAAGTACAACTAACGAACCAGGGGCACGAAAATATAAATACCAATAATAAAAGGGTTTTATTGTCATATCTCATTAGTTCATAATAGTTTTATATCATGCTATAACTGTATCAAGTGGAAACATTGATACAGGTGTGGTATATAAACAAACACAGGTCCCTAGTAGCCTCTATTCAACTAGTTCATTGGGCAGACGATGATCAAGATTTCCTGATCATGGGCTAAACAAAAGTCACTGACAATGAAGTCATATCATCTGGAAAGATGTGATGGACACTTCCCACTAATGATTGTTGCAACACGATCATGTCACTTAGTTCATGTTGCAATTGGTAGAAACAGATTGTCTTAATCCTTAGATCGTGAGATCTTATCAATCACTATTACTGGAGGATGCTTTGACTGTATCAACCGTCATCTCGTGAAAGGGTGATCATAAAGGTGCATGTTGGGTGTCCGAAGGAGTAGGTAGAGGCAATATGCTTCAAGATCTGGAATTGTTCTCCTGTGTGACAGGAAGATACAACCGGGCGCACTCAGTGAATTACATCCATGTTGTGCAACACATGACTAGGTCATGGGGATGGTATTTCACGAGAACGAGTAAAATAGTACTTGTTGGAAACGAGATTGAACAAGGTATCGTGATACTGATGATCGAATCTCTGACAAGTCTTGTATCGTGAACAAGGGAATTGGATATATCGTTTCAGGTTCGACATGATGGAGATTCATGGAGTGCATAGGGGTCACATGGGTATCCCGGTCCCTTTGTTGATCATTGATATGGATCATATCTATAGCATTCTCGAACCGTAGGGAAAACGCTTAAGGGCGGTATGATGCTTGGAGATCCTCTTGTGAGATGGAATCATCAAAGAGAGAGAAATCAGAATCGTTCTGGAGAGATCCGAAGTTGTTCAGAGAAAGAAGGAAAGGAAAATCCGAAAGGAGTTTCAGATAAATGGAAATTTAATATATGACTTTATTATATGTTAATTATGAATTAATATATACTAAATAAATATTTAAATTCAAATTTGTAGGGAAACTTTCTCATAGGACAAAATCCTGGAGAGAATTGGCCCTGGAGAAAGCTACCATGAAAAAGAAAAAGGAAAGCAGCTGAAAAAACTGCCTCTTTCACCGGTGGGCTTTGCAGCACACATAAGGCGAAGGCGATGCAGCGTGCCGCCAGCGGCAGCCAGCTGGAGCCACGCTGGCCCACCAGTGCAGCCCTACAGGTTGCGTGCGTGTGGGGGTGCCAGCCGAGCCACAGCAGGAAAGACGACCCACCCGGCCTCAGCTGGTCGCGGGGGAGGGCAATGGGTTGAGGGTCTAGCGTGCTAGGCCAGCCCAGGCGGGTTGCTGCCACACAGGAGGGGGTAGGCGGGTGGGCCGCGACCAAGGCCCACCTGGCCAGTGCTGACCAGGCTATTGTGTGGCACTGCTTGTTGGGATGATTTTTGGACTAGCCGGATGTGTGATCTATTTCCTGATTATTTCCTTTGACTATCAATCCCATATTGCTAACCTAATGGGGAGGGGGTACACCCCTCCCCCTCCTCCTATATAAATGGGTGCCCATGGGAGGACTAAAATACACAACCGTATAAGATATTCTATGAGGCCAGAATATCCCTCCCCTTCTCTCTCTTAGTTGCCTTCTTCGTGTCGCGGTCCCAAGTAAGGACTGTACACGCAAAGTCAATGCATCTGTGGCACGTTGTTGTGCTGCAGGGATTTTGCCAGGAGGTCTACTTCCACAACCCCAACAGGGATAAAGGAGTTCGGGAGTCGTTGTATTGCATCGTATGTGTGTGATAACTCAGGGGAGCTGCACTTGTAGTGACTGAGCCATCATACAAGGACCTAGACAAGGGGTGACGTGCGCGAAGCTTCGTGACCTTGAGGTCAGACAGGTACGACTACATCATCCACGCTCCTGCATGAGTGTAACACTCTCTCGGTTTTCAAGGGTATGTTACTACTATCTTCCTCTGTTAGCGCATTACTTATAGATAGATCCTTGGGTATTCAGGGTGTTCCGCTAGTTAAATTTTTGTTAACTACTGTGGAAACCCTACAATTTTGTGGTTGTCTTATCTCCACTAATCATATATGGGTGGTAAAACTATGACGATCTCTTGCTGGATTGGAGGTATGACTAGTATGTACTGGTATGGTATATATGTACCTATATGACCAACTATTATGACAATAATTGTGTTCCATCTTAATTTATATTTTGGCCATGAGCTGCTGAGGAATAAGTAGATTGAACTCAGAGGGGCAAACTGACCATGCACAACAACTGATTTTCTCTGAACCATTTTTATACTCCCTCCGGTTCATATTAGTTTTCTAAACTTTTTTTAGATACAAATGAATCTAGTCTAAATACTAACTAGATACATATGAATATTGACAAATTTGAGAATATTAATATGGACTGGAGGGGGTACATGAATATCTGTCAAAAGAACTACTCCCTCGGTCTAGAAGTAAGTCACTTGGGATTGTCTAGATTTATATGTATCTATACACTTAAACATGTTTAGATACATTCAAATTTAGATAAATCTGACTCACTTATTTGTGGACAGGGGGAGTATCACTTCATTTTCCTCCCTTGTAGACGTATTTTTTTAAGTCTAGCTGAGCCACAAACACAATGCAGTTTTTACTAACGAGCAGATGAAAGCTAGCCCATTCGGTCCCTCTTTAGCCCAAAGTCTTCTAATTCACCCTTTTCGGGGTCAAGGGACTATTAAGCACAGCCTAGTGAAATTTGAGAATGGACCCCATGGAGCATACCACATGGAGTATAGCCCATGTAGAATAGCCAAAAATAATTCAATTCGTCCTTTTGGGTATTTCCCCACATATTAAAAAAACTTTGTCAACCCATGTTTTTAATATACTACTCCATTATGTTGCATTTAATAAATAGATATGCTAGGAGTGTTGTCCTATTATTTTAGAAGAGATAAACATGGAAATAAAAAATCTTTTTAAGAAGACTAATACATAAGTTAAATGTACTAATAAATCTTTAATGATATCTTTTCTAGAAAAATGGTTGGCTTAGTGGCTACGCACTTAGTTTATATCTATTAAAAGTCTTCAGTTCGAATCCTCTGTGCGTACATATCTTGGGTTTACCTTTTTTGTAGCAATATTGCTTTACGGTGAGGCTGACATCACGGACCCACTGTAGCATCCCTCAAATTTAATGGGCATATTTGAAAAAAAGTTAAGTACTTGTATAGAGAGGCTAGCATCAGGGACCTACCAGCCAGGACATACATGGATGCATCCAGATATGTTAAGAATATCGAGATAACATACGCGACCAAAAGAAAAAAGTTCAGCATGCACATGTTTCTTCTAATGAGAGGCTGACATGTGGGACCCAGTAGCCTGATAAATGACTGATGCAGCGAGCAACGTTATCGAGTTCATATCAGGGAGGCATGAGCCAAAGAAAAAAAGTCCACCATGCACACGTTTATTCTAATGAGAGGTGGACATGTGAGACCCAGCAGCCTGAATAAATGGTTGATGTAGCAATATTGCTTTACTGTGAGGCTAACATCACGGACTCACTGCAGCGTCCCTCAAATTTAATGGGCGCATTTAAAAAAGTTAATTACTTGTACAGAGAGACTGGCATCAGGGACCCACCAGCCAGGACATACACGGCAGCATCGAGATATGTTAAAAATGCACATGTTTCTTCTAATGAGAGGCTGACATATGGGACCAAGCAGCCTAGATAAACGGCTCATGCAGCGAGCAATATTATCGAGTTCACATCAGGGAGGTGATGAGTGCATAATTGCATCATGTTTTATATTATTAGTTTGCATTTTAGTTATAGGATCTTGGTATTTTACGGTGTTCGCGCGCATATTTTATGTCTGTTTTCACCAGGATCAGGACAGATGATGGATACAATTCTTGGAGAAGTTGTACTGGGAGAAAAGGAGTCAAAAACAATGTAAATTTCTTATTTGGGAAATATCAATAACACCTGAAGAAAACCCGAAGCGATCGAGACGTCCAGAGAGTTTGACGACCAACTATACGGCGGGAATAAAATTCCGGTCGTATAGTTGGCGCCGCCATAGCCTCCTCAAATAGTTTCACCCCATGCACCTAGATCACAGAGACGACATACAGAATAACCAGAAATCACCAAAACCTCACCTTCAAAAGGCATCTGGAGGGAGAACTCGTCCACCAGGGGTCCATCTTCGCCCTGCGCATATCCGGGAGGCTAAGGCATCGATCTTCATAATCAACCTCTACATCACTACCATCTCCATCCCATCTACATCTTGTCTAGATCTTGTTGTAATTTCATACTCATTGTGGATTTACACAAGTACTATTCATCTATGATAGATTCCATTGTTATTGCCATGATGTTGATTGCCTCCATGTCTGAGTAGATCATTAGTTCTTAGGGAGATGGAGAAACCCTAGTATGAGATTGAAATAAGATAAAGTTTATTATGATATTCATCGCTGTGACCATGTGTTAGATTGTCTTCATCTTGATGTTGGGAGAAGTCGACCTCTCAATATTTGCCTCTTATGGGGACTTGATGGAGGGAACTACTTGTTGGTAGACAGAGGTGTGTTAACACTTACAGTGACTATAAAGTTGTTGGCACCCCTTACTTATCAATTTAAGAACCAAGGAAACTCATGGAACACTATCCATGCCATGGGATATGTCCCTTAATAGCGCGGTAATTCGATTAATGTCGATTGCTGACTGTTGTGGTTATGAGGATGATGTGAGCAGTGGTTGCTGCCTATTTGTCCAAATACGGAGTTCCTCCCACACATACACAGTTGAGAATGTTCATCATAATAATATGTACCTTAGTTCCCTATAATGCTAGTGGTATATCCGCTACTCCCAGAGAACACCTTTTTCCCTTGTGCAGTTCCAATATCTTTTACATACGCGATACTTACTTTCTATGTTCAGTTGTTTTACTTTACTTATTGTTTCTCTTATACCAAAAACCCAAAAAAAATCTTTTTACACAATATTCGTATTTTATCTTGTTACTTAGAACTTTATTTAGCATTTCTATTTCAGTATTTAATTCAAGAGTTATTAGACTTCAGACTCCTGCTCCCTGTGGGATCGGTATCTTTATTTTGAAACTAGCTACAAATGATCTGTGCACTTGCAGTCATCAAGCTATTTTCTAGCACCGTTGTCGGGGAGCTAAGCGATGTAGGTCTTTTTTTGTCTTGCTAAGTTTTGTTTTGAGTTACAGGTTTCCACCAACATGATGGAGTTTGAGCATATGACTAGTGCTAACCCACTTAGCCACTTTGGGAAGCCCTATAATCTTTATAAAAGAGACAACTCCAACGAGAAGACAAGGGGGTTTGACATAAATCCTCTACTACTTGGTATTCTACACAAGAAGGAATTTACTAGAGATGAAGAAGATCTTGATCCATATGAGCATATTGCATGTTTCAAAGATATATGTGGCACTTTCCAATTACCGGGATATACCACTAATGAGGTAAGTGTTAAACTTTTTAGTTAAACTTTGACTAGTACACCTCTCTCATGGTATAGATCTCTACCCCCAGAAGCCACTACTAGTTGGGATAATTTAGCCTATGAGTTTCTAGCAAAATATTATCCATTATCAAAATCTTTTGGAGTCAGGCATCTTATAATGACTTGGAGGAACCATCCTAATGAAGGACTGGTAAGAGCTTATATTAGATTTAAAGATTTACTTAATCAATGTCATCATCATGATTTGCATGAATGGTATTTATTGCATATCTTTTATGGCGGTATAATTGAACCTAATAAAATTGAACTAGACTCTTTCATGGAAGGAGCCTTTATGAATCTTCCTATAACTAAAGCTTGGACTTTACTTAATAGAATTCGCGATCATAGAGTTTCATGGAACTTTGGTCTAAGAAGCGAAGGAGGCATAGAAATAGATTATGATTGTATTCATGACTATAATAAAAAGGGCCATGTTAGAGAATTATCTAAGGAACTTTATTTGGATTCAGATCTTGTGTTGCATGTTGTTAAAGCTTTTACAGAACACATCAAAGCTCCAAAAGAGGGTTTGGTTAAGTATGATCCACCACCCGAACTTGAGAAGAAAGAAGTTAAAGCAACACTAGTCTCCCTAGAACCAATATATGACATACCTTTCCCGAACATTGCACAGAACCATATTTATGAATATGAACATGTCAAAGCAGTATAGGAGAAGAAGGAAGAGGAAAGTATGCCAAAAGTTGTGGAACATCTGGAAGAAACCAAAGATGAAGAGGTAACCAAGTAAGCAATTATGGCTATGTATGCACATTGTAACATAGTTGAACTTGATAAAGAGACTTCCGTATTGGTTGAAGGTAAAAAGAAGGTAAATGATGTTGGTAAGCCTATTCTTCCATGCATATTTAAGGAAACCTCGCATTATGGTTTTTTCGATCTTGGCACCAAAGTTAATGTTATATCTTATGATTTTTATAGAACTGGCTACAATTGAAAATACTAATATGACAATCATGTTAGCCAATAAAACTCTTAGAATTCCAATGGGAGTAGTTGAAGATGCAACTTTCACAATTGGCAATAAAAACTTTCCTATCGATTTTGTAGTTGTTGATATGACAGCTGACACTCTTTGCCCAATTATATTTGAAAAAACTTTTTTAGTGATGTAGGTGCCAAAGTTGATTTCAAAAAGGAGATTATGTCTCTTAAGCTTGGGGAAGCGGAAAAAGAATTCCACTTTTCCAGATTTAAAGACAAACCTCTAATACAAGAAGAAGAGAAAGAGAAAACTATTGAGGAAATGGCAACTCTCTTCTTTAGTGATCAAAAAGAAGAAATAAATGAAGACTTTAATTATGAAGAAATAGTTATGGAGGACAATTCCCTAGAAGAAATAGAAGGTGAATTCGATTCACTTCCCATTATAGGGACTCCAACTAATGAGGCTTTCGAAGAGCCAAAAAAGAGAGGGGACGAGGAATTACCACCCCCAGAATTGAAGACTTTACCAGATAATCTTAAATACAGGTTTTTAGATGATACAGATAAATTTCTTGTTATTATTATTACTAAACTTTCAGGAGAAGAAGAAGAAGAACTCATGAAAATACTTAAGGAGCATTGCAACGCCTTTGGGTACTCCATGGATGATTTGAAGGGCATTAGTCCCATGATAACCGTCCATCGAATATTCATGAAGGAAGGCGCTAAACTACTTGCAGAATTTAATAGAAGACTGAAGCCTGAAATGAAGGAAGTAGTAAGAAAAGAAATAGTACGCCTATTGGATGCAGGTATAATCTATCCTGTAAAATAAAGTGAATGGGTCAGTCATGTTCATTGTGTCCCTAAGAAGGGCGGTTTTACTATTGTTGCTAACGAAAAAATGAATCGATACCTACTAGAACTATTGTTGGACATAGGATGTGTATAGATTTCAGGAAATTGAATAAAGAGACAAGTAAAGATCACTATCCTTTACCGTTCATAGATAAAACTTTAGAGAGGTTAGCAAACCACACTCATTTTTGCTACTTGGACGGATACTCCTGCTTTTCTCAAATAGATGTTTATCCTGATGACCAACTTAAAACAAATTTCATTAGTCCTTATGGTTTACATGCTTACCGTTGTATGCCTTTTGGTTTATGTAATGCTCCAGCTAATTTTCAATGATGCATGGCTACTATTTTCGTGGATTTTATAGAACTGATAATGGAAGTATTTATGGATGACTTTTCTATCTATGGAACTTCGTTTACTAGTTGCTTGGATAATATCAAAAGAGTTTTGCAACGTTGCCAAGAAACAAATCTTGTTCTAAACTGGGAGAAGTGCCATTTTATGGTCGAAGAAGGTATAGTCCTTGGACATAATGTATCAGGTAAGAGAACTGAAGTGGATAGAGCTAAGGTTGAGGCCATAGAGAGAATGCCACAACCTAGGGATATAAAATGTATAAGAAGTTTCCTTGGTCATGTGGGTTTTTATAGAAGGTTCATTAGGAATTTCTTTGGAATATCTAAACCTTTAACTAACCTTCTACAAAAGGGAGTAAGATTTAACTTTGATGATAATGTCTTATAGCCTTTGATAAACTTAAATATGCTTTATCCCATGCTCATATCATTAAACCACCTATCTGGGATATGACTTTTGACTTAATATGTGAAGCTAGTGATGATGCTGTAGGAGTAACTCTGGGACAACATATAGTTCGCAGATTTAATATTATACATCATGCTAGTAGAACACTTAATAGTGCTCAAAAGAATTATCCTAAGGAATAGAGGGAACTTTTTTCTGTATTTTTCTCTTGCGATAAATTTCATTCTTATATAGTTAATGCAAAAGTAAGAGTTCATACGGATCATGATAGTTTAAAAGAACTCCTTGAGAGGAAAAACCATAAGCCAAGACTGATCTGTTAGATCCTTTTACTTCAAGAATTTGAGTTGTAGATTATGAAGAGGCAAGAAATAAAGATGTTGGATGTAGTGTCCATATTCGCCCAGCAAGACACCAATCTTATTGAGAGGAACTTTATTCCTAGTGATTTTCGTTTACAAGAATTATTAAATGAACTAATGTCAATTCCTCCAAAAGAGAAGAAGTCTTTGTTGTTAGAGGAGCTGGTCATCCCATAATAAGTAAACGGTAAGTGTTCTTACTCAAATAAGTGATTTTTTTTCACAAATTTTACTTCTGAAATTTTTGCCTTTGAATTCCTCGTGCTTTCCTAAAGTTTTTGAAGGTTTTTACCAACTATACGGTCGGAACTATACGACCGGAGAAAAATCTCTGGCCGTATAGTTGGTCGTTAAACCTTCTGTATCCTCTTTGTGAAATTGTCTGGACCTATACGGTCGCAACTATATGGCTAGAGAAAATCCTCCCGCCGTACAGTTGGTCGTTAAACTCTCACGCATTTTCTATTTTTGATGTCTGGATCTATACGGTCGCAACTATACGTTCGGAGAAAATCCTCCCTCTGTATATAGTTGGTCGTTAAACTCTCAGACATTTTTCGTTTTCCTTTTCATTTTTGATATGTTGAAAAAAGGTTTTGTCGGTTCCAAGTTGGTAACTTAATCGACCTGGACTAGAGATATTTGGAAATATCTGCCCGGAACAAACTATACGGCCGGAGCTATACGGGCCATGGCCATATAGTTGGTCGTTACACGGCAGGACTCCTCCAAATCCACGATTTCTTTCCCTGTTTCGTTAAGCTTCTTTTCTTGGGCGTGAATTTGGTTTTTCTCGTGAGTTTTATCGACCTCTGACTCCCCTTATGTACTGCCATTGTCTCCCTCTAATCATAATCTCCAGGAACCAATCAAGCAATGCTCTATCCCATCCTAGGCCGTGGAAAACCCCTGGGTATCATTGCTCCTTCTAGGGACCGCTCTCGCAGCCCGTCCATGGGGGACGACAACGAGGAGGTGGAGAGGTTTAGCCCAGGGTACAAGTAGTACATTGAGCCAAGATTCTACAACAACTATCCCAATGAAGATTGGAGTGACGTCTACATCTGTCGTGATGTATATGATCCCCTGGAGATCAACTGGGCGACAATGAAGAGAGCTCAAGAAGAGATAAAAGGTCACAAGCCGCATGGAAAAGGGCGTGTGGAGAGAGTCAAGTTCATCACCATGGATCCCAGGCTGCACAAGCGTAAGGAATTACCTAATATTGGTGCAGGTGCTAGCAAGGGAGCGATGGTGCCACTCTTGAATCCTACCATTGGTGCTCGTATGAGGGTGAAGCCTCAAGAAGAGTGGACGAACGGTTTCCACTTCCCCGATCCACCAATCATGGATGAGGAAGAAGAAGCTGCTCCCAGGACCAAGGACCGCGTGCGAGCACTAGAGATATATCAAAAGCAAGAGCTACTCCATCACGTTGAAGTCCATCACCGTCTCAAGGAGCTAGAGAAGAAGGATGACCTTCTCCCATTGGTGACTAAACTCGCAGATAAAGTGGACACTTTGCAATATGATTTGCGCAGGTGCTACAGCCGCATCACCGCTCTAGATGATACCAACAAGAATCTACACATTAGTTCAAACTAGAAATAAAGTTTGCATTATTAGAATTCCCTTCAGGAATAGTCGATCCCCTTTATGAAATTCCGAGTTTATTATCATATCCGGATTTAAGGTGCCGACTTCCTTTCTTAAGCTAATGCACGCGGGACAGCTCTTCGAACAAGGGGAGACTAAGCGGGGGAAGAGGGTTTTTTTGTATCACAGCTTTAGAACAGATTGCTCTCCATGCTTGATTGCGTTCGAAACCCCCATTTGATTATGGAGAAATATTGAGTTTGTGTTTGTACTATTGGATATATGAATGTCTTGAGTATAATTTTACTTGCACTTGATGATAGAAATAGGAGTCTTCCACACCATTGGTATTAATGGAACATAAAAAGATAATTTTGTCAATATGTTGTAAGTACATGGTTTTATTTACAAACAAATAAAAACTATCTAATTTGTTAAGTCGAAAAAGAAACCTTGAAAATTAAAAGTTCTATCAAATTAGAGTGAGAACAAGACGAGGAAGAATATTCAAGCTATAAAGATTGCTTCATGTACAATTGGAATTTGGTAATTGATATCATTAAACTTTGAATTCCTACATGAAGTGGAAAGTATGGCTAGCTCCTTTGCACAGCACTTAAACAAAAGTGTGAGGATATATATATAAAAAAAGAAGAAAAGAGAGAAGAAAAAGAGTGAATGTTCAAAGAGAAAACAGGCATACACCACTATATTGTAGTATGACAAAAAGACGTTTTGAGATTCTGAATCCCAAGTGAATATGTTAATCCTAAAACACTTGGGACTACCTCGCTAACTCATTCGGTTGAACTGAATACTTTTACATCATATTGAGAGTGATCTTTTGTGAACTATTAAATACTAAGGTGTGGAAGCCTACTAATATTATTCGGATGGTTCAAGTAAGGTACTATTCATGAACTTATTCATATGTATCGTATATGATAAACACATGCTGCAACTGCCTCATTTATTCAATCGACTCAGCTTCTTGAATATGAGGATCACAACCATTAAGCTAAACTTGCTCGAGACGAGCAAGAGTATAAGTTTGGGGAAATTGATGAGTGCATAATTCCATCATGTTTTATATTATTATTTTGCATTATAATTATAGGATCTTGATATTTTACGGCGTTCGCACACACATTTTATGTATGTTTTCACCAGGATCGGGATAGATGATGGATACAATGGACACAATTCTTGGAGAAGTTGTACTAGGGATAAAAGGAGTCAAAACAACGTAAATCGCTTATTTGGGAAATATCGATGACACCAAAAGAAAACCCAAAGTGATCGAGGCGTCCAGAGAGTTTGACGACCAACTATACGGCAGGAATAGTTTCACCCCGTGCAACTGGATCAGGGAGACGACATACAGAATAACCAGAAATCGCTGAAACCTCACCTCCGAAAGGCATCTGGAGGGAAAACTCGTCCACCGGGATCCATTATCACCCTGTGCAGATCCGGGAGGCTAAGGCATCGATCTTCATCATCAACCACTACATCACTACCATCTCCATCCCATCTACATCTTGTCTAGATCTTGTTGTAATTTCCGTACTCGTTGTGGATTTACACAAGTACTATTCATCTATGATAGATTCCATTGTTATTGCCATGATGTTGATTACCTCCATGTCTGAGTAGATCATTAGTTCTTTGAGAGATGGACAAACCCTAGTATGAGATTGAAATAAGATAAAGTTTATTATGATATTCATCACTGTGACCATGTGTTAGATTGTCTTCATCTTGATATTTGGAGAAGTCGACCTCTCAATATTTGCCTCTTATGGGGACTTGATGGAGGGAACTACTTGTTGGTAGACGGAGGTGTGTTAGCACTTACAGTAACTATAAAGCTATTGGCACCCCATACGTATCAACTTGGGAACCGAGGAAACTCACAGAACACTATCCATGCCATGGGATACATCCTACGGGATTACATCCCTTAATAGCGCAGTAATTTGATTGATGTTGATTGCTGACTGTTGTGGTTATGAGGATGATGTGAGCAGTGGTTGCTACCTATTTGTCCGAATACGGAGTTCCTCCCACACATACGCAGTTGAGAATGTTCATGATAATAATTTGTACCTTAGTTCCTTATAATGCTAGTGGTGTATCCGCTACTCCCTGTGAACGCCTTTTTCCTATTACAGTTCCAATCTCTTTTACATACGCGATACTTACTTTGTGTGTTTAGTTGTTTTACTTTACTTATTGTTTCTCTTATACCAAAAACCCAAAAACACCTTTTTACACAATATTCGTATTTTATCTTGTTACTTAGAACTTTATTTAGCATTTCTATTTCAGTATTTAGTTTAAGAGTTATTATACTTCAGACTCCTTCTCCCTGTGGGATCGATATCTTTATTTCAAAACTAGCTACAAACGATTTGTGCACTAGCAGACATCAGGAGGCATGAGCCAAATAAAAAAGTCCAGCATGCACACGTTTCTTGTAATTAGAGGCTGTCATGTGGGACCTAGCAGCCTGAATAAACGGTTGATGTAGCGATCAATGTTATCAAGTTCGAAACAGGGAGGCGCGAGCAAAGAAAAAAAAGTCTAGCATGAACACATTCCTTCTAATGAGATACTGACAAGTGGGATCTAGCAGCATGACCAAATAGTGGATGTGTCATGCTATGCTATATGTCTGGAACAAGGAAGAGCGAGCAAAGAAAAAATTCCTTCATCCGCAAGATTCTATAATGACAGACTGAGATGGGGACCCGCCAGCCTGATGAAACGGCTGATGCATCGATTAACGTTATCGAGTTTACATCAGGGAGGCATGAGGAAAGGAAAAAATTCCATTATACACATAATTCTTCTTATGAGAGGCTGACATGTGGGACCGATCAGCTTGGGCAGATGCTTTGAGCATCGCTATCAAGTTCGACATAGGGTAGAGCGAGCAAAGGAAAAAATTCCATCATACACACGATTCTTCTAATGAGAGGCTAACATGCAGGGACCAACAACCTGACTAAACGGTAGATGCATCGAGCAACGTTATCTAGTTCAGATCAGGGAGAAGCGACCGAAAAGTTTGGTCCACTAGATACACTGACATCCAGGACCCACACGCCTCAAAAGATTTCGCTCGGTCAACATAGCGCTAGGAACCAAAAATCTTACTTCTTCCATGCACCGACCGAGCTTTGTCCATGTTTTTAGCAGTTTCGTCATAGCAGAGGACCACGAAACTAGAAAAAAAAATTATTAGCCACGATCGAGCGAAGAAATTCGTCACGAAAGACGCGTCTTGTACGATGACCGACGGGCTAAATCGTTGTTTATGGAAACATTTCTAGTAGTGCATCCAGTAGTTCACATCGTATGTGAGGCATTCATCACTCTCATGCATGATCGCTAAGTGATTCTCTAAGCATCCATTTTCTTCCACCTAGTTTGGAAGGAAACTCATCCAACGGCTCATATTCATTGATCCTTTCTTGCGAGGAGTTTCTTTTTCATCGACCATGTCGATGTTGAAGAAACATAATCGCGGTATCCAAGCCTCGTCGAATGGATAGTGGCTTCATTGGACGGTATTGGAGAAAACACAAGACTTTGTGGGTTCATTGTACTATCTCTTAATGGTTCTTATATCAAGAATAGAAGATCATCTATTATGAGGATATTCCTCGGGTGTGGGTATTAATCTATGAAGTTGGACCCTTCTGCTAAGTTACACATCAAGTAGGAAAATTCCAATGGTATAAAAGGACCTCAGTGGGATAGGCCAAGATCTACAAAATATATTTGCAAAAGAAATCTAGACTATGTTCATAATACGAGTTCAATTATATAATTGAGCTCCCACTAAAATTGTAATCCCTTGGACAGTTTTAGCCATCACACGATCCCTTTACACCATATCATTCCCAATCATTACGGCCTCTGATACAGATGTCAGGATCGACTATATCCATTGATCACATTAACCATGTGACTCGTACTCGATCTTTCGATCTACTGTGTTCTGAGGCCATGTATGTACATGCTAGGCTCGCCAATCCAACCTTAGTGTATTTGCACTGCATACATGGCTGGCATCCACCGTATGCGGATGCAAAGATGTCTAACACACAATCGTCGTGGCCTACTTCATAACTGTGAACTTTCTTGGTGGTCCACCTTAAAGGGAGAACACTATATTGTTGGTATTAATAGGGATCATCTTTTATGCTACCGTTGAGTATCTAATACTAGCACACAATAATATGTATAAAAGGTATCAACATCACATGTATAACAGTGATATGATATGCTCTTTATTCATGCGCCTTGATCTCCATCGAGCGCTCCAGCACGATTTCCATCTTGCCACCGGTTTGACGCAAAGTTCACGACGCCACCAGCAGGTTGTCCATCGGATGATGGCTATTACTATACTACCTAGTAACAGAAAGAGTAAACCACTTTACCTTGATTACGACCAATACCATATCAAATCAGAAGCCCTCTGCAAAATAAAGTTAGACATATCTCCTTTATCTTTTGCAAGTTTTATGTGGCTACTAGGGATTTCGTGATAGAACCATTTCTAATCTATGAACTTTCCAACCACAACATGGATCAGATAGTTGTCTCTATTACACCCCTCTCCATGCCCTCCGTTGTAAATTCCATATCAACTATTGAATGGGAGACTGATGGCTCAATGCACGACGCCCAGAAAAGTGTTGATGGCTCGTGGTTGATATAGAGCTTGTTGGGAACCCCAAGAGGAAGGTATGATGAGCACAGCAGCAAGTTTCCCTTAGTTATGAAACCAAGGTTTAATCGAACCAGTTGGAGCAAAGAAACACCCCAAAGGTGTTACTAGCTGAGCTTTGGCAGGGCGCACTACCGGTGCTAGTAGCAATGTGGAGACCTGCACAACACAACCACAGAACTTTGTCCCCAACTTGCGATGAGGTTGTCAATCTCACCGTGTTTTGCGGAAAACAAAGGATTAAACGTATCGAATGGAAAGAAGTAAAAGTTTGCAGAAAGTAAACACAAAGCAGTAAAAGATTGTAGATTGAATATAAATGACAAGGACCGGGATCCATAGTTCACTAGAGGTGGCTCTCCTTAAGATAGATAACATGCTGGGTGAACAAATTACAGCGGGGCAATTGACAAACACCGAGAAAGCAATACATGCATATACTAATCATCTTGACTCCTTTGAGACTTGATTGGGCAATACAACATAATACATAGACTGCCATCCAACTGCATCTATGACTAATAATCCACCTTCAGGTTATCATCCGAACCCCCTCCAGTATTAAGTTGCAAGCAACAGATTATTGCTTTACAAACTGCGTGTAAGGTAAACAATATGATTGTTCAATGAACAAAGGATTGTTGTTTTCTCCCTAGTAGCAACAGCACATCTAGTACCTTAGAGATTTCTGTCACTTCCCTAGAATACCAGAGGCATGAACCCACTATCGAGCATAAATACTAACTCTTGGAGTTGCTAGCATCTACTTGGCCAAGATAGCTACTAACAACGGAAAGCATGCAAGATCTCAAATAACAAAGACATGATAGAATCAATAATCAATCTGAAATAGCATCACAATATCCATCGGATCCCTACAAACACAACATGTATGGATTACAAATAGATGATCTTGATCATGAACGGAGCTCACAAGATCTAAACATGAAAGCACAAAGGAGGATAAACCAGCCATCTAGCTACTACATGGATCCGTAGTCCAAGGATGAACTACTCACGCATCACACCAGAGGTTTGCATGGTGATGAAGAAGGCCTCCAGGGTGAATTCCCCTCTCCGGCAGGGTGCCGGGAAGAGCTTCAGATCCCTCCCGATCTAGGGATGGAGATGACGGCGGCTATAGACTCTTTCATGGATTTCTGATCGGGTACTTCGGGTTTTCGTCCCGAGGGCAATATATAGACAGAAGGAGAGGCCAAGGGGGTGCCGAGAGCGGCCACACCACCCCCTGGCGTGGGCCAGGCCTGGCCACGCGGCCAGGTGGTGTGGTGGATCCCTGACCCTTCTCCGTCTCGTATTCTGGCACTTGATCCCTTCCGGAAAAATAGGCACTTTGGCTTTTGTCCCGTCCAATTCCGAGAATATTCATCTTCTGACTTTCCTAGAACCAAAAATAGCAGAAAATAGGCAGCTATCACTGTGGCTCTTGTTAATAGGTTAGTCCAAGAAATCATATGAAAAGTACTCCAAAGTTGGAACAAAACACAAGAAAGTGAATAAAACCAAGCATGGAACATCAAAAATTATAGATACATTTGCAATGTATCAACATCCCCAAGCTTAACTCCTGCTTGTCCTCGAGTAGGTAAGTGATAAAAAGAAATAATTTTTGAGGTGACATGCACCATCAAAGCCTTGATCAAAGTATTTGCAAAACATTCAAAGCTGGGATCATAGTACTTCAATCATAACATGAAAGACAAAGTTCTAGCAATAAGCAAAGAAACTATGATGCAACATGAAAAGGCACAAACAAAAGATTCATGAATAACAATGCTTTGCAAGACGTTTGTTTGTTTCACATAAACAAAACATATCATAATAGTATTTAGCTTGTCCCTGAATAGAGTAGCAAATATAAATGCATAGGACACCTTCAAAGTTCATAAGAGTGACTAGATACAATAGTTTAAAACAAGCAATATCAAGTTATGCATCAATCAACTAGTCTTGGGACAATGCACATAGAACTAAGAATGGCCACTATGCTCTCAAAGTAGGTGCATAAAGATAGAAGGTGGAGACTCAATATAGTGGTGGAAGAAAGGCCTTTGTAAAAGGAAGTAGGGATTCAAGTCTCATAAAGAGCTTCCAAAAATTATGGTAAGCTTTCAGCTCTCATTGCCCCTATCATAAGCATCTTGAAGTGATTAAGGTTAAAGTGAACAAACTATGGTGTACATGTTTGACGAAGTATAAGTCAGAAACCACATGTCCCTTGTATACGAGGGCCGCTCCTCATGCTACTCAAGTTTAGTCACCGGTAAGTTCTTGTCATTGTAAGTACATGTGTATCATTGAGAACCGCCAACGGGGTACCCCTTGCCCGATGATATGGAAGAATCCCCATATCAAAATGACAAGGCAAGCAGACAACGAGCATCTCAGCATTCTTCTTATTTACCATGGGAATATGGTGCTTTTTTCTCTCTTTCCTCTTTTCATAGTATCTCTTTTTTCTTTTCTCTTTTTTCTCAATATAGGACTCTTTTTTTATAAGAAGAATGCTTCATAGACAGCTCATTATGGTTACGCTGCAGGTTTCCACCATGTCAGCATGGATTAGACCAGCGGCCTAGGCGTTTCTCTAACACATATACATAACTCCATGGACTTACAAGCTCCCCTTTCATTTCACACCGACGACATCCATATACAAAAGAGCATGATATCAACTAGGTACAAGTACCAAGTGCAATGTTGAAAGCGTTCCCCATGAAAGCATGGTTCTGCTAATTCCCAACAAATAAGTGCAAGCATATACAACATAGACGACACAATGGTTCAAGTTTATTAAGGGCAAGTAAAGTAAAGTGTGCCATCAAGTTCGTGAGAGCTTTAATCACTAGTTTTCTCATAACAAGTGGAAGGTAAACAAAAGCATGAATATACTTGGAATAGCATAAGCTAGTAGGTAGGTATGGTGGACTCTTTGGAAAAACTTGGTTTAGGGAGTTGGATGCATGAGTGGAACTCATACTTGGTTGTGGAGGCTAGCAAAAGACTGGGAGCGACAAACTAAGAGAGCAATAATGGCCATAATCATGCAGAGCGACAAAACATCATTGATCAAAGCATAAAGTGATACTACAAGTTGAAAAATAAAGGATCATAAAGGCTTATGGTGACTTGTGATAGTCATAACATGGTGTGAGCATGTGCCAAGTCAACCCAAATAAAGCATCAAAGGAGAATACCACTATACTATGCTTTAATATGCTAAAACAACGCATGATTCATCCAAGGCACATTAAGCAATCTCAATTGTTTATAACAAGTCATGCTACAGCAAAGAATACTAAGCATAAAGCCAAAACAATATCAAGCATGGCATGACAAAGCATAGGCCACACTCAAAAACGAGCTCTTTTTACCACAAAAGTATGAACTTTCCTACTCTTTTCCAAACCAAACTAAACTAATTGCAAACCAAAGTGTGAAAGAGGGGGTCCAACCAACTTATTCAGAAAACTAAGCAAACCAAGAAAACTAAAAACCAAAGAAAAAATGAAAAAGAAGACGCTCCAAGAAAAACACAAATGTGCATGAAACAATAAAAATGAAGCGTTTGGAAGAAACCTAGAATTTTTATTGATGAAGAAGGGGATGCCTTGGGCATCCCCAAGCTTTGACGCTTGTACTTCTTGGATATTTCTTGGGGTGACAAGCGTGGCATCCCCAAGCTTGAGCTTTAGTCCATCCTTCATCTCATTACTCGTTCCTTCCATACCCCTGAAATTTTTCCTTCATACAAAACTTCACACAATCCCATTAGCAACATTAGTGCACTTAAGATAAATAAGTCTCAAGGTTCAGTTCTAACACCAAATAAACTTCCATTAGAACACTAGATACTGTAGCACTTCCCTCAAAAATCTCAATTCCCCAAAAGAACTCAAGAAGGAACTAACAAGAAGCAAATGCAGAAAATGGCAGAAATCTGTTAAAACAGACCAGCAGGTAAATACGAATTTTTTCGAAGACCGTCAGTTTCTCAATTCAAAAAGTGTTGAACTAACGAAAGTTAGATAACAACCTGGGGAAGAAACACAAAACATTACAGCTCAATCCGACATACAGAGCTCTCTCAGGAATGTTTACGGTGAAGCACAAAAATCTGTTTCGGGACAGCAACTTTCCCAATCATTACTTCACTCTCATTAGAGGTTACTCTTGGCACAAGAAGCAAATAAAAAGGATAAGGAGAGGTTATTACAGAATTAATAACTTCCAAGACTCATCTAAAACTCTTGGGTTATCTTCCAACAAGTACTTTTCTTTAACGCCTTTAAGTTAGGCATAAGAAGCAAAGAAAGAATCAAGTGTTCTCAAATGAAGAAGCATTAAGACCAAATTTTGTTTTCATAGAAGAAGCAAAAGAAATCTTTTCTATCTTTTTAGGGAAGTGTTCTATACCTTTCTTGAGTGGGATTTGATATTTAATGGTGCCTTCTTTCATATCAATGATGGCACCAACAGTTCTAAGAAAAGGTCTTCCCAAAGTAATAGGACAAGAAGCATTGTATTCAACATCCAAAACATAGAAATCAACGGGGACATAGGAATCATTAACCATAATAAGAACATCATTAAGACTCCCCATGAGTTTCTTTTTAGCATTAGCATCAAGTGGGACATTCAAATAGCAATCTTCAAGAGGAGGCAAATCAAGCATATCATAAATCCTTCTAGGCATAATAGAAACACTACTATCAAGATCACACAAAGCATTGAAATCAAAGTCATTCACTTTCATATTAATGATGGGTTCCCAACCATCTTCTTGCTTTATAGGAATAGAAGCTTTATGTTTCATCTTTTCTTCTTTAATCTTTATGAGAGCATCAGTAATGTGTTTTGTAAAATCCATGTTCATACCACTAGCATTAGGACTTTTAGCAAGCTTTTGTAGGAACTTAATAACTTCAGAGATGTTGCAACCATCAAGATCAAAATCAACTTTATCATCTAAAGTAGTAGAACTATTAGTAGCCTCAACACTAGTGGTGGTAATAGTAGAAACACTAATGTTTCTAGCAATTTCATCTTCTGTTTCCCACTTAGCATGTAATTCAGCTAATAGTCTAACATTTTCATCAATTCTTACTTGTATGGCATTAGTAGCTGGGATTCTCATTAGTTTTAGGTTTAGCAGCCATTTTATTAATCAATGAAGATTGAGCTTCAGACAAAGATGATATATTTCTTTTAGCATTAGAGAGTTTCAGTTGTAAACTAGGAATTCCCCTATTTAGACTCTCAAGTTGGTGCCTAATGTTCTTCAAAATGATAGATTGTTCCTCCATAGTTTTAGTAAATAGCTTATTTTGCTCATATTGCATTTGCATGAAGTTTTTAGTGGCTTTCTCAACTTCTAAAATTCTTCCCTCACTAGGTAATTCAGATTTACCATTGTTGGAAGGATATGGCTTATAATTGTTGTTACCAAAATTGTTCCTATAAGCATTATTACCATAAGCATTGTTGCCAAAGTTGTTATTTCTTATGAAGTTCACATCAACTTGCTCTTCTTGAGCAACCAAAGAGGCTAAAGGAACATTATTTGGATCAATATGGGCTTTCCCATTAACTAGCATGGACATAATAATATCAATCTTATCACTCAAGGAGGAGGTTTCTTCAACAGAATTTACCTTCTTACCTTGTGGAGCTCTCTCAGTATGCCATTCAGAATAATTAACCATCATATTGTCCAAAAGTTTTGTTGCAGCACCCAAAGTGATGGTCATAAAGGTACCTCCAGCAGCTGAATCCAATAGGTTCCTTGAAGAATAGTTTAATCCTGCATAAAAAGTTTGGATGATCATCCAAGCAGTCAGTCCATGAGTGGGACAATTCTTTACCAAAGATTTCATTCTTTCCCAAGCTTGAGCAACATGCTCATTATCAAGTTGTTTAAACTTCATTATTTCACTTCTCATGGATATAATCTTAGCAGGAGGATAGTATTTTCGAATAAAAGCATCTTTGCACTTAGTCCAAGAATCAATACTATTCCTAGTTAAGGAATTCAACCATTCTTTAGCTTTTCCTCTCAAAGAGAAAGGAAACAATTTCAGCTTAATAATATCATCATCTATATCCCTATGCTTTTGCATCTCACAAAGTTCAACAAAGTTATTTAGATGGGAAGCAACATATTCATTACCAATACTAGAAAATTGTTCTCTCATAACAAGATTGAGCAAAGCAGGTTTTATCTCAAAGAAAGTATTTTCAGTCACAGGTGGAGCAATAGGAGTGCTCATAAAATCATTGTTGTTGGTGCTAGTGAAGTCACACAACTTGGTGTTTTCAAGAGTAGTCATTTTTTTGGGTTTTCAAATAAGAAAGAAAAACAAGTAAAACTAATTTTTTTGGATTTTTGAAGAACAAAACTAGCAAACAAAGCAAAAAGGAAACTAAGCAAAACAAAAACAACAAAGTAAAGAGATTGGTTATGAGGGACTCCCCTTGTGAAGATGTCCTTGACTCCCCGGCAACGGCGCCAGAAAAGCGCTTGATGGCTCAATGCACGGCACCCAGAAAAGTGTTGATGGCTCGTGGTTGATGTAGAGCTCGTTGGGAACCCCAAGAGGAAGGTATGATGAGCACAGCATCAAGTTTCCCTCAGTTATGAAAGCAAGGTTTAATCGAACCAGTAGGAGCAAGGAAACACCCCAAAGGTGTTACTAGCTGAGCTTTGGCAGGGCGCACTACCGGTGCTAGTAGCAACGTGGAGAACTGCACAACACAACCACAGAACTTTGTCCCCAACTTGCGATGAGGTTGTCAATCTCACCGTGTTTTGCGGAAAACAAAGGATTAAACGTATCGAATGGAAAGAAGTAAAAGTTTGCAGAAAGTAAACACAAAGCAGTAAAAGATTGTAGATTGAATATAAAAGACAAGGACCGGGATCCATAGTTCACTAGAGGTGGCTCTCCTTAAGATAGATAACATGTTGGGTGAACAAATTACAGCGGGGCAATTGACAAACACCGAGAAAGCAATACATGTATATACTAATCATCTTGACTCCTTTGAGACTTGATTGGGCAATACAACATAATACATAGACCGCCATCCAACTGCATCTATGACTAATAATCTACCTTCAGGTTATCATCCGAACCCCCTCCAGTATTAAGTTGCAAGCAACAGATTATTGCTTTACAAACTGCGTGTAAGGTAAACAATACGATTGTTCTATGAACAAAAGATTGTTGTTTTCTCCCTAGTAGCAACAGCACATCTAGTACCTTAGAGATTTCTGCCACTTCCCCAGATTACCTGAGGCATGAACCCACTATCGAGCATAAATACTAACTCTTGGAGTTGCTAGCATCTGCTTGGCCAAGATAGCTACTAACAACGGAAAGCATGCAAGATCTCAAATAACAAAGACATGATAGAATCAATAATCAATCTGAAATAGCATCTCAATATCCATCGGATCCCCGCAAACACAACATGTATGGATTACAAATAGATGATCTTGATCATGAACGGAGCTCACAAGATCTAAACATGAAAGCACAAAGGAGGAGAAACCAGCCATCTAGCTACTACATGGATCCGTAGTCCAAGGATGAACTACTCACGCATCACACCGGAGGCTTGCATGGTGATGAAGAAGGCCTCCAGGGTGAATTCCCTCTCCTAGGTGCCGGGAAGAGCTTTAGATCCCTCCCGATCTAGGGATGGAGATGACAGTGGCTACAGACTCTTTCGTGGATTTTTGATCGGGTACTTAGGGTTTTCGTCCCGAGGGCAATATATAGGCGGAAGGAGAGGCCGAGGGGGTGTCGGGAGCGGCCACACCACCCCCTGGCGCGGGCCAGGCCTGGCCATGCGGCCAGGTGGTGTGGTGACTTCCTGGCCCTTCTCCGTCTCGTATTCTGGCACTTGATCCCTTCTGGAAAAATAGGCACTTTGGCTTTTGTCCTGTCCAATTCCAAGAATATTCATTTTCATACTTTCCTAGAACCAAAAATAGCAGAAAACAGGCAGCTGGCACTGTGGCTCTTGTTAATAGGTTAGTCCAAGAAATCATATGAAAAGTACTCCAAAGTTGGAATAAAACACAAGAAAGTGAATAAAACCAAGCATGAAACATCAAAAATTATAGATACATTTGCAATCTATCAGAGACATACACCTGCTAGCCACTTATACAGTACAAGGCGTATGTTTAGCATGAAACTAGTCTCACGTAAGATTATGCGTAAGGTCGGTCTGGGCCACTTCATCAAACAATGGTGCGATATTAGCATGTACATGTTAGAGGGTAACAACTATAGGATCAATGCCCACACAATCCATGTGTGTATTGGCCGTACAAGCATTACGACGCATAGATCGGTTCTGATACCACTGAAGGGGTTCGGGGGAGAAAACACAAGTTTTTACCATGCGAACACACCTAACTGCCAGGATCTATCTAGAAGTAATACAGTAACGAGTAACAGCCGAGATACAAATTATCCAATTCCCTTTGTTTCTTCGATACGACTTGTTCGAGATCTGATCATCTGTATCATATACCTTGTTCAATCTCATTATCGACAAGTTCTGTTTTACTTGGTCTCGTGATATTCCATCCCCGTGGTCTAGTCACATGTTGCAACATTACGGATGTAATCTCACCAAGTCGGTCGCGTGTATCTTCTTATCACGCGGGTGAACAAATCCCGATCTTGATACATAGGCCTCAAAAGTTCCTCCGGAATACCTAACATACACCTTTATTGTCACCTAGTTACGGACATGACGTTTGATGCAGTCAAAGCAGCCTCGAGAGACAGTGATTAATATGATCTCATGGTCTAAGGAGAAGGATACTATGCTTATATCTATTGCAACGATGAACATGTGACTTGGTCATGTCGCAATACCTATCTTTGGGTAATGTCCATTATATCATTATATGATTTCATTGTCAACTGGCATAAATGCTCCATGATCAAGAAACCTTGATTATCGGTTGCCCAACGAACTTGTATAAAATAGAGGCTACTAGGGACTTGGTTTGTTTCATGTCACACCTGTATCAATATTTCTGCTTGATACAGCTATAGCATAATATGAAAATATTACAAACTATTTGAGATATAATAATAAAACCCATTTATTATTTGCTTGTTGGGTTATCTCCTTAAAATGATACACATGCCATTCCATCTTTCAAATTAAGTATCACAATCTCCATGATAAGGCCATAAATTCACACAAGCAGTTTTAGGAAACCTGAAGGCTTGAAGTTCAAGTCCCGTAATCGGATGTTTATTTTATCTGATTGTGAAGTTGAACTAGGTGAGTGTGATATCGATATCCAGAAATGGTTCATCTTTATCACGGAGATTTTTTCTAGGACATTTTACCGGGTATCGATACCCAGATAGTTTAGACGATACCCAGATAGTTTAGACGGTTGCATACCTAAGATAATTCCAAATAATATGTTAAAGTATTTTGTGGGTATGTTAACTTAATTTCTAGGTATCTATGACGAGTATTATCCTATCTATATCTTCTTATGGTGTACACTAAGAGTCATTTAAGTTTGTCTATCTCAATATGCAGACTAGCCACACCATCAAGTAATCACAGCCATACAATCATTTATCTCGTTCTGTCCGTTTGTGTTGGCCCTATATTTTTTTTGGAGAAACCGGCAGGAGCTCTGTATTTTCAATTAGGAAGAAAGGAAAACCAAACGTACAGTACAGATCGGGCATGTTTTAATTATGGGTAAAACATGCCCAAAAATACCAACCACGATACACAAAAGGAAAAATTAGTCTGGCTCTGCCAGAATAGCAGGGCCGAAGGCCGTGAAAGCGCATACAAAGTTGACACGTACAAGCAATTAGATCTTAGTCATCCAACTGTGTCCCGTTCCATTGCATGCAACTTTCTGTAATGTTAGTGAGAGTAGTATCCACTCCTTTAGTGGATTTTTATTGCCACTCATAGCCATCCATGCCCAAGTGGCCAAGCCCACACCATGTACATCTTCTCTCCGTTTTCCCCTCGCCTCCTTGCCTCCCGTTCAATTAGTAGTTGATGTCCTGGAGTAAATCCTCCCGGCCGCTTAAGGAATCGTCGTATTCTCTCAGTAATACTCTGAGGAATCATCTTTATTTGTTATCCAGGTCATCTAGCAGTGGCGTCCGGAATTTCTAACGAATTTCTTCCGTTCCAGCCAGTTCTCTGATGAACTTCTCATCTTCCGGATGGAGATAATCAGACCAACAACTGAAATACGTGGACGTTGATTCTTTCCATTTGCTGTTTTCTATAAAGGATTTTATTTTTGATTCAAATCCAATCGGCCGGGTGGGTTTGTTTGCTTCAACGACGGTACGTACCATCATCATGTAGAGTGTCCAGGACCCAGGACCTCCTATGTCATGGTATGCTACTCTTTTCCCTATGTGAACATTATTCACCTTAATGAATTTGCGTTGCTGCCAGGCAGTTTAGCTTCTCATATTTCTGACAAGATTTGATACTTGCACTTTACAGTTAGTTGTTCTTCTCCACCGAGTAAAACTAACGTTGGTAACCTGCAATTGTTCTGATCTATAAAATTACTATTTTTTTTGCAATGTGAAGGGCTACTATTATATTGAAGAAAAATCACTATGGCTTAGAGAACATCATATCCAAGTCATTTTTACCAAAGAACGGAACCAACAACGACAAGTATTTCCTCCTTTTCAATGACGCAAAACAGTTTGTACACTCAATTTTGCATTATACGACCTCTTTATAAAAATAGTTGCAATGTCTTAATATAGATATTGAAAAGAAATGTTTAACTCTTTAATTTAGAAACAAATTTTCTCAAATGTACATGATGTGCCGTCTTTTGAATTTTGTAGTTCACTTTAGCTACATGAATTACATTCTAAAAATCATTACAAAACTATATTTGTGAAAGACCTGTGATAATTAAGTACTAAAATTCGTATAGGAACTACACATATTAGAATTCACATCACCTTTTTTATAGAAATTCTCGCCGCAAGGCGTGGGGCATTCTTCTAGTATAACTAAGAAGATCACCCCATACCATATTTCTTTCAACATGTAGCTATGCCACATCAGCGGAAGCATGTCTTGAAGTTCTTCTATTGTTGTTTGACTACCTACAACATCTCTTATTCGGTTTTTGTAACATCCCAAAACTTTAATCCAAACTTATCAAGATCCAAATCATCAAAATTTAGGGTTAAGAAAAACTTTTCCAAGTTAAAAATGAAAGCATTCATGTGTATGTGCATTTAAATTAGGAATTAATTTGAGTTGCCATGGTTGTGTGATTCTTTGCTTATAAAATGTTTCTTAGGTGAAATAAACATCATCTATATCTTTCCCAAACTTTTCCCAAAGAAGAACAACTCAAAATGAATAATTGAAGTGAATGGTCATTAGGCGGCTCATTTCCCCCCTCTCCTTTCTCTCTCCTAGCTCCGTCCGTTTGAGAGTCTTCTCGGTGCTTCCGGGCCTAACCCGAGCCCGCTCTGCCGGCGTTGCCGGTCGGAGTAGGCGGAGGGACGGCGCCGATGTAGGTAGATCTAGTAGTAGTCTAGGGTTAGCTGTTGTCGGCCTTATGTCGTGGTGTGGGGTGTCTTCGGCGCTCGCGAGCTGCTGCTGGAGATTGAACCTCCTGTTCCTGGTCATGGCGCTCCCATGGTGGGGGCTGAGTGCGGCGGAACGAGAGGGGAAAAGTTCCCGTCTAAATAAGCTCGGTGGTCCACCGGTCTGGGTGGAGTTTGGTGTAGCATCCCATCTGTCTAACATATGTAATGCTACTTGGTCTAGTAATATAATGGCTACTTCTTACATATAATTGTTGCATCATAATTATATCATGCTCATGTCATCATGCCACCTTGCATTTGAGCATCATATAAAACCCCTTTTCATTTGGTTCTCCTCTCATATGCATTAGTAATTGTATTTGGCTCTTGATGTATTGTATTTGGTTCTTGATAAATGCTTGATGCCCAAGTTGAGTTGGGGGCATATCTTTTATTCAACTCCATCACCTTTCTTTGACACCACCTTATAATCCCACCATCCTAATTATCCATGAGCTTTATTTTTCCTTTGGCATTTAAATCTAGCTCATGTGGGTTGGGATGGATCCACTTCTATTTTTCCTCATGCACTCACACTAGCATCATGTTGTTTCCACATTATTCATATGTGGAGCCACCTTTACATGTTTTGTAAGTGGAACCCCTTTTTCTAGTTTCCATATGGATTATTATGGATATATGCTCATGTTGGAATATTTTTGAGACTATCAAACATTTAGTGGAATATACACACTAGCAAGTCCCAATTATATTCAAATATGATCATCTCCATCTACTCCACATGGAACCTTCTTTTAAATTCCTTTAGCTTGGCCTTCTCTCCATATTTTGGAATACATGTGAATCGATGCCATGGGAATTCATTATTGTTTTCACAATATTAAACATGACATTTACTATTCATGCATGGGCCATGCAAGGTCACCACCTTTTTCTTTTCCTTGGTTTTCTTGTAGTTATGAAGTGGATCTTTGTCTTTTGGGAATCAAGTCAAGTGGGGCTTTTTAAGCTCTATTCTATTGCTCTTGCTAAACCCTCATCATCTTGATCATGCACTTGATCATGCATCAACAAAACCACCTCTCCATCCCTTTTCACCTCTTTGCTTGATCTTGTTTTCTTGCCATGTGCACCAAAACCCTCACCTCACTCCATATCCATCTTCTTTCCTCTTTAATCAAATCTTGCAAAAATTTCCAAAAAGGTTTATTTTATGGGCTTGCTGGAATCTGCAACAAAACAAAAGCAAAACAATTAAATAAATAAAAATAAGATAAACAAGAGAGGGCCCCAGCACCAGCCCACCCCTACCTGGTCGCAGCCCAGCAGTAGCTTCGGCCCGCCCCTTCCTTCCTCCTGGGCCGGCCCTTTTCTTTCCCCTGGCCCGATACCCCTTCGTCGTTTACCGCCGTCTCCCTCTGTTCCTCTTCTCTGTCGCCTCCCCTCTCTACTCAGCGACAGACGACAGCGAGCAGGTGGCCGTCCCCTCCGTCATCCGCGTCAGCAAGCACGCCGAACGCGTGACCTCCCCGCCCTTATCTTCTCGCGACTCGCTGTCGAACCCTAGCTGCCCGTCTTCGTTTTCCCCTCTCCCTCCTCTCCTGCGTGCCATGGCTGCCGCTGGTCAGAAACCCACGACACCGATCCCGTCCTAGTTGGTGACCGAGGACTCGCCGGGAAGCACTGCCGCGGACCTTGGCGTTGCTCCAGCCTGCTAGGAGGAGCCGGACCCGCTCGGAGATTCCTCCTCGTCGGTGAACCGTGCACCACCGCCACAACATCGTCGTCTCCCTCCGCTCTGGCCGTCCCATCCCCTGATTCCCTGGGGAATCAGTCAAGGTGAGCGCCACCCTCGTTCTCTTCCTTTTCCTCCCCTCAGTGTGTCGAGCGCCGCCCGATTTTGGCTCCCGCCGGTGATGTGCTCCGCCGACGGGCAGTTCTAGGCCGTGCGTTCCCACGCTGTTCCTCGAGGCTCTCCGTCCGGTACAGTCCCTCTCCGACGTTCCTTCCTGAACGAGATCTGTAGCTGGTAGACCTCTCTCCGCGTTTTGTTTTAGAGGCATCGCGAAATTCGCCGTAACACCGATGCTAACCTCGCCGGAACTCGTCGACGTTGACGGGTTGTCGCCACGGTTCAGAGAACAGGCGATAGGTTCAGTTCGGAGCACGGGCATCGTTTTCCCGAAAAACCCCCTGGCACTCTTGGTCGATCAACGTCTGGTCCCCCGAACCCCACCGGTCAGTGTCCGGTGCTTTTTGCAAAAAGGCACTCGTAGTTTCCCTGTTCTCCACCGTGCGGGCCTCAGATCCACCACGTGTCGCCTCCAGGCTGGTGTCGCACGCGTGTGGCCCCGTCGTTACCCAGCCCCACCAGTCAGCCTCGGTGGCTAGTAAAGCCTAACGTCGAAAAAGGGCCATCCGCTTTTACCGACTCGGCGCCACGCCGAGGCCCGCATGTCGTTGTTGTGGCTAAGTCTAGCTGGGTATAAAAAGTCTGGCAGTTTTCTGTTAATTAAAACATTTTTTAGAAATGATTTAAATATGTTTCAAATCTGTTTTAATAACTTTTAATCTGTAATTCCAAATCACACAAATAATATATGTTTTGGAATCAGAAAAATGTGAGGAATTCAAATATGCTATTCAAAATATTATTTGAACACTTATAAAGTATACAGCATTCGGTGGGGTGTAAAAGTAAAGGCTATGCATTCCTTGTTCTGAATTGCAACATGCATCATATAAATATAAAGTATACAACAACTTATATGAGAGCAAACCGGACTAAAAACTTAATAAAATGCTTTAATCTTGTACCACACACCTCACCCATGCTATGCTATATTATTGCCATGCAAATTGTGCATCATTCATCATGGCATGCTTGTTTGCTTGTCGCATTTTAATTCCTATGCTAGTGCACTTTATTTATGTTGTCCCTTTTTTCTTTGGTTCTTCTTCGAATAGACGCCGAGCAGGGGATATATCAGGAATCCCAGGAGCACTACCCAGATCCGACTCTCACTTCGACTGAGCTGCCAGGCAAGCACTACCACATGCTTGCATACATATAGTACCTATTGCCTCTATCTTATTCTTGCATCATTGAGTCGCGATTGCATTAAATTAAATCCCAAGCACTGCATAGCCTTTACTTTTACACCCCACCAAAGCTTGTTCCTCCATCCCATGAGCCATTACTACAGGAGTTGTTTGAGCCATGCGGGTCGTAGAACAGCATGTGTAGGGTATGTGAGTGTCTGATGGATAATGAGGTACCTAAACAACTTAACCTGAGTAGTAATGGGATAACTAATGAAAGAGGCACCGGTGAGCAATATCTGCTATTTGCTTCTTCATGCTCACTTGTGTCCCGTAGGACCCCGAGTACTTGATTCCTGTTCCTTGACTATTTGCACTATCCACATCCAGGAGGCCTTATGGACCCCCCTGAGCCAGAGCTTGATTCATTTCTATTTCTTGGGGCCACAAAGTAGTTTGGAGCTTTGTTACTATCCTGTACTTATGCCATGCTTTACTGTTTTATTTAAGATTGTGTGTGGAGCACCTGTACTGTTTTGGATGCGGAATGTTTTCGCGATATCGACAAGCCCAGTCACATTTTCGGGTTCCCAGTCGTTTCTGACCATTGGCAAACCTTGGAGTGCATCTCGAGCCGTCCAACTTCGTTGCGGGTAGCTTAATGGGGTGGCCCCTTGAAATATTTCTGAATCCGGTGATCGCTTTGTCGTGAATGCCTCGTTGGGTTTTGAGTTGGTTTTTTCGAGGTTGATCGAGTGTGTGTTGCTATTTATGCACCCCTGCAGGGTAAATCTTTCTGAAAGCCGTGTTCGCGGTTATGGACGACTTGGAGCACAGTTTCTCGATCATAGACAAGTATAACTAAAGTACCGCTTTTAATTTGACTAAGTACCTGACTAGTAAATAGTGCAATACTCATGGAATGGTTAATAAAACTGCCAACGGATGGGTTGTTCGTCCACTTTCTCGTTGGTAAGCGAGAAGGAGGATGGATCTGTTAATTATACTGTTATAACTGTTGTTACTAATTAACGGACATCCATCTATCATTGGTTAGGCGGATGGTTAGTGAGTTTCTATAGACTTCTTAGTTATTGTATTTTGCTGCAATTGCGTCACCCCAGGTATATGTCCCCTTTAGAGGCATAAAGACTTGCTGAGTACCCCTAGGGTCTCACACGATAAATTGTTTGATTCAGATGAACAAGTGTATTCGCAAGATGGATACTGGGTGGAGGAGACGGATGATGTTGGCAACGATCACTCGGTGTAGAGATTCCGGAAACGGGGATCCGTGAGATCTGTGGGCGGGATGTGTTTATTTATGTGGCATCTTATGCCGATTTGCTTCTTATCCGTACTCGGATCTTGTTTTCCGCTTCCGCCTGATACTCTGATGTTTGATGTATGAGGAGATATCCTAAACTATTATCTCTATCTAGGATATTTGGATCTTGCCGTATGGCGTTGCAATATTTCTATTTCTTTTAGATGGAATGGCTCTGAGAACCGTTGTATGTGGCTTGCATACATACTCACTTGTGTATGTAGTTGATCCCTTTCGCCGCTCGCCGGTCGTTCTTGTCCCGATGTTCTGGAAGTGGTTAGGACGGCCGAAAGGTCTACCTGTGAGTGGCCCCTAGGCCCCACCATACTATTTTAACCACTTTTGCTCATCCAGGCATGCAACTAAGAGCGTAATTCACCGAGGTAGTTACATTTGGCAGCGGCGACTGCGACTATACCATGCTAGATCTTTCCTCTCCTGCTCATCGTGGAGGCGCTGAGGAGGATGGATCTGGTGGTGGCTGTAGCTCAAGGTCAACACTGCAGCAGGGGAGAAGCTTTGCTTCTTGTGGGAGATTCCCAACGCCAGTGAAGGTGACGTCAGCGTACCATATGGCTGAAGGGCGGCCTCTCCCTCCTCTTGCGCCATTGAAGACGGACGCTCCCGGGAGGCGCAAGATGGTCATCTCGAACCTCCAGGCCAAGATGCCGATGCGGAGGCCCTTTGCTGACAACTCAGTTTGCTCCCCCCTCACCGCCCCAAGTGGTCTCGTCCCCGGCGATGGTGAGGGTGACTGTGTTGTGGCTTCAGATCGTGGTGGAGAAGGAGCTGGCCTTGATTGCGTTTTCAGATTTCTTCCTGAGGTCTTTGTTGCAAAATGTAGGGACTTGTCTGTACTACTTTTTTTCTTTGAGTCCCTTCTTGTAAATTGTAAATCCACCGCTGATATCAATGAAAGGCTCTAGGTCCTTCGGGACCGCCCCTGTTCAAAAAAAAGTGAATGGTCATTTTGGCCAAATTAACTACCATGCCTACTTTGGCTATTCCTCGTACTCAAAACTTAACAGAAACATGTGTGGATCTTTACACCCCTTGATAGTACACATAATGAGGTACCAAGGCCCACTTTGTGATTTGCAAAAATCTTTCAAATGCTACTTTTAAATAACAATTTAAAATTGAACCTAATTCATATGGGAAGATCCCACTATTTCAAAAACCACTCAAACAAGCTCAATTTTCAAAACCCAAGCACCCACAGAGTCTCAAGCTTATTCCTAGCAAACCCACCAAAAAATCTTTTCAAAATTCAAAATTTTATTTCATGTGGCCATTTCATCAAACACTTGGCAGGCATGAATTACACCCTAATCCTAGCTCACTGTTTTGAACAGGGTTTTGCCCCCAAATGATCTTCATTTAATCCCTTTGTCCCCCAGGGTCTAACCAGGCCATTAGCACCCATCCCCTACCCTCCTACTGGCAAAGCCATGCCATCTTAGAAACCACCTCGGCCGACCATGCACTCGCCCAGCAGACCACTTCTCTCTCTCGCCATGTCTAGGAGGTAGCCAGACCTCACCGTCACCCCTCATCTCCTGCCCAGCCAAGCGCAGCGTGGACCACCGAGAGAGAGCCCAATGCCACCGAGCCATGCCGAGCACGCGCCAGAAGCGCCGCACCCAGGACGTGCACAAGCCGCCCGCCGACCGCAGCCAGCCCACCGCTGCCACCTGTGGAACACGACGGACACGCCTGTTCGCGCCTAACGCACGCCTACCACGTGGACATTGCCGCTTCTGCCGCTCAGAGCGCCAGCTGCCCCCGACCGCATACCACCGCCCCTATGCCCGCATTGAGTTCCTAGAGCACCGCCAGGAGACCGCCTGTCGATCGCCACCCGCAGCCATGCCGCTAGCCGCCCGTAGCCATGTCGCCACCGTCGCCTGCCCATCCCTCTCGATCTCGCCGTCGAGCCTATAAAAGGAGGGCACCCCCAGCCGTTTGAAGCACACCAGTCCACTCCCCTCACCTCACTGACCATTCCCCACCTCTAGCCGGAGCAGCGCAAGCACTTTCTCGCCGGAATTTGGCCGGAGTAGCCCACAGCAGAGGAGGAAGGGGCGCCGCTGATTGCGACCACCCCCGGAGCTGCCTCGACCGTCCCTCAGCTCACCGTCGACCACCAGTCTGTTTTCCCGCCTCGCTGACCTTGCTGGAGCCCTGGTACGCTCCCTATACACCCCCACCGAGCCGCTAGGGTTTGAGCTCGCCGGCGACAGGTCCGTCGTCAACGACAAGCCACAGTCGTTGATCCTCAGTCTAATCTAACGGCCGACATCGCCTGCGTCATGCAGCGTTATGAGCCGTTGGTGGACCCTCTGTCGATTGAGCCCGCATCGTGGAGTGACACTGGGCCGGCCGTTAGAGTTTCCTGCGCGACCCAGTTAGTTTGAATTAGATTTTTCCTATTTAGTTTAAACTTAGTTCTAGCTCTGAGTTTGAAAATTAATTCAGAGAGTTTGACAAATCCAAATTGCATGAAACCAATTTTGCGTGAAAGGTATTCAAATGATCTATCCAAGCCCGTTGGATTTAATTCAATTAGAGTTATAGATCTCTCCTAGTAAAAATAATAAAACAGAAGCATTTGCACCTTGCAACATTTTTATAAAATCAACCAAGATAGGTTTTGAGTTGATTCCAACTCTCAAAAATCACATTTCACCATATCTATCTAAATATGTAATAATATTAAGGTTTACATGCAGTGACTTTGGACTAGTACGAAAATAATGCTATATAGGCATTTCTAGTCACTTTAAATCATTAAATAATAAACTTAAACCAAAGTAAATTGGATCCAACCTTTAAATCTCATTCCCACATGTTAGAATATGTGGTGATGACATGTGTCAACATGATACCATATTTTAAGTGGTGAATATTAAATCTTAGTTAATTTTTCAATGAGTAGAAATTACTTTTCTAATTTAAAAAGAATGAAACTAGTGAATTAAACTTGTGATGCTTATGATGATAATAGATCATCAAATGTGTGTCTTAGAATGCTAATTAGATTAGTTAAGTATTGTTTGGTGATTGTGTACTCCGTATGTATTTATAGAAGATAGTACCGACCAAGCTTACGAGGAGGAGGAGTGCTACCAAGAAGAAGAAGAAGAAAACTTCAACCATTGCACCAACCAAGGCAAGCTAGCCCTATCCAAGTTAACCCTTGCAAGTTGTACTTGCAAGCCACCATTAACAGTGCAAGCTATTGTTAGCAAGCTAGAATTAAGCTAGAGAAAATAAGCAAGATGCATTAGGCATGCTTTGGTTATACCCCTTGACTAGTACCTACCCCAAGTTTTAATTCCAAGATTTACTTCCTTTACTTTACCAAAGTCCTTTACTTGTTTTGAAGGTAGCATAAAGAGTATAAAACTTGACCTATCTAGATAACTTTAGATATCATTCTATGGCATGAGATTGATCCCATCTTTCCACCTTAGTGAACACTCTTAACTTAGTAGCTTAGAGCTAGATCAAAACCTGAGTCACTTTAGATGGGAATACTTGGTGAAAATGAATTGTGAAAACCTTGGAATGATGAGTCATTCTATTGAGATGTTTTGACATGTGTTGAGAAACACAAATGGTTTATGATGATGAAAATGTTGAGGCATGAGCCTTAACCCTTCTACAAAACTGATGGTTGGATTCGGATGCGATACCATTCCAAAAATACCGTACAACCACAATACCTGAATTGGGTAAGGCTTAGCCGGAAGTTTATATGCATTAGTATTAGTTCCCTCACGGGAGAGGTTTGAGTTGAGGCTACCTCTCGATGTTGTCCACCTATGCAGTGCCCAAGATGACAAATCGTCATGGTTGGGAGGCCATGCTCATAGGAGAGGTGCTTATACTAGGGCGTGTAAAGGAAAGGTTATGTTTGATTATCTGCATACTAAGTATGATGATTCAGGGTTATCCCTGACAGATGTATCGAATCTTGTGGTGAAAGTGTACCACCTCTGCAGAGCGTCAAACTATTCGAATAGCCGCGTCCGCGGTTAAGGACAGTTGGAATGGCCATATTGTTTCGTTGTCAGATGTTTTCCAAATAACTTGAAGTGAATGAAGAATCTTGACTTGACCACAACAGGGTTGTGTTTAAGATACTAGCTTCCCAACTTAAGTAATTCTAGAACTTTATTTTATCTTTCTTTGCTTCAGAACTCAGCTTAGGTCTCAAACTTAACCTTATAGTTAAATATAGAGTTTAGCACTTGACTTAGAACTATATTACTTGTTAGTGGTAGTTTGCGAGTACTTAAAGAGTACTCATGGCTTTTGTCCCTGGCTATTCTCATGGCCAGACTATGAAGGAGACTATCAAGATGATGGCCAGTAGGTCGGCTATGATAACTAGGACTATCTGCCTTCGTCAGCATTGTCTATGCCCCTGAAGGTGGATCCCACCGCTACGCTCGTCTTTTATTTCCGCTGCTTGTTGTATTCAGACTGGATCATGAGATCCTTATTTGTGTAAGACCTTATGTATGGTTTGTACTAGATGATGTACTATGATATCCAATCCGTTATGTCTCGTAAAAATGGTAATCCTAGAATTGCGAGGTATGGCATAACGAGCATCTGGGATTAAAAATCCGGGTGTTGACAGTTTCAGCTCAAATTTCAGTGTGTCTATTGTCCACTTTTCTTCACCACCCACTGCATGAGTATACTTGTATGGTTGAAGCAGAGTAATCTCCACCGGAGCAATGGTTGAGAACTTTATCATAACTGCACTCTTAGCTAGCTCCAAATTGTTGAAAAATAGAGAAAACTAGATGGGTACGCGCGCTTTGCCGCGCCGTCTGCCACCCGTTTTTGCATGTCCTGTGATGTGCGGTGCAACATGGTGTGGTAACTTTTGATCATGTGTTACAGTACCGGTACGTGTGTGGTGCGACCGATGTGTCCAATGGGTCAGTTAGATGTGCAGCTCAAGAGTTTCAACACAAAAGGTTCTCCTACATAGATACTACACTTCCACATAAACAAAACACACGAAAACAAATCATTCAGGTGATGCATTGCATGCGCTTCTTACGGAACCATTCCAATAGAACTGCAATTACTTGCCATTCCGCTAGGCTGAAAACATAGATTTTGACTAAGTTAGGCAACACACAACTGGAAAGAAAGAAGAAACATAGGAACGCCTCAAAGGTATGCACCAAAAAATATGTCCCGGCCATTGTAGTCACCTAATAAGTAGCAATAAGCAAAATTAGACACATGGAATACTTATTTCCAGAACGATGTCCCATAAGCAGTTCTAGATCAGCGACAGGCAAATCCTCACTACATACATTTGCAATTACTAACAATAAATATAACAAAAGAGGCACTACAAAGTACAACATTTCGGGAAAATGACTATAGGCAAAATTGGTATGGCAATCATACAGTTACACAGATTATTCATGTGATTATTATAGCTTTCATGCTTTTCCAATTGATCTTTGGGTTCAAATCCAACAAACAATAATTCTCTGGTCATTGGGCATGCTTGAGAGAAGACTTCTAAGCCAACAAAGCTAATATGACTTGCTTGATATCATGTTTAGTCTTCACTGGAAAAGCATGGCTTTGCCCGTCAAGAAAGCATCTTCTATGACTTAAGTTACAAACAAAATATGCTACAGTGAGCATGTATTTAACACATGAAAATTCGCGTCTATTTGATTATCATTTTTTGTAACATTAATACAGATTTTCTTATGATAAACAAAAAACCAATTAAAACAACTAAGCTTAATTTTCTCGAAGACATACAACGACCAGTGTTTTCTTGAGAACCTTCCTAGGAGCATTCCTTGGTAGAGGATGGCCGACATGGGCATTCCACTAAGCATGGAGCGTGACTATGGCTGCATCTACTGGAGCTATTCTATTTGGAGCTTTCGCAGTAAGCTACCTATCAAACAATGTTGATATAAAGTTAATAGAAAGGGATGAAAAATATATAGTAGAAAAACTAATCGAACACAATTAAGGTGAACTGAACATAAGATGTGACATAAAGATAAGGTGAACATAACCTTCTTTTTTGAAATTAGTTAATGCACATGTGAAATCAATGTTACTATGATAAGCATGCTTATTCACAAATTTACATTAAATGGAGGCATAAAAGGAACATAATTTCAGCCTGAAACGTTATTTCGCATCATATATTAAACATGTCTATATGAGTGTATACCTATGATCTATTTATATGAGATGGACCGAATACATGCTTTCACTATATAATGTAATATGGTTTGACCGAATACATGCTTTCACTATATCACCTGCATTCAGTATCGAGCGCGCGGCAAGTGCCCTCAAAGCACGTGGTGATCCAAGTTCTTGCTAATGGAATCCAAAATTAAAGGAACACATGATATAAAGTAATATGGTTTGACCGAATACATGCTTTCACTATATCACCTGCATTCAGTAAACCATGTCACTTTCTCTCTACAACCCATCTCCTTGCAAAGAGGGCTGCAAAATATTAGCAAATAGAACACTCAGGTATTCTGCAAACTTATCACAAAACAGTCTATATGTTTCTTACCATGCCATAAATGGAGCAACTACTAATAAATGATTTCACGAGCTTTTTTTCTTCTTCAGAATTTGAGGTTCCTCTATGATCCAGCGCCCGGTAATGAGAACTGTACATCACAAAGGAGTACATCAGTATTAAATTGCACTGATGTTATTAGTGGGGGATTGCTATTTAGATATAGAAGATATGTTTATACCATTTATATTTTTGGATACTGATGTCATTTTGAAAAACATCTGGTAATATGAATCAAGGTTGAGAGAAGGTAAGAATCCGACTTTTGCTTGGATGTCAATATTTTCTTCTATGTATTCCTAAGGAGCAGATGTGTGTTCTAAAAGATTTAAATTCATGCCCAAAAATATACCAAAGCCATAAGCACTTATTATCAGATTGTGGTAAATAGGATTAAATGCTAGAGCACGTTAGAGCTTTTATGCTCACACTAATTTTGCAGAAAACATTGTATTGTGGGAATTGAATTCTCCAATAGTCGATTCCCTTCTAGTACCAAAGCCTTATGCATAAGGAAGCAGGACATGCTAGCAAAACAAAGGTGTACTTGCCTGATATTTCTTTGGGAGGTCCAGTGAATGTGACCGTGGAGAGCCGGATAGGTTGGGCCTATGGCAGGGAAATCTTCGTCGACGAGCGTTCTGCGTTCTCAGCCTTAGCCTCACCTAGTCTCTGGCAGACCGAACCCTAGATCACAAGAGGGAAGGAAGATGAGCGTGGATACTTGATGTATGGCCCTCCTCATGGCCGAGCTGGGTAGGCTCGCTCCCTTGTCACCGCCAATGGCCGTGAGCCATATCACACATCCTTGGAGCCCACCAGATGCCCCACCTGCCGGAGGGCCTCCAACTCCGGCTCACCATACCTCACGTTCGACCGTCGTAGCTCGAGGTAGGTCTCTAGGAGAGCAGGGCGACTCCATCTGTTTTGGTGGCCGGTGATTGTAGGCGGCGGTGAGATTTGAGGCGGAGAGAAAGATGAGCAGGGACGGCGTCGGGTATTGCGGGGATGGGAGCGGAAGTGGTGGGGAGTGGGGAAATGGAGAGGGAGGAAGGGGCAGATGTGTTGAGGAGAGGACGCATGCGCAAAGGGCTACCCCTCCGGGCCCACATGCCAGGTGCAACGATCCGTATCGAGCACGCGGCAAGTGCCCTCAAAGCGTGCGGTGAGCACCACGTTTAAGCGGTTAAGTAATATTACTGGATGGACAGAGACTTGATGACATTCAAATTCTAAGATCAACACATGAATTGTTCAACATCATAGATTTAACATATATACATAATACATGATTTAACATCACAGATCACCTTACTTATATCTATAGCAGTAGCAGCAACAGATCATCCGCGGTTTGCATAGTGCACCCGTATGTTCCTACCATCAAGCACCTGAAAATTAAACAATTGTTCATCATGTACGAAAGCAGTGTTAGCGAAAGGATAAAAACCAAGCTGAGCGTTGCATAATATCTTGCAGGAACCACAGTTCACCTCGTCGGTCGTCTTCTCCAATGTTGCGTCAACTTCGATTTCCGAAGAGAACCTGACAAACCCGTATCCTTTGGATCTCCCCGTCACCGGGTGGCATATCACTTTCGATGTCACACAAATGCATGAGTTTTAGAGGTCAGTCTTTAATCAACCAAAATCACAGATTGACCAACAAGTCCAAAATAGATAGGTTCACCACTTTCGATAACATCACCATGCTGAGAGAATGTAGCCTTGAGAGCAATCTCATTGGTGTCATGCGATAGACCTGCAGCTCAACATTTAGTGGAACAAATAGGAGGCCAGCAGCAAACCCTGAACCGTATCAATGTTCAGAATCCAGTACGAAACTGGCCAGAATGATTCACACAGATTCTTAAAGCTGGATCGTTTAGAACCTAGCATGAAAATCATCTTTCTAATAAAAATAACCAAACCCATCAGATCTCAATCAGAAAAGAGATTCAGGTCCAAGCATCAAACGACCAAAATATTCCGAACAGTAGAAGTATACATGCCTGCAATTCAAGTCAGTGGAACAAATAATCAGGGCATCAACCAATCCTCAACCATATCAATGTTCACAATCTAGCATCAAAACAAGAATGCACAATTACATTCGGTAGTTGGATGCAACATTTGCAAGAATTTCACCAGAATATTGCAATCAGAGGCACGATAGATTAGTCTAGCATGAAACTGAAGGAGGCTCTGTAACCAAAGACCACCTGATCTCAAACAAGAGGAGAGATTTGGCCCCAAGCATCAAACAAAATTGACCACACTCAACACTGGACGCCCAAAATATCTGTGAAATCATACCTGCAACGAACAACTTGAAGCATGAGGAGAAAGCGGCACTCCGCTTCAGTAGCTTCCCGATTGGAATCGCGGCAAGGCGCCAGTTTCCATCTCAGATTTGACATGCCCGATGAACCCTAGAAATAATTTCCAAATCTTTAGATACGCCCGATCCACATCTCACAAGTGATGGCGCCTGTGAAAAATGACACTCTGCACCCAGATGAAGCCAGATATTGGAACATCAATCTCAACAGAAGGAACATAAAGAAATTTTGGAAATCGCACCTAGAACGCGATCCTATCAAGCAACAGGAATTGGGATTGACAAGGTGATGGAACGATTCAATTTTTGGCTTCCATTAGCAAGAACTTGGATCAACCACAACCAGGTGTTGCATTGTGAACCAGGATTACATACACGACTAATCTAACCAAAACACATTCTCCCTTCCCCTCTTCCAAACACATACGACACTTCCTAAGCAGCAGCACTCGTAGACCTACTCGGTGGCGGCGGCACCCTTCTTGGTGGTCTTGGTAGCGGCCTTCTTCTTCTTGGGAGACTTGGTGGCCTCCTTCTCGGCCTTCTCGATGGCCTTCTTGGGGAGCAGCACGGACTGGATGTTGAGGAGGACACCGCCGTGGGCGATGGTGACTCCGGCGAGAAGCTTGCCAAGCTCCACATCGTTGCGGATGGCGAGCAGCAGGTGTCGCCACACGATGCACGACTTCTTGTTGTCTTTGGCGGCGTTGCCGGCAAGCTCCAGGACCTGGGGACGGTAAAGAAAACAGAACGGAATTCAGAAAACCGATGCGCGTCGAGAGAAAGAGAGCAGAACCGAGCAGGAACCAAAGAACGGGGAGGGGATTGGACAGTTGCACGTACCTCTGCAGCGAGGTACTCTAGGACGGCGGCGAGGTACCCGGGGCGCCAGAGCCAACGCGCTGCGCGTACCGGCCCTTCTTGAGGAAGCGCCCGACAGGGAAGAAAATCTTATACGACCCTGGGTCGTACGCTCCGTTCGGTGGACCAACTGGAGAGGCTGACACGTGGTAGTACGAATCTCAAAGCACACAGACTACGTCCTTCCCAATTCCCCGACTTAATCGACATCATACTTACAGCGAGCAAGCTGTGCAACCAGAGGAGGCAAGCAGATGGGGCAGATGGGGCGGTTCGCCGGGCAGTGTCGGCGCCAGCGACATGCGTCAACGAGGGTGGCCTGTTCAAGCGCCGCACCCACACCAACATCCCCTCTGTTGACAGATCCGTGATGGCGCATCGCCGTCCTCCTCCATCGATCGGCCGACCGACTAATATGATCTCCGGGGGATCCGCATGCGGGGCTGGTGTACGGCCGCTGGGAGAGTTCAGGTACGGCAGGGGGGCCACTTTGTCGGGAGCCACCGGCGGCGTCCATGAGGGGCAGGACCGTGCGGTTGTGAGAGAAGCGAACCAGATCGTGATCTAGTAACTGGGGAACCGGGGAAGAAGTAGTCTATGTGCTTTGAGATTCGTACTATCACATGTCAGCCTCTCCAGTTGGTCCACCGAACGGAGCGTACGACCCAGGGTCGTATAAGATTTTCTTCCGCCCGACAGGGAACTGGAGCCTAGCCTTGACAGATGGGGTCACCGCCTTCTTCCTGTCGCCTTCCTTCCTTCCGGCCCTCTTCCGGGGTAAAAGAGTCTCGATATGATCTGTGTTATCGCCCCGGTCAAAGTAGAGACGCCGCACACACGCGTGTCCCTGGAACAACACGTGTCGCAACCCATCATCCACGGCAGCGAGCGGCGCAACAACACGTCTGTAGGCCCACCTCAGCGACAACACAAATAATGGGCCACAGGCAGAGACAGAAGAAAGCATCGCGCACCGCAAGCACAAGGTAGTTGATCTCCTGTTGCCATGTCAAATATAAACTTAGTCAACAATGACAATAAATAGGTGAGAAGTCCTTTTATATACTTGTTACATGGGTCTTTTGTACGTTGTGGTACAATACATGAGCAACTATAAGAATCCTAGAAACATTTTTGACATAGCATGCACAAAAATAAGAAAAACACCCCATGTTATCATGATGTAAAAGGAAACTACCATGAACCTGGATGGGCCTATATGGAAACAAATAAACTGTTGAATGTAATATATAGCCAGAAGGAAATGTACTATTGTCTTTCCTTTCTTTTTTGTAAAGAATATTGTAGTTATTGTAAATCTAAATTAGGTATAGTTTCATCTCTAAATGATGAACTATATATTTTACATGTGCGTGAAATGCGTGCAAAGAGAGTAACTGAATCTGATTTGCGTCCAGAATGAAGACCTTTTCAACTACAACACACTGATGCAAACACGCACATGACACCAGTTATTTTTTTGTTGATCACACCTTCATTTCTATCATCAATAGATGGAATAAAACCACAACTTCTGTAGTACAAAGACCTGCACCTTAGCAACTAAGAAAAAGAGTAGCACTTTAAACTGTTTAAGATATAGACTCCAGATGAAGGAGCCCAAGATTACGCATCAATCGGTAAAAACAAGAAACCAAAAGCTATGAGAATTATTATAAAACCGGGACTACCATCAAGCAGCAAATTTGTGGCAGATCACTCGGATCTACCAAGTTTGTGTTGAACGCCTGCAAAAAAGGAAAATCTAAGGAGAGAGATATGCTGGCATATGAGGGAACCTCCGGATGTGAGAAAAATAAATGAACATAAAGTGAAGCTGGACTTCACCGAATTGCATTGCAGGGTTTGTCAAGAGGGGACATTGTTTGCAGCGTCCATGAGGATGAAATCCTGAAATTGATGAATAGTGGAAGGTAAGTGCAGGTCAAGGTGATTGATGGACTGCTCATCTCCCTTGTAGAGGTAAATGTGTGTCCCTTCTAGAGGATACATAACAGTTGAGCAAGAAACTGAAGTGTAATTTCAATGACCAACATTAAGTATGAACAACAGATCTAGATGGCATATTGGAGAAAATTAAAGGAACACATGATATAAAGTAATATGGTTTGACCGAATACATGCTTTCACTATATCACCTGCATTGCATTCAGTAAACCGTGTCACTTTCTCTCTACAACCCATCTCCTTGCAAAGAGCGCTGCAAAATATCAGCAAATAGAACACTCAGGTATTCTGCAAACTTAACACAAAACAGTCTATATTTTTCTTACCATGCTAGAAATGGGGCAACTACTAATAAATGATCACCACTTACCAGCTTAAAAGTAAGTAACTTCCATATATAAATGTTTACAAAATTCGGTTTGTTTCAGAACATATCTGGAGATCACCATAACAAAGCACTATATGCTGACTTTATGTCGGTACCAAGTGACAAAGTTGAAAACAGATGTCGGTTGTGCAATAAGAATCTCTGTATGTACATAACCAGATGTAAAATCTGTAAGATCAACTTTATTGTATCGCTATGCAATCAATATGTCTGTAATTTATAAGAAGATTAAAGCAAGCCTAGGAGCCAACTTTGATACTGGTATACATGTAGGTCTTGCCAAAAATTAAAAAAAGCGTAGACAAACTGATGTGCGTCTCTAAGAAAATGCTAATGGAGAAACAATTAAGTAATACATACTGGAGCATGCAGAAGTGGGTGACACGCTGTTTTCTCTAGCAATACCCGTTCTCGAAAGTTTATCTGATCAGCAAAGACAACTATCAGGTTGTGGAGCTTGATTATATAGCTCAATTGATCTTTATAATTTCGCTTGTAATTCTCAGCTAGTAACACGTAGCAGATCTGCTATAGAGAAAACCATTCACTTGTATTACATTAAAAAAAACAGTGCAGAAAATTGCGATCCTAAAATAAAAAGGCAACAGCATCGACCCAGCATCGCAGCTGAAAAAAGGCAGGGGTTCCTCTAAACAAAAATATTGACATGAACGTGTTATCTAAGAGCCATAGATCTCAGCATATAACTTATTTGAAACTAGCTGAATGCCCGTGCGTTGCCACGGTCACATATGTTTTTTCATCGCACATTGCTCGCCTTTTAATATAAAACATACACAAATATTAGTGTGTAGAGAAAAGGTATACACACAATATTTAAAAAGTTCAAATATATTCATGTCCATCGAAAGACGCTACTAATGAGAGGTTCATAATGATTATGAAGGAATCTGCTAAAAAAATTCAAGCAATTGCTAAGGTCTACACAGAAATCCTTAGGCTAAGGAATTCTTTGATGGTTACGATCCTAATGTTGCTCTTTGTGGTGGTTTTGGACAGTAAAATATAGAGCTAACCATGATAGATTATTGGTTTTGGTTTTTGTGTTCCAACAATCGGGATGGTCTGCCCTTGTGCCATGCTGATTGGCATGGGAATATTGAGCCTGATCGAAACTGATTAATTCCTCTTAAATTTGAATAGGGTCATGTTATCATTAGAGGGTAAAAGATGTAATGTTATCATTAGAGGGTAAAAGATGTAATGTTATCATTAGAGGGTAAAAGATGTATCAAGGAAGAAACACTCTACGCACACATGTTGTCTTAGCACGATATCTCTGTCGACGGTGTTCCTCTTAAATCCACCTAACATACCACAATTCTTATGGGATAGGTGGATACCACAATTTTTTTAATCTTTAACTCATATAAGGGCATCTCTAACCGATCCCCCATCGGTTAGAGGAGTAGCAGTTTCTAACCAATCTCCTAAAGTTAGCAGAGTAAATCAAACGATCACCTCCAAATCCGATCAAATTCGACCGAATTTGAAACCAACACATCTATTTAACATAATATATACATAGTACAACCAAAAGTCTGTCGAATTTGACTAAATTCGACCAAATTCATCTCCTCCTAACCCTAGTCCTCCTCCTAGTCATACGAGCAGGAATCGCTCTCGAGGTCGACGACCACCGACATCATCGACGGCCCCGCGTCCTCCTTCTTCCCCGTTGTGGCGTCGGCCTTCCGCTTGGCCTCGGCGAATTCCTCCATCCGCTGCCGCTCCTCCTCGATGAGCTGCGGGTTGAGGCCGGCGAGCGTGGCCACCATTGCCACGTCGCGGCGTTCCGCCTCGAGGCGCTCGCAGGCCTCCCTGTCCTCCCGCTGTTCACGGTCGGAGACGAAGCGGAGACCCTCTGGCTCCAACTCTGGCACCGAACCTTCCACCTAGAGGGGGAAATTGAGCTCACCACAGTCAGATCCGTGGAGGCGCACATTCTCGATGTTGTACACCCTCGCCGCCTGCTCCGCCGATTGGAAGGAGCCGACCCACACCTTCCTCTTGGTGTTATGGTCGGTGATTTCCGCCACCCACGCTTACCCCCACAACCGCTGCCGCACGCCGCGGTAGACTGACGTTGGTGGCATGGGCAGGTCCAAGGTGCTGCCTGAGCGGAGGGGCTGCCTCCGGCGTGTTGGGTCCGCAGCATAGAAAACAAAAAAATTCCTACGATGAGAACTATACGCCAAGATCTATCTACTAGATACAGAGCAACGGGTGGACATACATCCATGGAGAACTTACCTTCGAAGACAACGAGTTTTGTTAATGAGTAGGAACTGGTGGTTGATGTAGTCGTACGCTTGCCGATCTCAAGATCGTGTGGAAGTCCAAGAACCGCAAATCAGCAGCACATCCGTCCTCGCACACACGTTCAAGCCACCGGACAACCTCCACCTCCTCGCTCCAGCGATCCAGCGGAAGCAGCAACTCCTTCGCATTTAAATGCCACTGGAACATGTATCTCGCTAATCCGAGACCATGGGGAATAATTCTAGAGAGGGAGAGAGATCCTTCACAAGGAGGTGTGAGGATGAAGGAGGAATGGGTGGCCTTTATAGGAGGAGGGGTGCCCTCTCTCCATGGCCGGCGCATGGGGGGTGACCCCTCACCTCCCCCATTCATGTGGTGGTAACCCCTCCACATTAAAATGCCTGTTCACATTCCCTTTTAAAGTCTCCACTTTAAATGCATTAAATTTCTCCAAATTTAATGCTCTCTCATTTAATAAAACTCTTTTTATTAAATTTATTCAGAATTTTGTTAATTACTTTAATTAACAAACATTCACATATAGCCCCTTGCAATATTTCAATATCACATGCAGAACCACCTTCGCAATTTCACCAAACAATTTCCTTTCTATTGAAACAATTCATGCGCTTTGCAATTCTTTCGTGCAAACATATGTGCTCCAAAATGGTATCCGTAACTCTTAAGTGTGCCACCCTACGGTTCATGAATAATGTAGACATGATCGAGACCCTTCTCCGATCAATAATCAACAATGGGACTCGGAGATCCGTCTCGACTCCTACACATTCAAGGATGACTCCTGTGATCGTGAGAACCTTTAACGCTTGTAACTAAATCCCTTTGTCTCTCGATATATTACATGTCTGAGATTCGATCATCGGTATCTCCATACCTAGTTTGATCTTGTTACCGACATGCACTCTTTTCTCGTGATATAACATTCTAGTGATCACATCACTTGCTTGCAAGCTATCCTAATGTGATATCACCGAGAGGGCCCAGAGTATATCTATCCGTCATCTGGATTGACAAATTCCACTCTTGATCCATGAGCCTCAACATAACACCTTCGTAGTACTGAACCCATCTTTATAGTCACCATGTTACGGTGTGACGTTTGATGTTATCAAGATACTCTTCCGGTGTTAGCAATTAACATGATCTCATGGTCTAAGGATAAAGATTACTTCGTATGATGTTATAGCAATATAAACATAATGACTTGATCGTAATGCTATACTTCGGATGAATGTTCATCACATCATTTCACAAATGTTGTGACCTTGTTATTAACAACATCCAATGTCCATGATCAGGAAACCTTGATCATCTTGTTAATCAACAAGCTAGTCTATAAGAGAGGCATAACTAGGAACCCTTTTTGTTTATTAAACACACATGTATTGATGTTTCCTATCAATACAATTATAGCATGCAAAATAAACATCTATCATACAAGGAATACATAATAACAACTTTATGATTGCCTCTCAGGGCATATTTCCTTCAGTCTCCCACTTGCACTAGAGACAATAATCTAGTTTATATAGTGATAAATCTAACACCCATGGAGTTTTGGTGTTGATCATGTTTTGCCCTAGGGAGTACTTTAGTCAGCGGATCTGCTACATTCAGGTCCGTGTGCACTTTACAAATCTTTATATCTCCATCCTTGACATGCTCGCGGATGGAGTGAAACGGCGCTTAATATGCTTGGAATTCTTGTGAGACCTTGGTTCCTTGGCATTGGCTATGGCTCCATTATTGTCACAATAGATCACCATTGGGTCCAACGCACTAGGAACCACACCTAGTTCCGTTATGAACTCCTTCATCCAAACCGCTTCTGCTCAAGCAAAGAACATATTCCGCCTCCATCGTTGATCCAACCACCACAGGTTGTTTGGAGCTCCTCCAACTAACTGTTGCTCCGTTCAAGAGAAATACATATCCAGATTGAGACTTAGAGTCATCCGGATCAGTGTCAAAACTAGCATCGACATAACACTTAGCGACTAGCTCTTCTTCACCTCCGTATACAAGAAACATATCCTTAGTTCTTCTCAAGTACTTAAGGATATTCTTGACCGCTATCCAGTGTTCCGAACCTGGATCAGATTGGTACCTACTAGTCAAACTAATAGCATGTGCCACATCCGGTCTTGTACATAGCATGGCATACATTATATAGCCTATGGCTGAGGCATAGGGGATCTTATCCATTATCTCTCTTTCTTCCGCCTTAGCCGGACTTTGAGTCTTACTCAATGCCTTGCCTTGCAACATAGGTAAGTACCCCTTCTTACTTCCGTCCATATTAAACTTCTTCAATATCTTATTAAGGTATGTACTCTGCGATAGCCCAATTAGGCGTCTTGATCTATCTCTATAGATTTTAATGCCTAATATATATGAAGCTTCACCAAGGTCCTTCATCGAAAATTTGTTGTTTAGATAACTTTTAACACTGTTTAAAAGATCTATATCATTTCCAATCAATAATATGTCATCCACATATAATATCAGAAATGCCACATTGCTCCCACTCACTTTCTTGTAAATACAAGCCTCTCCATAAGTTTGGACAAATCCAAACTCTTTGATCACCTCCTCAAAGCGGAGATTCCAACTCCGGGATGCTTGCTTCAGTCCATAGATGGATCGCTGAAGTTTGCACACCTTATCAGCATCCTTAGGATCGACAAAACCCTTAGGTTGTATCATATACAACTCTTCTTCAATATTACCATTGAGGAACGCAGTTTTGACATCCATCTGCCATATTTCATAATCGAAATATGCAGCAATTGCTAACATAATCCTAACCGACTTAAGCATCACTACGGGAGAGAATGTCTCATCGTAGTCAACTCCTTGAATTTGTCGAAACCCCTTTGCATAAGTCGAGCCTTATAGATGGTTACATTACCATCAAGATCAATTTTTCTTTTGAAAATCCATTTATTCTCAACGGCCTTCGATCGTGAGGTAAGTCCACCAAGGTCCAAACCTGGTTTTCGTACATGGATTCCATCTCGATTTCATGGCTTCTAGCCATTTGTTGGAATCAGGCTCATCATCGCTTCTTCATACGTCGGGTCATCTATTTCATCAATCATGAAATTCATAACAGATTGCCGACTGATTCAGAGGCTGACGTGTCCTGCTTGACCTACGAGGTTCGGCAGTGTCCTCTTTCGGAGTTTCATGATCAATATCATTAGCTCTCTCTTCATTAGGTGAAGTCAACTCCGAAAAAACTTCTGGAGCTGCGCTACTCGCCATTTCATGAAGAGAAGGTTCAATAACCTCTTCGAGTTCTACCTTCCGACTACTCACACCTTTCGCGAGAAACTCCTTCTCAAGAAAGGATCCATTCTTGGCAACAAATACCTTGCCCTCGGATATGTGAAAGAAGGTATACCCAATCGTTTCCTTAGGGTATCCTATGAAGACGCATTTTCCGCTTTGGGTTCGAGTTTATCCGGTTGAAGTTTCTTCACATAAACATCGCATCCCCAAACTTTAAGAATGATGTTTAGGTTTGTTTCCAAACCATAATTCATACGGTCTTTTCAACGGATTTAGATGGTGCCCTATTTAAAGTGAATGCAGCGTTTTCTAGTGCATAACCCCAAAATGGCGATGGCAAGTCATCGTAGACATCATAGATCGAACCATATCCAATAAAGTACGATTACGACGTTCTGACACACCATTACGTTGTGGTGTTCCGGCAGGTGTGAGTTGTGAAACTATTCCACAGTCTTTCATATGTGTGCTAAACTCGTAACTAAGATACTCTCCTCCACGGTCGGACCGCAGAAATTTGATCTTTCTGTTACGATGATTTTCCACTTCATTCTGAAATTCTTTGAACCTTTCAAAGGTTTCAGACTTATGTTTCATCAAATAGATATCCCCGTATCTACTCAAATCATCCGTGAAAGTAACAAAATAACGATATCCACCTTGCGTCGACACACTCATTGGTCCACACACATCAGTATGTATGATTTCCAATAAATCTGTCACCCGTTCCATTGAACCGGAAAACGGCGTTCTAGTCATCTTGCCCATAAGGCATGGCTCACATGTATCAAATGATTCAAAATCAAGTGATTCCAAAAGTCCATCAGAATGGAGTTTCTTCATGCGTTTAACGCCAATATGACCTAGACGGCAGTGCCACATATATGTAGATATATCATTATCAAGTTTAATCCTTTTAGCATCAACATTATGAATATGCGTAATACTACTATCGAGATCCAACAGAAATAAACCATTCAACACAGGTGCATGACCATAAAAGATATTATTCATATAAATCGAACAACCATTGTTTTCAGACTTAAACAAATAACCACTTTGCATCAAACATGATCCGGATACAATGTTCATGCTCAGTGCAGGCACCAAATAACAATTATTCAGGTTTATAACTAATCCCGATGGCATATGGAGAGGCAGCGTTCCGACGGCGATCACATCAACTCTTGATCCATTGCCGACCCGCATCGTGACCTCATCCCTTGCTAGTTGTCGCTTGTTCCGCAGCCCCTGAACCGAGTTACATATATTAGCAACGATCCCGTATCAAATACCCAAAGCATGTGAGTACTAGTCAAGTACACATCAATAACATGTATATCACATATACCTTTGTTTGCCTTGCCGGCCTTCTTGTCCGCCAAATACTTGGGGCGATTATGCCCAATGGCCAGTCCCCTTGCAATAGTAGCACTCGGTGTCAGACTTAGGGCCAGCTCGGGGTTTCTTTTCAGGCGCGGCAATAGATTTGCCACCCTTCTTTTCCTTCTGCTTGCCTTTCTTGTCCTTCTTGAAACCGGTGGTCTTATTGATCATCAACACTTGATCTTCTTTCCTAATCTCCACTTCTGCAGTCTTAAGCATTGACAGAAGCTCGGGAAGAGACTTCTTCATGCCCTGCATATTATAGTTCATCACGAAGCTCTTGTAGCTAGGTGGCAGAGATTGGAGAACACGATGTATGCCTAAGTCAATGGGAATCGTTATTCCCAAGGACACAAGCTTATCGGCGTACCCAGACATTTTGAGTATGTGCTCACTAACAGAGCTGTTCTCTTCCATCATGCAGCTAAAGAACTTTTCAGAAGCATTATAACTCTCTACGGAAGCATGGGTATCGAAAATCATTTTCAATTCTCCCATGGTATCAAAGGCATTGCCATTTTCGAAACGTTTTCGAAGTTCTGGCTCTAGCCCATACAATATGCCGCAATGAACTAAGTTGTGGTCCTCCTGACGAGTTATATAGACGTTTTTCCTCGTCGGGGCATCAGAGCTGGTGGGAGGCTAGCGCGCTCTAGCACATATTGCTTTTGTGCAGCAGTGAGGAGAATCCTCAAATTCATAGCCCAGTTGGTGAAGTTGCTACCATTCGCAGCAAGCTTCTCTTTCTCCATGAACACATTGAAATTAAAAGCAGGTGGTGCCATCTACGACAGAATTTGTAAAATATATTTAGACTAAGTTTATGATAGATTGAGTTCAACTAATCCAAATTACTAATGAACTCCCACTCAAAAACGACATCCCTCGTGTCCTTTTGGTGATTACATGAACCAAATCCACTACACCAAGTCCGATCATCACGTGAGTCGGTGTAGCTTCAAAGGCGAGCATCTATATGGGCATCATATCAACTATATGACTCATGCTTAACCTTTCGTCCGTTCCGAGGCCATGTCTGTACATGCTAGGATCGTCAAGTAAGAACCTTAGTATTTGCGTGTGTAAAACTGTCTTACACCCGTTGTATGAAAGCGTAGAGTCGAGAACACCCGATCATCACGTGATGCCTCAAAACACGATCCACAAAATGGTGCATACTTAACGAAGAACACATTTTATCTTGATATCTAAATGAGGGATCATCTTATAATGCTACCAAAAGCGCCAAACTAGCAATATAAGATGCTAATGTGTGAAGTGAGGTGATATGGTCCATGCATTTGATCTCTATCATTTGCATCATGGTATGATCTCTATCATTCCTTTGTGTGTAAGGCCAAGGTCTATTGTAACATCCCAAAACTTCAATCCAAGCTTATCAAAGATCAAATCATCCAAATTTAGGATTAACAAAAACTTTTCCATATTTAAAATGAAAGCATTCATATATGTGTGCATTTAAAATAGGAGTTGTTTTGAATTGCCATGATTGTGTGATCCTTTGCTTCTAAAATGTTTCTTAGGGGATTTAAACATCATCTACATCATTCCCAAACTTTTCCTAAAATAAATCATATCAAAAAGAATTAAAATAAAGGAATGGTCATTTTGACAAAATTAACTCTCATGCCTACTTTGGCTATTCCTAGTACTCAATTCTTAACAGAAACAATTCTTGATCTTTGCACCCCTTGCTAGTACACATAATGAGGTACCAAGGCCCACCTTTTGATCTTCTAAAAACCCTCTGTAAACTATTTTAAATGATAGTTTAAAATTGAATCTAGTGGATATGCATAGATCACCCCTATTTCAAAAACCATGTATTTGAGCTCCATTTTCAAAACCCTTGCAACCAGAGCCTACCTAGCACTAGTGGAGATCACTCAAAATTTTTGAACTCAAAATTCAAAACTTTTTCTCTTGCGGCCATTTTATCAAACACTTGGCAGGCAGAATCATAACTCTAATCCTAGCTCACTATTTTGAATAGGGTTTTGCCCCCATTTGATCTCCATTTAATCCCTCTGTCCCCCTTTGATCAAACCATGCCAATTGCAGCCCATCCCCTACACCCTAGTGGCAATGCCGAGCCATGCCGAGCACCACCCTGGCCGGCCAACCTTGCAACCGTCGCAGCAGACCACTCCCCCTTCCCTCGCCATGTCTAGGAGGTAGACAACGCCGCACCGCCTCTCATCCCTTGCCGAGCCAAGAGCAGCCATGGACCACAGAGGAGAACCCGCGCCCAGTGCCACAGACCATGCCGACGCTGGCAGAAGCGCCACTGTCCCGCGTGCACAAGCCACCACTGACACCAGCCCGCGCCACCGCCCGCCGACCTAGAGAACACCCCAGACACCCCCGTTCGCCGCCCAAAGCCCCATAGCCACCGCTCGCCGTGGACACCGCCACATCTGCCTCTCAGAGCGCCACCTCACCCCGACCACATACCACCGCCCCTACGGCCGCATTGAAGCACTAGAGCACCACCAGGGGACCGCCCAGTGATCGCCATCCCCAGCCATGACGCTAGCTCGCCGTAGCCATGTCGCCACCGTTGACCGCCCATCCTGCTTGGTCTCACCGTCGAGCCTATAAAAGGAGCCTCCCAAGCACCCAGGACTCACACCATTCCACTCCCTCACCTCTCCGAACCTCAACCACCTCGCCGGAGCAAGTGGAGCAAGAGCTCGGAATTGGAGCCGAGCCGCCCTGGAGAAGAAGGGTGCCGTTGATTCCTGCCACCCCAAGCTCCGCCACCACGCCTCGCCTGGCCGCGTCTTCCACTTCGTTCGCCAGATCGCCGACCCACTGGAGCCCTGCACGCCTCAGAGAGCCCACCGAGCCGCTAGGGTTCGAGTCACTGGCGACCCGTCTGGCCGTCGATTTACGACCTCACCAGAGATCTAGCCTCTAATTGCACGGCCACAATAGCGCTGCAGCGTCATTGCGTTTTAAGTGCCTGACTAGTGGGACCCCTGTCACCGAGCCTGTGTCGCAACGCCACTGGGCCGGCCCATTTCTTTCCCAGCAAGCCCGTAGATTCAAATCTAGATTTTTCTTTTTAGTTAGAATATAGTTTCTGTCCAGTGTTTCCAAATTCAATTCTGTGAGTTTGACAAATCCAAATTGCATGAAACCAATTTTGTCTGAAAGGTATTGAAAAGATCTATCCAAGCCCGTTGGATTTAATTCATTTAGAGTTATAGATTTCTCCTAATAAAAATAAGAAGACAGAAGTTTTGCAACTTGAAACTTTTTATAAAATCAACCAAGTTAGCTTTTGAGTTGATTCCAACTCTCAAAAATCACATTTCAGCATATTTATCCAAATATGTAATAATATTAAGGTTTACAGGCAGTGACTTTGGACTAGTACCAAAATAATGCTATATAGGCATTTCTAGTCACTTTAAATCATTAAATAATAAACTTAAACCAAAGTAATATTAATCCAACCTTTAAATCTCATTCCCACATGTTAGAATATGTGGTGAGGACATGTGTCCACATGATCCCATATTTTGGTGGTGAATATTAAATTGTAGTTAATTTTTCAATGAGTAGAAATTACTTTTCCAAAATAAAAAGGTTGAAACTATTGAACTAAACTTACGATGCTTGTGATGATCATGGATCATCAATTGTGTGGATTAGAATACTACTTAGCCTAAGTTAAGTATTGTTTGGTGATTGTGCACTCCCTATGTATTTATAGACGATAGTACCGACCAAGCCTTCGAGGAGGAGGAGTTCTACCAAGAAGAAGAAGAAGAAAACTTCAACCACTCCACCAACCAAGGCAAGCTATTGTAGCAAGTTATTGTGGCAAGCTATTGTATCAAGTTATTGTAGCAAGCTATTAGTGGCAAGCTAACCCTTGCAAACATGCTTTAGTAAGCTAGTGTAGCAAGCTAGAATAAAACTAGATAGTTTAGTAAAGATGCCTTAAGCATACTTTGATCACACCCCCTTAGTGTACACCAAGTTCTTTAATTAATTTTGAAGGTAGCATAAAGAGTATAAAACTTGACCTACTTAGGAACCTTTAGATGTCATTCTATGGCATGAGATTGATCCCACCTTTCCACCTTAGTGAACACTCTTAACCTAGTGTTTTAGAATAGATCAAACTTGAGTCATTTTAGATGGGAACACTTGGTGAAAATGAGTTATGAAAACCTTGGAATGATGAGTCATTCTATTGAGATGTTTTGACATGTGTTGAGAAACACAATTGGTTTATGATGATGAAAATGATGAGGCATGAGCCTTAACCCTTTTTATAAAACTGATGGTTGGATTCGGATGCGATACCATTCCAAATTTACTGCATAAACCACATTACCTGAATTGGGTAAGGCTTAGCTGGAAATTTATATGCATTAGTATTAGTTCCCTCACGGGAGAGGTTTGAGTTGAGGCTACCTCTCAATGTTGTCCACCTATGCAGTGCCCAAGATGACTGATGGTCATGGTTGGGAGGCCATGCTCATATGAGAGGTGCTTGTACTAGGGTGTGTAAAGGGAAGGTTATGTTTGATTATCTGCATACTAAGTATGATGATTCAGGGTTATCCACGAGATGTATCGAATCTTGTGGTGAAAGTGTACCACCTCTGCAGAGTGTCAAACTATTCGAATAGGCGTCATGATTATGGACAATTGGAAGGGCCATCTGCTTTCGTTGTCAGATGTTTTCTAAATAACTTGAAATGAATGATGAACCTTGACTTGACCACAACAGGGTTGTGTAGATGAAAATAGCTTCCCAACTTAAGTGATTCTAGACTTTTATTTTATCTTTTCTTGTTTCAGAACTCAGCTTAGGTTTCAAACTTAACTTGATAGTTATTCTTTCAATTCAGTACTTTTACTTGGAATCATAACCCTTGCTAGTAGTAGTTTGCGAGTACTTAAAAAGTACTCATAGCTTTTGTCCCTGGCTATTATCATGGCCAGACTATGAAGGAGTTTATCAAGATGATGGTCAGCAGGACGGCTATGATAACTAGGACTATACGCTTCACAAGATTGCATGTGCCCTCAAGATGGACCCCACCGCTACTCTATCGTTTATTTCCGCTGCTTGTTGTATTAAAGACTGGATCATGAGATCCGTATTTGTGTAAAACCTTATGTATGGTTTGTAATGGATGATGTACTATGATATCCAATCCGTTATGTCTCACAAAATGGTAATCCTGGGATTGCGAGGTATGGCATAACGGGCATCTGGGATTAAAAATCCGGGTGTTGACATCTATGGAACTTACACGTTAAGTGAGTTGTAAGAGTATCTGTCATACATCTACTTACAACAATACCATATCAATACACTGGCCCAGCAATGATCTAAACTAGATGCCTCTAATTTATCAATTGCAAGTTTTACGTGGCTTAGGGCATTCGGAGATAGAACCGATCTTACCTATGAACATGAACCACAACGAGGATAACCAAGTTATTAGCAACTCGTTATAAATCAGATATTGACTATAGTAGGAGAGACAGACACCCGCTAGCCACTTATGCAAAACTAGTTGCATGTCAGTCGTGGAACCGGTCTCATGTACGATGACATGTAAGGTTGGTCCGGGCCGCTTCATCCCGCTATGCCACCAATATCCAAAGTACATAGAAGATGCAATAACATGATCATCATCGCCCACATATAAACATATGTGTACTACTCGTGCAAAGCACCTACGCATAGATCAGGATCTGATACCACTGTTGGGTCCGCAGCATAGAAAACAAAATTTTTCCTACGATGAGAACTATACGCCAAGATCTATCTACTAGATACAGAGCAACGGGTGGACATACATCCATGGAGAACTTACCCTCGAAGCCAACGAGTTTTGTTAACGAGTAGGAACTCGTGGTTGATGTAGTCGTACGCTTGCCGATCTCAAGATCGTGTGGAAGTCCGAGCGTCGCAAATCAGCAGCGCATCCATCCTCGCACACACGTTCAAGCCACCAGACAACCTCCACCTCCTTGCTCCAGCGATCCAGCGGAAGCAAGAACTCCTCTGCATTTAAATGCCACCGGGAACATGTATCTCGCTAATCCGAGACCATGGGAGAATAATTCTAGAGGGGGAGAGAGATCCTTCACAAGGAGGTGTGAGGATGAAGGAGAGAATGGGTGGCCTTTCATAGGAGGAGGGGGGTGCCCCCTCTCTCCATGGCCGGCGCATGGGGGGTGACCCCTCACCTCCCCCATTCATGTGGTGGTAACCCCTCCACATTAAAATGCCTGTTCACATTCCCTTTTAAAGTCTCCACTTTAAATGCATTAAATTTCTCCAAATTTAATGCTCTCTCATTTAATAAAACTCTTTTTATTAAATTTATTCAGAATTTTGTTAATTACTTTAATTAACAAACATTCACATATAGCCCCTTGCAATATTTCAATATCACATGCAGAACCACCTTCTGCAATTTCACCCGAAACAATTTCCGGTTTCTATTGAAACAATTCATGCGCTTTGCAATTCTTTCGTCTGAAACATATGTGCTCCAAAATGGTGTCCGGTAACTCTTAAGTATGCCATCCTATGGTTCGCGAATAATGCAGACATGATCGAGACCCTTCTCCGATCAATAATCAGCAGCGGACACGAGATCCGTCGACTCCTACACATTCAACGATGACTCCTGTGATCGTGAGAACCTTTAACGCTTGTAACTAAATCCCTTTGTCTCTCGATATATTACATGTCCGAGATTCGATAAGTACACCACATCTTGTCTTTTACTCGTCTCACTTTTCATCAAGTCCAACCACCGGTGGTGCTTGTGAGGTCAACACTTTGCAAAACTGCCTGGCCTGAGACGTGGCTCTCCTGGCCTGCCTCATCCCCATTGTGGTCTTCGTATTGTGTCTCAGATATGGTTCAGATCGTGCGGAGTTATGTTTAATTCAGTTTTTTCTCGATGATGAAAAAGAGCGCAGCTCCTCGTCAACCTCGCTACTCCTCTGCCTCTCCGCGCAGGAAAGGCCCTCGCCCGCCTCCCGGCCATCCTACTCGGCCACAAGCTCCAACTCGGGCCGCCGGCCACCAGCAGGGCCACCAGAAGCAGCCAGGCTCGCCGCTGGCTGGATCATGTCGTCGTGCCCATTTGTGTCGCACCGGCCGCTCCGGCCGGCAAGCTTGTCGCTCTGTAACACTTCCTGGCGTCCAACGAGCGTTTCATGGCTGCTGCCTTGACGGGGATCAGGATGACGTACTCGGTTTGGATGGGACAGGTGAGATCGGTGCTATGTAAAGGCGAGGGCATGGCAAGAGATGGCGGCGGGGCAAGGAGTTGATCTACTGGGAAAGGTGCGGTTGAAGCGGGTGGCGGCCACCAAACTGCTAGGAAGCGGGACGGAGGTCAGCCGCATAGGGAACGGGGGAAGGGGCGGGGTTAGGAGCATGGGAAGTTCCGTTCCCCTGTGCAGAGGAGGGCGATGGCTACGGTTGCCGGAGATCGAGAGGGCGGCGGTGGTGTCCGTGTGACGTCTTCGCCCTAGCACATCGACCTCATCCTCACTCGTGTGTCCTACGCCTTTCCGTCCCCGACAGCGCCTCCTCGATCAGGAACAGAGGCCTTACCAATTATGGAGTTGGCGCTAGCAGAGGAAGGGGAATGACGGAGAATAGCAGAGGCGTAGGCGGCGGAGGAAGGGGAAATACTTGGCGATGGGTACTTAGCGGTGGCAGTGGACGCAATATAGCAGAACAGTTAGGAGCAAAACGGTCCAAATAGTGGCAGACGGAAAAAATTGGAGGAGACAAACGACGCGAATCTTTTTAATAAGTATAGATTTGTTTTGAAACTTTGCCACAGCGATGGTGTTGACGAAATTACATGAATTATAAAAATCTTTCTAGAAAATGAATTAGCAACAGAGTGTAGGCTGCGCAAAGAAATATCTCCTTGCAATCTTTGTGCTCGAAAACAAAAACCCACAGAGCCCAGCCCACGAGGCGATGCATCAAGCAGAAAATTCAGAGGAACGACAATGCAAAAGTGATGCCCGGACGGAATAAATAAGAGCTTCATGTTAGTGCACAGGGTGGAGATAATAACGCCTCCAGGTCAAAAGAATGGAGTCAAGGAAGTGAAGGAAACCAGAAATAGATTCGGAGAGTGTAAATAAAGAAGAAGTACATCTCTGTGATGGACACCGCGGCTTGGCTTTGTGGCACGCTGGCCACCGTGACCTCCTTGTCCCGGCAAGGGCCGACGCAGCCGTCCGAGCGCGAGAGCTCGGAGCTCTTTCTAGTCTCCGACATACTCCTGCACCAGGACTTGCGGCCCTGCTCCTTGTCCGTGCGGCGCCCGGCCTGCAGCTGGTGCATGTCCTTGCCCCTGCTGCCTTCACACGGCAGATCGACAAAGATGGCGGCCGCAGCTGCCTCCACGTCACCACCTCCGTCCCACCACCGCCCCCCCATGCTCTTCACGTCGGTGCGCCCGATCGATGGATGCGGATATGACAGTGTCAGATCCGGATTTGTAAGATTGAAAACTCAAATTTGATAACTATGAGAACACTAACCTCACTCCCAAATCCGCTAACCGTCGCCTCCACTAAGCCGCCTCTGAAGCCTTGATTCTTCTGTGTTAGATACTGCATGCTGCAGAGAAAAATTGGTCGAATCTGATTCGCTGAAGAACAGAATCGGACAGAAGAAAGACAGGGATTGGGATCCCATTTGGCTAGTAGTTAGGTAAAACCTTGTCCGCCATGGAGAAACTTATCCGAACTGGCCCGGATCTGGATGACGCCACGGATGAGCAATGGCAGGGGAAGCGGAGGTTGGGCTAGACGGGGGCGCCGGAGCCGACGGGCTGCGCGTACCGGCCCTTCTTGAGCAAGCGCCCGATGCGTCCGACAGGGAACTGGAGCCCGGCCTTGATGGATCGGGTCACCGCCTTCTTTTTTTTGAATAACAGGGATATGGGATCCTCGGTTCCATTGATACCTCAACGAAACCCAAAACACAATCGAAGACACTGATAGGGGAAGCTAGAAATTTGTTACAAACTGAAACTGAAGCTCAACAAAATAGAAAATCGAAAAGCAAAGTAAAAAGGCTTTTAAACATAAGCCAGAGCTTCTTCAGGCTGATCCATCCACCCAGCGGGTCCCTCCTCATGCAGAGAGGCCAACACTGAGTCCAGCGTGAAAGTAGGAGTGGCCCAGGTGCCTCGTCTCGCCTGCTTTTTTGCGTCAGGTGAGGGGTCGCAGTCTTCAGGGGTCAGCCACTTGTTATCATCGGTAACTCCCTCACCAACAAAGCGATCTAGGTGCAGAAAGAATCCATCAGGGATAGCATGTGTTCTTTGAAGACCAACCTCCATCTCTTCACCATGGCTAAGATCAAATGCCAGACCTAAAAAACATTTAACCATGGTTGACCATAAAAAATATACCATTTCTTGTTTTGCACAACCCCCACAGGGCTGCAGCACAAACAGAGTTCAACACAACATGTTTATTATTTGCCACCCAAAATCCAGCAATGGAGATGTAATTACTGCCCAGACTCACCCCAAAAAAGGAAGAGATAACATGCCAAATTTGCTTAGCTACAATGCATTGAAAGAATAGATGCTCAATGGATTCCAGCTCATTACAGAAAATGCAGTCTTCGGGTTTGTTTAGGTGTCTTGTTTTCAAATTGTCTCTGGTCATAAGCTTGTTTTGGGCCAGCAACTAGAGAAAGATGTGGATACTTGGGGAACATGGAGTTGCCAAACAACAGGGATAAAAACTGGTTGAATCCCCCCAAAATTAATAACAGCATACAGGGAGGAGGTGGAGTAAACTCCATCACTCTCATACTGTCAAAGAAGACAATCCTCCATCTCAGAGAAGACAATGCTGGAGGCAATTGCTTCCAACTCATACCATTTCTGCAAGAGGTCGGCATTAAAGATTCTTCTAAAGGAAATCTTTAATTGGGAGCCATCCCAGATTTTCCCAACAGTTTTACCATGCTCATTGCATATAACATAAATATCAAAAAAATTGCACAGCAAGAGGGGAGGTGTCCACCCAGGTGTCCTCCCAGAACCTAGTTTTGGCCCCATTACCTATCTTCCATCTATAACAAAACTTGACATTTCTCACAGCTCACATAAAGCCTTTCCAAAACTGTGAGACCCCAGAAAACCGAGCTGCAGAAAATGTTGGGAGATTGTGTGCTATATTTAGCATCCACAATATTCCTCCAGATTTTTCCCCCAACTTGTCACCGCCTTCTTCCTGTCACCTCCCTTCCTTCCGGCCATCTTCCAGCGGAAAAGAGTATCGATGTGATCTATGTTATCGTCCCGGTCAAAGCAGAGACACCGCACGCACGCGTGTGTCCCTGGAACAAAGCTGTCGCAAGTCACAACCCATCGTCCATGGCAGCGAGCGGCGCAATAACACGTACGCAGGCCCACCTTTGCGACAACACAAATAAAGCGCCATAGACAGGTACAGAAGAAAGCATCACGCACCGCAAGAGCTCTGAGAATCCTTCCTGCCCCTCGGGCTTAAGAAACTAAATAATAACGAATTCCAAACCTCATTTTGAAAAGGAAACATTATGACTGAACTATACATCCAAATAGGCGTAAAAAATCCACCTGCATTTACCACCACCCATTTTCAAGTGTGGACTGAGCTAACTGTCCAGGCTGGCGTGAACAATAGCGGCCATATAAAATAAAAAATTTAACTCGCTTGTCATTCTGTATATAATAAAAAGCTGAAAAATAGAAAACACAATTGATAAACTGTAACTTTCATCTTCCATACATGTTTCCCAACAGCCGAGAGAATGGTGTTTGCTTCCTGCCATCACAATGTATAAATCCCTTTCTACATGGATTAGTAAGGCGGCATGCAAATATAAGGTGATGTAATATTTCAGAATTTTTATACAAGAAATGTCTGAAAGATATCTCCATATACCATAGAGTGCATACACTACTCCACTCCTACAAAGCTTACACTACCCTGAACCGCAGCCATAAAATCGTAACTTTTCATAGACGCTCCACTATAAGATGAAGGCCCGACGACAATGCTTTTTGCATCCAAAAGCCACACTCGTGCAAGTAATTATAGCAGACGGTTTGGTGATAAAAGGGAGAATATCGAAGAATTTGAAAAGCCCCATTTGTGCAACACACAAGTGCACATATAATTCAGAAGATAAATTCGCATCTATACACCTCATTAGTGCTGATGTTATACAGCGTAGTCTAACTAGATTTCAGACAAAATAAAATGCTGGCATCTCGACTTTTCAAATACTTCCTCCGTCCCAAAATAAGTGACTTGAGTTTGTCTAGATTCGCTTGTACCTATATACTAAAACATGTCTAGATACATCCGAATCTAGACAAACCCACGTCACTTATTTTAGGACGGAGGGAGTATAAAACTTCATTACCACTACGATTATGTAAGAAAAAAGGAATCATGTAATATTTAAGTATTCAAGAAAGAAAAACTTTAAGAATGCATGATGGAAGACCCGAGATGGAAAATAGGAACATGAATAGACAAAGAAAAGGAAGAAGACCTGCTGGTCAAGCACCACAAAGGATATAGTTGAGCAATATTCCATGGACGGTCTATTTCATACGGTTTTATACTGCCTCTAACTCTCTTTATCTTTTTAGTAGAAGGTCTTTCTTTTTTGGCCTCATGTCAGTTAGGTAGTAAGAACCATTGTGCAATACTCGACTAACCATAAAGGTCCCTTCCCATATAGGAGCAAGTTTGTGCTCTCTTTTTTGCACTACTCAGAGAACCCGACCGCCCTTCCTAAAAGACTTGTTTCAGACTCTCTGACTATGATACTTGTGTAACTTCTGCTGATAGGTTGTGGATCTCTGCTCGGCAACGACGCGAACTTCCTCGAGCATATCGAGGTCATCTTGTCGAGCGACTTCGGCATCCTCTTCGACATACTCAGTGACTCGGGGAGAAGCATGAATAAGATCACTTGAAAGAACTGCTTCTACATCGTGGACCAAGAAGAATGACAGATCACGGCCATATTATTAAAAGCTTGCGGTAAGAAAGGGTTTCGTTCTAGTGTGACTCGTCAGGTTATAGTTGAGGCATTCATTATGTACCACTATTAGCATACCTTAGTTCCTGTATATCCGGTTGGCCTATTAGGAGTAGTTCGTAAACTCCATACCACGGACGGGAATTCGGCTGTCCAAGCCCCCACAACATGATGAAGTGGTGCTTCGAGACTTGGTCATGGGCCTTGAAGAAATAAACCATTTGCCCTTTCGACTTGTCCGTTGGCTTGTGGATATGCGACTGATGCAATATCAAGTCGGATCCCTTATTCATTGCAAAATTCAACGAGTTCTCCCATAGAAAAGTTACTCCCGTTTTCTGTAATAATACCGTGCGGATATTCGAATTGGATTATAATGTCCTCGATGAACTTTTTGGCTGTTGCTCCATCACAACTTGTGACGGGTTTTGCCTAAATCCATTTCGTGAATTTATCCACCATCACAAGGTGGGTGTATCCACTTGGAGCCCATTTAAACGGTCCTACCATGTCAAGCCTCAGACCGCAAAGGGCCATGTAATCGGAATTATTCGCAACTTATCAGCTGGAACATGGGCTTGTTTGGCGTACTTTTGGCAACCTTTGCATGTTTTGACCAGCCGTTCGGTATCTGCCTTAGCTGTAAGCCAGCAAAATCTGTATCTAAAGGCCTTTGCCACTAAAGATTTGACTGCAGCCTAATGTCCGCATTTGCCTTCGTGGATTTCCCTTAGGATCTCCGCTCCTTCTTCCGGAGGAACACAGCGCTGAAGGACCCCAAACACACTCTGCTTATAGAGCTCACCTCCTACCACTTTGTAGGATTTTGCTCGTCGGACGATTTGTCGGCTCATAACTTCGTCTTCGGGTAATTTTCTATCTACCAAGAAATCAAGGTAGGGTTGTGTCCAGCTGGAAACTACAGCCAGAACTACTATGAGTGGTGAGTCGGATTTGGTCGGATACTCCTCATCAACTCATGTGATAGAGGGAACTCTTAAGTGCTCCAAAAAAGCACCATCCGGGACCTTTTTCCGTGCAGAGCCTCTAATTAATAGAGCGTCCGCTTCCTCATTTTCTTTTCAGAGAATGTGTTGGACTTCAAACCCTTTGAATGATTTAGATAGTTCATCCATGACAACCCTATATGCTGTCATGTGTTTGTTTGCATTGCAAATATCGGATACTTGCTGTGCAACTAAATCAGAGTCTCCATAACACATGAGTCGGCGAATGCCGATGTATTTTGAAATTCGAATTCCATGCAGTAGGGCTTCATATTCAACAATGTTATTTGTCGCCGTGAAGTGAATCTGCAATACATAGAATAGTTTATCACCTTGGGGTGACTGGAGCACCACGCCAGGCCCCGAACGCTTTAGACCCGTCAAAGTGTAAGGTCCAAACTTCCATCTCTGGAAGACATGTGTTTTCTACCGTCTCTGTCCAATCAGTGACAAAAACGACAAGAATCTGGGATTTGATTGTTGTGCCAGGTTTATACTCAATATCAAAAGCTGCTAGCTCAATGACCCACTTAGCGATGAATCATGTGGCATCGTTGTTTGATGAGTCCAAAATTGAAGCATATTTACCTTTTGTTTTTGCATAAATAGAGTAGGAATCTTTGTATTTCACTGCGTCTGCGCGCTATTTTTTTCTTGTTTCAACAGGATCCTAAATCATGGAGTCATATATGATCGTATCAATTAGATCTATCATATTGTGTAATTATATGATATTTCTAAGTGATAAAAGTCATTTTATGAATTTACCTTCGCACCTGTAAGAATACCAAACAAGGACAAGGCATCAGTACTGGTATGGGCGGAGCCCACCCGTACCATCCACCCATACCATGCCCCATCGCGACCGCCTCGTCAAATACTTCTCCCTAGCGAATACGAGGGAGAGATCCGACATTCACAGCCACCAGAAACCACGAAAAACCATATCCGAGAGGGATCTGAAGGAGGAACTTGGCTGGGGTAAAATCCCAGCTGATTCACGTATCATTGGAGGACAACGCATCATCCCCTTCATGATCAACCGCTGCATCTCCATTACAACCATTACTCCCATCTTTCATCTATTAGATCTCTTTGTAATTCCAGATCTAACTGTGGTTTGCATTAGATCTACCTTCATACTTTTATCCATTCATTTGATTATGATGATGTTGTTGATTGCTTCCTTGAGTGAGTAGTTCCTTTGTTCTTGGAGAGATGGAGAAACCCTAGCACCATTATGAACTTGTAATAAAGATGATCTATTCTTGTGTCCGTATGACTTGCTTGTCTATGATATATTTATGATTTGTGTTTGATCTCTCTCTTTAGATGGTATGCATAGTCGACCGCACATCATTTGCCTTCGGGACTAAAGGGAGGTAGAAATCCTTTGGCTATGTTTTGGAAGCGTACCCGGAATGCCCTCTGACAGATTTGCGTTGGCTCGTAACCTACATGGTCAAAGGAGGATTAAAGAGGGACTCCCTAAGCTAATTACGATATCCACGAGGAAACCCTTAATTGTGGTGGTTTGTATGGGTGACTGCTCTCAGACATCGCAGTGGTTATTTAGAGGTGACCTCAGTCTTGGCTCAACAAAGTGGCTTCCTACGAGCCTTGTAGTGAACATCTTATTATGGGGCTCTCTTCACACATATCATGACACAAGGAGTATGTTATCTTGATTACATATAACGATAATACTATGCTAGTGGTGTATCCTACATCCCCGAGAACGTTTTAGCCTAATTGAGTTCAACCAAACTTTCACATAAACTTGTTACTCATTTTCTTTACTTGTTTTAATTACTTTTCTGCAAACAACCATAAATCATTCAAACACCCTTTACTTGAGATCAAAGACATCTTATAAGTATTCTTTTGTAGAGTGTAACGAGGGGCATAAATAGCTTTACCAATAGCTCTCTGTGGGTTCGATATCTTTACTTTGAAACAAGCTACAATTGATTTGTGCACTTGCAGTCATCAAGCTATTTTCTGGCTCCATTGTCGGGTGAAAGAACATTTCATGGTTTCCTATGTTTTGAGTGTTAGATAACAATACCGTGGAAGTTTTCTCATGTGTGCTAAGTGTGCAGGGAATGATATTGGGTTTGGGGGCGAATTATCCGTCCCCATCAAGGGCCGGATAATCCGACCTAATTCATTTGGCAAAGGCAGGCAAGGCGCGATGCTCAGACTAGGGTCAGATTTTCTCCCAGAAGATCCAAACAGGGGCGGATTTTCTTCCCCTGACCAGATAATCCGGCCCTCGCCTTGGGCTAGATAATCTGGCCCCCAGAAGACGATCAAAGGCAGGAAGGCGCGATGCTCAGACTGGGTTCGGATTTTCTCCCGGAAAATCCGAATAGGGGCGTATTTTCTTCCCATGACCGGATAATCCGGCCCTCGCATTGGGCCGGATAATCTGGTCCCCAGGAGACAATCAAGGGAAGGCTCGGTGTGTCGCTCTAACTAGGGGCGGTTTTTGTGCCGGATAATCCGAGTCTAGGGTGGATTTTTCCCTAGGCCGGATAATCCGACCCTCACTTGGGCCCAATAATCCGGCCCCCAATGGCTCCAACGGCTCAGTTGTGGAAGGGGTATAAAAGCCCCTCCATCCCCTCCATTCAGAACACTTCATTCATTCGAAAAAGACCAGACCTATTGCAAGAGATCACCCTCTAGATCTCCCACTTCAACCACCCGAAGGCTTCAATCTTTGGTGGAATTGAAGGTGGAGACAACCTACATCGTCAACACGAATCAAGCGCATCAACTCCTCTCCATTCATTTGGAGAAATCCCCGATCTAGTATTCTTGTTAATATCTAGATCTTGTGTTTTGTTATTGATAACTTGTTCTTGTGGCAGCTTGTTGTCATTACGGGAGCCTCCAATTTGGTTGTGGAGTTGTGCCCCGCTAGTTGTGTAAAGGCGTCGGTTCCCGCCTCAAAGGGTTCCTATAGTGGAAAGGTGGATCATGCCTTTGGTGGCGGGATCCATCGGAGAACAAGGTGAGGCCTATTGTGGCATGGTGGTCTTAGTACCGCCCACCCCTCCAACGCAGATGTACTTCCCTTAACAAGGAAGGAACTTCGGTAAAACAAATCCTGTGTCTGTGCGTGCTCCACTACGGTTTACTTGTTACTCTATCTCACTCGCCTTTACTCGCTAGTAGTTAGGTTTGCATATAGGGAAATTCTTCATAATATATTATCTAGAGAATTTACCTTTTGTGTCAAGCCTAAAATTGAAAAAGCATTAAAATTTGAAGTAGCACCTATTCACCCCCCCTCTGGGTGCCCATACGATCCATTTCAATCGGTATCAGAGCCCTGGCTCTTTATTCAGGCTTAACCGCCTAAGAGAAGTATGGGTACCAAGGAGAATGGGAATGAGGCTGTGGACAAGGTCACAATGGATGACCTCAAGACGTTGGAAACAACCTTGTTGAAATCCTTTGAGACCAAGATGGAGGATATGCAACAAATGATTTCTCGCCTCACATCATCCGCAGCCCCATCTCCATCTTCCTCTGAGGCTTCCACTCCATCATCCAAGGATAAGGCTAACACCGGATCTAAGGAAGATGAAGTGGTAGGTGAAAAACATAATGGTTACGTCTCCAATAAGCAAAGTGGTAAGGAGGACTATAGTGAGGTTCATCACCTATATTCCCCCGACCCACCTATTCCTCATCCTCATATAAACAATAGGGGTGATCCACCCAAGCTTACTGCATCTTATTTTAATCAATGGCAATTCTTAATGAAGTCACATGTATGCAATTTGTCAATTGAACTTTGGAGGATTATCGAAGAGGGTCTTCATATTGGAGATCACACCAACCTGACAAGAAGAGAAGTGGTGGATAGTCAGTTGAATGCAACGGCTCTCCACATGATACAGCTCGGAGTGGGTCCTGATACATTGCAAATGTATCTATAATTTTTGATGTTTCATGCTTGGTTTTATCCACTTTCTTGTGTTTTGTTCCAACTTTGGAGTACTTTTCATATGATTCCTTGGACTAACCTATTAACAAGAGCCACGATTGCCGGTACCTGTTTTTTGCTGTTTTTGGTTCCAGGAAAGTCAGAAAATGAATATTCTCGGAATTGGACGGGACAAAAGCCAAAGTGCCTATTTTTTCGGAAGTCATCAAGTGCCAGAATACGAGACGGAGAGGGTCCAGAGGCCGGCCACACCACCTGGCCGCGCGGCCAGGCTGGGCCCGTGCTAGGGGGTGGTGTGGTGGCCCCTGGCACCCCCTCGGTCTCCCCTTCCGACTATAAGATGCCCTCGGGACGAAACCCTAAGTACCCGATCAAAAATCCATGAAAGTCTATAGCCGTCGTCATCTCCATCCCTAGATCAGGAGGGATCTGAAGCTCTTCCTGGCACCCTGCCGGAGAGGGGAATTCACCCTGGAGGCCTTCTTCATCACCACGCAAGCCTCCGGTGTGATGCGTGAGTAGTTCATCCTTGGACTACGGATCCATGTAGTAGCTAGACGGCTGGTTCTCCTCCTTTGTGCTTTCATGTCTAGATCTTGTGAGCTCCGTTCATTATCAAGATCATCTATTTTGTAATTCTGCATGTTGTGTTTGCGAGGATCCGATGGATATTGAGATGCTATTTCAGATTGATTATTGATTCTATCATGTCTTTGTTATTTGTGATCTTGCATGCTTTACGTTATTAGTAGCTATCTTGGCCAAGTAGATGCTAGCAACTCCAAGAGTTAGTATTTATGCTCGATAGTGGGTTCGTGCCTCTGGTAATCTGGGGAAGTGACCGAAATCTCTAAGGTACTAGATGTGTTGTTGCTACTAGGGAGAAAACAACAATCCTTTGTTCATAGAACAATCGTATTGTTTACTTTACACGCAATTCGTAAAGCGATAATCTGTTGCTTGCAACTTAATACTGGAGGGGGTTCGGATGATAACCTGAAGGTGGATTACTAGTCATAGATGCAGTTGGATGGCGGTCTATGTATAATGTTGTAATGCCCAATCAAGTCTCAAAGGAGTCAAGATGATTAGTATATGCATGTATTGCTTTCTCGATGTTTGTCAATTGTCCCGCTGTAATTTGTTCACCCAGCATGTTATCTATCTAAGGAGAGCCACTTCTAGTGAACTATGGATCCCGGTCCTTTTCTTTACATACAATCTATAAACTGTTTCTGCTTTGTGTTTACTTTCCGCAAACCTTTTACTTCTTTCCATTCGATACGTTTAATCCTTTGTTTTCAGCAAAACACGGTGAGATTGACAACCTCATCGCAAGTTGGGGACAAAGTTATGTGGTTGTGTTGTGCAGGTCTCCATGTTGCTACTAGCACCGATAGTGCGCCCTGCCAAAGCTCAGCTAGTAACACCTTTGGGGTGTTTCCTTGCTCCTACTAGTTCGATTAAACCTTGGTTTCATACTGAGGGAAACTTGCTGCTGTGCTCATCATACCTTCCTCTTGGGGTTCCCAACGAGGTCTACATCAACCATGCTCCAGCATTTTTCTGGCGCCATACACAGAGCCATCAAGCATTTTTCTAGCGCCGTTGCCGGGGAGTCAAGGACATCTTCACAAGGGGAGTCCCTCATAACCAATCTCTTTACTTTGTTATTTTTGTTTTGCTTAGTTTCTTTTTGCTTTGTTTGCTTGTTTTGTTATTCAAAAACACAAAAAAATTAGTTTTACAAGTTTGCTTTCTTATTTGAAACCCCCCAAAAAAATGACTACTCTTGAAAACACTAAGTTGTGTGGCTTCACTAGCACCAACAACAATGATTTTATGAGCACACCTATTGCTCCACCCGTGGCTGAAAATACTTTCTTTGAGATAAAACCTGCTTTGCTCAATCTTGTTATGAGAGAACATTTTTCTGGTATTGGTAATGAAGATGCTGCTTCCCATCTAAATAACTTTGTTGAACTTTGTGAGATGCAAAAGCATAGGGATATAGATGGTGATATTATTAAGCTGAAATTATTTCCTTTATCTTTGAGAGGAAAGGCTAAAGAGTGGTTGAATTCCTTAACTAGGAATAGTATTGATTCTTGGACTAAGTGCAAAGATGCTTTTATTGGAAAATACTATCCTCCTGCTAAGATTATATCTATGAGAAGTGAAATAATGAAGTTTAAACAACTTTATAATGAGCATGTTGCTCAAGCTTGGGAAAGAATGAAATCTTTGGTAAAGAATTGTCCCACTCATGGACTGACTGCTTGGATGATCATCCAAACTTTTTATGCAGGATTGAACTATTCTTTAAGGAACCTATTGGATTCTGCTGCTGGAGGTACCTTTATAACCATCACTTTGGGTGCTACAACAAAACTTCTAGACAATATGATGGTTTATTATTCTGAATGGCATAATGAGAGAGCTCCATAAGGTAGGAAGGTAAATTGTGTTGAGGAAACCTCCTCCTTGAGTGATAAAATTGATATTATTATGTCTATGCTTGTTAATGGGAAAGCCCATATTGATCCAAATAATGTTCCTTTAGCCTCTTTGGTTGCTCAAGAAGAGCAAGTTGATGTGAACTTCATAAGAAATAACAACTTTGGCAATAATGCTTATAGGAGTAATTTTGGTAACAACAATTATAAGCCATATCCTCCCAACAATGGTAATGCTTATGGAAGTTCCTACAACAATAATAGGAGTGCACCCTCTGAACTTGAAGTTATGCTTAAAGACTTTATTAGTAAGCAAACTGCTTTCAATAAAACCATTGAGGAAAAACTCTCTAATGCTGAAAGAAATATAGCATTTTTAGCTGAAGCTCAATCTACTTTGAATAAAATGGCTGCTAAACCTGAAACTAATGATAATCCCTTTGCAGCTACTAAAGCTATACAAGTTAGAATTGATGAAAATGTTAGACTATTAGCTGAATTACATGCTAAGTGGGAAACAGAAGATGAAATTGCTAGAAACATTAGTGTTTCTACTATTACCACCACTAGTGTTGAGGCTACTAATAGTTCTACTACTTTAGATGATAAAGTTGATTTTGATCTTGATGGTTGCAACATCTCTGAAGTTATTAAGTTCCTACAAAAGCTTGCTAAAAGTCCTAATGCTAGTGCTATGAACATGGATTTTACAAAACACATTACTGATGCTCTCATAAAGATTAAAGAAGAAAAGATGAAACATAAAGCTTCTATTCCTATAAAGCAAGAAGATGGTTGGGAACCCATTATTAATATGAAAGTGAATGACTTTGATTTCAAAGCTTTGTGTGATCTTGATAGTAGTGTTTCTATTATGCCTAGAAGGATTTATGATATGCTTGATTTGCCTCCTCTTGAAGATTGCTATTTGAATGTCCCACTTGATGCTAATGCTAAAAAGAAACTCATGGAGAGTCTTAATGATGTTCTTATTATGGTTAATGATTCCTATGTCCCCGTTGATTTCTATGTTTTGGATGTTGAATACAATGCTTCTTGTCCTATTACTTTGGGAAGACCTTTTCTTAGAACTGTTGGTGCCATCATTGATATGAAAGAAGGCACCATTAAATACCAACTCCCACTCAAGAAAGGTATAGAACACTTCCCTAAAAAGAGAGAAAAGATTTCTTTTGCTTCTCCTATGAAAACAAAATTTGGTCTTAATGCTTCTTCATTTGAGAACACTTGATTCTTTTTCTTGCTTCTTATGCCTAACTTAAAGGCGTAAAAGAAAAGTACTTACTGGAAGATAATCCAAAAGTTTTAGATGAGTCTTGGAAGTTATTTTCAGTAATAACTGCTCCTTATCCTTTTTATTTGCTTTTTTGTGCCAAGAGTAACCTCTAATGAGAGAGAAGTAATGATTGGGAAAGTTGCTGTCCCGAAACAGATTTCTATGCTTCACCGTAAAAATTCGTGTAAAATCTCTGAACGTCTTTTTGAGGCGTGAAGTTTTGAGCTTCGGCCCCAGCTTGTTATCTAACTTTCGTTAGTTCAATACTTTTTGATTTGAGCAACATAAGGTCTTCGAAAAAATTCGTCTTTACCTGCTGGTCTGTTTTGACAGATTTCTGCCATTTTCTGCATTTGCTTCTTGTTGGTTCCTTTTTGAGTTCTTTTGGGGAATTGAGCTTTTTGAAGCAAGTGCTACTGTATCTAGTGTTCTAATGGAAGTTTATTTGGTGTAAGAACTGAACCTTAATACCTTTTATCTTGAGTGCACTAATGTTGCTAATAAAGATTGTGTGAAGTTTTGTATGAAGGAAAATTTTCAGGTGTATGGAAGGAATGAGTAATGAGATGAAGGATGGACTAAAGCTCAAGCTTGGGGATGCCACGCGTGTCACCCCAAGAAATATCCAAGAGGTACAAGCGTCAAAGCTTGGGGATGCCCAAGGCATCCCCCTCTTTATCAATAAAAATTCCAGGTTTCTTCCAAACGCTTCATTTTTATTGTTTCATGCACAATTGTGTTGTTCTTGGAGCGTCTTCTTTTTCATTTTTGTTTTCATTTTCGTTTTCTTTTGTTTGCTTAGTTTTCTGAATAAATTGGTTGGACCCCCTCTTTCATACATTGGTTTTCAAATAGTTTGGTTTGGTTTGGAAAAGAGTAGGAAAGTTCGTGCTTATGTGGTAAAAAGAGCTTTTTTTGACTGTGGCATATGCTCTATCATGCCATGCTTGATATTGTTTTGGATTTATGCTTAGTATTCCTTGCTGTAGCATGACTTGCTATAAACAATTGAGATTGCTTAATTTGCCTTGGATGAATCATGCGTTGTTTTAGCATATTAAAGCATAGTATAGTGGTATTCTCCTTTGATGCTTTATTTGGGTTGACTTGGCGCATGCTCACACCATGTTATGACTATCTCAAGTCACCATATCCTTTATGATCATTTAGTTTTCAACTTGTAGTATCACTTTATGCTTTGATCAATGATGTTTTGTCGCTCTGCATGATTATTGCCATTATTGCTCTCTTAGTTTGTCGCTCCCAGTCTTTTGCTAGCATCCACAACCAAGTATGAGTTCCACTCATGCATCCAACTCCCTAAACTAAGTTATTACAAAGAGTCCACCATACCTACCTACTAGCTTATGCTGTTCCAAGTATATTCATGCTTTTGTTTACCTTCCAAATTAAACTTGTTATGAGAAAACTAGTGATTAAAGCTCTCACGAACTTGATGGCACACTTTACTTTTCTTGCCCTTAATAAACTTGAACCATTGTGTCGTCTATGTTGTATATGCTTGCACTTATTTGTTGGGAATTAGCAGAACCATGCTTTCATGGGGAACGCTTTCAACATTGCACTTGGTACTTGTACCTAGTTGATATCATGCTCTTTTGTATATGGATGTCGTCGGTGTGAAATGAAAGGGGAGCTTGTAAGTCCATGGAGTTATGTATATGTGTTAGAGAAAGCGCTGGTATTGGTCTAATCCATCTTGACATGGTGGAAACCTGCAAGCGTAACCATAATGAGCTGTCTATGAAGCATTCTTCTTATAAAAAAGAGTCCTATATTGAGAAAAAAAAGAAAAGAAAAAGATATTATGAAAAGAGGAAGAGAGAAAAAGCACCATATTCCCATGGTAAATAAGAAGAATCTTTGAGATGCTCGTTGTCTGCTTGCCTTGTCATTTTGATATGGGGATTCTTCCGTATCATCGGGCAAGGGGTACCCCGTTGGTGGTTCTCTATGATACACATGTACTTACAATGACAAGAACTTACCGGTAACTAAACTTGAGTAGCATGAGGAGCGGCCCTCGTATACAAGGGACATGAGATTTCTAACTTATACTTCGTCAAGCATGTACACCATAGTTTGTTCACTTTAACCTTAATCACTTCAAGATGCTTATGATAGGGGCAATGAGAGCTGAAAGCTATAAGTACCATAATTTTTGGAAGCTCTTTATGAGACTTCAATCCCTACTTCCTTTTATAAAAAGGCCTTTCTTCCACCATTATATCGAGTCTCCACCTTCTATCTTTATGCACCTACTTTGAGAGCATAGTGGCCATTCTTAGTTCTATGTGCATTGTCCCAAGACTAGTTGATTGATGCATAACTTGTTATTGCTTGTTTTAAACTATTGTATCTAGTCACTCTTATGAACTTTGAAGGTGTCCTATGCATTTATCTCTGCTACTCTATGAGGGACAAGCTGAATACTATTATGCTATGTTTTCTTTATGTGAAACAAACAAACGTCTTGCAAAGCATTGTTATTCATGAATCTTTTGTTTGTGCCTTTTCATGTTGCATCATAGTTTCTTTGCTTATTGCTAGAACTTTGTCTTTCATGTTATGATTGAAGTACTATGATCCCAGATTTGAATGTTTTACAAATACTTTGATCAAGTCTTCGATGGTGCATGTCACCTCAAAAATTATTCTTTCTTTTTATCACTTACCTACTCGAGGACGAGTAGGAGTTAAGCTTGGGGATGTTGATACATTGCAAATGTATCTATAATTTTTGATGTTCCATGCTTGGTTTTATCCACTTTCTTGTGTTTTGTTCCAACTTTGCAGTACTTTTCATATGTTTTCTTGGACTAACCTATTAACAAGAGCCACAGTGCCAGCTGCCTGTTTTCTACTGTTTTTGGTTCTAGGAAAGTCAGAAAATGAATATTCTCGGAATTGTACGGGACAAAAGCCAAAGTGCCTATTTTTCCGGAACTCATCAAGTGCCAGAATACGAGACGGAGAGGGGCCAGAGGCCGACCACACCACCTGGCCGCGCGGCTAGGCTGGGCCCACGCCAGGGGGTGGTGTGGTGGCCCCTGGCACCCCCTCGGTCTCCCCTTCCGACTATAAGATGCCCTCGGGACATAAACCCTAAGTAACCGATCAAAAATCCACGAAAGAGTCTGTAGCCGCCGTCATCTCCATCCCTAGATCTGGAGGGATCTGAAGCTCTTCGGCACCTGCGGAGAGAATTCACCACAGGCCTTCTTCATCACCATGCAAGCCTCTGGTGTGATGCGTGAGTAGTTCATCCTTGGACTACGGATCCATGTAGTAGCTAGATGGCTAGTTCTCCACCTTTGTGCTTTCATGTCTAGATCTTGTGAGCTCCGTTCATGATCAAGATCATCTATTTTTAATTCTGCATGTTGTGTTTGCGGGGATCCGATGGATATTGAGATGCTATTTCAGATTGATTATTGATTCTATCATGTCTTTGTTATTTGTGATCTTGCATGCTTTCCGTTGTTAGTAGCTATCTTGGCCAAGTAGATGCTAGCAACTCCAAGAGTTAGTATTTATGCTCGATAGTGGGTTCATGCCTCTGGTAATCTGGGGAAGTGACAGAAATCTCTAAGGTACTAGATGTGCTGTTGCTACTAGGGAGAAAACAGCAATCCTTTGTTCATAGAACAATCATATTGTTTACTTTACACGCAATTTGTAAAGCAATAATCTGTTGCTTGCAACTTAATACTGGAGGGGGTTCGGATGATAACCTGAAGGTGGATTATTAGTCATAGATGCAGTTGGATGGCGGTCTATGTATAATGTTGTAATGCTCAATCAAGTCTCAAAGGAGTCAAGATGATTAGTATATGCATGTATTGCTTTTCGATGTTTGTCAATTGCCCCGTTGTAATTTGTTCACCCAGCATGTTATCTATATAAGGAGAGCCACCTCTAGTGAACTATGGATCCCGGTCCTTTTCTTTACATACAATCTATAAACTGTTTTTGCTTTGTGTTTACTTTCTGCAAACCTTTTACTTCTTTCCATTCGATACGTTTAATCCTTTGTTTTCAGAAAAACACGGTGAGATTGACAACCTCATCGCAAGTTGGGGAAAAAGTTCCGTGGTTGTGTTGTGCAGGTCTCCACATTGCTACTAGCACCGGTAGTGCGCCCTGCCGAAGCTCAGCTAGTAACACCTTTGGGGTGTTTCCTTGCTCCTACTGGTTCGATTAAACCTTGGTTTCATACTGAGGGAAACTTGCTACTGTGCTCATCATACCCTCCTCTTGGGGTTCCCAACGAGCTCTACATCAACCACGCTCCAGCATTTTTCTGGCACCATACACAGAGCTATCAGGTCCCAAGGACATGCCCCACATTGAGTATTTCAACAACGCTAAAGAAGCTTGGGATGCTCTCACCGATCTCTTTATTGGAAATGAAAGCACGAGGAGGAATAGGTATGATGCCCTTAGCAATGAAGCTAAAGGATTCTACATGTTGGATGGGGAAGACCATGAAGATATGTATAGAAGACTCAAGGGCATTGCAACAACATTTAGAAAGCATGGAGCCACTCACATTGATGAAGCATGGATAAAAAGGAAATATGTGAGTGCTTTAATGCCTTTTGAGCCAACAGACTTGACGAGCTTGCAAGGTAGACACAAATACCATCAAATGACTTCCAATGAAGTCATGCAAGAAATGTCATCATTCAAAGTTGCTGCTAAGAACGCGGAAGATGCCCGTGCCTGAGCCATTGGTAAGCAAAAGGGGTCAATGTTTCTCTAAAGGAAAATGTTATTCAGCAAGATGAGGATGAAAGAGGTTTAGAAGGTGTCTCCATGGGTTGCCTCGAGGAAGTCAAGCATGCTCATGGTGAGTACATGGCATTCTATGCGAGGAACTTTTGGAACGATCCAGCCAAGGCCAAGTTGGAACTTGAGCGCAAGAATGGGTCGAGTGGAAGAAGAGAGAATGGCCCAAAACTGAGAACATGCTACAATTGTGGAGATAGGCTACACTTTGTGGCTGAGTGTCGATATCAAAATAGAGAAGACACTGGTGGAAGGCTCATCCTTAAAGAAAAATCCAAGGCACCGCGAAAGAAGCCATTTATCAAAAAGAATGGTCCTTACAAGAAGCAACCCAAGATTGTCTTGGTGGCACAAGAAGAATATTCCTCTGCAAGTGAAGATGAAGAGGATGATGATAGTACTCGTAAGGTGGCTGCTATATTCACCACATCTACTCCAATATCACTCTTCGACTCTCCAAACGAAAATGCCATCAACAACAACGTCACCTGCCTTATGGCGAGAGGGTCCGACGTATCATCTTCTATTTCTTCATTTCCTAAGACTAACATAAATATGGATATGGATGATCATACTAGTCTTAAGATAAAAGAAGAAGTTATTGCTTTGGAAACCTTTTCACTAACTTGCAAGGTGAGCACAAACTTCATTTTGATGCTCTTATGAGTCAACTTGCCCAATCCGAAGATCTTCTAGAAGAAAAGGGCATAATTGAAAGAGAAGATGCCTTGGAGATAGCATCCTTGAAGAATGCCTTGGAAGAAGAAGAGGAATCTCGAGTATCCTTGGAAGAGAGACTCGAGTCAATTGAGGAGTCCCATGAATAGGTTGTTGCTCAGCTCATCAAAGAACGTGACAACGCTCTTGCTAAGGTAAAGAAACTAAAAAAGGAAAAGATTGAATTTGGGGTTGCTCATGCTAGACTCTTGGAGAAGTTTGAGAAACTTGACATTTCTCACAAGGCTTCGGAGAGTGAACATTCTACTCTAAATGAGTCTCTTGACCAGATTCAAACTCAATCGGAGAAGTATGATATGCCCAGCACCTCCACACCATCTTGTGGACAAGAAGAACTTGCAAAGGGATCTCAACATAAAGGAAAAGAAGTTCTAGATGAGGTACTTAGCAAGCAAAGGACAAACAATGTAAAAAAGGGTCTTGGTTATATTCCCAAGACAAAGAACAAGAAGAACAACAAGAAGAAGAAGAACAAGACTGCTCAGCCAAAGACTAGCATCACCACTAATGACAAGTCTAATTATGATGGTTTTGCAGGGGCTAACAATCCTAACTATGAGTTATATTATGATTATTATGGTGTTGTTTATGCTAGTTATGTAGGTCCTTATGATTGTTACATTCCTTGGTCTATTTGGGTTCCCAAGACCCTTGTCACTAACATGAGAGGACCCATTGAAAAATGGGTACCTAAAACCAAGAAGTAACTTTCTTGCAGGGCTATGCTTCTGGTGGGTCTAAATGGGTACTCGATAGCGGGTGCAAGGAGATCATCATGGAGATGCGGCCAAATCATGATCATATAACCGTTTCCTATGGTGAAAATTCAAAATCTGAGGTATTGGGTCTCGGCAAAGTTGTGGTTGCTCACTATATCTCTCTTGTGGACGTCATGCTTGTTGAGACCCTCGGTTACAATTTACTTTCAGTTTGCGCCCTTGGTAAGATGGGCTTTGCAGTTTTTATTGATGCTGATTTGGTGGTACTCTTGTGGAGCAAGTCTCTAAAAGTCGCTTTCGTGGGATATGTCGAAAATGACCTGTACGTGGTGGACTTCTCGGGGAAAACCACTACAGGCCCGATGTGTCTTTTCGGAAAGGCTAACACAGGTTGGTTATGGCATCGCCGACTAGCCCACGTCAATATGAGAACTTTGCAAAGTCTCCACAAGGGTGGCCACATCCTTGGACTAAAAGAAAATGTTTCCTTTCCGAAAGATCGTGTTTGCCGGGCTTGTGTTGAAGGGAAAATGCATGACCCTCCTCATCGAAGGAAGACCATTATTTCGTCAAAGAGGATCTTGGAGCTCCTTCATGTGGACCTCTTTGGACCTCCATCACATGCAAGCCTCGGTGGGAAGAAGTACTGCCTCGTGATTGTTGATGATTACTCAAGATACACTTGGGTCTATTTCGTCAAATTGAAGTGTGAGACTCAACAAACGGTCATCGACTTTGCCAACGAGGTTCAACGACAACACAATGTCCCTATATTGGCAATAAGAAGTGATAACGGCTCTGAGTTCAAGAACTACACCTTAAATGAATTCCTAAGTGAAGAGGGGATAAGACATCAATATTTTCCTACGTACACCCCTCTACAAAATGGTGTTGCCGAGAGGAAGAACCGGACCCTAATGGATATGGCAAGGTCTATGCTAGCTGAATTCAAGTCTCCATATAACTTCTGGGCTGAAGCAGTCTCTACCACTTCTCATTCATCCAACCGGCTATATCTCTGTAAAATCTTGGACAAGACTCCGTATGAAATACTTACCGGTAACAAGCCAAACATCTCATACTTCCGGGTATTTGGTTGTAAGTGTTTCTTTCTCATCAAAGGAGTTCGTTTATCTAAATTTGAGTCTAAGGCTTTAGAAGGTATTTTTGTTGGTTATGGTGCCGAATCCCACACTTATAGAATCTACAATAAGCACTCCAGAACTATTGTAGAATCTTGTAGTGTGGTGTTCGAGGAAAATGATGGCTCCCGTGTGGGGCAAGTTGATGTTTGTGATGCAGATGTTGAAATACCCCAAGAGGCCATAAGAAGAAAGGGCATGGGATTTTTCCGCCCCATTGAGGAACCCCTTGTGGCGGATCGGGAAGGACAATGATCTACTCATGTAGAGCCCTCATCTACACGGACTCAACATGCTCCAACCACGGGAGAAACTTCTACACCAACTCCACCAAATGCTGAAGGTCAACATGTTCCTGAATGCTCCAGGCTGGATTATCCGGTCGACACCGGATTATCTGGCCATCCCTCAACTGATGACCAAATTGATCATCATATCGAAGAAACAACTGCAAGTCCCAGGCCGGATTTTCCGGCTGACCCCGGATTATCTGGCCACTCACCAATTCGAGCAAGTTCTAGTCAAGCTAGTGAAGATGCTTTAGGATCTCCTAGGCCGGATTATCCGGCCCCACCCACTGCCAGATTATCCGGACCTAAAACTCCTTAAGAGCAGCAACCTCCTGTTACGGATGTTGATCCACATCAAGGGCAAGGTTCATCATCTCATACTCCTGCTAATCAAGCTACAGATCAAGGCCAAGCGAATGATTCCAATGAAGACTCAAATGATAAAGTTATCCCCCCAAGAGACAACAAGCTTATTGAACTTCGTCGCAAAGCTCGTGCCGATAGGAACCTTGAGTTATGAGGTTATACTCTTGACAAAGTTGTAGGTGATCTTCGTCGAAGGGTTTCCGCAAGAAGGGAGCTAGCAAGTTTCGGTGAGCATCAAGCCCACATCTCAATGGTGGAACCCAAGAAAGTGTTTGAAGCTCTTGAAGATCCGGACTGGGTTGTTGCTATGCATGAAGAGTTGAATAACTTTGAACGCAACAAGGTTTGGAGAGTAGTGGAGAAGCCCAAGGATTTCCGCAATGTTATCGGCACAAAATGGATATTTAAAAACAAGCAAGATGAGAATGGCATTGTTGTGAGGAACAAAGCGAGACTCGTGGCACAAGGCTACTCCCAAGTGGAGGGCATTGACTTCGGCGAGACCTATGCTCCTATGGCTCGTCTTGAGTCCATCCATATCCTTCTTGCTTATGCTTCTCATAATAATGTTAAATTACAGCAAATGGACGTTAAGAGTGCTTTTCTTAATGGCCCTCTACATGAGTTGGTATATGTAAACCAACCCCCGGGATTTGAGGATCCTAACTTCCTGAACCATGTCTACAAACTCGATAAGGCACTCTATGGCCTTAAACAAGCCCCACGTGCGTGGTATGAGCACCTTCAAGAGCTTTTGTTAGATCGTGGCTTCGAAGTTGGGCAAATCGATCCCACTCTTCTTACTAAGAAGGTTAAGGGGATCTCTTTGTATGCCAACTATATGTAGACGACATTATCTTTGGGTCTACTAATAAATCTTTTAATGATGAATTTTCAAAGCTTATGACTAACAGGTTCGAGATGTCTATGATGGGGGAGTTATGGTTCTTTCTTGGATTTGAGATCAAGCAACTTAGAGAAGGAACCTTCATCAATCAAGAAAAATACATCCAATACATGCTCAAGAGATTCAAGATGACGGATCTTTGATGGATACATCAAGAGCCACTACACCTTCTTCCTCTGCCTCTGTTTCTTCGTCCTTCTACAAATCATCATCGAATACTCCTGCACAAGAAATTATACTCCATGAAACTTTCTTATGTCCTATATGAAACTTGCACACGATGCAGAAGCCAATTTGCAGATGGACACATCTATATATGTTAGTTGTTTACAAAGTTTTACCAGAGTATATCGACAGGAGTAATAATATTCAATGCACAAGATGCAAGAGCTAATTTGAATATGGATATGAGTAATTGCAGTTACCAACATAACTACAATATTAAACCAACAGAAGCATATCTCAATATTTTTCATTTATAAACTACAGAACTTATGTTATCAGAAACAAAGCCTAGTTATGTTAGGTAAATGGAGAATCAAACAAAAGACAAGTACATGGTCTAGCAGATCTACAAGTACAAACAAGAGAGACTGAATACTTAATATTTGTAGAAGAGAGACTTAATGATAAGTGTGGAGAACGCATATGTGAAAAGAACAACAAAAAAGTCACGGTAGACAACAAATAAGGTCACTAGATTTTATTTGGTGTTGTTGCACTCCTTCGAGTCCAAGTAGATCTAAAAGAATAGAACAACTAGATCAGTACCTGCATTGAGAGCCTAGCAAGCTAAAAGTGTTCCAGGTGCATATGTTGCTAGACTAGAGTAAGAAATGGGAGATGATCAGAGTTTGTAATTGTCAACAAAAGCACCATATCAAATCAAGCTACAACAAAAACACCCACCTAGTATAGGTCCATTAAGCTACAACAAAGATGTGCAAGTTATGTTTTCCTTTAGGTCATCCACTGAAAACATCCTTTTAACAGTGTACACTAGCCACAGTAATAAGTATATGTCCATTAAGCTACAACAAAGATGTGCAAAATTAAAATGATCTTCTATCCAAAAGATAGGAGTGGCTACAATTAAATAGTTGATGTTATCTAGTTCATATACCTAGTCTATCAGTGGTAGCTTGATAGGCAGCGACTAATATGTCATATATTACCATCATGCTCCAGGTCATGATTCTAACATAGCTACAGGTCAAGAACGAGTATGAAATTTCAGTGTACATAGCTAAAGTTCAACAATGTTCAAGAAACTGAATTACTCCAGAATGCACAGCTATAAGTTCAACAACTGGGTATCATCTACAACTAGAAATTCAGACTATTATTCTTACTCTAACTTAGCATTCATGAACTAGGGAAGGAATGTGGCACTTGACACATGAAACCACAATCTCTGAACCATGAAGTCAGCTAAAAAAATTTGAACTTGACCTTGAGTAAGGAACGTTTTGGATTAAGCCCCATTTTTTTATACACATACAATTGGAGGTTGGATAGAGAGGGGAATTACCTCGTGGCCGTGGTTGATGGTGATGCTGGCGGCAAGCTGTATGTGGCTGTCTTGGACGCGATGTGCTGAGGAAGGAAGGTCCACAGGCAGACGAGCATCAGCGCGCGAGGACGGCAGCCACGTTCTTCTCAGCGATGACCATGAGCTTCTCGAGTCAAACAGATCGACGAGCAGCCAAGAAAGCCTTTGATGCACGCGAGGTGATTCCTTGGACAGCGACGGCGATCCTTGCAAGAGACAAGAGGACACTATGGTGATGAGGAAAAGTTCAGATCAAATCTGGACTAATTCGGATTTTTACCTCGCGCAAATGTGACCTGAGCATGAGAGGAAATGGAGTCTTGTCATTGGCCGCATCTTCATCGGTTGGCGAAGCTGCTTCTAGAGGAGGTAGGCGAGGTTGTCGAGCTGCTTCTAGTGGAGGTTGGCAAAGCCGCGCGGGCTGGCGGAGGGCACCGTCTCTGGGTCCTTGGCCCTTAGCGCCTCCGCATAACACAAACTCTATCAGATTAGATCATGGAGGAATCGAGCAGCAGGCGTGCACGTGTGCGCATGCGTACCTCGTGGGGCTAGAGGACGTAGGGGAGGAACATGTGGGGTGGTGCGTGGGCGTGGGCGAGGCCAAGGGGAGTAGGGGTGACCGACGATATGGCGTAAGATCCGGGCCACTGGACAGGGGGTCATTGGGGATCTGGAGAGGCGGCGGGGTCGAGGAGATGAGGTCTCATGCCTGAGGGCTAGGGTTTGGGGGTGCTATTGTGGTGAGGTGGGGTGGATGATTTTACGCAATTACCCTTGATCATTTTAGTGGTGCAAGTAGGAACTATAGGGCATTTCAAACTTTCGACAAGGAGCGGGGGTGGGGCTGTAGAAATATTGGGCATTGGATGGAGGCAATGTGGACGGCTGGGATCTATTTTAGTGGGGTGATCTATGGGTACTCTTGTTCTCTTTCCTTATTGGCTTCCTCTATTTTCTATTTTCCGAGTGGCAATAATGGGACGTTTTGTGAAGCGACCACCAAATAAAAGTTTCAAACTAGTACCACCCAATTTTTCAAAAATAATAGACCACCTTCCTTGGACAATGTCCCAATTGGGGTATCTAAAAATCTTTCCGTGCACCCCTCATGAAAAAGACAAATGTCTGCCGAATCGACAGGAAGTGGGTCCGATTTGAACTACAAGCACAACATCTAATGCTCCTCATTTTTTACAAAAATTATTTTTAGGTTCACAATATGTTATTTTATTAGAGATCCACTGAAAGTTTAGCGAGTCCTAACCCCTAGCTAAGAACCTTCGTGCCCGCCGTTTTATTCATAGTTTGAAACGGGCATAAAAATTCAAAAACGGTCCAAACAAGGTAAATCCTTCGCATGGTGTCATATCATGTGGTGTAGTTGTAAGAAAAAATACCAAACTTGGTATATCGATTGCATCTCGAAAAACCTTCACAGAAATGACCTATCTTGTTCGAGGTTTCATGGCTTTCGGGTCAAACGACCAGTGTTATGGTAAGAATCGTGACATATTTTGTGATAATGTGCCCATATTGTGCATGCATGCACATCTTGGGATGGTGAACAATGTTGAAGGAGGAAGTTTTCCTTTTTGTCGCACAAAAAATGCATTTTTTATTTTCCGAATGTCAAAAATGGGGGAGTTTTGTGAAGCAGCCACCAAAGTGCTCATTCAAAATGCAACCACCATATTTTTCAAAAATACTAGAGCATATTACATGGACAATGTCCGAACCGGGGGATCTGAAACCTTTCCTTCCACCCCTCGCAAAAAAGACAAATTTGTGCTGAATCGGTAGGAAGTAGGACCGATTTGTACTACAGGTACATGATATAATGCTCATGTTTTATTTGCAAAAATATTTTTTAGACTCACAATATGATGTTTCTTCAGAGATCCAATGAAAGTTTATCAAGGCCTAACCCCTAGCTAAGAACCTTCGTCCCCGCCATTTTGACCATAGTTTGAAACGGGCATAAAAAATTCAAAAACGGTCCAAACAAGGTAAATCCTTCGCATGGTGTCATATCATGTGGTATAGTTGCAAGAAAAAAATACCAAACTTGGTATATCGATTGCATCTCGAAAACCTTCACAGAAATGGCCTATCTTGTTTGAGGTTTCATGGCTTTCGGGTCAAATGACCAATGTTATGGTAAGAATCGCGACATAGTTTGTGATAATGTGCCCATATCATGCGATGTTTGTTACGTTAGGGAAGTGTTAGTGTAGTGGTCTTGTTCCTTGAGTGTTAGGAGGAGGTCCTGTGTTCGAAGCCCCTGGCCACCTAATTTTTTGCCTTAATTTTCGGGGCGCTGCAGGATACCACTTGTTTAATATCAAATGACAGGTAAACCCCACTAGTCAATGATAGTATAATAAAATACCAGATTCACTTGTAAACCCTGCAAATGGACATGTGACATGACACATAGACGAACTTCTTAGGTGGCGGTCTAGTCAACCTCTTTATACTTTAGAATATATTGTTATTTTATGATATGACCATATAAATTGGTCGTAGTATCCCAGATAACTGGCTTTAGACTAGTTATATCCATCTATGGCCATTTTGTGTTAGGACACTATGACCTTTTTGACAAAATTGGTCATTATTTTTCAAGGTTTGGACCCTCCCAAAGTTTCCTATGAACAAAAAATCCATGGTCGTTATTAAAAGGTTAGTAGTGACCAGATTTCTTGTAGTGTTGATCCATATTCGGCTTATAGAATCTTGAAGGGTTCCTCAAACTTCAAAAGAAAGGATAGGATCCAGGTCTCAAAACGAGACGGACCTAAGAGTACATTATTAGAGTTTCCATCTTGAAATTCAAACTAAGCCGGAACTTGGCCTCTGACATTTCCTGAAATTAGTCATAGTCAAGTCACATCACTGACAGACATTCCTGTCAACACGACCTTTTGCGGAACTGGGGCATTGTTTTAATGCGAGCGCGGAGATCGAGGCAGCGTAATCCTCGCTAGGAGGTTACCCAGGTCCTTCCACGACACGTGGCAAAATTATTGTTTATCTTGCACGAATCTTGGCACATGCAAAGGATATAAGGGGTCAAGATCTCTTCCTTCATCCTCACCAGCACCAGTGCTTTCTCCTTCCTCTCGACACTTCCTGCGAAAAAGCTCTTCTGCCTCCCCCAAATCTCACAGCGCCGCCCATCCTAGGTCACCAATGCTCAGAAAATGGTTGAGGCCTTATATTTTGCCATGATGTTGACAGTGGCGTCGGCTCCTGCGACAGATAAGGAGAAGTTTCGTGGGGTCTAAATCCCCTGCGTCCTTGACGATGACAAGCTCCACACCGTAGAGAAGGAAGGCCTCCACGACTGGCAGAGCGGCTTTGGACAAACCATCCCACCCCCAACGGCGATGAGCGAGTGCACTTTGGCACCCACCTCGATAAAGGTTTGAATTTTCCTCCCTCAGATTTCTTTTCTAAGGTTATAGATCACTACGAAGTGCAACTCCACCATCTCCCCCAAACTCTCTTTTAGAAATGAGCGCGTATGCATCTTTGTGTGAGGGGTATCTTGGTATTAGGCCGAGTCTTATTATTTTCTGGTATTACTTCCATACCCAGAGAAATTCCATCACCGTCGGCAATCCTTATTTTACCGGAACCCTCAGTTTTTTCTGTTAGGAGAGAGCGAGTCTATCCTAGGATTAAGGCTAGAAAGCCGGTGAAATAGTGGCCGTTCACATTCTTTTATCACAAGGATAGACTGGCTCCCATCAAAGCAACTTCTTTTTCAGCTTTTGTTGATGGTGTCGCCACGCCCCAAGAGTCCTGGGACGCGGATGCTCCGACTCTCACTGATGATCTGCTTCTTGCTAAGAGGCGGATTGAATATTTGATGAAGCACAAGGGTCTAAAAGGATCCAACTTGATCCACTGCTGGCTGGCGCGCCGGATCCAGCCTCTCCATGGTGATCGGCTCATGTATTCAATCACCAAGAGTAAGACGGAGTCACTCCGAATCTTCTACATACCTTATTTGGAAAAGGACTATGAGTCCCAAATCAAATGGTTGATTAGGGAGCGGATCGAGAGGAAGATTCCGGAACTATCCTTGGACATGCATACGGCTGACGATCCCGTGACACGAGTAAGTTTTCTAGCAATAACTCGAATTATGTGTTCCATCCATACTTGGTTATATCTTTTGGCAATACTAAGGTATTTCTTCTTTTAAGCTTGCTAACCTCCCCGAGTTGGAGCTTGCTCAACTTGAGGGATATCCTCCTGAGTTATCTCAGGATGATGGAGAATTGATTCCACTGCCGGAGACTCTTACCCGAAAGCGTAAGACTCTGACAGTTTCCATTGGCACAAAGGAAGTGCCTGTTGTGAAGAGGTAACTTTCTTCACAAGGTATTTGTATTTTATTTCTCATCCTTTCGGAAGTGTAATGATTTTTGTTCTATTAACTACTGAGAGCTAAACAGCTCACCAAGGGCAAGGGGAAAGGAGGCTCGTCAAAGCCCTTCCACCAGTCAAAGTTAAATTTCTCTTCTCTTGGCACAACGCCTCCGACTCCTGCCCCAATGCCTTCTACAACGCCGGAGATTACTCCGTCTCCGTCTGTTGTGAAAGATCCGGCTCAACATTCTAAGCCAGCGAACCTTGGTTTGCAGATCGACGTCACCATGGGTGACTCGGCATTTGATAAGGGTGAACCCGTACAGGGTAATGATCCCTCGGCAGAGGTTTTCTCTGATAACCTTCTCAGCAATCCGGGTATTGCCAAACTTGGCATTACTCGGAAAACTGCAGAAGAGATACATAAGCTGGCTAAGCAATGGCTGGAGAGCCGGAACATCAACACCGAGGAAGAGGTGCAAGAAGCCGAGCACGTCAAGTACTCCGAAATTCTTGACCAAATTTTCCTTCGCGACGAGAAACTGAAGGTCGGTGTGGCTCCGCCACCACCAATAATCCCGCTAATTCTCGCCGAGAAGGTTACAACTAAAGTGAACATGAGTTTAAGCAAGCTTACCCATGAACAACATGTAAGTCGGAATTCCAACTCACTCTATTATTTTATTTCATATCATGTCCTCTAGCCCCCAAGCATGAAGTTGGATAGACAATCCGAATATATGCTTTGATAGGATGCCAAAGAACAAATTAATGTAGCCCCCAAGGCTCATGCTAATATTAGTTAAAATATTAGCCCGAGTCTTTAGTAGACTTCTGACTCTTGGTATTATTCTGACTTATAGAAAGTTAATGCTTATAACCAGGAATTATTAAATAGTATTTGCAATAAGCGGAGAGAGATCAGAGCTCTCCAACTTGAAAATGCTCAGCTGAAAGTTTCCAAGGATGAGGCTGAAGGTAATCATTTCAGTCCTTATCCTTGTTTTTTTTGTCTTCATAGCCGAATTTTCTTATTCAACTGTAATCTTAGGTTTACAGAACTGGTCAAACAGTCATGTAAAATGATTGAAGAGGCCGAGAACTTCAAGACACTGGAGGTGGAAAACACCGACTTACGACGGGAGCTGAATGAGCTGAAGGCGGATCATGAGTGCAGCATTGCCAGCATTCTTGAATCCTCCAGCATGGCCACCGAAGAGCACGATCGGAAGATCGCCATCCAGTATCAAAAAATCTCGGAATCCGGGATGAAGTCTAGAGCCTTAGGGCGGAGAAGACCAAAGTTGATGATGTCATCGTCGGTATGTTTCCTATCTTTTGACTTTTCGTTTTTCCAACTATAGGAGTTTGACTATATTTTCTGACCTTTGCTTTATATATGCAGGTCCTCTAAATTTAATGGATTCTCCTCCACCGAGTCTTGCACCAGCCGGATTACCAAAGTCGGCGACTTGCTTCACGATTTCCGCCAGTCACTTGAGGATATTGGCGAAGTTCTTAAAGTTCCGGACATGAACAAAATATCTGCCTTTGAGGTGCAAGATAAGGTGAAGGAGATACCCTAGCTCATCCAGGACTGGAACATGTCCTATGCGCCAACCGCAACACAGAACGCCCTCACCATGGTTATGAGCCACCGTGGAAGCATGGAGACCTAGCAAGTAACCAGGGGTTATTCAACTATGGATGAAGATGGACAGGAGCAAGACATCAAGGCCATCATGGACTCCTGTGCCGTTTATGGATATCACATAGCTGATCTGACCAGCTACAACACTCCCTTCTTCACTCATGTGGAAACGCCTCCTCCACCTGCCGAAGAAACAACCGAAGTTTCCGACGACGAGCAAACCGTATCGGATTTGCCTATCTCGGAAAGATATCAAAGAGAAGGCGATATCTCCAGTGAGCCAGTAGCTCCTACCTCTCCTCCTGCATCGTAGAGCATCAGAAAAACAGTGTGTTATTCTGAAACAATTGGATTGTAATAAGTAGTATATTATTTTTGCTAGTGCTAAGATTTGCTGCTTCTATTTAGCACTTTTGGCTTTATTTTGACGTGCCTGAAATTTTTACATAAGAAATTTTTGTTTTGTCTACCCTTATCTTTTATCTGGCTTTCCACCTCGTCCCTCTCGTGAGCCAGCCAACCTTCAACACGGAAACTTTGCCGAGCAATGGAGCTCAATTGCTAAACCAGTTTAAACTCAGAAACAAAGCCGACTTCCAGTACCAGCAATTCACTACTCGGAAAATTCCCACATCCGCAATCAGATAAAGAACCAAAGTATAAACTATAAAATTTAGACTTATACTTGGAAATCTTAACCAGAACAAACATGAGCATAAAGTACTTTCAAGTATTCTGGGATTTTCGACTATGACTTGATCATTCGGAAATAAGATGGTAATATAAAACTTCTCAGTAAAAATATTGAGGCAACTAACACTTTATTTCTCATTGAACATGTACACATATATGATTACAAAGAAAGAAATTTAAAGAATAAAAGGGACGTAGCTGAGATATATTCTACGGTTTGTCTAATTCTTCCGGGTATGTACTGCCTCTAGCTCTCTTTCTCTTCTTAGTAGCAGGTCTTTTTTTGACTGGCCGCATATCAGTTAAATAGTAAGAACCATTGTGCAATACTCGGCTAACTAAAAAGGGCCCTTTCCATATTGGGGAAAGTTTTGTCTTTATTTTCTGCACAAGCCAGAGAACCAAATCGCCCTTATTGAAAGACCCGTTTCTGACTCTCTGGCTATGATACTTGTGTTACTACTACTGATAGGCCGTTGATCTCATTTAAGCAACAACGCAAACTTCTTTGATTAAATCGAGATCATTTTGTCGAGCAACTTCGGCATCCTCTTCGATATATGCAGCAACTCGGGGAGAAGTATGAATTAAATCACTAGGAAGAACTGCTTCTACACCATAGACCATGAAAAAAGTTGTGTACCCAGGTGACCTATTCGGAGTTGTTCGCAAGCTCCATATTACAGACGGTAATTCATGTTCCCAAGCCCCCGCATCACAATGAAGTGGTGCTTCGAGTCTTGGTTTGAGGCCTTGTAGGATTAAACCATTTGCTCTTTCAACTTATCCATTAGCTTGTGGATGTGCGACTAACGCAATGTCAAGCCGGATATTTTGCTTGTCGCAGAACTTGGCAAGTTCTCCCATAGAAAAATTGCTCCCGTTGTATGTGATAATACTATGTGGATAACCGTATCAGATTATAACATCCTCAACAAATCTTCTAGCTATTGCTCCATCACAAATTGTGAGGGGTATAGCCTCAATCCATTTTGTCAACTTATCCACCATCACTAAGAGGTGAGTAAATCCATTAGGAGCCTGTTTAAATGGTCCTACCATGTCAAGCCCCCAGACCGCAAAAGGCCATGTTATAGGTATTGTTTGCAGCTGGTCAGCCGAAACATGAGCTTGTTTGGCGTAGTTTTGGCAGCCTTTGCACCTCTTGACCAGCCATTCGGCATCTGCCTTGGCTGTAAGCTAGAAAAATCTGTGTCTAAAAGCTTTTGCCACTAAAGATTTGGCCGCAGCATGATAGCCGCATTCTCCTTCGTGGATCTCTCGTAAGATTTCCACTCCTTCCGGAGATACGCATCGCTGAAAGACCCCAGATACACTCCGCTTATAAATCTCACAATTTATTACTGTATAGGTTTTTGCTTGTCGAACGATCTACCGGTTTAGAACCTCGTCTTCAGGTAATTTTCCATCTACCAAGAAATCAAGGTAGGGTTGAGTCCAGCTGGGACTTATAGCCAGAACTGCTACTAAAGATGAGTCGGATTTGGTCAGATATTCCTCATCTACTCCGGTTATAGAGGGAACTTTGAGGTGCACTAAAAAAGTGCCATCCGGGACCTTTTTCCATGCAGAGCCTATTTGAGATAATGCATCTGCTTTCTCATTTTCTGTTTGAGGAATGTGTTGAACTTCAAATCCTTCGAACGATTTAGCTAGTTCAACCACGACAACCCTATATGCTGCCATGTGTTTATTTGCATTACAGATATCCGATACTTGTTGAGCAACAATATCCGAATCTCCATAACACATAAGTCATCAGATGCCAATATCCTTAGCAATCCGGATTCCATGTAGCAATGCTTCATATTCGGCAATGTTGTTTGTTGCCTTGAACTGGATGTGCAACACATAGAAAAGTTTATCTCCTTGGGGTGATTCGAGCACCATGCCAGCCCCCGAGCGCTTTAGAACCGTCAAAATGCAAGGTCTAGTATTCCGACGCTGGGAGGGTCATATTTTTCGTTGACTCTGTCCAATCAGCGACAAAGTCAGCAAGGATTTGGGATTTTATTGTTGTACGAGGTTTGTACTCCATGTAGAAAGCTGATAGCTCTATTCCCCATTTTGTGACTCGTCCTATGGCGTCCCTGTTATTAATTATGTCTCTCATCGAAGCTGTGCTCACCACGGTAATTTGATGCTCCTGAAAGTAATGCCGTAGCTTCCGGGATGTGAAGAACACACCATAAGCCAACTTTTGATAATTCAGATACCACTGTTTTGATTCAGTTAGGACTTCACTGAGGTAGTAAGTCGGACGCTGCACCAGGTGTTACTGTTTTTCCTCTGGTCTTTCCACCACCATGACGGCACTAACAACCCTGTTTGTCGCAGCAAGGTAGAGCAACATCGGTTCGCGAGGTTCCGGTGCTGCAAGGATAGGAGCGGACGAGTGTACGGCCTTCAGGTCTTGTAGTGTAACTTCAGCTTCATCTGTCCAAATTTTTTTTTGGTCTTTTTCAAAAGCATGTAAACCAGTTACAAACCGACAAACCGACAAACTGCAGCAATGCAGCCAGTTAGTCTTTGAATGTCCTTCATGCAAGTCGGCCTTGAAATATTGAGTATAGCCTTGATTTTGTCTCGGGTTACCTCTATGCCTCTTTGAGACACGATGAAACATAACAATTTTATGGTTGGTATTCCAAAGAAGCATTTCTTCGGGTTAAGCATTATGTTGTATTTTCGTAGATTAGCGAACGTTTCCTCCAAGTCGGAAATTAAGGTTTCCTTCTTTTTGGACATCACCGCTATGTCATCCACATATGCATGTACATTGCGTACGATTTGATCGTGGAGGCAACGCTGCATAGTGCACTGGTACATAGCTCCTGTGTTTTTAGCCCAAAAGGCATTGTATCGAAACATAAAGTTCTAAAGGGGTTGCGATTGAATTTTTGACTTTGTCTGATTCCTTCATCCGGATTTGGTGATAACCAGCATATGCATCAAGAAAACATATGAGTTATGAGCCTGCCGCACAATCGATAACTTGATCAATTCTAGGCAGAGTGAATGGATCATTAGGACAAGCCTTGTATAAGGCGGTATAACTAACATAGATCCTTAAATCAGTGGTGTCCTTTTTAGGGACCATTACAGGATTTGCCGACCACTCAGTGTGGATGACCTCTTCTATGAATCCGGCTAACTCGAGCCGGGCAAGTTCCTTAGCTATTGCTTTTCGCTTTTCATCGCCGAAATGCCATAAGGATTGTTTTACGGGTTTAGCGTTTGGGTGTACATTTAGAGAGTGCTCGGTAAGTTCCCTAGGTACTCCAGTCATGTTAGATGGCTGCCATGCGAAGATATCTTGATTTGATTGGAGGAACTTGACGAGCACACTTTCCTATGCGCTATCTAAACCTACACCTATCTAGGTCACCTTGGAGGGGTCATCATCTTTCAACGACGTTGTCTTTGTATATTCTGATGCCTTGAACTCCGGAGTCAGCTTTGTCACCTCCTTCTTAGTCACGGGCATCTCGAACGGGTCGATGGTCTTCTTGATCTCCTGGTACTCCTGGGCGTGCAACATTACTTTAGCAGAGGTGGCATTTCCGTCCTCACACTCTCGCACTTTCTTCGGGTCTCCCCTGACGGTGATCATGCCCTTTGGACCTAGAATTTTCATCATATTATAAATGTAACACGGACGAGCCATGAAAGCCCAGTAAGACGACTGTCCGAATATAGCGTGGTATGTGATCTTGAATGGGACTACTTCGAAGGAAAGTGCTTCCGTCCAGTAGTTCCTTGGAGTTCCAAAAGTAACATCCAAAGTGATCTCTCCTAGGAAATTTGCTTGTCTTCCTGGGACAACTCCGTGAAAGATCACATAGCTGTGATTTAGCTGAGTTTTTGAGATCCTCATCCGACATAGCGTTTTGATGTAGATGTTGTTGATGCTGCTGTCACCGTCCATGAGTGTCTTGGAGAAACCATAGCCGTCAATAAGTGGATTAACGACTAACACGTATTTTCCTTGCCCGTGTAACTTAGGCGGATGATCAACATGGTCAAAGGTGATTGTCACTTCTGACCAATCCAAGAATTGAGGGACAGCCGGAATAGTTGCGATGAGTTCGTGCAAATTGCCTTCTTGACCTTAGCTGGTTGAGACCCAAGGAAAGTGACCTAAGTGTCTTTCTTTGTTGCGAAGTTCTTCTTTCCATCAAACTTAGGATTTGAGGGCTCTGCTTCCTCCATGTCGGAATCTTCCTTGGTCTCTTTTTCTTTTTCCAGATTTTTCTTTCCCTTCTTTCGCTTGGCCCTGTAGCCAGCGGATTCGTCTTTCTTGATGTCGTCATTAAAACGACACTCAGCATTTGTGTGGGACGAGTCCCCGTTGGCATATAAGTGATGCACACATGGATTGTTGGCAATGTCGACCCAGGAGTAGGTTTTGCCCGGATACTGGTCTCCTCTACCTTGGACTCTTGACGTCCCACGACCGCGTCCGTGGCCGCCTCCGCGCCTTCCTCATCCGCGATAACCGAAAATAGCACTAACAACTGCGGTTTCTGTGTTGGGCTTTTCCTCAAAGGTGTTCTTGTGCTTCTGAGCTTGTTGCTTCGGCTGTTTTGCCGACTGTGGTACATCCAGGATGTTCAATAGTCCCTCTGCATCATCGTCAGCATCTGCGTACTTGCTTGCCGTACATCTCTCCCAGATCAGTGACCTTGTCGCACTTCAAACGGTGATGTAATAAACCAATTGGGAGTCCTGCAATGATGGATTCAATCGCAGTTTGATCGTTTACCCCTTCACAGTAGTTCTTGGTGTCGATCCATCATCCGAGATAATCTCGGCAAGTTTCTCCGGCTTTCTGGGTGCAACGCTGCAGGTCTCCTACCATACAGGGCCTCCAATACGTGCCTTCGAAATTCCAAAAGAACACATTTTGCATGTCATACCAATTGTGGATGGTGTTTTCTAGAAGTTCATTGAGCTAGGATCGTGTCGTATTATTCAACACAAGCTGGATATACCGGGTCGCGACCAAGTTATTTCCGCCTTTAGCGATGCAGCAAGCCTGGAAAAACTCCTAGAGCCAAGTATCTGGCCGAGCCACACTGTCGTAGGCTTGGATCTGTCTTGAGATAGCAAATCCTTCCGGGAAATGTGTTTGTCAAATGCGTGATCCGAAGCATTTTGGACCCACAAAGTTATCAACATTCTCGTAGCACCGCGCCTCTATGTTAGAGTTGATCCGGTGTCTTGCATCACTTGGTGAGAGGGAACACCGTCTTGGTTATCGTTGTGGCTACGGTGCCTTGGAGCCAGACTTCTACTTTTGCAACCACCTCCTCCGCCATGATGCCCTCCTTGGCTTCCTCGAGAGCCGGTATGATGGCTACTTGGTGGAGAGGGTGGTGCAGGTGGATTGTTTCCGGCTAAGTGTCGGCCTCCATACGAAGCGTAATTATTCCGATTCCGGGAGGGTCTTGATTACGACGAGCCCCCTGCCAACTTGACTCGGCACAATGTTCATCGTTCCTTCGTCCGTCGTTTCCCCCATTGTGGTGAGGTTCAATCGGATGGCTTGTATGTCTAGGAGGTGGCATCCTTGTCAGTCCTCCTCCTGACATTTCTCTTTTTCGTCTTCCTTGTGATTGTTTGACTCTCGCTGGGAAGGGTATCATGGAACTAGTGCTGCAACTGCGTCTCGCTCTGCGGCTGGGGCAACATTGCTCAAGTCACGTGCGGTTCTGTGCCGTTGCCCTAAAGATCCAGTTCTTGAATAGTTGTCTTCCCGACGGTCAGGATGGTGATGTTGTGTTGGGTCCCGTCAGGGCCTAATATCACCCCAAGCCAGATCTGTGCAACATTGGTCGGACTTGGATACCAGTTTTCTGCTTCCGGATTTTGCGGCCTTTTTTAGCTCCAGACCCTTGGTAAGTAGCTTTACGCCCAACCAAACTTGATCTGGGTTTAGGTTATTCGTGAGGATATCTCGTGCTGCAACAGTGTTTTCCACTAGCGTTCCAAACATCGGATCTCCCTTGCTATCTACCCGAGGTTCTCCCTTCACGGCATGATCTCCCTCAAATAGGGTCTTATGGACTTCCGGAGTTTTGTAGGCCTGCACGAGGCCATTCCGGGTCTTCTGATGCTGCAGGGAGTTGAACTGCCCCGCAGATGCAATGAACTTCTTATCTTCCATAAGGTTGTTACCCTCATCCAGGATTACTTGGCGACGCGCTTCAAGGGCTTGGGCCGTTTCTTCCAATTCTATAGATTTAAGTTCTGCAGCAGTAGTGATTGGCGTAGTTAACAGAGAATCGATGAGTTTACGGGAACCAGCGGTAACCACGTATCCATCCACCGGAGTTTCCTTTTGCTCGTCTGGGATTAGGGCTCCATCCGAGTCTTCTTCGTATTCTTCGGCAACCACTTCCTCTGCTGGAGGATATTTTACCGGAATCTTGTTCTTCTTCTTCTTTGCCTTCTTGGCAGCACTAATAGCAAAGACGGCTTTGGGTCCGTTTCCTAGAGTCAAGCTCTGATTAGTACTTTCGGACATCTGGACGTCGGGATTATCTCCGAGATCCATGTCATCCTGCACTTTGGGAGATTTTTCTGCAGATCCTTCGTGCATGGCTTCTCCTTCTTCTGCAGCTTTGGAGTTAAAATCCTCTTCATATTCCGTAGAGAACTTTCGGAAATCCGCCGACGTCATTGAATCATCCGAAGATGCCGGTAAGTCGGTGTTTGTTCCGATCGCCTCCAGCACCGATTCTTTGTTGTCTCCAGCATCGGCAGAGCCGGATCCGGATTCAACATATCCAGTCAAAGTGCGACGCGTGCATCGTGAGGTAGTTGCGGCTTTCTTCGTGGGCTTCCTCTAAACGTCTAATGGTCTTGAGAACCTCATCCACGCTTGCGCTTTGCAACATTATGCGCCTCAATGTATGCCTCAGGAAAGGTTGATCTGTTCCGGTGTTGGCTGAGCCAGAACCAAAGTTGTTCTCTTGTTCCTCCTGGATATTGACCTCGACGGGCTGATCGATCTGGGATTCGACCTCCCTAGGGAGATCCACTCCAGATTCGACTTGCACCGCATGATCTGCTCTAGGCTCAGCCTTCTCCACTATCTCCGCGATAGGTGCGGGCCGGTGTAGAGGATGTGACCGACGGTGCTTGTCTTGTTGATTCCGATTCTTGCAGATTCCGCTAGGAACGCAGATCCGAAGCTCACTTTCCCTACGCTGGGCGCCAACTGTCGTCGGATTGATGACAAGTATGCCATGAGGGGGTCCTCGAGGCGTGCAGAAGAGAGGGGTGTGAGATGTACGGTACTCCGAGACCATGAGCACCCAAGTTTACCCAGGTTCGAATCTTCCGGCTTTGGACGGATCCTACCCCTGCTAGCAATCCAATAATACGGCTGAGACGGAATATGGGTTACAAGGGTTTGTCCTATGCGAGTTGAGATTGTAGACTATTGTGTGGTTCCCTAAAGGCTTGTCCTAGGACGAGTTATATAGATTTCCGGCCTAGGTTTTACAGGAGAGATCTATCTGGCTACGACTAAGAGTCGAGTACAGAGTACATCTTGAACTACAAGTAACACTACAGTCCTATGTCGGTAAGTTTTCTAGGCCTTCCCGTAGCCGGATTGGACTCCGTCTTTTCTCCCTGACTGGGCTGCCCGTGAAGCAAAGCTCTAACCCAAAGTGGGCCACCCTAGTCAGTGAGGCATAGTGAGGATACCCGGGAAGTATATCCCCAACACCAATGCATTCTGTGATGCAACTTCTGCCTCACTAGTGCAACATGCAATGTGGAAGCTGCTCTTCCTATGTGCTTTTGATCTTTCTGACCATGGTTTGACAGATGGATCACCTATAGTAATTGCATATGTTCTTTTCCTACACCACATTGATCACTAGTGTCATTGCATGTGTTATTTTACTAGACAACATTGATCCACATGACCACACACTCCAGTGCATTATGTGATGCAACTTCTGCCTCACTGGTGCAACATGCAATGTGGAAGTTGCTCTTCATATGTGCTTTTGGTCTCTGTGACCATGGTTTGATACATGGATCCACTATGGACATTGCATGTGTTCTTTTCCTAAACCACATTGATCACTAGTGTCATTGCATGTGTTCTTTTACTAGACCACATTGATCCACGTGATCACACACACACCAGTGCATTATGTGATGCAACTTCTGCCTCACTGGTGCAACATGCAATGTGGAACCTACTATTCCTATATGCTTTTAGTTTTTATGACCATTGTTTGACATGGAACCACTATAGACAATTCATGTTTTTTCCTAAACCACATTGGTCCACTAGTGTCATTGATCCACATGACCATATTGCATGTGTTCTTTTCCTAGAAAACATTGATCCACATGTCCACACACACTCTAGTGAATTATGTGATGCAACTTCTGCCTCACTGGAGCAACATGCAATGTGGAAGCTACTCTTTATATGTGCTTTTGGTCTTTGTGACAATGGTTATGACACATGGATCCACTATTGACATTGCATGTGTTCTCTTCCTAAACCAAATTGATCTACTAGTGTCATTGCATGTGTTCTATTCGAGAGCACGTTGATCCACATGATCACACACACACATTCCTCTGCATTATGTGATGCAACTTCTGCCTCACTGGTGCAACATGCAATGTGGAAGATACTCTTCCTATGTGCTTTTGGTCTCTATGACCATTGTTTGACACATGGAACAACTATAGACATTGCATGTTATTTTCCTAAACCACATTGATCCACTAGTGCCATTGATCCACATGACCACCTTTCATGTGTTCTTTTCCTAGACAACATTGATCCACATGAGCACACACACACTCCAGGGCATTATGTGATGCAACTTCTGCCTCACTAGTGCAACATGCAATGTGGAAGCTACTCTTCTTATGTGCTTTTGGTCTCTATGACCATGGATTGACACATGGATCCACTATGGACATTACATGTGTTCTTTTCCTAAACCACATTGATCCACTAGTGTCATTGCATGTGTTGTTTTCCGAGACCACATTGATTCACATGACCACACAAACTCCAATGCATTATGTGATGCAACTTCTGCCTCACTGGTGTAACATGCAATGTGGAAGCTAATCTTCCTATGTGCTTTTGGTCTCTTTGACCATGGTTTGACACATGGATCACCTATAGTCATTGCATGTGTTCTTTTTCTAAACCACATTGATCCACTAGTGTCATTGGTCCACATGACAACATTGCATGTGTTGTTTTCCTAGACCACATTGATCCACATAACCACACGCATTCTAGTGCATTATGTGATGCAATTTCTGCCTCACTGGTGCAACATGCAATGTGGAAGCTGCTCTTCCTATGTGCTTTTTGTCTCGATGACCATAGTTTGATACATGGATCCACTATAGACATCATGTGTTCTTTTCCTAAACCATATTGATCTAGTGTCATTGATCCACATGACTACATTGCATGTGTTCTTTTTCTAGACTACATTGATCCACATGACTACACACACTCCAGTGCATTATGTGATGCAACTTCTGCCTCACTAGTGAAACATGCAATATGGAAGCTGCTGTTCCTATGTGCTTTTTGTCTCTGTGACAATTGTTTAACACATAGATAACCTATAGTCATTGCATGTGTTCTTTGTCTAAACCACATTGATCCACATGACCACATTGCATGTGTTCTTTTCCTAGACAACATTGATGCACATGACCACACACACTCTAGTGCATTATGTGATGCAACTCCTGCCTCACTAGTACAACCTTCAATGTGGAAGCTTCTCTTTCTTTGTGCTTTTGGTCTCTGTGAACATGGATTGACACTTGGATAACCTATAGTCATTGCTTGTGTTCTTTTCCTAAACCACATTGATCCAGTAGTTTCACCACATTGCATGTATTCTTTTCCTAGACCACATTGATCCCAATGACCACACACACTCTAGTGCATTCTGTGATGCAATGTCTACCTCACTGGTGCAATATGCAATGTGGAAGCTGCTCTTCCTATGTGCTTTTGGTCTTTGTGACCATGGTTTGACAGATGGATCGCCTAGATTCATTGCATATGTTCTTTTGCTAAACCACATTGTCGTTGTATTGGGAACGGCAGTACCTAAGGAGGTTAGATAGAGGTGTGGGACTAGCAGGGAAGCTATCGACGGCGTCCGCAGGCGGGATTGGATACAAGCAAGCGTAGCTGGATGCAGGAAGTACCCAGGTTCGGAGTCCTCGTGATGAGGTAAAGCTCCTACTCCTGCCGGATCTGACTATGTGGGATATACGAACTACAAGTGCTCCTTGAGATGTATTCTCTAGCTACTTCCTTAATTGCACTTAGACCAACCCTTACTACTGAGGCCTTGCCTCTCCTTATATAGGCAGAGAGGCAACGGTCTCACTAGCCAATCCGACAGGCAGGCCCCACAGGCGGGTCCCAGCCGACTGGTCATCTATAGTGCCCGGTATGGTGTGTCCCATCGGAGTATGAGCGGTATGGCTGTCGTAGGCAGAGTGGACACCGTGCGAGCCTGTCGTTAGCATCGGGCCACTGTTCCTGTGTCATCCCCGCAAAGTCTTCGGTATGGGCGAGTAGTTGCCGGTCTTGTCATCATCTGAGGCATACCGCGTAATCGATATGCACGCCATCTGTCTCATCGATTGGTTTCGCTACGCCGCCAGAGCCGTACGCTTTGCCGATCGGGCTACCATGTGATAGCCGGCCTGTCTTGCCTTGTCCGGCTGCATCTGGTCACCCGGACGCGATCTGACCGCCCAGTTTCTTGTCTGGTTGGGGTATCTGGGGATCATTCCCCCGACACTAGCCCCCGAGCACGTGTGGATTCCGCCCTTAGGCGAAATGTGAGCGCGCTCCCTCCTGGTTTTGAATTTGTGTCCGGCTACGCCTGGTGGTTGCGCTACCCATGACGTCAGTGCTGATGCCAGCCACGCTGGCAAGTGCCATCATTGCACTGCGGCGGGCAGCGTAATGTCCCGTCGCACGTCGCCTCGAGAAACTGTTGCCCGACGCTTCGGTTCTCACTCCCGGATCTTCTGCGCATACTGCATCGGCACATGGGATCTGGGCGGCGGTTGGGGTGAAGGTCGCCTGGATGCACGCCACGTGACGCCGTAGACGATTGCACTTCCGGTCCTTTAAAGGGGACGCCGGGAGTAGTTCCATTCGCCTCCCCAGCTCGATTTCTTCTTCCCTCGTTACACGCCTCTCCGCCCTTCCTCTGCTGCCGCTGTATCCCGCTGCGCCGCTCGCTCTTCATCGTCGGCGGTACGGGCCACCGCCACTCCTCCGCCGCCGCGCCTCCTTGTCAACCGGTGATGGCAGCTAAACACGGAGGCTGGTGTGGCTCCTCCGTCACGGAGGACCACATCCAGAAGTACCATGCTACCCGCGTCCTTCCGCCAGAGGAGGAAGTAGCGGTGCAGCTGGCGCTGGTGGGAGAGGTGTCGCCGCACCCGGCGGAGGGAGAGCGGGTCATCTTCCCTCGCATCTGGCGCATGGTTTCACTTTGCCGGTGCACCCCTTCTTCCTCACGTTCTTGGCCTTCTTTGACCCCCGTCTCCACCATCTCGGCGCCAACGCAATCGGAACGCTGGCGCACTTCATGGCCTTCTGCGAGAGCTATCTCGGGATCTAGCCGGATCTCGGGCTCTTCTGCCTGCTCTTCCAAGTCCGGCCACAGGTGTAGTACACGAAGGGGCCGCTAGTCGTCTGCGGTGGCGCCTCCATCTACTCCCGCGCGCAGTCCGGCTACCTGAAGTTCTTGCTGCATGACACGGTACGTCTGTGGCAGCAGTCGTACTTCTACGTCAAGAACGTCACCAACGTTGACCGGATCAACCTTCCGGCTTTCAAGGATGTCGAGTCCAGCCGGCAGCACTGGGAGCTGAAGATTTACGGTGACAAGGCAGAGTCGGACGCGATGCTGCAGCACATGTGCTCCCTCGTCACCTGCTGGATAACTGGCCTGGACATCACTCTCAGCTGGATGTCCCGGCTGATGATGTCGCTACAGCAGCGAGCGCACAAAATGTGTTTCTACTCCGTCCGGATGGACCCGACCCGGCTATCGCGCCGTGATCCCTGCTACCACAACCTGAAGGATTGGGTGTGGACGATCAGGAAGGAGCGACTGCCGGAGGGCTGGACCTTCAGCCAGGCGCCCTACAACCGGGACAACTGCACGCCCCGGGTAGGTCCTTTTAGCCGGAGCTTTTTTTCGTATTTCTTGCCTTTCTTTCTTGCTTTATCCGTGTTGGGGGGATACCCCCGGGTATGGTCACGCCGGGGTATAAAGGACGAGTTAGCCGAGGTACGACAAGGTCAAAGCGAATGCTGGCCGAGTCACCTCAAGGCAAGCCGAACCTTGGAATGACCCGAACCAGGGGAAGTCCACCTAACTGGGTCTCAACCGACATGAGCCGTAAGTCGGATAGATGAATCTAACTTGTATGCAGGAACAAGTGTGGCCGGATCAACTACAATCCGGGTCATAGCAAGCTTCTAGGAGAAGGAAGGTATCTCGCTGGTCAAAAGTAACCCCGGTACGCATAGCATGAGCGAAGAGGATAGGAGCAGGACCACCGAGGCATGGCCGACAAAGGTAACGACGCCAATGTCGGCTGACGCAGGCGCTGTAGAGGCTCACGTAGCCTCTGCATGGATGACGCGGCGGAAAAGCGACCCGGCCGGCTTACTATTTTGGAGGAGGCATATTCCCAGGAATATGCCTCCACGTATGCCCTAGTTGGAGACCTAGCCGCCCCTATATAAGGAGGGCTAGGGCCTCTGTAAAAAGGGTGGGTCTTGGACTGGTTGATCTCTATTGGCTAGATTTTACTTGGTTCCTGAGGGCTAGCTAGCGGTGAGAGTAAGAGAGTTCTTTCTTCCTCCTCTCTCCAATACAGCTCGAGGAGCACTTGTAACCTTGGAAGTGAATCAAATACAAAGCTTCTGTGTGTGGAATCACCACACTATCCCTCCCTGGATTCCCCTAGTGCATTTAGTCCCCACCTTTTGCCTATCCATGGCATCTTCCGTGACACCACCACGACAGTTGGCGCCCACCATGGGGCTAGCGGCACTAGCAGGGGTCAAGATCCGGACGGGAAACTTCATCGGCACCGGCGAACGCATCATCTCCGGGCTCGTTCAGCGCTTTGGAGTGTTGAACTTTGTCAGCGAGAACGCTGGCTGCTTCGGCACACGCCCTCTTCCACGGAACGACCTCTTCGTCAAGCTCGGTGCGCACAAGGTCTACGTTGTTGTCGATGTGTCGTGCGTCCATCCGTGACACGTCGTCGAGGCAGGGGAGCCACCCCTTAGCGTGGTTCACGGGGCGCGTATCACTCGCTCCCCGGACCATGCTGAGGTGATGATGACTGCGCCTGGTGCGGGTGCAAGCAAGGATCCGGCACCAGATCCGGAGGTAACACCTAAGGCACCGAGGAAAGGTAGAGGTCCTCCACTAGAGAGGCCTGAGAATGTACTGAGAGAAGCGATGGATAGTTTGGCAAACCCGGTAGCAGCAGTGGTAGATCCGGCTCAGGCACAGGCCGAGCTAGAGGAAACTAGGCAAAAAATATTAGAGGGAGCGAAAAAGATAGCCAGGGCTCAGCAGTCGTTGAACATGACGCTGCATGAGTATGCAAAGGCAAATAAAGTAGATGCTGTAAAAGTGAAGGGGAGAAATCTCATGAGTGAAATGAACAAAGAGGGTGATACTAGGATTGAGGAGTCAGAGAACCGTTTATCCGTGGGGCTGCCGAAGTATAGTACCCCGGCAAAAAACCTCAGAGCAGCGGATGCAACTGCGTCCGACTTAGAGGGTCTAACGGGTGAGGCCCATCAGAGACAGCAAGATAGGGTCAATGAGTTGGTTCGGATCTCGAACAGGCAAAATGAGGAATTGCTCAGGGCTAACCTGGAGGAATTGCTCATGGTGGTCCTAGGAGGGAAGAGGTAGTAACCTCGGCCAGAAGGAACAAACAGATCGTCCCGTATGACCCAACAAGGGCAGGGAAAGGAAAAGAAGTACAGAGAAATGACGATCGACGAAGTGTGAGCCGAGGTGAAGATGGCCAAGGTAACCGCGACCAAGGCAATGCCGGTCAAGGAAACGCTATAAATGGATATGCCAGACATCGCAACTCGGCAGGACAACCGTAGCAGCGGAATATACCAAGGCAAGAGCAAAGTGCCAGCCGAGGTATGCAACGGAGAGGTGCTCCACGAGAGCAAGACCGGTATAACGATGGATATTCGGAAATGGTGAACGCAGGATACCCAAGGCCGGACTATCATGTGATAGGGTTAAGACTGGGAAGCAGGGACTTGATGCCGGATGATGCCAGGTTAAAACTGGATCGGCTGTATAGGTCGGAGCAGATTGAATGTCAAGGTCCCCCGGGTCCTGCGTGTTTTGGACCCCGGATCATGAAGGAGCCTCCAGTACCCAACTTCCAGTTGCCTAGAGGCACAAAGACGTATGACGGCAGTACTAAGCCGGAAGATTGGTTGATAAACTATGCTACAGCTATGAAAATTGCTACAGGCAACTTGAGATGGGCTGTGAGATACGTACCCCAGATGTTAGAGGGGCCAGCAAGGGTATGGCTAAACAATTTGCCGCCCAGAAGTATTAACTGCTGGATCAATTTTGAGGAAATGTTTATCAGCAATTTCTCAAGTACGTATCAGAGGCCAAATAGGCCACAGACCCTAGCTATGTGTAAGTAGAGACCGAACGAGACAGACCGGGAATTTTTAACCCGGTGGTGTACCGTGAGAAACTCGTGTGAGGGTGTGATAGAGTCACAGGCCATTGCATGGTTTGCGCAGGGATGCAGATATGCAAGCGAGCTGTGGCAGAAGTTGCAAAGGAAAATGCCAACCACGTTGGCAGAGATTATTCGGATTGCTGATTTGTATGCTTTGGGTGATCCAACTCAACCCAGGCTCGTGTCAAACGAGTCAAATAAGGAGTACTACCAGAGAGATGGAGCCGTATCATCCCGGAGGAATGATTACAGAGGTAAAAGAAGAGATGATAGACCGGATCACCGGTACAGTTCACAACAAGTTGCAGCTGTGAATCAAGATCAGCCTGGAGCAGGGGCAATCAATGTCAGAAAACTGGAGGGCAACAATGGACACCGAGAAATGATGGCAAGAAAACTTGGACGCCAGAGCAAAAGAAAAAGTGGCAAGAAAAGAAGGACCGTCCTAGGTATACTTATGAGTCAATGTTGGATTAGCCGTGTAAATTTCACACGCCAAATCCAAGTAACCCAGCGAGACATACAACAAGGCAATGTGAGTGGATGCGTAAAATAGAACAAGGTGGCTCGAGGAATGCTCAGGCACCCCGGAATGATCAACCCCGACAGGAGTTACCCAGGCAACAATTGCTCTCCGGAGCAAACACGCAACAGCTAATGTTGACTCCCCCTCCACCGAGGTATGATAACCATGCTAGAAGGGATGCAGTGCATCAAGTAGAAAACCAGCATCATCCGGATCAGAGGTACCCCAGAAATGAGGGGAGGAATGAGTATAGGGAGCATCACCAGAGTTACTGTGTGTTTACCGCTGAGGAAACAAATAGAAAGAGCTTGCAGTGCTGACATGTGGAGGTCAATGCGGTAATGCCAGTAGTGACGAGGTATATGCCTCGGTCGGACTAGGAAATTACCTGGAACATCAAAGATCATCCCAAGCTTATGCCAAGTCCCGGTTCGTATGCGCTAGTGCTGGATCCGACATTCATTGGGCCAAACATCAATGTGAGGTTCTCCAAGGTACTGATTGACAATGGTAGTAGCATTAACATCATGTACGCGGATACAATGCGCAAGTTGGGTATCTCGAAGAACATGCTCCAAGCTACAAGGACAATTTTCCATGGCATTGTGCCAGGCATCTCTTGTGAGCCCATAGGCAAGGTCCGGGTTGACATATTGTTCGGTACGGGAGATAATTGCCGAACTGAGAATTTGGAGTTTGAAGTGGTGAACTTAGAAAGTGCGTATCACGCGTTACTCAGAAGACCATCACTAAACAAGTTCATTGCAAGTTGCCACATCAGTTATCTGAAGATGCAGTTGCCTGGGCCAAATGGAGTGATTACCATTTCTGGAGATTTCCGACGTTCCATTGAGTGTGCGTTGGCCGGGTCTAACCTAGCCGAGTCACTCGTTATTATGCAAGGGAAAAGAAAAATCCAGGAGGTGGCAGCGTTGGCTCAATCCGTGCAACAATATATGTCGGCGTTGAGTAATCCGCACGGTAGCATTTCGTTCCAAGCCACAAAGGATAACAAGAAAGTGCCTGTTGATGATATGTTCCTAGAGCACACCGTAACAATTGGTGCCGGGTTAAATGATAAATAGGAAAGCGAGCTCGTTAACTTCCTCTGTGAGAATCGGGATATTTTTGCTTGGTCCACACAGGACTTGCAAGGTGTTCTGAGGGAGTTGGCCGAGCACTCTTTGAATGTGAGACCCGGAGCAAGGCCGGTGAAGAAACCTCTCCGCCGCTTCGCCGAGGATAGGAGAAAAGTCATAGGAGATGAGATAGCTCGGTTACTAGCAGCAGGATTTATCATGGAAGTTCTTTACTCGGATTGGCTATCTAATCCGGTGCTGGTGGAGAAGAAGAAGGATGATCCGAACGTGGCAGTGGTTTGGCGTATGTGTATCGATTACACGAACCTGAACAAGGCGTGTCCAAAAGATCCATTTCCACTGCCAAGGGTAGATCAGGTCATAGACTCATTTGCTGGATGTGAACTGTTGTCATTCATTGATGCTTATTCTGGTTTCCACTAGATACCTCTGAATCCGGATGATCAAATAAAGACTGCATTTATCACCCCGTATGGGGCTTATTGCTATCGCACCATGCCGTTTGGTTTACGTAATGCAGGTGCAACGTACCAAAGATGTATGCCGAAATGTTTGGACGACCAAATTGGTCAAAATGTACAGGTGTATGTGGATGATGTGGTTATCAAGACCAAGGAAAGCAAAACGCTCCTTGACGATATCAGGCAGACATTCGTGAACCTAAGGAGGTTCCGGATGAAGCTTAACCCGGAAAAATGTACCTTCGGTGTCCTGGCTGGAAAATTACTCGGATTCCTTGTCTTTAGCCGAGGTATCGAAGGTAATCCAACTAAAATCTGGGCCATTGAACGAATGGAACTGCCAAAGTGTCTTAACGATGTCCAGAAGTTCACTAGTTACCTGGCATCGTTAAGTTGGTTTGTATGTTGGTTGGGAGAAAAGGCATTGCCTCTCTATCAACTCATGAAAAAGTCGGACAAGTTCATTTGGACGCCGCAGGCCAATGAAGCCTTTATACAATTAAAGAAAATGTTAGCCACTGCACCGGTGTTAGCCTGCCCACTATCAAAGGAGCCAATGTTGCTCTATATAGACGCAACCAACCGAGTTGTATGTGCAGTAATTGTGGTAGAGCACGACGAAGAGGGCAAGTCAGTGCAAAGGCCAGTGTATTATCTGAGTGAGGTATTGTCAGCATCAAAGCAAAATTATCCGCACTATCAGAAAGTGGCGTATTTTGAAGAGCACCCCATCAAAGTAATATTTGAAGCTCCCATATCCGAGATAATGAGTAACAAAGATGCAAGTGGCAGAATTGCAAAATGGGCAATTGAACTAGCTCCCTATACGCCACAATACGACAGAAGAGAAGCAATCAAGTCTCAGGTTGTGGCCGACTTTTTTGTGGACTGGGCCAAGGTACAATATGAACCACCGCTACCAGATCCGAACTATTGGAGGATGCACTTTGACGGGTCAAAAACAAAAACCGGGTTAGGCGCCGGAGTTGTGCTTACCTCGCCAAAGAATGACCAGTTGAAGTATGTGCTGCAGATCCATTTCGTAGCGTCGAACAATGTCGCCGAATATGAAGCACTTGTGCATGGGCTCAAAGTGGCAAAATAAATTGGGATACGTCGGATCCAATGGTTTGGCGACTCATATTTGGTAGTTCAACAAGTGTCGGGGCTGTGGGACGCTCTTGATCCAAACATGGCGTTATACAGATTCCATGTGCAGAAAATATCTGGTTACTTTGAGGGATGCGAATTTCGCCATGTACCCCGGGTGGAGAAGGAGGCTTCCGACGTATTATCGAAGCTCGGATCAACCCGACAAGCAATTCCACCGGGTGTAGCATTAGAGCACCTCAGAAAACCAACTATCAGACCGTCCCCAGAAACCGACTCAATCTACGTCCCGGAGGATCCGGAGTCCGGAGCTGTGCCCATGGACATTGACATGGGAGGTGGTGCACGAGACCCGGGGACTGCCTCAGCAAACCCGGGGACTGCCTCAGCAAACCCGGGGACTGCCTCGCAGGACCCGGGGACTGCTCAGCGTGATCCGGTTGAAGTTATGCCGGTGGATCAGATGGAAATTGATGAGGATGTGTTCCCTATGCGAGCAATACCAGCTTGGGCACTGCCTATATTTCAATTCCTGAAAGATTGAACTTTACCCACTGAGGAGGTGCTATCCAGGCAAACTCAGAGGAGAGCAAAGGCATACACAATCATCAATTCCGAGCTATACAAAAGGAGTGTGACCAATGTCCTGTAGCGATGTGTTGACCCGGAAGAAGGGCTTGACATCCTCCGAGATATACATCAAGGGGAGTGCGGGCATCATGCCTCGTCCCGAGCCTTGGTGGCAAAAGCTTTCCAACATGGATTCTACTGGCCAAGTGCCTTAGAACAATGTAACTACCTCGGTGAATTACGCTCCTAGTACAAGCCTGGATGATCAGAAATGGTTGAAATAGTACGGTGGGGCCCAAATGCCACTCACAGGTAGACCTTTCGGCCGTCCCAACCATTTCCAAACATCGGGACAAGAACGGGCGGCGTAATCGGCATTCTTAGTGATCAACTACATACACAAATGAGTATGTATGCAAGCCACCATACAATAGTACATCAGAGCCATTCCATCTAAAAAGAAAGGAAATATAGCAACGCCATACGGCAAGATCCAAATATCCTAGATAGATATAATAGTTTAGGATATCACCTCATACATCAATCAACAGAGTATCAAGCGGAAGCGGAAGACAAAATCCGAGTACGGATAAGAAGCAAATCGGCATAAGATGCCCCATAAATAAGCACATCCATACAGATCTCACGGATCCCGTTCCGGAATCTCTACACGAAGGATCGTTGCCCACATCGTCGTCTCTTCCACCCAGTATCCATCTTGCGAGTGTACTGTTCATCGAACCAATAATTATCGTGTGAGACCCTAGGGTACTCAGCAAGTCTTTATGCCTCTAAAGGGGACACAACCTGGGTGACGCAATTGCAGCAAACGATAAACCCTAGCAATTCTATAGATACGCTAACCATCCGCCTAACCGAGAGATGAGCGGATGTCCGTGAATTAAGAACAACAGTTATAACAGTTATAAAGGTAATCTTAACAGATCCATCCTCCTCCTCGCTTACCGGCGAGGAAGCGGACAACAACCCCATCCGTTGGCAGTTTTATTATCCATTCCGTGAGTATTGCACTATTTACTAGTCAGGTACCTAGTCTAGTCAAATTAGAAGCGGTACTTTAGTTATGCTTGTCTATGATCGAGAAACTGTGCTCCAAGTCGTCCATAACCGCGGACACGGCTTTCAGAAAGTTTTCCTGCGAGGGTGCACAAATAAGCACACACTCGATATGCCTCGGAAAAACCAAATCAAAACCCAACGAGGCGATCCGACAAAGCAATTGCAGGATTGAAATATTGCGGGGCCACCCTTTAAGTAGATCCATAGCAAAGCCGGCTCAAAGCAGGCTTAAGGTTGTGGAGGCGGCTGTAAACTGGGAACCCGAAAGTGTGGCTGGGCTTGTCGATACAGAAATCGGGCCACGATCCTAAACAAAGCAAATGCGATTACCTCGCACAATTTAAATAAAGCGATAAAGCATGGCATAGGTACAGGATCGTACATAAAACATCAAACTATTTTGTGGCCCCAACAAATAAGAATGAATCAAGCTCTGGCTCAGGGGGGTCCATAAGCCTCCAAGATGTGGATAGCACGAATATTCTTGGAACAGGAATCAAGTACTCGGGTCTTACGGGACACAAGTGAGCCTGAAAAACCAAATAGCGAATATGGCTCACCGATGCCACTTTCATTAGTTATCCCATTACTACTCAGGTTAAGTTGTTTAGGTACCTCGTTATCCATCAGACACTCACATACCCTACACATGCTGTTCTACGACTCGCATGGCTCAAACAACTCCTGTAGTAATGGCTCATGGGATGGAGGAACAAGCTTCGGTGGGGTTTAAAAATAAAGGCTATGCAATACTTGGGATTCAATTTAATGCAATCGCGACTCAATGATGCAAGAATAAGATAGAGGCAATAGGTATTGTATGTATGCAAGCATGTGGTAGTGCTTGGCACTCGATTGAAGCAAGGAATGGATCTGGGTAGTGCTCCTGGTTCTCTTGATATATCCCCTGCTCAGCGTCTATTCGAAGAAGAACCAAACAAACAAGGGCCAACATAAATAAAGAGCACAAGCATATGAATAAATGCGTCAAGCAAACAATCATGCCATGATGAATGATGCACAATTTGCATGGCAAATAAGTAGCATGGCATGGGTGAGGTGTGGAACACAAGAATAAACCATTTTATTTAAACCATGGAATGCGTAAACAGGAAGGTCTCGTCGAGCTAATCATTTTAGACATATCATTTGTTAAATTTGGATTTATAAATCAAAAGTTATTAATTATTTAAGAAAAAGGGGCCTTTATTGTAATTTAAATAAACTTGGAAATTTAAGTGTTCAAAATATATTTTGGATTGCATATTTGAAATCCTCACATTTTTCTGATTTGAAAACATATATTATTTGTATTATTTGGATTAATATTTGAAAAGATAATTAAAAACAGAAATATAATTGAATTTGAAATAATTAGAAAAAGATTTAAATTTAAAACAGAAACAGGCAATACTTTTGTTACTCAGGATTAGCTAGACACAGACGCTGACAGGTGGGGTCACGCGCTGACTCAGCACACACGCGCACGGAAAAGCTTTTGTCACCGCTGGTTGTGCTAGCCCTAGCGTATGACAGGTGGGGCCAGAGGCTTCGCGGGTCCACGTGACAGAGGGTGAGCGCGGGGCTGCCACGCGGCACGGTGGGGGACTGCGGGTTGATGGAGCAAGCCGAGTGCTATTTGTAAAACGATACAGAGGCATACATGTGGGGCCGATAGGAGCGCGGGTTCCAGGAGTCAAAAAGGCAGGGGGTTATGGGTAAAAGACCACGCGTGCACTGTGGATCTTCCACCGCGGACAGATCGGTGCGCGGCGCGGCACGGGGGCTCGAACACGCGATCTGGACGCGCGGTCAGAGGGCGGAGCCACTGCGCTAGGGCGGGGTTGCTGCTAGGAGGGTGGACGGGGCCTAGGTAGGGTTTGCGCGGCGCGGAAACGAGCAGGCGCGCGCGCTCGTCGGTGCACCGAGGGTGCACGACGAATCGTCCGGCGGACCTAGCGCGGAAGCGAGCAGGCGACCATGTCCAGGGGGTTAGGGAGCTCACCGAGGTGGCGTTGGCGTGGTCGGATCGAGCAGAGGGGCGGTAGGTCGTCGGTGAAGCGGTGGGCCGGCTAGGGTTTCGGCTCGGCGCGGTGTTCTGGTGGCTCGGTCATCTCCTCCTCGGCGGCGTCTGAGGCGTGGTGTAGGCTCGCTTGGTCTCTCGATCACCCCCGGACGTGCTTGTCGATGGAGCAATGAGGGCTGTGGAGGCCGAGGGTGCCGGCGATGGTGAAGCCGGTGGCGATGGAGAAGAGAGGGGGAAGAGGCAGGGCGCCTTCGGGGTGGATCTGGGGAACCAGAGGAGGCGTGTGGCGGGGGTAAAGCAGAGGGGAAAGGAGAGGAGCGTGGGGGTAGGTGGGTGTAAAAGGTGGCTCGGTTGCCACCTTTCTCCTCCCTCGCGCCACGTCTTGTGTCAAGGGCAGGCAGGCGAGGGAGGTGGCTACCAGTGGGGTAGGTGCGCCAGGAGGTGGTAGGCTCGGGCTAGGGCCACTAGGCAAGGAGAGAAGGGAGGGGAGATAGCCTAGGGTTGGAGCTAGGGTAGGAGGGTATGGCTCGGGTAGGGCTGGACTAGGGTTTGGGTGGGGTAGCTAGGTGGGGCCAGGGAGAGAGGGTGGCCGTGGGGCCAGCTAGGTAGGGAGAAGAGGGGTAGAGAGGTGAAGGTGGGATTAGGGTTTGGTCATGGTTATGGTAGATTAGGGTTTAGGTTTAGATGGGGTATGGTGAGGGTAGATGCTGGAGAGAGAAGAAGAGAGAGGTGTGAGAGCTAGGTTTAGAAGCATACTTTCTCCAAACATAGATCAAGCAAGATCACACTAGATCAACCCCAAAGAGGGAGGAAGAGGTTAGAGATGACCCACTCAAAATGCAACAAAAATCCAAATGACAAGCAAAAGGTGGTACTTGCATGGGCCATGCATAATTAATTATTACCATGCTTATCTTTGTGAGACAAGATTATTTGCATGGCATTTTCTTATGCACTCCAAAGTGTGGAGTAAGGCTCAAGCAAAAGGATTACAAGGAAGTTTCCATGGAATAGATGGAGATGATCATGTTTGAGTTAGCTTGGGACTTGCTAGTGTGTATGTGCCACTAGGCATTTAATAAGCCCTCAAAAATACCCCAACATGATGATAACCCCAAAACCACAACTATGGAAGCTAGGAAAAGGTTCCACTCACAAGGCATTCAAAGGTGACCATGTGGCTCTCATATATCAATATTGTGAAAACAACATGGTGCCAAGATGAGAGCATGTGGCAAAGAATTGGATCCATCCCAACCCACAGGAGCTAGAAGTAAAACCAGTAAATGCCAAGCTCATATTTAGTTGGATGGTGGAATTATAAGGTGGTGAAAGAAAGGTGGTGGAGTTCATAAAAGATATGCCCCCAACTCAACTTGGGCATTTAAACAATATATCAAGAACCAAATACAATATCAAGAGGCAAATACAATTAATAATGCATATGAGATAAGAACCAAAACAAAAAGGGTTTTATATGATGCTCAAATGCAAGGTGGCATGATGACATGAGCATGATATAATTATGATGCAACAATTATATATATGAAGTAGCCATTATATAGACTAGGCTAGTAGCATTGCAATTGTTAGACAATTGGGATGCTACAACTCTCCCCCACTAAACAAGAATCTCGCCCCGAGATTCCTAGGAAAAAGAAAACAACACAAGGAGAGGCGGGTGTTCGGAACGAAGGTGATCCTTGCGTTCCCAAGAAGATGAAGAACGGAATGGTGCGACCACTACACCTTGCAAAACTTGCTAGACTTGTTGCGAGTCTTGCCTTTTGCTTGAGGCACAAAGGGTTAGGAGAATTGAAGGATTGTCGTGAGACAAGAAGGATAGGATGGACATAGCTCCGGTTTTCTCAAGAACAGGATAAAAGAAGAAGAACCACTTGGTGAAAGAAAGGACAAGATGATGCATCGTGGATAAAGAAAGACACGCCGTTAAGATTAAAGATTTACCGATACTAGAGAGGATGAATCTTTGTCTCGCCGGAAGGAAAGAGCTAGATTGGAGAGGTTTTGAAGCACTATGACAATAGCATCGTACCTTCTCTCGGATTGGGGAAAAGAAGTACGGAAACAATATTGCCTTCAAACAATAGAGTCCCTTGATATCGACAGAAAGATTTAGTTAGACATCGTCGGATTAGAGTCTTCTTACGCCGGTAAGAACCAAAGGATCACGCAATTGAGGTGCGGATATAACTTCCAGATACGGATGTGAAGATAGATCATGGGGGATAGGTTCCTTTCATCTTGTTTGGGGATGTAGAGCTCCGGTATAAAGACGAGGATAGAAAAGAATTTGCGTTTGTTTCCACCAGATAATCGAGGATTTTGCTTCGTGTAGAAAGGACGAGATCACCAACAAGAGATTATCGATTACTTTCTTCGAGAGAGCACTCCGGAAAAACAAGGACGGAAGTAAAAGTATCAAGGGATAAAGGCCACTTCTAACTTCCGTGGAATGAGTGACATCACATAAATTCCCCAATTCAATGTACAAGAGCGAATGATAAGAGTAGTGGTATGGTAGCTACTCCATCCCACTCAAAGCATTACTCCGCACCTGAATAAGAAAACCATGCAACCCAACTACCGAAACAGACTGAAGGTATTGACAAGGATAACTCATGGAACTCCGTTAGCAAACCAGGATAGATGCAAACGATACGCCGGATTCAAGATAGATAAGGGTGATGATGTTGTCGTCATACCTGATGTAACAAGCCACCGGAAATATATGAAGGAAGATTACGGAGAACAACTGCCAGATTCCACAGGTAAAGAAGAAGATAACACCAACCGATTACGAAAGATCAAAAGTCTTCATGGCCTCCGGTGGATTGAGCATCGATGATAGAAGGAGACGGTTTCAAAAGATCACTTAACGAGATAGAGGTGAAAAGAACTCCATGTTCTTCTTGAAATGATTGAGAGAGATCTAGCAGTCTTGAGGAAAACTTGGTGAACGACGATGATAACTTGCCAACAAGGAACAACTCCGGATTTGATTGAAGATGGAAGATGGAATTAACAATGGACTTGCTGATTCCAGAATTGAAGAAGATGCACTGGAAGAATAGATTATCTGGTCCTTCGAAGAAAAGAGATGCGCTTTGATTCACATTGTCGATCGGATCACGGTTACAAAGATAAAGAGATCTTGGACAAGAAACGATGATATAGCTTTGCTTATGGTATGAGCTATCAGAGACGAAAAGATGTGCAGATATGGAGTTCAAAAAGATGTGAAGCATGATAAACAGGTGATAGACCGCCGTGGTGCCTTGAGAAACTACGGATTTCCAAGGATGCTTGAATTTGCATAGATATGATCACGGTGTACTCCAAATCACAGTGAGATAACCGTATCCATCGGAGGATAGAGTTGATAGCATTTTCCATATTCCAATCGACACTTATCATGAGTGGGATATAGCTTTGTTGAGAACCAAATTACAATCACCAACATCGGATCGACACATGTTATGTAATTAGCCCAAGAGAAAAGAAGATGAAGTGGAAACTCGATTAAGCGCCGGTGACAAAGAATGAGTTAGCATGGACATGCTGATAAAGAGAGATAGATAATGTTTCACACACGGGAAAAGGAGTGTGGAAACACAGATGGATCAAGAAATTTTTCCGCATTTTCGGCATTTAAATACCGATAGATGCGCAAAATCACTTAGCGATAGGGATTAGCATCGGATGCACGTAAGAACACCCTTTAAGAAGATGGCACCGTCAACAAGGAGTCGATAGATCGCGCGGTTTTCAAAAGCACGTCGATATGGAACGTACCACGATTGATAACCAAAGGCAGATTGTGATAACAAAAGGATGCAACAGATAGACAAGGAATTACACACACACACACACACTTTCTATGGTACTACGGAAACCCAGAACACGTGAATCCTAGTTTGAATTTTAAGAAGAGGATTGAAAAGCGTTACACTTCCTTACCGAGAAAAGGGTGGGTGGTTGGGTAAGAAGAAAAGTGGAAGCAGTCCTACTCTCGCGTTTTGTTTTTCCCTAGTATACATAACTACCAAAAATATTTGCTAGACAGACAACGACCATTTGGCTGAGACCCTGAAGGTCGGGATGGCTCTGATACCAATTGTAACTACCTCGGTGAATTACGCTCCTAGTACAAGCCTGGATGATCAGAAATGGTTGAAATAGTACGGTGGGGCCCAAATGCCACTCACAGGTAGACCTTTCGGCCGTCCCAACCATTTCCAAACATCGGGACAAGAACGGCGTAATCGGCAAAGAAGGATCAACTACATACACAAATGAGTATGTATGCAAGCCACCATACAATAGTACATCGAGCCATTCCATCTAAAAGAAAGGAAATATAGCAGCCATATACGGCAAGATCCAAATATCCTAGATAGATATAATAGTTTAGGATATCACCTCATACATCAATCAACAGAGTATCAAGCGGAAGCGGAAGACAAAATCCGAGTACGGATAAGAAGCAAATCGGCATAAGATGCCCCATAAATAAGCACATCCCGCCCACAGATCTCACGGATCCCCGTTCCCGGAATCTCTACACCGAAGGATCGTTGCCCACATCGTCCGTCTCTTCCACCCAGTATCCATCTTGCGAGTGTACCTGTTCATCTGAACCAATAATTATCGTGTGAGACCCTAGGGAAATACTCAGAAGTCTTTATGCCTCTAAAGGGGACACAACCTGGGGTGACGCAATTGCAGCAAACGATAAACCCTAGCAATTCTATAGATACTCGCTAACCATCCGCCTAACCAGAGATAGACGGATGTCCGTGAATTAAGAACAACAGTTATAACAGTTATAAAGGTAATCTTAACAGATCCATCCTCCTCCTCGCTTACCGACGAGGAAGCGGACGAACAACCCCATCCGTTGGCGTTTTATTATCCATTCCGTGAGTATTGCACTATTTACTAGTCGGTACCTAGTCTAGTCAAATTAGAAGCGGTACTTTAGTTATGCTTGTCTATGATCGAGAAACTGTGCTCCAAGTCATCCATAACATGACACGGCTTTGAGAAAGTTTTCCCTGAGGTGCACAAATAGCAACACACACTCGATATGCCTCGGAAAAACCAAATCAAAACCCAACGAGACGATCACGACAAAGCAATTGCAGGATTCAGAAATATTGCAGGGGCCACCCTTTAAGTAGATCCCATAGCAACGAAGCCGGGCTCAAACGGGCTTAAGGTTGTGGAGGCGGTACGTAACGACCGGGAACCCGAAGTGTGGCTGGGCTTGTCGATACAAATGAAATCGGGCCACGATCCTAAATAGACAGCAAAGACTCGCACAATTTAAATAAAGTAGTAAAGCATGGCATAAGTACAGATGGTAAATAAAACCTCAAACTAGTTTGTGGCCCCAAGAAATAAGAATGAATCAAGCTCTGCTCAGGGGTCCATAAGCCTCCCGGATGTGGATAGCGAATATTCTTGGAACAGGAATCAAGTACTGGGTCTTACGGACACAAGTGAGCCTGAAAAACCAAATAGCGAATATGGCTCACCGATGCCACTTTCATTAGTTATCCCATTACTACTCAGGTTAAGTTGTTTAGGTACCTCGTTATCCATCGACACTCACATACCCTACACATGTCTGTTCTACGACTCGCATGGCTCAAACAACTCCTGTAGTAATGGCTCATGGGATGGAGGAACAAGCTTCGGTGGGGTTTAAAAATAAAGGCTATGCAATACTTGGGATTCAATTTAATGCAATCGCGACTCAATGATGCAAGAATAAGATAGAGGCAATAGGTACTGTATGTATGCAAGCATGTGGTAGTGCTTGCCTGGCAGCTCAGTTGAAGCAAGGAATGGATCTGGGTAGTGCTCCTGGTTCTCTTGATATATCCCCTGCTCAGCGTCTATTCGAAGAAGAACCAAACAAACAAGGGCCAACATAAATAAAGAGCACAAGCATATGAATAAATGCGTCAAGCAAACAATCATGCCATGATGAATGATGCACAATTTGCATGGCAAATAAGTAGCATGGCATGGGTGAGGTGTGGAACACAAGAATAAACCATTTTATTTAGTTTTGGCCCCAATTTATTCACAATTAAGTTGCTGTCCACAATATATTTATATGATGCATGCTTCAAATCAAACCATGGAATGCGTAAACAGGAAGGTCTCGTCGAGCTAATCATTTTAGACATATCATTTGTTAAATTTGGATTTATAAATCAAAAGTTATTAATTATTTAAGAAAAAGGGGCCTTTATTGTAATTTAAATAAACTTGGAAATTTAAGTGTTCAAAATATATTTTGGATTGCATATTTGAAATCCTCACATTTTTCTGATTTGAAAACATATATTATTTGTATTATTTGGATTAATATTTGAAAAGATAATTAAAAACAGAAATATAATTGAATTTGAAATAATTAGAAAAAGATTTAAATTTAAAACAGAAACAGGCAATACTTTTGTTACTCAGGATTAGCTAGAACCTGACACGACAGGTGGGGTCACGCTGACTCACACACAGCCAAGGAAAAGCTTTTGTCACGCTGGTTGTGCTAGCCCTAGCGTATGAGTGGGGCCGGAGGCTTCAGGTCCACGTGACGGAGGTGAGCGGGCTGCCACGCAGCACGGGGGAGGCTGGGTTGATGGAACGAAAGCCGGTGCTATTTGTAAAAGCGACTGAGGCGCATGTGGGGCCGATAGAGCGCGGGTTCGAGAGTCAAAAAGCAGGGGGTTATGGGTAAAGACCACGTGCACTGTGGATCTTCCACCACGGAGAGATCGGCCTTGTGGCGCAGAGGCTCGAACACGCGATCTGACCTTGTCGAGGCGGAGCCACTTGCTAGAAGCGGGGTTGCTGCTAGGAGGGTGGACCAGGGCCTAGGTAGGGTTTCTGCGGCGCGAAGCGAAGCAAGCAGCGCTCGTCAGTGCAAGGGTGCCGACGAATCGTCAGCGGACCTAGCGAAGCGAGCAGGCGACCATGTCCGGGGTTAGGAGCTCACCGAGGTGGCGTTGGCGTGGTCGGATCGAGCGAGGGGCGTAGGTCGTCGGTGAAGCGTGCGACGGCCGGCTAGGGTTTCGCTCGGCCGGCAGGTTCTGGTGGCTCGGTCCGCCTCCTCGACGGCGTGTACAGGCGTGGTGTAGGGGCTCGCCTTGGTCTCCTCGATCACCCCCCCGACGTGCTTGTCGTATGGAACGGCGGGGCGCGGTGGAGGCCGAGGGTGCCGGCGATGGTGAAGCCGGTGGCGATGGAGAAGAGAGGGGGAAGAGGCAGGGCGCCTTCGGGGTGGATCTGGGGAACCAGAGGAGGCGTGTGGCGGGGGTAAAGCAGAGGGGAAAGGAGAGGAGCGTGGGGGTAGGTGGGTGTAAAAGGTGGCTCGGTTGCCACCTTTCTCCTCCTCCTCGCTCACGTGCTGGTGTCGGCGGGGCAGGGCAGGCGGGAGGTGTGGCTACCAGGTGGGGTAGGGTGCGGCCAGGGAGGTGGTAGGCTCGGGCTAGGGCCACTAGGCAAGGAGAGAAGGGAGGGGGAGATAGCCTCGGGTTAGCTAGGGTTGGAGCTAGGGTAGGAGGGTATGGCTCGGGGTAGGGCTGGACTAGGGTTTGGGTGGGGTAGCTAGGTGGGGCCAGGGAGAGAGGGTGGCCAGGTGGGGCCAGCTAGGTAGGGAGAAGAGGGGGGGCCGAGAGAGGTGAAGGTGGGATTAGGGTTTGGTCATGGTTATGGTAGATTAGGGTTTAGGTTTAGATGGGGTATGGTGAGGGTAGATGCTGGAGAGAGAAGAAGAGAGAGGTGTGAGAGCTAGGTTTAGAAGCATACTTGCTCCAAACATAGATCAAGCAAGATCACACTAGATCAACCCCAAAGAGGGAGGAAGAGGTTAGAGATGACCCACTCAAAATGCAACAAAAATCCAAATGACAAGCAAAAGGTGGTACTTGCATGGGCCATGCATAATTAATTATTACCATGCTTATCTTTGTGAGACAAGATTATTTGCATGGCATTTTCTTATGCACTCCAAAGTGTGGAGTAAGGCTCAAGCAAAAGGATTACAAGGAAGTTTCCATGGAATAGATGGAGATGATCATGTTTGAGTTAGCTTGGGACTTGCTAGTGTGTATGTGCCACTAGGCATTTAATAAGCCCTCAAAAATACCCCAACATGATGATAACCCCAAAACCACAACTATGGAAGCTAGGAAAAGGTTCCACTCACAAGGCATGCAAAGGTGACCATGTGGCTCTCATATATCAATATTGTGAAAACAACATGGTGCCAAGATGAGAGCATGTGGCAAAGAATTGGATCCATCCCAACCCACAGGAGCTAGAAGTAAAACCAGTAAATGCCAAGCTCATATTTAGTTGGATGGTGGAATTATAAGGTGGTGAAAGAAAGGTGGTGGAATTCATAAAAGATATGCCCCCAACTCAACTTGGGCATTTAAACAATATATCAAGAACCAAATACAATATCAAGAGGCAAATACAATTAATAATGCATATGAGATAAGAACCAAAACAAAAAGGGTTTTATATGATGCTCAAATGCAAGGTGGCATGATGACATGAGCATGATATAATTATGATGCAACAATTATATATATGAAGTAGCCATTATATAGACTAGGCTAGTAGCATTGCAATTGTTAGACAATTGGGATGCTACAAACAAGCAGAAGACCTGGTGAGAAAATGCAATGGTTGTCAGAGGTATGGTACCAAGACACATATGCCAATGTCGGAACTCAAGACCATACCAATCACATGGCCATTTGCCGTATGGTGTTTGGATATGATTGGCCCGTTCAAACCAGAAAGGAGGAATATGACTCACATTTTGGTCATGGTGGATAAGTTTACAAAATGGATCGAAGTGAAGCGAATAAGAAAATGTGATGGAGCCACGGCCGTGACATTTCTTAAAGACATCATCTTGAGATACGGTTATCTTCATAGCATCATAACTGATAATGGCACAAATTTTGCTGAAGGAGCATTTGCATGATTCTGCCGGGATAAGAAGATCCGGCTGGACGTTGCCTCGGTGGCTCATCTTGCATCGAACGGACAAGTGGAAAGATCCAACGGATTAGTACTGTCCGGGATAAAACCCCGGCTCATTGAGCCGCTGCAAAGATCAGCAGAGTGCTGGATAGAAGAACTACCAGCGGTACTATGGAGTTTAAGGACAACTCCGAATCGATCAACAGGCTATACGCCATTTTTTCTGGTATATGGGGCAGAAGTTGTATTACCAGCCGACATAGAGCATGATTCGCCTAGGGTCACCCAATACACAGAAGCCAAAGTGCAAGAAGCCTGGCAAAATGATGTTGATCTTCTGGAAGAAGCGATAGAATTGGCATTGTCCAGATCCGCCATATATCAGCAAAATCTCCGACGCTATCATAGCCGGAAAGTAAGCCCCCGAGTTTTCCGGGAAGGTGATCTGGTACTCCGTTTGGTACAACGTACTGCTGGCATGCATAAGTTATCCCCCCATGCGAAGGGCCATTCATTGTGAGCAAAGCACGGCACAATGATTCTTATTATCTTATCGATGCAAAGCCACAGGAAAAGAACAAGGCGGACAGGTCCGGCGAGGAATCTAAGCGTCCATGGAATGTAGCTCTACTTCATCCTTTCTACACTTAGCAGAGAAGTGTATGTATCCGAATCTTCTCATATGTCGGTGTGTATGCCGGCAATGAGCTTATCAATGAAATGTTGGCACCTCGAGCAGTAACTCGGGGACTGCCTTAATAATATTTGTTGTCTTTTATTATTTATACGTCAGCTGGAGTAAGTTGTTCTACTTAACTCGGATTAGTAGTGTGTGAGCACCAAAAACCCAACTCTTCGACTTGCTGCTGTCCAACAAGAATTGGCTTCATGGCAAACAAGAGAACAAGTTTGGAATTGCATAGCACATGAAAAATGACTAAGGAAAAGAACTTAATCGAGCCGACATTGGTTTTTCGGACTAACCTTGTGTTTACTTTCAAATTATTATGCTGAATTATTTTGAGCTAAGCTTAAACGTTTCCAAGTATTGTTAAGACAATTTTTGAAGCTCAGATTCGTAAGTCATAAAACCGAATCAAGGTAGACACGAGCCGAGCCAGAAGATTGGACGAACAAGAAAATGAAACTCGGGGACTTCGCCCAAGTTAATCCGGCATAAAAACTTAGTAGCAAAATATCACATGTGTACTGGATACAATTCCACCCGGCATACTGGGGATCTGATAAACTTTAAAGTTTTTTCACTTAAGGAGCAGCAGGAGGAGGAAGTTCGGCGTCATCTTTGTTGTCTTAAAATATCCGAGGCATCGCCCTCTTCGTCCTCATCCGAGCCATCTTCAACGTTTTCAGCGTTTTCGTCACTGGCAGCTTCCAGGAAGCTCAGTCCCTCAGTCCATTCATGAATGGGAGCATATTCGATGAGGCTATGAGCGCAAGCCTAGCGCCGAGCTACCCACTGCGGGTCACTGGTCCATTTGGATCCGGTGCGCATGCGCGCTAGGAGGTTGAGGTCGATCTTCTCGTACCACGTCAGTACGTAGTGGAGAACGGTCTCAGCTGCGGCACGTCCAGCGGATTCCCTCCAAAGGTCGAGCTGGGTCTCGCATTCCATCAACTTTTCAATAAGAACTGCGGTTCTCTCCGGAGTCTCTTCTGCAGGCCAAAACGTGTTGAAGATTCAGACTGCAACGTCAAGGATATCCTTGCCATAGTTCTTGATGATTTCCAAGCAAGATGACAGGCTGACCAACAGGTCCTCCATGTCATAGGGAATCTCTTCAGCGTCAGGAGCAACAGGAGTACCCCTCTCTCGGCGGAAATTAGCAACAGCGGCGCTCGCAATGGTAGTGCCCTCTGGAAAATTGCCTGAAAACGAGATAAGAGAAGCAAGTAAAGAAAAGACATGTGAAGTAACCCGGAGAAATATGCCAGATAAGGGAAAGGAACTTACGTAAAATATGGCTGTGGATCCAAGTCAACTCCCAGGTACAGTTATCACGTCTTTTGCGAAGCTGCACAAGTTCAGTGTTCGCCGACTCAAGCTTGACGTCGGCCTCCTGGAGAAGTTCTCGGTCCTTGGCAATTTGGAGGTTGAGGCGCTCGCGCTCCTCGGTGAAGTCTTGGCCAGCCTTTTGAAGCTCGGATTGGTGCTACGCTTTCAACTTCTTCATCTCTCCTTTGAGCTTAGCAATCTCATCATCCTTGGTTCGGAGGAGGGAAAGCTCATCGTCTTTCTTTTTGAGCTCGGCCTGATGCTGCCCTGCTTGTTCGAGAAAATGCAGCATCATATTAGGCACGGACACACTATCTTCAAGCGATACTGAAATAGTTTGTTAACCCGCCAAAGCCGAGGTATGAATGTTTGTCGAGCCAAGGAGAAAAGGAGATAGAAAGCAGAGCAAGGTCGCAGAAAAGTAACCTACCCTTGATCTGGTAAAGCTTCTTCCTCATTATGGTATTCTCAGCTTCCACCCCAGCTGCGAAAACCGAATGATGGGTTAGTTCAGCAAAAAAAGATGAAGGAAAACAGAAAAATATAAAGAAGAGAACTTACCCCTTTTCTCGTGCTCAGCGAGAAACGCATTATGCTTTGCGAGCAGCATTTTGTGAGTGTCCAGGAGACGCTGAAACTCAGCGCTCCGGCGGTTGGTGGTCACCTGAAAAGAGTACAAAAATATAGCTTAGTCCTTGTGCATATTCGAAGTGTACAAAATCCGGGCCAAGTGGAACTTAACCCGGCTCTAGGTGTGTGCATATTCGAAGTGTACAAAATCCGGGCCAAGTGGAACTTAACCCGGCTCTAGGTGTGTGCATATTCGAAGTGTACAAAATCCGGGCCAAGTGGAACTTAACCCAACTCTAGGTGTGTGCATATTCGAAGTGTACAAGATTCGGGCCAAGTGGAACTTAACCCGGCTCTAGGTGTGTGCATATTCGAAGTGTACAAGATCCATGCCAAGTAGAACTTAACTCGGCTCTAGGTGTGTGCATATTCAAAGTGTACAAGGTCCGGGCCAGGTGGAACTTAACCCGGCTCTAGGTGTGTGCATATTTGAAGTGTACAAAATCCGGGCCAAGTGGAACTTAACACGGCTCTAGGTGTGTGCATATTCGAAGTGTACAAAATCCGGGCCAAGTGGAACTTAACCCGGCTCTAGGTGTGTGCATATTAAAGTGTACAAAATCCGGCCAAGTGGAACTTAACCCGGCTCTAGGTGTGTGCATATTCAAGTGTACAAAATCCGGGCCAAGTGGAACTTAACGGGGCTCTAAGGTGTGCATATTCGAAGTGTACAAAATCCGGGCCAAGTGGAACTTAACCTGGCTCTAGGTGTGTGCATATTCGAAGTGTACAAAATCCGGGCCAAGTGGAACTTAACCCGGCTCTAGGTGTGTGCATATTCGAAGTGTACAAAATCCGGGCCAAGTGGAACTAAACCCGACTCTAGGTGTGTGCATATTCGAAGTGTACAAAATCCGGCAAGTGGAACTTAACCCGGCTCTAGGTGTGTGCATATTAAAGTGTACAAGATATACGAACCAGTGGAGACCCTAACCTAGGCTCTAGGTGTGTGCATATTTGAAGTTATCAAGGAGCTATGTTAGTTTTCTAAAGAACATCGCGTCAGTAACAAATTACTCCCGGAGGCTTCGGGACTAATGGTTATATCACTAATATCTATAGTATGCTAAGGAAAAGGTGAAATGCGTACCTCCATCATCCGACCCATAAGATTAATCGCCTTGCGGCTGTGTTCATTTGAGCAAAACTTCGTGGACCGAACTTCCAGAGATCGTTGTGGACGAACTCCGCCTTGTTCCAGTTGTTCATGAACTCGATCAAGGTCGGAGGATATCGTTCACCGCTAAGCATGTGGGGCGCCACTAAACCCTTCACATGCGCCTCCCTCCTCTCAACCAGGGCAAGGGCCGGGCTAGTGTGCAAAACAAGTTGTTGCGCATCAGCTGGCTCGGCAGGGGTGTCCTTCGGTGTTGGAGGCTTCTTGAAAAGCATGGATGCGAGAGTGCGTTGTCCAGCCTCGACGGACGCTACCCTGGTGGCGTCGGGGGCCTTTTTGCCCTTGGGCTGCTGAGAGGAGGAAGTGGTTGTAGCAGATTTACCCTTGGGAGCTGCCTGGGTACTTTCTCGCCGAGACTGAGATGACTCGGACGAGGCGGAGGGGCTTGGCACTGCTGCTGTTGCTTTTGCTGCTGGTGCTTGAGTTGGTGCTGGTGCTGGTGCTGGTGCTGTTTTCTTCTTCGGTGGGGGTGCTGAGGTAACCTCGGTGTTAGCTGGTTGCGGTGGAGCCGAAGTAGTGGTGGCCACTGCCTCGGCAGAGCCAGTCTCCCCCGCTCCAATGTTGCCTTCCTCTTGACGAGGTGGGCTAGAACCTGGAGCAACCGCTGAACCCTCCGGGATTGGTCTCAGCGGGCGTGAATCGTCGCCACGAGGGGGAGAAGGGCTGTGTCGGAGCGGGGAGGCAATTCCGGACCCACTCTATGGGACCTCCACCGTGGCCCTGCCAAATCAAACAGTGTAAGATGAGAAACTATAACAATAGAAGAGCGAGTAAATGGCAGAGGGAAAAGAGGCTTACTCACCCGAGGTCAGGGGCTCCTTGGGCTTCCGAGCTCTTCGCGCTAGGGCCTTGGTTGCGGGCTTGGAGGCAGTTTTGTCCCCGTACTTCTTTCGCCTTTTGATTGGCTGAGAAGGTCCGGAGGAAGAAGTGGATGCGGCTTCCCTTTTCTTCTTCGGCGCAACCGGAACAGGATCACCCACGGCAAGGGGAGGGTCCTCATGGATCTGCCCACCGGGGTTTAGCTGATGCCGGAAAAGCATAAGAAAGGGGGACAATGTCAAACGCTTCCATCACCTCAACATCTGAGTCATCTTCATCGTCGGGCTAATCTCTAATGGAAGAGCGTTTACCGGTGGGTCGCTTGGTCGCGTCGAACATTGGGAGGAACATCTCCTGATCTGGTTCTTCCTCGTCCGAGGTCTCCCGATCAGGCGCACATGTGAGGGTGGGATCGGTGCCATCCTCGATAGTTTGCTGAAGGAATTACTAAGGGAGAGAAAAGACGACAGAGTTAAAAATACAACAGCGACCAACATAAGATTTAATTCGGAGAAAGTTTGCGGCATGAAGCTTACCACGGGAGGAAGCCTATCTCGGCAATAGTGCTCAATTCCCCACGTCCACTCAGAGGAGAAGTCCTTGTGGGTGGTGAAGAGGGCCTTGACCCGGTGATAGATCTCTGTATTGCTCAACTCGAAAGACGAGGTCCGGTTGGGGTTGCGGCCCCAACTCATATGGCACACTTTATGAGTGCGTTTCTAGAGAGGGGAGATCTGGTTGCGGACGAATCTGATCATGGCGTCCTCGTTGCGCAACCCGAGCTCCTTCAGCTCCATGAACCTTTTGTTGACCTAGTTGGCCAGGACTGTGGGCTTCTTCGGGATAACGTCCCACAACTCCTTGTTAGGAGGACCCGGAGCATAGGGGCGAAGCCGGATCAAGTCTTTGGTACCGTTGTTCCGAACATAAAAGAAAGTCCGGGCCCATCCCTTGCAGTCAGCCGGTAACCGAGAAGAGCGGAGAACCTCCGGGAGAAATGGGCCATGGCCTTGACTGCGTAAGTTGTTTGTTCTCCGGCTCTAGATCAACATTCGGAATTACGTTCCGACGAAGGCCAAAGAACCGGATCCATAGCTCCTTTGTGGGCCATAATCTGGCATAGCCTTCGATCGTGGAGGCGAAAGCAGAGAGAGATGTGATGGCATTGGTAGGAAGGTGGTGCGGTTGGAGTTCATAGGTGTTTAACCAATCGTGGAAAAATCACTTGCTGGTAAACCGAATCCCCGTTGGAAATGTGACAGGAACACCACATACTCACCCGGGTTCGGTGAGGGGGCAAGTTCGGCGGAGGCGAGGCGTGCGGTGACGCATGCGGGGATGCGCCTAGTGCGATAGAGCCAATCCAGGTCATCCTGGTAGACCCACGATCCAGCCCACACACTACGGTCCGTCGTTGCAGCGTCTTCTTCCATCTCCTGCTCGGTGACGATGAGCTCTTCTTCTGTCATCTCGAGGTCGTTGCCCTCACTGGCGCTAGCAGCAGAGGGTGGCAGCGGCCTGGACAGACGAGGACCCGTGGCGGAGGAGGTGCGCAGCGGCGGCGGCGACGCAGATGCATGTGGAAGGCGAGGAAGAAGAAAGGGTAGAGGGGCGCGGAAATGGGGAAAGGACCCAAGGGGCGCACCCCTCCCCTATTTAACCGCTCCCTCAGCGAGGTCGTGGGATCGCGTTTGCGGGCAGGCCACATCGTGTGGCCTTGTACAAACCAGATTGACAAATCAGCATCAAGCCACACGGAAGGCCACAGGGCGCAGCGGATCCCATGACGCGACGCATTGATGCAGTTAACAAGGAGGCAGGCGTGACGTGACGTGCACACAGTAACTCCTGACAATAACTGCGGCGGTTACTGCTGCTGGCGCTTAAAATGAGGCAACCTAATGATTAGCCTCCACATGGGGAAGCGTACGAGAGAAGGAAGAATGACCCGGATGAGATTATGGTAACCCGGCCAGCAAGTGAAAACTTGGAATGTGCTAAGGGAAAGTAAACCAATGGAATCCGAGATGAGGATATAACTCGGAAATGAAACTCAATACACGGTGAAATTGAACCTGATGTGGCCTTAGCGGCTAAGGCAACTAAGACCGCACCAGCTTCGGGGACTAATGTTGGGGGGATACCCCCGGGTAAGGTCATGCCGGGGTATAAAGGCCGAGTTAGCCGAGGTACGACAAGGTCAAAGCGAATGCTAGCCGAGTCACCTCAAGGCAGGCCGAATCTCGGAATGACCCGGACCAGGGGAAGTCCACCTAACTGGGTCTCAACCGACTTGAGCCATAAGTCGGATAGATGAATCTAACTTGTATGCAGGAACAAGTGTGGCCGGATCAACTACGATCCGGGTCATAGCAAGCTTCTAGGAGAAGGAAGGTATCTCGCTGGTCAAAAGTAACCCTAGTACGCACAACATGAGCGAAGCAGACAGGAGTAGGACCACCGAGGCGTGGGCGACAAAGGTGACGACACCAATGTCGGCTGACGCAGGCGCCACAGAGGCTCACGTAGCCTCTGCATGGATGACGCGGGGGAAAAGCGACCCGGTCGGCTTACAATTTTGGGAGGAGGCATATTCCCAGGAATATGCCTCCACGTATGCCCTAGTTGGAGACCTAGCCGCCCCTATATAAGGAGGGCTAGGTCCTCTGTAGAAAGGGTGGGTCTTGGACTGGTTGGTCTCTATTGGCTAGATTTTACTTGGTTCCTAAGGGCTAGCTAGCGGTGAGAGTAAGAGAGTTCTCTCTTCCTCCTCTCTCCAATACAGCTCGAGGAGCACTTGTAACCTTGGAAGTGAATCAAATACAAAGCTTCTGTGTGTGGAATCACCACACTATCCCTCCTTGGATTCCCCTAGTGCATTTAGTCCCCACCTTTAGCCTATCCACGGCATCGTCCGTGACACCACCACGACAATCCGACTAACTTCTTGTATTCGACAGATCTTCCCTTGCATCCTTCGTGAGGAGGGTGAAGCCCCCCTCGAGGCGTTTACGCCTGACTTGCCCGAGCCGTGTGCTCGGCGGTCTGGGGTGGAGTCGGACGGGGACGGTGATGCCTTCCCCAGCCAGAACGATGAACCGGCTGCCGACCCCCACTCGGAGGTTGACAAGGAGGAGGAGGACGCGCCGGCTTCTGATCCGGTGCAGCGTCCTGCGACGGACGGTGAATCTGGCGGGAGTGGCTCCAGCCGTTCGAGTTCTAGCCGGCCTACCGCGGAGGAGCCGGCTCCCAAGAGGAGCCGGACCAGCGCCCTTCCGCTGTGTCGCCTGGGCCGGAAGAAGGGGTCGCCTCTGGTTGTGCAGGGGTACGTCCTTCCCCTTCTTCCTTCACCATCTTCTGCTTGTTTTTTTTCTGCCTTTCTGCCCTTGGCTTATTTGCTTTTCTTTCCTTCTTCTCGTTTTCTGCCTTCTTAGCACGCTGGTCTCCATTGGAGCCGCGAGCGCCAACCAGATCGCCACCCCGCGTTCCGACCACGTCTGCCAGCGCCCCTCCTTCTTCCGTGGCGCCGCCTCCGCCGCCACCTCGAGCTGAACCGGCTGCCCCAGCCGAAGCGGAGGGTCTGTAGCCAGACGTGGTGGCCCAGCCGGAAACAGAGGGTTCTCAGCCGGGTGGCTCTTCCGCAGGCGCGCAGGGAGCCGCAGCCGGCAAGGAACTCGTGGTTGTCGGTGTCGACAACTCCGACGACGAGCCGGGGAAGGAGTGGAGGACAGCGGTGGTTGCCGCAAAGGAGTCCTTGGCCATCAACGCCGCGGTCAATGACGCCTCCTCCGCCGCATCGCTGACGGACTTCAACGCCACCCTCGAACTAGCGGTGAAGGAGATCCGGCTGCTGGAGGCCGCAGCCGGCAGGAACCGGTCCTTGGAGCAGAAGCTTGCTACTGCCAAAGGAACCTCCCAGAGTAGGTTGCTTCATCCGGCTTGCCTTTTTTTTGCTGATAGCCGGTTTCCTCGCAACTATCCTCGTGTGCGCTCAGCGCGAGATCGATCGCTTGAAGAAAGCGAACGACCGGCTGAGCAAGTCCAACTCCACTCTGCGGCTGCAGAACAAGGATTGGCACGCGAAGGTAGACGGTCTGGAGGCCACCATCAAGGAGCGCGACGCCTCACTCGCCAGCCGGACCGAAGCCTTCAACCTTCTCGAGGCCCAGAATAAGGACCAAGAGAAGGAGATCAAACGGCTGGCGACGAAGGAGAAGGCTCTGGTGGAGGAGCTGATGCAAGTTGGCTACATGGCTAAAGGTGAGTTCCTCTTTTCCGTCTCCCTTTCATTCCGGATCCGGTAGCCGGATCTGACTCCCTTTTTCTGACAGTGTTTTATCGCGGCATAGACCTGCTGGCGTACAACCGGCTGCGGGAGAACTGGCTGGGCGCGCTGCCGACGGCTCAGGAGCTCGTCGTCCTTCTTGGCGAGGAAGTTGCCAAGCTTCGTCAAGCGGCGCGGGACATCTTCTCCTTCCTATGGCCGGATGCTCCGGTTCCGGAGACAATGGCGCAGCTGGCTGCGAAGGTTGGGGAGGTGCCGGCTGTGGTGGACCGGCTACGAGACTTGGCGGCACGAGCCGGAGCGGAGATGGCTCTGGCCCTCATTCTCTCCTAGTACAAGGACGCCCGCGTCGAGAAGATCGACGGAGGCTTCCGTGCCGGCGCCGACCTTGCTTCCATCCGCCAGGCCCATCCAGAGCTCCGAGGCTCCGCCATCAAGATCGCCGATTGCGTGGACCCCGACGAGGTGCTCACCGACTCGGAGTCCGTCGGTACTCCGGATGTGGAAGCCCCGACGCAGCCGGCTGCGGGCGCTGGAACTGGATCGAGCGCCGGGCCTCGTCCTCCGCCTGAAGCTTCCGCCAGTCAAGATGCTCTGCATGGCAAGGGTCCTGTCATCTAGTTGCTGCCCCGAGATGCCGGGTGTATTTGTCTTGTTCAGTATTACTTTGAAACTTGTCTGTCTGTACCGGCTGTCTCTGGCGCCGGGTAAACTTATGGGAGCTTCGCCTCCTTTTTCCTTTGTTTGTTAATTTTGAACTGGCTTGACTTTCCTTCAACTTGTGCATTTTGCATTTTCTTTCAACATTTCGCTGATTGACTTTATCCGGCTTACTTCGTCCGGCTATACGCCTTTAGCCGAAAGAACCGCACCTCTACTGGGGGCGCTCTAGCACACCCACTGGGTGTAGCCCCCGAGATTCGTAGGAGCTAGCGTAGCCAGGTGCTTCGAATCTTCCTTCTTTTCCTCATATCTTCTAACTTTATCCGACTAGACTCGTCTTAGTCGGCTGTTTTTGCTGGCTGAACACCTTCAGCGGGAGGAACTAACATTCCAGTGAGGCGCGTGGCGCACTGCTGTGTAACCGAGATTCGGAGTAGCTGGCGTAGCCAGGTGCTTCGAATCTTCTTTGTCTTCTCTTGCTCCTGCCCTTGCCCTCACCTGGGCTCCGAACGGCCGGCTAAACGCCTTTAGCCAGTCGGGAACTACAAGATTCCACTGGGGGCGCGCGAGCGCACCCAGTGGGTGTAGCCCCCGAGATTCAGAGTGCTTGATGAAGGCAAGGACTTCGAATCTTCTTCTCTTTTCTTCCTGAATTCCGACTCAAGGTAGTCGTACAATAATATACATACACATACATTCTCATATGTTAATAGGTTAGTCTGCCAAATTGTAGCCGGAAAACAGATTTGTTTTTTCGAAAACTAGCTTGCGCCTTTGTGGACACTTGGTCGCTTGCCCGTGTACTATGATGTTTTCACTGCATCCTTGCCGGGCAGCCGGGTTGCGGTCTGCAGCCAGAATCGAAGGGCTCCGGTTGACAGTGATCTCCTTGGCCAGCCGAAGTCCGTGCGCCAGTGCCTCGTATTCGGCTACGTTGTTGGGTGCCTTGAAGTGGATCTGCAGCATGTATTCTAGCCGGTTTCCCTTGGGCAAGGTGAGCACAATGACGGCTCCCAAGCCCCCTTGCATCTTCGACCTGTCGAAGTGCATATTCTAGTGTTCCGAATCCTGAACCGGTGGAAGATACTGGGTCTCGGCCCAGTCGACGAGGAAGTCCGCCAACGCCCGTGACTTGATCGTGTGCCGGGGCTCGTACTGGATGGAGTAGGCGGCGAGCTCGATGGCCCACTTGGCGACTCGGCCGGTGGCGTCCTTGTTGCCGATGATCTCCGAAAGGGGTGCGGTGCACACGACCTTAATCGGATGCTCCTGGCAGTAGTGCTTGAGCTTCTTGCATGCCAGGTACACGCCATAGCACATCTTCTGGTAGTGGGGGTAGTTCTGCTTGGAGAGGGAGAGAACCTCGCTGAGGTAGTAGACGGGCCTCTGAACCAGCTGAGCCTTGCCTTCCTCGGGGCGCTCCACCACCAGGACGACGCTAACGACCTGGCTGATGGTTGCTATATAGAGCAACATCGGCTCCTTGCTAGCCGGCGTGGCTAGAACCGGTGATGTGGACAGCATGTGCTTGAGGTCATGAAATGCGGCGACGGCTTGCGAAGTCTAGGAGAACTTGTCCATCTTCCTCATCAGCTGGTACAACGGGAGTGCCTACTCCCCCAGCCGGCTGACGAAACGGCTGAGGGAGGCCAGGCATCCGGTGAATGTTTGGAGTCCAAGCAGGCTCCTGGGCGGCTGCATCCTCTCGATGGCCGCGATCTTCTCTGGATTTGCCTCGATGCCTCGTTGTGATACAAGGAAACTGAGGAGCTGACCGGATGGCACTCCGAAGATGCACTTCTCCAGGTTCATCTTCATCTGGTACTGGCAGAGGTTGCCAAACGTCTCTCCTAGATCTTCGAGGAGGGTGCGCTTCTCCTTGGTCTAGATGACCACATCGTCCACGTAAGCATGTACCTTTCAGCCTATCTGCGAGTGCAAGCACTTCTGCATGCAGCGCTGATAGGTAGCGCCTGCATTCTTCGGACCGAAAGGCATGGTTACGTAGCAGAAAGCCCCGTAGGGGGTCATAAATGATGTCTTAATCTAATCAGCCGGGTTTAACCGGATCTGGTTGTAACCAGAATAGCAATCTAGAAAAGACAACAAATCGCAGCTGGCCGTGTAATCGATGACTTGGTGTAGTCGATACACATACGGGGCAAGGCGAAAGGGTCTTTCGGCCACGCCTTGTTCAGGCTGGTGTAGTCGATACACATGCGCCAAGTCTTGTTCTTCTTTAGCACCAGGACTGGATTTGCCAGCCAATCCGGGTAGTACACTTCCATGATGAACCTGTCTGCAAGGAGCCGGGTGATCTCGTCACCGATTATCTCCTCTTCTCCTCTGCGAATAGGCAAAGAGGTTGCTTGCCCGACTTGGCATCCAGCCACACAAGAAGTGAGTGCTCGGCGAACTCCCTCGGCACACCTGGCATGTCCTTGGGGGACCATGTAAAGATGTCCCGATTCTCACGGAGGAAGTCGACGAGCTATCCAAGCTAGCACCGATGGTGACAAACTTGGTCAGATCGGAGGGGTCGAGCATGATCCTCTTCGTCTCCTTTGCCGGCTGGAAGGCTCCTTCTCCAGCCGGTTTGCTGCTAGCCGGTATGTCCTGCTGGGCCATGACCACATTTTGCATGATCACGCGCTTCTCCTCAGCTATGATGAGGGCCTCTGCCAGTTTGGAACCGGTTGAGGCGCACTCCACGACCGCTTGAAGCAGCCGGCAACGGTGATCACGCCGTTGGGTCCCGGCATCTTCGTCTTCAGGTATGCGTAGTGGGGGATGGCCATGAACTTGGCGAGGGCAGGGCGCCCGAGGAGAGCATGATAGGAGCTCGTCAGGTTTACCACCTCGAACCAGATCGGTTCGTGGCGGAAGTTCTCCTCGGTCCCGAAGATGACGTCCAACTGGATTTTACCCAGCGGGGCGTCGGCTGGCCCCGGCAGTACGCCGTGGAACGTTGTGGTAGTCAGGCGCAGGTCGCATTTGTGAATGCCCAGCTTCTCTAGCGAGGACTGGTAGAGGAGGTTGAGGCTGCTGCCTCCATCGATGAGGACGAGCGAAAATCGGCAGGTACGCGCGTTGGAGACGATGAGGGGGTCGAGCACCATGGCGTAGCCCCCGAGAGTCGGCAGCTGCTCCGGCTAGTCTGCACGGCTCTAGGTGATGGGGGTTTCCGACCAGTTCAGGCTGGACCAGAGAGACGATAGTGTTGAGCTCCTTGGAGCGTCGCCTGTGGCTGTGCTTGTCGTCCAGCTCCATCTCGAAGATTTCGTAGGCGGCATGCGGCTGGGGTAGCCGTTGTTGTTGTTGCCGCCGTTGCCGTCGTTACCATCATTGCCAGCTCCCCTAGCCGGCGGTGGTGGTCCACCAGGAGGGGGCGGGGGGAGACGAGGCTGGTTACCTTGGTCTTTAAGCTGGCGGGTCCAACTGCAATTCCTGGTGGTATGCATAGCCGATTTGAAGGGACCGCTATGCCACTTGCACGGGCCGTCAAATATCTGGTCGAAGGTGAGCCGTGGCTTCTGCCTTCTTGCGTCTTTAGCCGGTGCATCGGGAGCGCCTTCCACAGCATTGACCTGCCGTGCATGGTAGCGGGGCTTCTGTTGTCCAGCTTGGCGGTCCCAAGGAACCGGTTGTCATTGCCGTGGCACCTGGAGGATCCGGCTTCGCCAGCCGGATTGCTCGAACGGTCATTAGCCGGCTCCGTAGGAGTTGAACGCCCGTCAGCATTTACTCGGAGGGGCTTCTTCATGGCGGCATCCGCCGTGGCGTACTGGTCTGCAATCGTCATGAGCTCCGCCATGGTTTTTGGCTCGTCACACGGTAGCCGGTGGCGAAACATGGTGCCTTCTCGGCAACCCTCGATGAAGAAACTGATGGATTGGCTTTCCAGGATGCCCTCGCAAGTGTTGTGCAGCTCCGTCCACTTGGCGAGGTACTCGCGGTCAGTCTCGCGGTCACCCTGGACGCACAAGCCCAGGTCGCGTGGGCGTCCCGGGCGCTTGTACGTGCCATTGAAGTTGCGGACGAACACCTTCTCGAAGTCTGGCCAGGCGTTGATGCTGTTGGGCACGAGGCTATTGAGCCAGTTCCTTGCCGACCCGGTTAGCATAAGGGGGACGTAGCGCATGGCTATGCGCTTGTTCCCATGGGCGATGCCGACTGCCGTAGCATAGTCGATCAGCCAATCTTCCAGCTTCATGCTGCTGTCGTACTTGGGGGTGTCCCTGGGCAGGGAGAACTTATCCGGAAATGGCTCGTTCTAGATGCGGGGTCCGAAATAGACCGGGCCGATAGAGTCTTCTTCCTCCGTGATGCGCGCTTGAATGAGGAGCTCGATGCGGTTGCGGGCATCCAGACAATCCGGGTTTGGCTCCCGGTTGGTGGAGGGGGGCGGTGGGTTGCTATTCACCGTTTGCTCCTGGCGCTGGCCCTTGTTGCCAGAGCTACCACGCCTACTGTGGGCCTTAGCCGGCTGAGGGGAAGACGCTTGTTGGGTGTCACGTGGCGCGCCCCTACTGTTGGTAGGCGGCTTGCTCCCCCTGGAGTAGCTGGGGTCCTCCTGGATCTACCGGTTGGCATCAGCCTGCTCGTCCGCGATGCGGAGGAGCTCCTACACGCGAGCGTGCTGGCGGTCCCGCTCCTCTCCCTCCAGGTTGGGCAGTTCTTCTGCTGTGGCTCGCGCCGCGCGCAGGTTCTTGATGGGTGTGCTGTAGGTGGGCCGGATGAGGGCGGGTGCAGGATCTGGCTCCCCATCCTTTTCCATCCTGCCGCCTAGTTCGCTGCCTCGGTGCCGTACCTGGCCGCGCCGGCTCGGCTCCGCGGTAGCCGGAGTGAAGCCGTGTGCACGGTCGTACTCGCGCCGGGTGATCTTGAGTTGCTTGCGGGTTGCCGCCAGCTCCATGGCCTCCTGGAGGAGGATCTGTCTCTCCATGGTGAAGTTGGCTTCCGCCTCCTTCGGGTTATCCCCGAGGTTAACCGGCGTCAGGAGCCGATCAATGGCATCCTCCACTGGATTCCGAGGTTGCGGGGGCACGGATGTTCCTACCTCGTCCGCGCCTTGCTCCCGCGGTTGGCAGGGATGAGAGCTGGAGTCGGCCATCATGACCTCTACGCCGCATGAAGCGACGGAGGCGCTACCGCCTAGGTGCGGTAGCTCAGCGACAGAGACGATCTCCCTAGGGAAACACTCTGGAACGGTGGCGACATAGACGAGAAGGTCGCCGAAGAGCAGGACGGTGCCGTTCGCCGGGAAGGAGGCTCCGGCGAAGCAGGAAGTGTTGTTGATGACACAGTCGAATTTGCCGAGCGTGAGCACCAGGCCGGAGGCCACGCGCTCACCGACTGAAGTGCGGGATCCCGTGCGGAACGTGACTCCGGTCGAAGCCATCAGCCCCACGGTGGGCGCCAAATGTCATTGTATTGGGAACGACAGTACCTAAGGAGGTTAGATAGAGGTGTGGGGACTAGTAGGGAAGCTATCGACGGCGTCCGCGGTCGGGATTGGATACAAGCAAGCGTAGCTGGACGCAGGAAGTACCTAGGTTCAGAGCCCTCATGATGAGGTAAAGCTCCTACTCCTGCCGGATCTGAGTATGTGGGATATACGAACTACAAGTGCTCCTTGAGCTGTATTCTGTAGCTACTGCCTTAAATGCACTGAGACCAACCCTTACTACTAAGGCCTTGCCTCTCCTTATATAGGCACAGAGGCAACGGTCTCATTGGCCGATCCATTTGGCCCCACAGTGGGTCCCAGCATCGGGTCATCTATAGTGTCCGGAACGGTGTGTCCCATCGGAGTATGAGCGGTATGGCTTTCGTAGGCACAGTGGACGCCGTGCGAGCCTGTCATCAGCATCGGGCCACTGTTCCTGCGTCATCCCTGCAAAGTCTTCGGTATGGGCAAGTAGTTGCCAGTCTTGTCATCGTACAGGGCGTACCGTGCACTGATACGCACGTCGTCCTGTCTCACTGATTGGTTCCGCCACGCCGCCAGCCGTGGCGGCCGCTTCTTGCCGATCCGCTACCATGCGATAAGCCGGCCTGTCTTGCCTTGTCCGGCCAGATCCGTCACCAGCGATCCGACCGCCCGCTTGTCCGGTTAGTATCTGGGGATCATCCCCCCGACACACATTGATCACTAGTGCCAGTGCATGTGTTCTTTTACTAGACAACATTGATCCACATGACCACACACAGTCCAGTGCATTATGTGATGCAACTTATGCCTCACTACTGAAACATGCAATGTGGAAGCTGCTCTTCCTATGTGCTTTTGGACTCTATGACCATTGTTTGACACGTGGATCCACTATAGACATTACATGTGTTCTTTTCCTAAACCACATTGATCCACTAGTGTCATTCATCCACATGACTGATGACCCACAAGTATAGGGGGTGTATCGCAGTATTTTCGAGGGAAGTGAAACCCAATTTATTGATTCGACACAAGGGGAGCCAAAGAATATTTATAATCCTTAACAACTGAGTTGTCAATTCAGCTACACCTGGAAACAATCTTGCTCACAACAGTTTATCAGTAGCAACAGTTTTGTAGTAGGAATAGTAAAGTAACAACAGTAGTAAAGCAATGACAGTAGTAACAAAAGCAGTAACAGTGGGATTCGAGTGCGATAGGCATAGGGATGGATGGACGAGCGTTGCATGGACAAGACAATTCAAATAGCAATCAGAACATAGGGCAATTGCAGATAAATAAGATAAAGCATCCAAGTACTAGACAATCTTAGGCATGTGTTCCATATATAGTCATACGTGCTCGCAATGAGAACTTGCACAACATCTTTTGTCCTGCCAGCCCGTTTGCAGCAGGGCCTCTAGGGAACTACTGGCAATTAAGGTGCTCCTTTTAATAGAGCACCGGAGCAAAGCATTAACACTCCGTGAACACATGTGATCCTCACATCAAAGCCATTCCCTTCCGGTTATCCCGATTTCTGTCATTTCGGGGCCATAGGTTCCGGACAACAACGTGTGTATACAACTTGTAGATAAGACCAGAAACAATACAATCATAATGAATCAATAACATGTTCAGATCTGAAATCATGGCACTCGGGCCCTAGTGACAAGCATTAAGCACAACAAGTCGCAACAGAGTCATAAAGCACTAATAAAAACCTATGCCAATAGCAAATAAAAAGATCGCCGAGATGCTCATTGTCTGCTTGCCTTGTCATTTTGATTATGGGAAAGCTCCCGTATCATGTGCAAGGGGTACCCCGTTGGCGGTTCATAATGATACACATATACTTACAATGACAAGAGCTTACTCGTGACTAAAGTTGAGTAGCATGAGGATCGGTCTTCGTAAGTAAGGGGCATGGGATTTCGGTTTATAACTTGTCAAGCATATCCTCTTAGTTCTGTCACTTTAACCTTAATCACCTTAAAGATGCTTATGATAGGGGCAATGAGAGCTGAAAGATATAAGTACCATAATTTTTGGAAGCTCTTTATGAGACTTGAATCCCTACTTCCTTTTACAAAAGGCCTTTCTTCCACCATTATATTAAGTCTCCACCTTCTACCTTTATGCACCTACTTTGAGAGCATAGTGGCCATTCTTAGTTCTATGTGCATTGTCCCAAGACTAGTTGATTGATGGATAACTTGTTATTGCTTGTTTGAAACTATTGTATCTAGTCACTCTTATGAATTTTGAAGGTGTCCTATGCATTTATACTTGCTACTCTATTGAGGGACAAGCTGAATACTTTTATGCTATGTTTTCTTTATGTGAAACAAACAAACGTCTTGCAAAGCATTGTTATTCATGAATCTTTTGTTTGTGCCTTTTCATGTTGCATCATAGTTTCTTTGCTTATTGCTAGAACTTTGTCTTTCATGTTATGATTGAAGTACTATGATCCCAGCTTTGAATGTTTTGCAAATACTTTGATCAAGTCTTTGATGGTGCATGTCACCTTAAAAATTATTTCTTTTTATCACTTACCTACTCGAGGACGAGCAGGAGTTAATCTTGGGGATGTTGATACATTGCAAATGTATCTATAATTTTTGATGTTCCATGCTTGGTTTTATCCACTTTCTTGTGTTTTGTTCCAACTTTGGAGTACTTTTCATATGATTTCTTGGACTAACCTATTAACAAGAGCCACAGTGCCAGCTGCCTGTTTTCTGCTTTTTTTGGTTCCAGGAAAGTCAGAAAATGAATATTCTCGGAATTGGACGAGACAAAAGCCAAAGTGCCTATTTTTCCGGAAGGGATCAAGTGCCAGAATACGAGACGGAGAGGGACCAGGGGGCCACCACACCACCTGGCCGCGTGGCCCAGCCCTGGCACCCCCTCGGCCTCTCCTTCTGCCTATAAGTTACCCTCGGGACGAAAACCCTAAGTACCCGATCAAAAAATCCATGAAAGAGTTTGTAGCCGCCGTCATCTCCATCCCTAGATCGGGAGAGATCTGAAGCTCTTCCCGGCACCCTGCCGGAGAGGGGAATTCACCCTGGAGGCCTTCTTCATCATCATGGAAGCCTTCGGTGTGATGCGTGAGTAGTTCATCCTTGGACTACGGATCCATGTAGTAGCTAGATGGCTGGTTCTCCTCCTTTGTGCTTTCATGTTTAGATCTTGTGAGCTCCGTTCATGATCAAGATCATCTATTTGTAATCATACATGTTGTGTTTGTGGGGATCCGATGGATATTGAGATGCTATTTCAGATTGATTATTGATTCTATCATGTCTTTGTTATTTGAGATCTTGCATGCTTTCCGTTGTTAGTAGCTATCTTGGCCAAGTAGATGCTAGCAACTCCAAGAGTTAGTATTTATGCTCGATAGTGGGTTCATGCCTCTGGTAATCTGGGAAGTGACAGAAATCTCTAAGGTACTAGATGTGCTGTTGCTACTAGGGAGAAAACAACAATCCTTTGTTCATAGAACAATCATATTGTTTACTTTACACGCAGTTCGTAAAGCAATAATCTGTTGCTTGCAACTTAATACTGGAGGGGGTTCGGATGATAACCTGAAGGTGGATTATTAGTCATAGATGCAGTTGGATGGCGGTCTATGTATTATGTTGTAATGCCCAATCAAGTCTCAAAGGAGTCAAGATGATTAGTATATGCATGTATTGCTTTCTCGGTGTTTGTCAATTGCCCCGCTGTAATTTGTTCACCCAGCATGTTATCTATCTAAGGAGAGCCACCTCTAGTGAACTATGGATCCTGGTCCTTTTTCTTTACATACAATCTACAATCTTTTACTGCTTTGTGTTTACTTTCTACAAACTTTTACTTCTTTCCATTCGATACGTTTAATCCTTTGTTTTCCGCAGAACACGGTGAGATTGACAACCTCATCGCAAGTTGGGGACAAAGTTATATGGTTGTGTTGTGCAGGTCTCCACGTTGCTACTAGCACCGGTAGTGCGCCCTGCCAAAGCTCAACTAGTAACACCTTTGGGGTGTTTCCTTGCTCCTACTAGTTCGATTAAACCTTGGTTTCATAACTGAGGGAAAACTTACTGCTGTGCTCATCGTACCTTCCTCTTGGGGTTCCCAACAAGCTCTATGTTGAAAGTCGAGCGCATCAGTGATCAACTACTTAGACAGTTCATAATAAAGAGTATGCAACTGAGTCTACTTAATAGTCATCGCAAGCTATGAAGAGATTCCAACTCAAGAATAATAAGTAGCATGAAGCACAAACATAAGCAACATTACAATGCTCATAAAAAGGTATGATAGAGTGGTATCTTGCTTGCCCTTTGATTACGAATATCATGGCACCTCTGAAGTTGAAGTGATGACTAGAAGTAAAGATATCAAGGATACAAGCATCAAAGTCATAGCACAAATAATCAAGTAATGGAGCAAACACAAAGAATGACAACTATGCTCTCAAGAAGGTGCTCAAAGAATATGTGGAGAATCAACAAGTAGAAGAAAAGGTTTTGAATAATTTGAAAGGCTTCCAAATGCTGAAAGTATGGTACTCATTAGCTTTGAGATCTCATTGCCCCTATCATAAGCATCTTTAATGTGGTTAAGGTGAAAGTGAGGTCCAATCTGAGTTATATGCTTGACAGACTATAAACTAAAAATCCCAAGTCCCTTGAGTACGAGGGTCGCTCCTCATGCTACTCAACTTTAGTTACCGTAAGTTCTTGTCATCGTAAGCATGTGCGTATCATTGAGAACCGCCAACGAGGTACCCCTTGCCCGATGATATGGAAGAATCCCCATATCAAAATCACAAGGCAAGCAGACAATGAGTATCTCAGCAATCTTCTTATTTACCATGGGAAAATGGTGCTTTTTTCTCTCTTTCCTCTTTTCATAAAACTCTCTTTTTTTCTTTTTCTCAATAGATATCTCTCTCTTTTTTTAAGAAGAATGTTTCATAGATATCATTATGGTTACGCTGCAGGTTGCCACCATGTCAGCATGCATTAGACCAGCAGCCCAGGCGTGTCTCTTACACACATACATAACTCCCCTTTTATTTCACATCGACGACATCCGCAAACAAAAGAGCAAGGTATCAACTGGGTATATATTTACAAGTGTTGAAAGCGTTCCCCATGATAGCACGGTTCTGCTAATCCCCAGCCTATAATTTGCAAGCATATAACTTTCACGGAGAGTTCACAATGGTTCAGGTTTATTAAGTGCAGGAAATAAAGTGTGCCATCAAGTTCGTGAGAGCTTTACTACCTAATTTTCCCATAACAAGCAAACATTTTATTCGGAAGAAAACAAGGCATATTGAATATGCACGGGAGTAGCAAATGATGCTAATAGGTAGGTATGGTGGACACTTTGGAAATATTTGGTTTAGGGAGTTGGAAACATGAGTAAACACTCAGTGGAAGTGAAGGCTAGCAATAGTAAGGGAGCGACAAATGAGAGAGCAATAGCTGTCATTATCATGCTTGCAACAAAACAGGACTACTCATGGCATGAAAGTGATTCAAGATCCTCAAGTCAAAATAATTCACCGAGGCTCAACTGATTATTATAGTCATGTGCATGCGTGAGCTTGTGCCAAGTCAATTCAAATGAAACATTCAGAGGAGGATACCGGGGTATCATACCAATTTATGAATAGAGCAATGCAAGCAAACATTCATAAGACATGCTACAAACTATTAGCGAGCTGGAGCTAATCATTAGAAAGCAAGAACTACTAAGCATCCAAAGATAACATACACCCTACTTGAACGGACTAAGCAAGACCACAGTGATGAGTATATGTACAAAAATGAAAACAAATAGAGTTCGCTACCAGCCTATTACCATGCCTCAAGTAGTCATTGATCCTCATTATTGCTCTTCACTTGTGTGGCTTGAATAATAATATGAAACCAATATCCACTAAGGACTGTCGAACCCTATAGCAAACTCGCAAAAACCAAAGAAGAACGACAAATATTTTTGGTGTTTTTGATTTTTAAACAAGAACCAAAAGAGAAAAACAAGCAAAGCAGAATCTTTTTGGGTTTTTCGAATAGTTCAAACAAAGCAAAAAAAGGAAAAGCAAACCAAGGCAAAAAGAAGAAGCAAACCAAAGAGAAACAACAGAAATATTTTTGGTCTTTTTGTGTTTTTAGAAAGCAAAAGCAAAGAAAAACGAAAACTAAAAAGAGAATGAAAACAAGAATATACAAAGTACCGACGCAACATGATATGGAGATGAGTGAGGTGTCGGCGTACCTCCCCCCAAGCTTAGGCTTTTGGACTAAGTGGGTATCAATCCCAAGCTGGCCAGGATGAAGTGTCACCCTGGTACGACGAAGAGGTCTCCTCATCCTGGTGCGAACTCGAGTACGTCCCTCCGTAATGCGTGGAGTAATCATAGGAGCGCACATCCTCCTGGTGCTCCTCGTGGAAACCCAGCAAGCGAAGCTGCTCGTCCACCTCCTACTTGGAGCGCAACCACAGTCTGTTGTGAACACTAAACAAAGAAGGCTGTGGCAAAAGGATCTCCCTTTCATCCCCGTCAGTGAAAAGCATCCTATATACTAGACTGTCCAAATCAGAAGTAGAAGTGACAAAGTGATGAGCTTTCATAGCAACAAGGTCAAGCCTGCGTGGTGCCAGCATAGCATCATAGGGATCCACTGAAAGACCTAATGCATTGACTATACGCGAGGCAATGATGCCCCCATAGATAGGCCCCCTAGCAGCTAAGCGGCGAGCAATAAGCGACCCAAGATTGTACCGAGTATCATTGTTAAGCGCAGCGGCAAGGAATGCTAAATGATAGTTGGAGATATTACTTGTATTCTCCCTACCAAGTACACTAGTAGCAAGATAATATGCAAAGTATCTAAGAGCAGGGAGTTGGATATTTCTTATCTTTCCGCGCTACGCCACATGGTCATCATCATTGGTCACCCCTCGGTAAAGCTCGAACAAATCAGCGGGTTGCCCTTGAATTTTCTTCACGGTCCCTGTCATACGCACACCTACAAGACTGCAAAATCTCTCCAGAGGCATGGTGAAGGGCAGATCATAGATTTTAAAAGAGACAGTAGACTGATAGGGTGTGTTAGTAAACGTGAAGCTCTCAACATAAGTTTTGGTGAGCATAGCGTATTGCGCATTCTCATCTTGCATATATGAGGTCAAACCAACCCTCTCAATCAGTAGCAAGAAATCATCAAGAATACCTGCAGCTTGTAAGAAAGTAAAACAAGGAAAAGAGGATGGGTGAGCATCCCCATCATCCCTTTCACCGCCAATGCAAGTTGCAATGAGATCTTCATTGTATGATGGCCTATCTTGAAAGGCTGTTCTTGAGGGCCTCCACCTCCTAGGTGCATCACTCTCAAATATCTATCCAAAAGTATGGTTGTTCATGCTTGGTATTCTGAAATTTAAACACCTATCAAACAAGTGATTGCAAAGTAAATATAAAGAAGGATTCTACTCATAGGGACTTGCAAGAGGCCTAAACATGCATCAAAACTATATCTCTAAGCATCAAACAAGCTTACAAGCTCTCATAACCAGTCACCTACAGCAGCAAAATACTAAACACAAATCTACTTGGACAAGGGGAGGAGTCACATACCAGGGAACAATTGCTCCAAATTTCAGCAAGAAAGATGGGTGAGCAAGGAGATCGAAAAAATCGAGAGCAAGCACAGCAAGAACACGATTTTGAGCAATGAACTAGAGCTTACTCGGGAGAGAGAAGAAAGTGGCAGGCGAGAGAGTTAGTGGGGGGCTAGGGGTGGCCCACACCAGGGCATGGCGCCACCCAAGGCTGGTCGCGCCACCATGTGGTGTGCCTGCCTGGTGGGCCCCCCTGGTACCTCCCAAGTACTCCTCTGCCCCTTTTTTCACGTAAAAAATTAATATGAATTTTCTGGAATTTTTCGAGACACTTTATTTTTGGGCATTTTTCATAAATAGAAGAATGATTTTTCTGACAGAGAGATTTTTTTCATTTGGAAACATGATGCAAAGACAAAACAAGGCTAGAACTACAAAAATTCTAACATGCAAGCAACTAACAACAAAAGGAAAGCTAAACGAAAGCAAAAACTAAAAAGCAAAGGATAGAAATAAACGGGGATAATCATAATGAAAACATTGTTTTGCTCAATGCAATCCTTTTGTTAACAAGGTTGATCAGGTCTTGTTACCAAAACAATTGCATATGAGACAAAACTTTGTACTCCACTAATGATTATTTTACCTCAACCTTGATAGCAATGGTCCCAATCATAATAGTTTCAAATTTTTCTCTTGGTATGGGACAATATATTTCTCCAACTTGAATGGCTTCAATATGTTCAATTGAATTCAAACCATAAGTCCTTTCAATCTTCTTGGGGAAATAGACAATATGTTCCTTGTCATTAACATTGAAGGTCACCTTTCCTTGATTACAATTAATAACAGCTCCTGCAGTATTAAGAAAAGGTCTCCCAAGAATAATAGACATATTATCATCTTCGGGCATTTCAAGCACAACAAAATCAGTTAATATCAAGCAATTGTGAGCCACCTGAACAGGTACATCCTCACATATACCCACAGGAATGGTGGTAGATTTATCAGCCATTTCCAAAGATATATCAGTTGGTATTAAATTTTCAAGTTGAAGCCTCTTATAGAGAGAGAAAGGCATAACACTAACTCCAGCTCCCAAATCACACAAAGCAGTTCTAACATAAATGTTCTTAATAGAGCAAGGGATAGTTAGAATCCCTGGGTCTCCAAGTTTCTTAGGAACCTTACCATTGAAGGAATAATTAGCAAGCAAAGTAGAAATTTCTTCATTAGGGATCTTCCTTTTATTCGAGACAATGTCCTTCATATACTTTGAGTAAGGAGGCAATTTAATAGCATCAGTCAAAGGAATTTGCAAGAATAAAGGTTTCATCCACTCACAAAACTTATTATAGTGTTCATCTTCCTTTGACTTGTGTTTCTTATCAGGGAATGGCATAGGTTTTTGGACCCAAGGTTCTCTTTCACTACCATGTTTCTTAGCAATAAAATCTTCTTTGGTGTATTTAGTATTCTTAGTGTGGTTTTCAGGTTCTTCTTCAACTTTTTCTTCATTAGGAACAACATTTTCTTCATTACCACTTTCAGTTTCAGCATCAGAGATAGATATACTATTAGGATCTATAGCAGGTTCAGAGGGTTCTACAACAGTTTTATGTTTCTTTTTCCTTTTCTTACGAGTAGAACCACTATTCTCAGCTTGTTGAGAATCCTGCTCAATTCTTTTGGGATGCCCCTCAGGATATAGAGGATCCTGGGCAGTAGCACCACTTCTAGTTCTAATTTCATAAGCATGTTTTTCTTTAGCATCATTAACTAGCAAGTCGTTTTGCACTTTAACGAGTTGATATATTTGAGTTTGAACCATTTGAAAGTGTTTAACAATCATTTTAACATCATTAGAGGTTCTTTCCACAATATCTTTCAACTCAACAATAGCTCTAGTGTTTTCCATTAGATGATTTTGCACCCTTTTATTAAAGTTATCTTGCTTAACAATAAAGATATCAAATTCTTCTAAGCATTGATCAGGAGGTTTAGAGTAAGGGATATCACCTTCATTAAAGTGTTGGAGAGAGTGTACCTCAATAGTGGGTGAGTAGGGAATAGGCTTACATAATTCTTCTATAGGAGGTAAATTCTTGACATCTGCAGCTTTAATTCCCTTCTCCTTAAGACATTTCTTAGCTTCCTTCATCACTTCATCATTTTATTCAATAACTCCCCTCTCCTTTGATGTTGGAATAGTCACAGGAATAGATGGTTCAGGTACAATTACTTCAGGTATAGCTTGTTTAGGAGGAGTCCAATCTTCATAATTCTTGCTTATTTTAGCCATTAATTCCTCAGCTTCCTTAGGAGTCCTATTCCTGAAAACACAATCAGCACAACTATCTAGGTATGTCCTAGATTCCTCGGTTAGTCCATTATAAAATATATCAAGAATCTCATTCTTAGGTAATGGACTTCTAGTCTGTGCATGAATCAAAGCACAAAACCTCGCCCAAGATTCGGGCAATACCTCTTTTTCTCCCTGTTTAAAATCAAAAAGTTCCTACAAAATAGCATGTCTAGCCCTGGGAGGAAAATATTTCTGCAGGAAAGTACCAATCAAGCACTCAGGGCTATCAATAGATCTAGGAGGTAAATTAGTAAACCAAGTTTTAGCTTCTCCTTTCAGTGAAAAGGGAAAAATCTTAGCAACAAAGTAAGTACGCATCTTAATATCATCAGAAAACAAGCCACTCATGGTAGAAAGTTCATTCATATGTGCTACCGCACTTTCATTCCTAGTCCCACAAAAAGGTTCTTTCTCGACAATAGCTATGTAAGATAGATCGAGAGAGAAATCATAATCTTCATCTATAATGTTTATGGGAGAAGCAGCAAACTTAGCATCAGGAGACAATTTGGGTCTAATAGTACGCCTCTCAAGGAGACTCTTAGCAGCGCTCCTATCATGGGTGTTCTTACATTCTTTAATAAACTCATCGGTCATCTCAACATAACCATCTTCAATATCATAACTCTCACTAGACTCAGGTGAGCTAACAGGTGTGGTAGTGTCTTCATTAGGAGTTTCGGTATTTCCAGCTATAGTTCTAGCAACTGTAGCATCTAAGAAAGGACCTAATGAACCACTCTAATCAAGCACAGTAGAAGCAGCATCGTAAGCATCAGAAAAGTTTCAGATTCAGCAGTAGTAGCAGTGTGTGTAGCATGTGTATGTGGTGGTGTAAGGAACTTACTCATAACAGACGGTGAATCAAGAGCAACAGAGGTGTTTAGAACCATACCTCTTATTGTAGTCGATGGTAACATAGGAACCTTGCCATCACGAGACTTACCCATGATGGATGGATAGCAGCAAACAATAGAGAATCCAAATGAGCTTGATAAATAAAGCTATGCTCCCCGGCAATGGCGCTAGAAAATACTCTTGATGACCCACAAGTATAGGGGGTGTATCGCAGTATTTTCGAGGGAAGTGAAACGCAATTTATTGATTCGACACAAGGGGAGCCAAAGAATAGTTATAAGCCTTAACAACTGAGTTGTCAATTCAGCTGCACCTGGAAACAATCTTGCTCACAGCAGTTTATCAGTAGCAACAATTTTGTAGTAGGAATAGTAAAGTAACAGCAGTAGTAAAGCAAAGACAGTAGTAACAAAAGCAGTAACAGTGGGATTCGAGTGCGGTAGGCATAGGGATGGATGGACGGGCGTTGCATGGACAAGATGGTTCAAATAGCAATCAGAACATAGGGAAATTGCAGATAAATAAGATAAAGCATCCAAGTACTAGACAATCCTAGGCATGTGTTCCATATCTAGTCATACGTGATCACAATGAGAACTTGCACAACAACTTTTGTCCTGCCAGCCCGTTTGCAGCGGGGCCTCTAGGGAACTACTGTAAATTAAGGTGCTTCTTTTAATAGAGCACCGGAGCAAAGCATTAACACTCCATGAACACATGTGATCCTCACATCAAAGCCATTCCCTTCCGGTTATCCCGATTTCTGTCACTTCAGGGCCATAGGTTCCGGACAGCAATGTGTGTATACAACTTGTAGATAAGACCATAAACAATACTATCATAATGAATCAATAACATGTTCAGATCTGAAATCATGGAACTCGGGCCCTAGTGACAAGCATTAAGCACCACAAGTCGCAACAAAGTCATAAAGCACTAATAAAAGATACTAGGCACCATGCCCTAACAATCTGATGCCATTACATGAACGATCTCATTCAATCCCTACCATCCCCATAGCCTACAGCGGGGGATTACTCACTCATAGATGGGGGAAACATGGATGGTCGATGGAGATGATGATGGAGATTGATGGAGATGGCTCCGGGTGGACTTCCCCGTCCCGGCAGGGTGCCGGAACAGAGACTTTATGTCCCCCGAATCTCCCCTTCGGTTGTGGTGGCGCTGCGGAACTTTTTCTGGGAAAACGTCGAACCCCCCAAAGTTTTTAGGTCAGAAGGCTCCTTATAGGCGAAGAGAGAGGCCGAGGGGTGCCTGGGGGTCCCACACCACCCCTTGGCACGGCCTGTCCTGGCCCGCGCCACCAGGTGGTGTGGCCACCCCTAGCTCTTCTCCGTCTCGTATTCTGGCTCTTCTTCAGGGAAATAGGATTTTTGGCATATTTTCCGGGATTTTTCCTGATAGTTGTTTTTCTGCACAAAAAGTAGACACCAAGGCAATTCTGCTGACAACAACGTTAGTTCACATTAGTTGCATCCAAATCACACAAGTTTAGAGGAGAAACAATAACAAAAGTGTTCGGGAAAGTAGATACGTTTTGGACGTATCAATGACCACATTGCATGTGTTTTTTTCCTAGACCACATTGATCCACATGACCACACACACTCCAGAGCATTACGTGATGCAACTTATGCCTCACTAGTGCAACATGCAATGTGGAAGCTACTCTTCCTATGTGCTTTTTGTCTCTATGATGATGGTTTGACAAATGGATCACCTATAGTCATTGCATGTGTTCTTTTCCTAAACCACATTGATCCACATGACCACATTGCATGTGATCTTTTCCTAGACAACATTGATCCACATGACCACACACACTCCAGTGCATTATGTGATGCAACTTCTGCCTCACTGGTACAACAAGCAATGTGGAAGCTTCTCTTCCTTTGTGCTTTTGGTCTCTATGACCATGGTTTGACACTTGGATAACCTATAGTCATTGCTTGTGTTCTTTTCCTAAACCACATTGATCCAGTAGTTTCACCACATTGTTTGTCTTCTTTTCCTAGACCACATTGATCCACATGACCATACACACTCTAGTGCATTCTGTGATGCAACTTCTACCACACTGGTGCAATATGGAATGTGGAAGATGCTCTTCCTATGTGCTTTTGGTCTTTGTGACCATGGTTTGAAAGATGGATCACCTAGATTCATTGCATATGTTCTTTTGCTAAACCACATTGATCACTAGTGTCATTGCTTGTGTTCTTTTACTAGACAACATTAATCCACATGACCACACACACTCCAGTGCATTATGTGATGCAACTCATGCCTCACTGGTGCAACATCCAATGTGGAAGCTCCACTTCCTATATGCTTTTGGACTCTATGACCATTGTTTAACACATGGATCCACTATAGACATTGCATGTGTTCTTTTCTAAACCACATTGATCCACATGACCAGATTGCATGTTTTTTCCTAGACCACATTGATCCATATGACCACACACACTCCAAAGCATTATGTGATGCAACTTATGCCTCACTAGTGCAACATGCAATGTGGAAGCTTCTCTTCCTATGTGTTTTTTGTCTCTATGACGATGGCTTGACAAATGGATCACCTATAGTAATTGCATGTGTTCTTTTCCTAAACCACATTGATCCACATGACCACATTGCATGTGTTCTTTTCCTAGACAACATTGATCCACATGACCACACACACTCCAGTGCATTATGTGATGCAACTTCTGCCTCACTAATACAACATGCAATGTGGAAGCTTCTCTTCCTTTGTGCTTTTGGTCTCTGTGACCATGGTTTGACACTTGGATAACCTATAGTGCTTACTTGTGTTCTTTTCCTAAACCACATTGATCCAGTAGTTTCACCAAATTGCATGTGTTCTTTTCCTAGACCATATTGATCCACATGACCATAGACACTCCAGTGCATTACGTGATGCAACTTCTGCCTCACTGGTGTAACATGAAATGTGTAAGCTACTCTTCCTATGTGCTTTTGGTCTTTGCGACTGTGGTTTGACACATGGATCACCTATAGTCATTGCAAATGTTCTTTTCCTAAACCACATTGATCACTAGTGTCATTGCATGTGTTCTTTTACTAGACAATGTTGATCCACATGACCACACACACTCCAGTGCATTATGTGATGCAACTTCTGCCTCACTGGTGCAATAAGCAATGTGGAAGCTACTCTTCCTATGTGCTTTTGGTCTAGATGACCATTGTTTGAAACATCGATCCACTATAGACATTGCATGTGTTGTTTTCCTAAACCACATTGATCCACTAGTGTCATTGATCCACATGACCATATTGCATGTGTTCTTTTTCTAGACTACATTGATCCACATGACCACACACACTCCAGTGCATTATGTGATGCAACTTCTACCTCACTGGTGCAACATGCAATATGGAAGCTGCTCTTGCTATGTGATTTTTGTCTCTGTGACGATGGTTTGGCATATGGATCACCTATAGTCATTGCATGTGTTTTTTTCTAAAGCACATTGATCCACATGACCACATTGCATGTGTTCTTTTCCTAGACAATATTGATCCACATGACCACACACACTCTAGTCTATTATGTGATGGAACTTATGCCTCACTGGTACAACATGCAATGTGGAAGCTTATCTTCCTTTGTGTTGTTGGTCTCTGTGACCATGGTTTGACACTTGGATAACCTATAGTCATTGCTTGTGTTCTTTTGCGAAACCACATTGATACAGTAGTTTCACCACATTGCATGTGTTCTTTTCCTAGACCACATTGATCCACATGACCATACACACTCTAGTGCATTATGTGATGCAACTTCTGCCTCACTGGTACAACATGCAGTGTGGAAGCTGCTCTTCCTATGTGCTTTTGGTCTCTGTGACCATGGTTTGACACATGGATCACCTATAGTCATTGCATGTGTTATTTTCCTAAACCACATTGATCTACATGGCCACATTGCATGTGTTCTTTTCCTAGACCATATTGAGCCACCTGACCACACACTCTAGTGCATTCTATGATGCAACTTCTGCCTCCCTAGTGCAATATGCAATGTCGAAGCTGCTCTTCGTATGTGCTTTTGGTCTCTGTGACCATGGTTTGATAGATGGATCACCTATAGTCATTGCATATGATATTTACCTAAACCACATTGATCACTAGTGTGATTGCATGTGTTCTTTTACTAGAAAACATTGATCCACATGACCACACACACTCCAGTGCATTATGTGATGCAACTTCTGCTGCACTGCTGCAACATGCAATGTGGAAGATGCTCTTCCTATGTGCTTTTGGACTCTATGACCATTGTTTGACACATAGATCCACTATAGACATTGCATGTGTTCTTTTCGTAAACTAGATTGATCCACTAGTGTCATTGATCCAGATGACCACATTGCATGTGTTTTTCTCCTAGACCACATTGATCCACATGGCCACACACACTCCAGTGCATTATGTGATGCAACTTCTGCCTCACTCGTGCAACATGCAATGCGGAAGCTGCTCTTCCTATGTGCTTTTTGTCTCTGTGATGATGGTTTAACACATGGATAACGTATAGTAATTGCATGTGTTCTTTTCCTAAACCACATTGATCCACATGACCATATTGCATGTGTTCTTTTCCTAGACAACATTGATCCACATGACCACACACACTCTAGTGCATTATATGATGCAACTTCTACCTCACTGGTACAACATGCATTCTCGAAGCTTCTCTTCATTTATGCTTTTGGTCTATGAGAACAAGATTTGACACTTGGATAACCTATAGTCATTGCTTGTGTTCTTTTACTAAACCACATTGATCCAGTAGTTTCACCACATTGCATGTGTTCTTTTCCTATACCACATTGATCCATATGACCACACACACTCTAGTGCATTATGTGATGCAACTTCTACCCTACTAGTGCAACATGCAATGTGGAAGCTGCTCTTGCTATGTGCTTTTGGTCTCTCTGACCATGGTTTGACACATGGATCACCTATAGTCATTACATATGTTCTTTTCCTAAACCATATTGATCACTAGTGTCATTGCATGTGTTCTTTTACTTGACAACATTGATCCACATGACCACACACACTTGAGTACATTATGTGATGCAACTTCTGCCTCACTAGTGCAACATGCAATTTGGAAGCTCCTCTTCCAATGTGCTTTTGGTCTTGATGACCATTGTTTGACACATGGATCCACTATAGACAATGCATGTGTTCTTTTCCTAAACCACATTGATCCACTAGTGTCATTGATCCACATGACCATATTGCATGTGTTCTTTTCCTAGACCACATTGATCCACATGACCACACACACTCTAGTGCATTATGTGATGCAACTTCTGACCTCACTAGTACAACATGTAGTGTGGAAGCTACTCTTCCTATGTGCTTTTGGTCTCTATGGCCATTGTTTGACACATGGATTACCTATAGTCATTGCATGTGTTCTTTTCCTAAACCACATTGATCTACATGGACACATTGGCTGTGTTATTTTCCTAGACCACTTTGATCCACATGACCACACACACTCTAGTGCATTCTGTGATGCAACTTCTTCCACACTGGTGCAATATGCAATGTGGAAGCTGCTCTTCCTATGTGCTTTTGGTCTAGATGACCATTGTTTGAAACATCGATCCACTATAGACATTGCATGTGTTGTTTTCCTAAACCACATTGATCCACTAGTGTCATTGATCCACATGACCATATTTCATGTGTTCTTTTTCTAGACTACATTGATCCACATGACCACACACACTCCAGTGCATTATGTGATGCAACTTCGACCTCACTGGTGCAACATGCAATATGGAAGCTGCTCTTGCTATGTGCTTTTTGTCTCTGTGACGATGGTTTGGCATATGGATCACCTATAGTCATTGCATGTGTTTTTTTTCTAAAGCACATTGATCCACATGACCACATTGCATGTGTTCTTTTCCTAGACAACATTGATCCACATGACCACACACACTCTAGTCTATTATGTGATGGAACTTATGCCTCACTGGTACAACATGCAATGTGGAAGCTTCTCTTCCTTTGTGTTGTTGGTCTCTGTGACCATGCTTTGACACGTGGATAACCTATAGTCATTGCTTGTGTTCTTTCGCGAAACCACATTGATACAGTAGTTTCACCACATTGCATGTGTTCTTTTCCTAGACCACATTGATCCACATGACCATACACACTCTAGTGCATTATGTGATGCAACTTCAGCCTCACTGGTACAACATGCAGTGTGGAAGCTGCTCTTCCTATGTGCTTTTGGTCTCTGTGACCATGGTTTGACACATAGATCACCTATAGTCATTGCATGTGTTTTTCTCCTAGACCACATTGATCCACATGACCACACACACTCCAGTGCATTATGTGATGCAACTTCTGCCTCACTCGTGCAACATGCAATGCGGAAGCTGCTCTTCCTATGTGCTTTTTGTCTCTGTGATGATGGTTTAACACATGGATAACGTATAGTAATTGCATGTGTTCTTTTCCTAAACCACATTAATCCACATGACCATATTGCATGTGTTCTTTTCCTAGAAATCATTGATCCACATGACCACACACACTCTAGTGCATTATATGATGCAACTTCTACCTCACTGGTACAACATGCATTGTCGAAGCTTCTCTTCATTTATGCTTTTGGTCTATGAGAACAAGATTTGACACTTGGATAACCTATAGTCATTGCTTGTGTTCTTTTACTAAACCACATTGATCCAGTAGTTTCACCACACTGCATGTGTTCTTTTCCTAGACCACATTGATCCATATGACCACACACACTCCAGTGCATTATGTGATTCAACTTCTACCCTACTGGTGCAACATGCAATGTGGAAGCTGCTCTTGCTATGTGCTTTTGGTCTCTCTGACCATGGTTTGGCACATGGATCACCTATAGTCATTACATATGTTCTTTTCCTAAACCATATTGATCACTAGTGTCATTGCATGTGTTCTTTTACTTGACAACATTGATCCACATGACCACACACACTTGAGTACATTATGTGATGCAACTTCTGCCTCACTAGTGCAACATGCAATTTGGAAGCTGCTCTTCCAATGTGCTTTTGGTCTCGATGACCATTGTTTGAAACATGGATCCACTATAGACAATGCATGTTTTCTTTTCCTAAACCACATTGATCCACTAGTGTCATTGATCCACATGACCATATTGCATGTGTTATTTTCCTAGACCACATTAATCGACATGACCACACACACTCTAGTGCATTATGTGATGCAACTTCTGACCTCACTGGTACAACATGCAGTGTGTAAGCTACTCTTCCTATGTGCTTTTGGTCTCTATGACCATTGTTTGACACATGGATTACCTATATTCATTGCATGTGTTATTTTCCTAAACCACATTGATCTACATGGACACATTGGCTGTGTTATTTTCCTAGACCACTTTGATCCACATGACCACACACACTCTAGTGCATTCTGTGATGCAACTTCTTCCACACTGGTGCAATATGCAATGTGGAAGCTGCTCTTCCTATGTGCTTTTGGTCTAGATGACCATTGTTTGAAACATCGATCCACTATAGACATTGCATGTGTTGTTTTCCTAAACCACATTGATCCACTAGTGTCATTGATCCACATGACCATATTGCATGTGTTCTTTTTCTAGACTACATTGATCCACATGACCACACACACTCCAGTGCATTATGTGATGCAACTTCGACCTCACTGGTGCAACATGCAATATGGAAGCTGCTCTTGCTATGTGCTTTTTGTCTCTGTGACGATGGTTTGGCATATGGATCACCTATAGTCATTGCATGTGTTTTTTTTCTAAAGCACATTGATCCACATGACCACATTGCATGTGTTCTTTTCCTAGACAACATTGATCCACATGACCACACACACTCTAGTCTATTATGTGATGGAACTTATGCCTCACTGGTACAACATGCAATGTGGAAGCTTCTCTTCCTTTGTGTTGTTGGTCTCTGTGACCATGCTTTGACACGTGGATAACCTATAGTCATTGCTTGTGTTCTTTTGCGAAACCACATTGATACAGTAGTTTCACCACATTGCATGTGTTCTTTTCCTAGACCACATTGATCCACATGACCATACACACTCTAGTGCATTATGTGATGCAACTTCAGCCTCACTGGTACAACATGCAGTGTGGAAGCTGCTCTTCCTATGTGCTTTTGGTCTCTGTGACCATGGTTTGACACATGGATCACCTATAGTCATTGCATGTGTTTTTCTCCTAGACCACATTGATCCACATGACCACACACACTCCAGTGCATTATGTGATGCAACTTCTGCCTCACTCGTGCAACATGCAATGCGGAAGCTGCTCTTCCTATGTGCTTTTTGTCTCTGTGATGATGGTTTAACACATGGATAACGTATAGTAATTGCATGTGTTCTTTTCCTAAACCACATTAATCCACATGACCATATTGCATGTGTTCTTTTCCTAGAAATCATTGATCCACATGACCACACACACTCTAGTGCATTATATGATGCAACTTCTACCTCACTGGTACAACATGCATTGTCGAAGCTTCTCTTCATTTATGCTTTTGGTCTATGAGAACAAGATTTGACACTTGGATAACCTATAGTCATTGCTTGTGTTCTTTTACTAAACCACATTGATCCAGTAGTTTCACCACACTGCATGTGTTCTTTTCCTAGACCACATTGATCCATATGACCACACACACTCCAGTGCATTATGTGATTCAACTTCTACCCTACTGGTGCAACATGCAATGTGGAAAGCTCTTGCTATGTGCTTTTGGTCTCTCTGACCATGGTTTGACACATGGATCACCTATAGTCATTACATATGTTCTTTTCCTAAACCATATTGATCACTAGTGTCATTGCATGTGTTCTTTTACTTGACAACATTGATCCACATGACCACACACACTTGAGTACATTATGTGATGCAACTTCTGCCTCACTAGTGCAACATGCAATTTGGAAGCTGCTCTTCCAATGTGCTTTTGGTCTCGATGACCATTGTTTGAAACATGGATCCACTATAGACAATGCATGTTTTCTTTTCCTAAACCACATTGATCCACTAGTGTCATTGATCCACATGACCATATTGCATGTGTTATTTTCCTAGACCACATTAATCGACATGACCACACACACTTTAGTGCATTATGTGATGCAACTTCTGACCTCACTGGTACAACATGCAGTGTGTAAGCTACTCTTCCTATGTGCTTTTGGTCTCTATGACCATTGTTTGACACATGGATTACCTATATTCATTGCATGTGTTATTTTCCTAAACCACATTGATCTACATGGCCACATTGGCAGTGTTATTTTCCTAGACCACTTTGATCCACATGACCACACACACTCTAGTGCATTCTGTGATGCAACTTCTGCCACACTGGTGCAATATGCAATGTGGAAGCTGCTCTTCCTATGTGCTTTTGGTCTAGATGACCATTGTTTGAAACATCGATCCACTATAGACATTGCATGTGTTGTTTTCCTAAACCACATTGATCCACTAGTGTCATCGATCCACATGACCATATTGCATGTGTTCTTTTTCTAGACTACATTGATCCACATGACCACACACACTCCAGTGCATTATGTGATGCAACTTCTACCTCACTGGTGCAACATGCAATATGGAAGCTTCTCTTGCTATGTGCTTTTTGTCTCTGTGACGATGGTTTGGCATATGGATCACCTATAGTCATTGCATGTGTTTTTTTCTAAAGCACATTGATCCACATGACCACATTGCATGTGTTCTTTTCCTAGACAACATTGATCCACATGACCACACACACTCTAGTCTATTATGTGATGGAACTTATGCCTCACTGGTACAACATGCAATGTGGAATCTTCTCTTCCTTTGTGTTGTTGGTCTCTGTGACCATGATTTGACACTTGGATAACCTATAGTCATTGCTTGTGTTCTTTTGCGAAACCACATTGATACAGTAGTTTCACCACATTGCATGTGTTCTTTTCCTAGACCACATTGATCCACATGACCATACACACTCTAGTGCATTATGTGATGCAACTTCTGCCTCACTGGTACAACATGCAGTGTGGAAGCTGCTCTTCCTATGTGCTTTTGGTCTCTGTGAACATGGTTTGACACATGGATCACCTATAGTCATTGCATGTGTTGTTTTCCTAAACCACATTGATCTACATGGCCACATTGCATGTGTACTTTTCCTAGACCATATTGAGCCACCTGACCACACACTCTAGTGCATTCTATGATGCAACTTCTGCCTCACTAGTGCAATATGCAATGTCGAAGCTGCTCTTCGTATGTGCTTTTGGTCTTTGTGACCATGGTTTGATAGATGGATCACCTATAGTCATTGCATATGATATTTACCTAAACCACATTGATCACTAGTGTGATTGCATGTGTTCTTTTACTAGAAAACATTGATCCACATGACCACACACACTCCAGTGCATTATGTGATGCAACTTCTACTGCACTGCTGCAGCATGCAATGTGGAAGATGCTCTTCCTATGTGCTTTTGGACTCTATGACCATTGTTTGACACATAGATCCACTATAGACATTGCATGTGTTCTTTTCGTAAACCAGATTGATCCACTAGTGTCATTGATCCAGATGACCACATTGCATGTGTTTTTCTCCTAGACCACATTGATCCACATGGCCACACACACTCCAGTGCATTATGTGATGCAACTTCTGCCTCACTCGTGCAACATGCAATGCGGAAGCTGCTCTTCCTATGTGCTTTTTGTCTCTGTGATGATGGTTTAACACATGGATAACGTATAGTAATTGCATGTGTTCTTTTCCTAAACCACATTGATCCACATGACCATATTGCATGTGTTCTTTTCCTAGACAACATTGATCCACATGACCACACACACTCTAGTGCATTATGTGATGCAACTTCTACCTCACTGGTATAACATGCATTGTCGAAGCTTCTCTTCATTTATGCTTTTGGTCTATGAGAACAAGATTTGACACTTGGATAACCTATAGTCATTGCTTGTGTTCTTTTACTAAACCACATTGATCCAGTAGTTTCACCACATTGCATGTGTTATTTTCCTAGACCACATTGATCCATATGACCACACACACTCCAGTGCATTATGTGATGCAACTTCTACCCTACTGGTGCAACTTGCAATGTGGAAGCTGCTCTTGCTATGTGCTTTTGGTCTCTCTGACCATGGTTTGACACATGGATCACCTATAGTCATTACATATGTTCTTTTCCTAAACCATATTGATCACTAGTTTCATTGCATGTGTTCTTTTACTAGACAACATTGATCCACATGACCACACACACTTGAGTACATTATGTGATGCAACTTCTGCCTCACTAGTGCAACATGCAATTTGGAAGCTGCTCTTCCAATGTGCTTTTGGTCTCGATGACCATTGTTTGACACATGGATCCACTATAGACAATGCATGTGTTCTTTTCCTAAACCACATTGATCCACTAGTGTCATTGATCCACATGACCATATTGCATGTGTTCTTTTCCTAGACCACATTGATCCACATGACCACACACATTCTAGTGCATTATGTGATGCAACTTCTGACCTCACTGGTACAACATGCAGTGTGGAAGCTACTCTTCCTATGTGCTTTTGGTCTCTATGACCATTGTTTGACACATGGATTACCTATAGTCATTGCATGTGTTCTTTTCCTAAACCACATTGATCTACATGGCCACATTGGCTGTGTTATTTTCCTAGACCACTTTGATCCACATGACCACACACACTCTAGTGCATTCTGTGATGCAACTTCTTCCACACTGGTGCAATATGCAATGTGGAAGCTGCTCTTCCTATGTGCTTTTGGTCTAGATGACCATTGTTTGAAACATCGATCCACTATAGACATTGCATGTGTTGTTTTCCTAAACCACATTGATCCACTAGTGTCATTGATCCACATGACCATATTGCATGTGTTCTTTTTCTAGACTACATTGATCCACATGACCACACACACTCCAGTGCATTATGTGATGCAACTTCGACCTCACTGGTGCAACATGCAATATGGAAGCTGCTCTTGCTATGTGCTTTTTGTCTCTGTGACGATGGTTTGGCATATGGATCACCTATAGTCATTGCATGTGTTTTTTTTCTAAAGCACATTGATCCACATGACCACATTGCATGTGTTCTTTTCCTAGACAACATTGATCCACATGTGTTCTTTTTCCTATGTGCTTTTGGTCTTTGTGACCATGGTTTGATAGATGGATCACCTATAGTCATTGCATATGTTCTTTTCCTAAACCATATTGATCACTAGTGTCATTGAATGTGTTATTTTGCTAGACAACATTGATCCACATGACCACACACACTCTAGTGCATTATGTGATGCAACTTCTGCCTCACTGGTCTAACATGCAATGTGGAAGCTGCTCTTCCTATGTGCTTTTGGACTCTATGACGATTGTTTGACACATGGATTCACTATAGACAATGCATGTGTTCTTTTCCTAAACCACATTGATCCACAAATGTCATTGATCCACATGAGAGATACGTCCATTTTGCATCACTATTTTATATCATAATTTACTGTTTTTGCATGGTTGATGACTTTTTGAGGATGGAATGCTGAAGTCGGGATTTTGATGGAAAAGGCACTATTTGGAGGTGAAATTCGCGAAGATCAGAAAATCGCGGAAAATATACGGAAAATCCTATTTTCCAGATGACGAAGGAAGCCAGAAGGGGGAGCGGAGATGGGCCACAGGGGGCCCACACCACCCCTGGTGTGGGTCAACCCTAGCCGCGACACCAGGTGGTGTGGCCACCCTAACCCACCTCTGGCTCTGCTCTTTGGTATATATATTCCCCACAAAACCCTAAGACTGGGGGAGCGACCATAGAAAGATTTTGCCGCCTCTGCGGGGCGGAAAACTGCAGAGAGAGAAAGAGATCTCCGGCAGGTAGAAATCTCTCGAGGAAATTCCTTACTGGAGAGGGGAGATCGTCACCATCAACACCATCATCAAGATGGACTTCATCGGGATCATCATCATCTTCTCCACCAGCACCATCATCACCACTCCATACCGCTGTAACAATTGGATTGAATCTTGCATAGTTCTTAGGGGAAACTTTCCCGATGGTGATTACTTATTGTAGTTCATGCTATTGAGTGGAACCATTGAATTATCGTTCATGTTCATATTGTTACTTATCATTATTTCATCTCTGATCTTGATGCATATGATGTCTCGTGAGTAGTTCGTTTAGTTCTTGAGGACATGGGAGAAGTCATGTTGTTAGTAGTGGAATTGTGTTGAGAAAGATTCAATAGTTTGATATTTATGTTGTGGTGTTATTCTTCTAGTGGTGTCATGTGAACATCGACTACATCATACTTCACCTTTATGGGCCTAGGGGAATGCATTACGTATTTGGCTACTAATAGCTGGGTTGCCGGAGTGACAGAAACCTGAAACCCCATTTGGAAACCTTTGCACAAGGGAGTGTAGGATCTCAGAGTTTAAAGTTGTGGTTAGGTTTCTATCTTAATTACTTTCTTGTACTTGCGGATGCTTGCAAGGGGTATAATAACAAGTATGTATTAGTCCTAGGAAGGTCAGTACATTAGCCCAGGTTCACCCGCACAACACTTATCAAACTAAAGAAGATTAATCAACTATATGGCGCGAAAGCACTTGACAGTATTCCCATGTGTCCTCGAGAACGTTTGGTCATCTTAAGTAATACAACTGTCTTGTCCTTTGCTAAAGAAAGGATTGGGCCATGCTAACACGTGTAATAACGAGCTTGTTGGGGAACCAAGGTTATGATGAGCACAGCAGTAAGTTTCCCTCAGTTATGAAACCAAGGTTATCGAACCAGTAGGATCAAGGAAACACCTCCAAGGTGTTGCTAGATGGCCTTTGGCAGGGCGCACTACCGGTGCTAGCAGCAACGTGGAAACCTACACAACACAACCACAGAACTTTGACCCCAACTTACAGTGAGGTTGTCAATCTCACTGATTTTGCTAAAAACAAACAATTAAACATATTGTGTGGAAGAAAGTAATAGTTTTCAGAAAGTAAACAGAAAGCAGTAAACAACTATAGATTGATGGTAAAAGAAAGGACAATGGTCCATAGTTCACTAGTGGTGGCTCTCCTTAAGATAGATGACATGTTGGGTGAATAAATTACAGCGGGGCAATTGACAAACATCAAGAAAGAAATCATGCATATACTAATCATCTTGACTCCTTTGAGATTTGATTTGGAATTACGACATTATACATAGATCGTAATCCAACTGCATCTATGACTAATAATCCACCTTCAGTTTATCATCCGAACCCCCTCCAGTCTTAAGTTGCAAGCAACAGATAATTGCATTACGCATTGCATGTAAAGTAAACAATACGATTGTTCTATTAATAAAGGATTGTTGTTTTCTCCCTAGTAGTAACAGCACATCTAGTACCTTAGAGATTTCTATCACTTCCCTAGATTACTAGAGGCATGAACCCACTATCGAGCATAAATACTAACTCTTGGAGTTGCTAGCGTCTACTTGGCCAAGATAGTTACTAACAACGGAAAGCATGCAAGATCACAAATAACAAATACATGATAGAATCAATAATCAATCTGAAATAGCATCTCAGTATCCATCGGATCCCTGCAAACACAACATGTAGGATTACAAATAGATGATCTTGATCATAAACGGAGCTCACAAGATCTAAACATGATAGCACAAAGGAGAAGACCCATCCATCTAGCTACTACATGGACATGTAGTCCAGGGATGAACTACTCACGCATCACACCGGAGGCTTGCATGGTAATGAAGAAGGCCTCCAGGGTGAAATCTCCCCTCTGGCAGGGTGCCGGGAAGCGCTTCAGATCCCTCCCGATCTAGGGATGGAGATGATGGCGGCTACAAAATCTGTCGTGGAATTTTGATCTGGTCCTTAGGGTTTTTGTATCGGAGGAGATATATAGGCGAAAGGGGAGGCCGAGGGGTGCCTTAGGCGGCTAGACCACCCCCTGGCATGGGCCAGGCCTGGCCGCGCGGCCAGGTGATGTGGCCGGCCCCTGGCCCCTCTCCATCTCGTATTCTAGCTCTGTGTCCCCCTCGGTGAAAAATTGACTTTGGCTTTTGTCCCGTCCAATTCCGAGAATATTCATTTTCTGACTTTCCTGGAACCAAAAACAGCAGAAAACAAGCAACTGGCACTATGGCATCTTGTTAATAGGTTAGTCCAAGAAAGTGTATAAACATTACTCCAAAGTGTGGATAAAACATAAGAAAGTAGATAAACCAAGCATGGAAGATCAAAAATTATGGATACGTTAGCAACGTATCAACATCCCTAAGCTTAACTCCTGCTCGTCGTCGAGTAGGTAAGTGATAAAAAGAATGAATAATTTTTGAGGTGACACGCACGATCATAAACTTGATCAAAGTATTTGTAAAACATTGATAGCTAGGATCATAGTACTTCAACATAGCATGAAAGATAAAGTTCTAACTATAAGACATAGCAACTATGTTGCAGCATGAAAAGGTACAAACAAAAGATTCATGAATAACAATGTTTTGCAAGACGTTTGTTTGTTTCACATAAAGAAAACAGAGCATAGTGGCATTCAGCTTGTCCCTCATAGAGTAGCAAACAGAAATGCATAGGACACCTTCAAAGTTCATAAGAGTGACTAGATACAAATAGTTTAAGAACAAGCAATATCAAAATTATGCATCAATCAACAAGTCTTGGGACAATGCACATAGAACTAATAATGTCCACTATGCTCTCAAAATAGGTGCATAAAGATAGAAGGTGGGGACTCAACATAAAAGTAAAAGAAAAGCCTTCATAAAAGGAAGTAGGGATTCAAGTTTCATAAAGAGCTTCCAAAAATTATGGTACTTATTAGCTTGCAGCTCTCATTGCCCCTATCATAAGAATCTTGAAGTGATTAAGGTTAAAGTGAACAAACTATGGGGTATATGCTTGACAAAGTATAAGTTGGAAATCTCATGTCCCTTAAATACGAGGGCTGCTCCTCATGCTACTCAAGTTTAGTTACCGGTAAGTTCTTGTCATAGTAAGTACATGTGTATCATAGAGGACCGCCAACGGGGTACCCCTTACCCGATGATAGGAAGAATCCCCATATCAAAATGACAAGGCAAGCAGACAACAAGCATCCCAGCAATCTTCTTATTTACCATGGGAAAATGGTGCTTTTTTCTCTCATTCCTCTTTTCTCATATCTCTTTTTTTTCTTTTTATTTTTTTCTCAATATCTGACTCTTTTTTTATAAGAAGAATGCTTCATAGACAGCTCATTATGGTTACGCTGCAGGTTTCCACCATGACGGCATGGATTAGACCAGCGGCCCAGGCATTTCTATGACACACATACATAACTCCATGGACTTACAAGCTCCACTTTCATTTCACACTGATGACATCCATCGACAAAAGAGCATGATATCAACTAGGTACAAACTACAAGTGCAATGTTGAAAGTGTTCCCCATGACAGCATGGTTCTGCTAATCCCCAACATATAAGTGCAAGCATATACAACATAGACGACACAATGGTTCAAGTTTATTAAGGGCAAGAAAAGTAAAGTGTGCCATCAAGTTCGTGAGAGCTTTAATCACTAGTTTTCTCATAACAAGTTTAATTTGGAAGGTAGATAAAAACATGAATATACATGGAATAGCAAATGCTAATAGGTAGGTATGGTGGACTCTTTGGAATAACATGGTTTTAGGAGTTGGATGCATGAGTGGAACTCATACTTGGTTATGGAGGCTAGCACAAGACTGGGAGCGACCAGCTAAGAGAGAAATAATGGCCATAATCATGCAAAGAAACAAAACATCAGTAATCAAAGCATAAAGTGATACTACAAGTCGAAAACTAAAGGATCATATAGGCTATGGTGACTTGGGATAGTCATAACATGGTGTGAGCATGCACCATGTCAACCCAAATAAAGCATCAAAGGAGAATACCACAATATTATGCTTTAATATGCTAAAACAATGCATGATTCTTTCAAGGCACATTAAGCAATCTCAATTGTTTATAACATGTCATGCTATAGCAAAAATCACTAAGCATAAAGCCAAAACAATACCAAGCATGGCATGACAAAGCATGGGCCACAGTTAAAAACAAGCACTCTTTACCACTTAAGCATGAACTTTTCCTTCTCTTTTTCCAATCGAAACCAAACTATTTGAAAACCAATGCATGAAAGAGGGGGTCCAACCAATTTATTCAAGCAAACTAAGAAAACCAAGCAAATGGAAACCAAAAAAAAAAAACGAAGACGCTCCAACAACAACACAACTGTGCATGAAACAATAAAAATGAAGTGTTTGGAAAAACCTAGGATTTTTATTGATGAAGAAGGGGATGCCTTGGGCATGCCCAAGCTTTGACGCTTTTACTTCCTTCATAATTATTGGGGTGACATTGGGTGGCATCCCCAAGCTTGAGATTTAGTCCATTCTTCATCTCATTACATCATTCTCTCTATACACCTGAAATTTTTCATTCATACAAAACTTCACACAATCTTTATTAGCAACATTAGTGCACTCAAGATAATAAGTATTTAGGTTAAATTTCAACACCATTAAAACACAAGCTACTGTAGCACTTCCCTCAAAAATCTCAATTCCCCAAAAGAACTCAAAAGGGAACCAACAAGAAGCAAATGCAAATAATGGCAGAAATCTGTCTAAGACCAGCAGGTAAAAACCGATTTTTTTTGAAGACCTTCTGTTGCTCAAATCAAAAAGTGTTGAACTAACGAAAGTTAGATAACAATCTGGGGCCGAAGCACAAAAATGCACGCCTCAAAAAGACATATAGAGATTTTACATGAATTTTTATGGTGAAGCACATAAATCTGTTTCGGGACAGCAACTTTCCAAATCATTACTTCTGTCTCATTAGAGGTTACTCTTGGCACAAAAAGAAAATAAAAAATGATAAGGAGAGGTTATTAATGAAATAATAACTTCCAAGACTCATCTAAAACTTTTGGGTTATCTCCCAATAAGTACTTTTCTTTAACGTCTTTAAGTTAGGCATAAGAAGCAAGAAAAAGAATCAAGTGTTCTCAAATGAAGAAGCGTTAAGATTAATTCCAGAAATATCTTCAACAAGGCAAGGTATCTCATCCCAATAAGTTCTAGAGGATCCTGTCTAAATGCTCTTGGGTTCACTATTTTCACAAACGGGTTTTCAGGAACAATCCAATTAAGATTCTTTTCTATGGCTTCATGCATTACTACAAGTTTGAAAGGTATTGGTATCTTAATTTCCTCCCCATTAGGTTCGGTTTTGTTCATCTTTTCTCGTGTACCAACAACATCTACACATGACCCTAGCATATTAAAACGCTCAAAGACTTTTCTAGCTTCCTTGGCAACATCATAGAATTCCTTAAGCAAAGTTTCTAGAATAAAATCTCTCTTTTCAAGGTCCTCAATTTATTTAAGTTTAAGAAACATTACTTGCATTAAGGGGTTAAGGTTAACAAACTTAGCTTCCAACATGTGAACCAAAGAAGCTGCAACAATTTCATAATTTGGAGCAAGTTCTGCAAGGGATCTATCCTCAATATCCTCATGTTTACTAACATGTTTAAAGAATTATTCAATATTATCTTTTCCAATTATAGAGCCACTACCTATTGAAAGGTCTTTTAGGGTGAATTTAGGGATCAACATGGTGAGCTAAGAGGTAACAACTATAGAAAAACTAAAAAAAATTCGTGTTTTTAATAAAGAAAGCAAACTAGTACAACTAATTTTGTGTGTGTTTTTCACAAAGAAACAAGCAAACAAATCAGAAATAAACTAAGCAAAACAAAAACAACAAAGTAAAGAGATTGGTTATGAGGGACTCCCCTTGTGAATATGTCCTTGACTCCCCCCTAACAATACCTTGAAAAGTACTTACTGACTCGTGTAATAACAAGCTCGTTGGGTAACCCCAAGAGGAAGGTATGATGAGCACAACAGTAAGTTTCCCTCAGTTATGAAACCAAGGTTATCGAGCCAGTAGGAGCAAGGAAACACCTCCAAGGTATTGCTAGCTGGCCTTTGGCAGGGAGCACTACCGGTGCTAGCCGCAACGTGGAAAACTGCACAACACAACCACAGAACTTTGTCCCCAACTTACAGTGAGGTTGTCAATCTCACCGGTTTTGCTGAAAACAAAGGATTAAATGTATTTTGTGGAAGAAAGTAATAGTTTGCAGAAAGTAAATAGAAAGCCCTAAACAGTTGTAGATTGATGGTAAAAGAAAGGACCGGGGTCCATAGTTCACTAGTGGTGGCTCTCCTTAAGATAGATGACATGTTGGGTGAATAAATTACAGCGGGGCAATTGACAAACATCAAGAAAGAAATCATGCATATACTAATCATCTTGACTCCTTTGAGATTTGATTTGGAATTACGACATTATACATAGATCGTAATCCAACTGCATCTATGACTAATAATCCACCTTCAGTTTATCATACGAACCCCCTCCAGTCTTAAGTTGCAAGCAACAGATAATTGCATTACGCATTGCATGTAAAGTAAACAATACGATTGTTCTATTAATAAAGGATTGTTGTTTTCTCCCTAGTAGTAACAGCACATCTAGTACCTTAGAGATTTCTATCACTTCCCTAGATTACTAGAGGCATGAACCCACTATCGAGCATAAATACTAACTCTTGGAGTTGCTAGCGTCTACTTGGCCAAGATAGTTACTAACAACGGAAAGCATGCAATATCTCAAATAACAAAGACATGATAGAATCAATAATCAATCTGAAATAGCATCTCAATATCCATCGGATCCCCGCAAACACAACATGTATGGATTACAAATAGATGATCTTGATCATGAACGGAGCTCACAAGATCTAAACATGAAAGCACAAAGGAGGAGAAACCAACCGTCTAGCTACTATATGGATCCGTAGTCCAAGGATGAACTACCCACGCATCACACCGGAGGCTTGCATGGTGATGAAGAAGGCCTCCAGGGTGAATTCCCCTCTCCGGCAGGGTGCCGGGAAGAGCTTCAGATCCCTCCCGATCTAGGGATGGAGATTACGGCGGCTACAGATTCTTTCGTGGATTTTTGATCGCGTACCTAGGGTTTTCGTCCCGAGGGCAACTTATAGGCGGAAGGAGAGGCCGAGGGGGTGCTAGGGGCGGCGAGACCACCCCCTGGCATGGGTCAGGCCTGGCCGTGCGGCCAGGTGGTGTGGACGGCCCCTAGCCCTTCTCCGTCTCGTATTCTGGCACTTGATCCCTTCCGGAAAAATAGGCACTTTGGCTTTTGTCCCGTCGAATTCCGAGAATATTCATTTTCTGACTTTTCTGGAACCAAAAACAACAGAAAACAAGTAGCTGGCACTGTGGCTCTTGTTAATAGGTTAGTCCAAGAAATCATAATAAAAGTACTCCAAAGTTGGAACAAAACACAAGAAAGTGGATAAAACCAAGCATGGAACATCAAAAATTATATATACATTTGCAATGTATCAACATCCCCAAGCTTAACTCCTGCTCGTCCTAGAGTAGGTAAGTGATAAAAAGAAATAATTTTTGAGGTGACATGCACCATCAAAAACTTGATCAAAGTAATTGCAAAACTCAAAGCTGGGATCAAAGTACTTCAATCATAACTTGAAAGACAAAGTTCTAGCAATAAGCAAAGAAACTATGATACAACATGAAAAGGCACAAACAAAAGATTCATGAATAACATGCTTTGCAAGACGTTTGTTTGTTTCACATAAAGAAAACATAGCATAAAAGTATTCAGCTTGTCCCTCAATAGAGTAGCAAATATAAATGCATAGGACACCTTCAAAGTTCATAAGAGTGACTAGATACAATAGTTTCAAACAAGCAATAACAAGTTATGCATCAATCAACTAGTCTTGGGACAATGCACATAGAACTAAGAATGGCCACTATGCTCTCAAAGTAAGTGCATAAAGATAGAAGGTGGAGACTCAATATAATGGTGGAAGAAAGGCCTTTGTAAAAGGAAGTAGGGATTCAAGTCTCATAAAGAGCTTCCAAAATTTATGGTACTTATAGCTTTCAGCTCTCATTGCCCCTATCATAAGCATCTTGAAGGTGATTAAGGTTAAGGTGACACAACTAAGAGGATATGCTTAACAAGTTATAAACCGAAATCTCATGCCCCTTACTTATGAAGACCGATCCTCATGCTACTGAACTTTAGTCACGAGTAAGCTCTTGTCATTGTAAGTATATTTGTATCATTAAGAACCGCCAACGGGGCACCCCTTACACATGATACGGGAGCTTTCCCATAATCAAAATGACAAGGCAACCAGAAAATGAGCATCTCAGCGATCTTTTTATTTGCTATTGGCATAGGTTTTTATTGAGGATGCTTCATAGAGTGCTCACTATGGTGATGCTGCAAGTTTCCACCATGATTAGGCATGGCTTAGGCTAGCGGCCCAGGCGTTTCTCTAACACACATACAAACTCCATGATCTTACAACTTCCACTTTTATTTTACACCGCCGGGATCCGTAAGCAAAAGAACATGATATCAATGGGGTACAAAGTACAAGTGCAATGTTGAAAGCGTTCCCCATGAAACATGGTTCTGCTAACTTCAACTTATAAAGCGCAAGCATATACGCAACAAAGAAGGACCCAATGGTTCAAGTTTATTAGAGGCAATAAAGTAAAGTGTGCCATCAAGTTCGTGAGAGCTTTAATCACTAGTTTTCTCATAACAAGTGAAAGGTAAACAAAAGCATGAATATACTTGAAATAGCATAAGCTAGTAGGTAGGTATGGTGGACTCTTTGGAAAAACTTGGTTTATGGAGTTGGATGCATGAGTGGAACTCATACTTGGTTGTGGAGGCTAGAAAAAGACTCGGAGTGACAAACTAAGAGAGCAATAATGGCCATAATCATGCAGAGCGACAAAACATCATTGATCGAAGCATAAAGTGATACTACAAGTTGAAAACTAAAGGATCATAAAGTCTATGGTGACTTGAGATAGTCATAACATGTTGTGAGCATGTGCCAAGTCAACCCAAATAAAGCATCAAAGGAGAATACCACTATATTATGCTTTAATATGCTAAAACAACGCATGATTCATACAAGGCACATTAAGCAATCTCAATTTTTTATAACAATTCATGATACAGCAAAGAATACTAAGCATCAAGCCAAAAAAATATCAAGCATGGCATGACAAAGCATAGGCACAGTCAAAAACGAGCTCTTTTTACCACATAAGCATGAACTTTCCTACTCTTTTCCAAACCAAACCAAACCAAACTATTTGTAAACCAAAGTGTGAAAGAGGGGGTCCAACCAACTTATTCAGAAAACTAAGCAAACTAAAAACCAAAACAAAAACGAAAAGGAAGACGCTCCAAGAAAAACACAACTGTGCACGAAACAATAAAAAATGAAGCGTTTGGAAGAAACCTGGATTTTTTATTGATGAAGAAGGGGATGCCTTGGGCATCCCCAAGCTTTGACGCTTGTACTTCTTGGATATTTCTTGGGGTGACATGCGTGGCATCCCCAAGCTTGAGCTTTAGTCCATCCTTCATCTCATTACTCATTCCTTCCATACACCTGAAAATTTTCCTTCATACAAAAGTTCACACAATCTCATTAGCAACATTAGTGTACTTAAGATAAATAAGTCTTAAGGTTCAGTTCTAACACCAAATAAACTTCCATTACAAAACTAGCTACTGTAGCACTTCCCTTGAAAATCTCAATTCTCCAAAAGAACTCTAGAAGGAACTAACAAGAAGCAAATGCAGAAAATGGCAGAAATCTGTCAAAACAGACCAGCAGGTAAAGACGAATTTTTGCGAAGACCTTCTGTTGCTCAAATCAAAAAGTGTTGAACAAACTAAAGTTATATAACAACCTGGGTCAGAAGCACAAAAACTTACAGCTCAATCCGACATACAGAACTCTCTCAGGAATTTTTACGGTGAAGCACAGAAATCTGTTTCGGGACAGCAACTTTCCCAATCATTACTTCCCTCTCATTAGAGGTTACTCTTGGCACAAAAAGCAAATAAAAAGGATAAGGAGAGGTTATTACAGAGGCAATAACTTCCAAGACTCATCTAAAACTCTTGGGTTATGTAAGATCTCACCATGATATGGTAAGATCCCTGTGATTGCAATGCTAGTCCCTGGATCGAAATGCTAGCACCCACAGTTTAAGATGAAGTATACAGAAACAAAGGTCATTATTACATCGCACATCCAGGAGTATAATAGTTCTTACAACTCACTTAGCCCAAGGCTAAGACACAAGTTCACATAACATATAATAATGGAGTCCTTAGTCTTCATGTGCCATAGGCAAGCATGTCGAGTGTAGACCCGCAACCCTACTCATCATCCGAGTATCCTGCAACATAATAAGTTACAGCCGCAAGGGTCAATACATTTGGAATTGTATTGGCAAGTGATACCATAGATACTTATTTTTGCCATACCACATAGGTTGGTATGGTCGAGAAACTAACGTGATAAAACGCCAAGGGTGGTGGTCCAACTAATATCTCACTCCTTCTTAACCAAGGTGGCAATCAGGGCATCCTTGGCAGAAATCTGCTTGTCTTGGTCACATAGCTCCAATGCTAGGCCTATGATATCCTTACTTAGGCGTTTCACAGTGGCCTTTGAGTCTTGGGCAAGACGCTTCTCCTCCTTGAGATCCTCCTGAGTATTGAGCATTCTATACTTGAGTCTCTCCCCAAGTTCCTCAATAGCCCTCCATGCAGCATTCCTTGCAGAGTCAAAGAATGACGGGTGCATCTCAGAGTTGGTGAACATGCAAAATCCCGTACTCTTGTGATCGTCTTCCTTGTTCTTGTACAAGTGGAGTTGCACCCACCAATACTCTTGTCCTTCATCTATCACAGGAAATCCCTTGTACACGGCTTCACCATTCATCCCCAAGCCGAGCATGAGGTTCTTGAGCACATTGGGAAATTCTGTCTCGCACTCCAGGGTCATAGTCATCAGTGGTCCCTTCTTGACAGATTCATTAATGGTGGACATCTACAAAAATAGATGAGAAGGAATATTAGGAAAGACTTTACGAGATGAAAAGACAAGTGTAGATTTGAAATATAGAGTTATTTTCCTAAGGGTTTTCCTTAGTCTAATCCATTCTAGGGTCATGAACCTACAGGCAACACAATGCTCTGATACCATCTGTAAGATCTCACCATGATATGGTAAGATCCCTGTGATTGCAGTGCTAGTCCCTGGATCGAAATGCTAGCACCCACAGTTTAAGATGAAGTATACAGAAACAAAGGTCATTATTACATCGCACATCCAGGAGTATAATAGTTCTTACAACTCACTTAGCCCAAGTCTAAGACACAAGTTCACATAACATATAATAATGGAGTCCTTAGTCTTCATGTGCCACGGGCAAGCATGTGGAGTGTAGACCCGCAACCCTACTCATCATCCGAGTATCCTGCAACATAATAAGTTACAGCCACAAGGGTCAATACATTTGGAATTGTATTGGCAAGTGATACCATAGATACTTAGTATAATCCAACAACTACATGAATATATGGCTAAGTGGGATTAAGGCTGGCTTTGCTAAAATAGTTTAACTTATAGTTTATGAAGAGGTTTTCATTCAAGTTATAAGGTACCAATGATAGACATCACTGATCCTCTACCCATGTTCACCCACAAGTTTTAACTTAGAGAAATTTGAATGAGGAGATTATTGAACTATTTCACTGTCTTGAGGCTCAGAGGTTGTCCATAACCGAGGACACGGCTAAGTACTTAGTTTTTCCATCTCGAGAGGTGGTGCACTTTCCCCACAAGACTCGACATGCATCGAGACGAGACTTTTCAGAAGCAATCCCTCAGACCACCACGGACGCGTTCCATCCTATCATCACTACCACCCTCTGTCCGTCTGGCTGAGTTCTCGCAACTTAGTCGGTCAAGGCAGAGCCCATATGCCATGTGGCTGCACTAGAAGCTTCGCGACAAGAACGTCTCCAATCTCTTTGTTCCTGGGTGGCCATCCACAAGTGCGATACACCAGCCGACCATAAACATGGCCCCTGAGTAACCACTCAACATAATCCAAGCAAGCCCATTCCACCCAGGTGTTTCATTAACAATAGTTGTTTTCTTAGTTAAACAAAATAATATCTTTCCATAATATCTGTGTATATTCCACCCACGAATTCTACTAGCATAGCTAAGCATTCTAGCATACAAGGTCCTTTTGACTAGTGGATACTACCAAGATATAATCTATAAAGCATAGCATAGTATAGCAATATAGGAATAATTCTATCATATCAAGATCTACCAAAATATCAGTAGTGCAATAGTGAAAATAAATAGGACATGAGATGAGATATCACTTGCCTTGGTAGCTAGGGGAGTAGGTACAATCTTCACAGCAACAAACTTCACAATCCACACAATCTACACAAGATCAATACAACAATAATAATTCAATCAATAAAACAATACAAAAATATGAATGCATGCTAAATGCAATGATATGATCACAACTCTATAATTGACAGAGTCTACAGTACTGAGGATAGAATACCTCACCTAGATGCATAAGTAATACTCAAAAATAATCTATAGAACAATTTTTGTGAATAAAATACTCCTAAAAAGGTTCTGTCTATAATTCCCTTTTTACAGAGGCAAAAGTGTGAAACAAGGCCTTCATAATAAAGGTCTCATTTTTTGAATCCATAGACACCAAATTTGTATTTTTCTGATTTGTGGATCAAAAGTTATTGAATTCCAAGTTAAATACTAAATCTGTCTATTTTCTAATTAAACAGAAATAGTCTGACGACGTGGCGCTTTCTTATTGGCTGGTACCGGTTCGGTCGAATCGACTGCTGCGAGCCGTCAGATTTAAGTGGCCACGGACGGATCTGATTAGCCCGTACCCTTTTGATAAGTGATCTAATCCTATCCGCTAAAGTCTGATCGAACGGTCGAACAACAACGAGTCCGGCGGTGTTAACGACGTACAGCCGGCGAGAGCGTCGACCACGGGTTCCGGCGACTCTACGAGGGCTAGGAGACCATGGACACGTACCAGAGGTCAGGGAGGTCGCGGCGGTCTCGATGGAGGTTACGATGGCGAGGGGGGTGCTCGGGCTTGGCCTAGATCCTTCGCCGGAGTTGCGGTCGCCGGTGGAACTCTCGGGTCAGCGACGGAGATGATGACCTGGGGATCAAATCAACCGGCAAGGAGGTCAGTGAGGTGCGCAAGCGTCTGCACGACCTAGTAAAGACCAAAAAGGGACGGCGGGAACCCTACCTTTACCGGAGAAGGCGACTGACGGCGGCGACAGAGCGAGTTCGCCGGAATTGTCCGTGTCGTTGACCTGGGGAAAAAGAAATCACGTGGCTCGGTCAGTAGGTGAGCCAGGAGATGGGGAAATAGATGGGACCAAGGGGAGGGCGTCGGGTGGCCTGGGTTCACCGGAATCGTCGCCGGAGTTCGTCGGACTGCGGCAGTTCGAGCTCAGAATTAGGGGAGCCTGGGGGCTCTCTGGGGGTGGCGACTGGGGGAAAATGACGAGGAGGGGGTGAGGATTAAGTAGGAGCATTCATCAGGGAGAATTACTGCGAGAAACGGCCAAAACTCAATCGACTTGAAAACGGCAGAGAAGGGGGGGGGGTCGTTCGACGGCGGGGTTGAAGATGACAGGGTGGTGTGGTGACGTGGCGTGGGACCAGCTTGTCAGCGAGAGGGAGTAGCGGTAGCCAGAGAAAACGGGAAGAGGGAAAACGCCGGGTGGGCTTAATGGGCCAGATTGGGCCAAATGTGGCTGCTGCTATTTGAAATTTTTCCCTCCTTTTCTTTTTTTCTAATTCAGTTTTCTCCAAAACTTTTGATTTAATGATTCAAATTGATTCAAACCAATTTGTGAAAATTTGTAAAAAACTCAAACTAGGTTTTTAGGGTATTATAAAACATATTTACCTACTATTTTAATCCAAAGTACTCACTTGGACTTATAGGTAATATAGCATTTTCTTTGGTTCCATTTTCAAAACAATTCATAACTTTCTATCCATGGCCCAAATTTCACCAAATTTTATTGGAGGACATTCTAAATGCAATGCAAAAGCATGCCATGATGATATGAGTGCAATGATGATGATTTCAGATGAAATTTTGGGATGTTACAAATCTAACCCCCTTAAGATGAATCTCGCCCTCGAGATTCGGGTTGGCTAGCAAATAGGTGAGGGTGATCTCTCCGAAGTTCATCCTCTCGCTCCCATGTTGCTTCCGATTCAGTGTGATGGTTCCACCGCACTTTACAGAATTTGATGGTCTTGGTACGGGTAATTCTTTCTGCAGTCTCCAGAATCTTAATAGGTTTCTCTTCATAAGTGAGATCATTATCTAACTGAACTTCCTCCAATGGTATAGTGTCTTTCAACGAAGTTTCTTCCATCTCTAGGTGACATTTTTTTAGCTGACTAACATGGAATACATTATGAATCACGATGAGATTCTGGTAATTCTATCTCATATGCCACTTCTCCTTTGCGACTCAAAATCTTAAAAGGCCCTACATAGCACGGTGCTAGTTTCCCTTCGATTCCAAATCTCTTCACACCACGAAGTGGTGATACCCTGAGGTAGGCTCTATCACCAACCTCGTAGGTAACCTCCCTACGTTTTGGATCAGCATAGCTCTTTTGCTAAGATTGAGCTACCTTTAGCCTATCTCTTACCATCTTGACTTTTTCCTCGGCCTCTTTGATGAGGTCTGTCCCGAACAAGTTTCTTTCTCCTACTCCATTCCATAGCAATGGTGTAGTACACTTCCTTCCATAAAGGAATTCAAATGGAGCCATTTCTATGCTCGATCGATAATCGTTATTGTAAGAAAACTCATGCACGGTAGACTTTCATCCCAATGGATCCATAATCCAACGCATGCTCTTAGCATATCCTCTAATATTTGATTGGTCCTTTCGTCGTCATTCATCTGCTTATGGATGAAATGCAAGTGTTGAATTCTAATCGAGTTCCTAGTGACTCGTGAAGTTGTCGCCAAAAGTGTGAAGTGAATTGAGTCCTCTCACGGACACGATACTCTTAGGTACCCCATGCAAACATACAATTCTGTTCATGTAAATCTTGGCTAACCTTGCACTTGTATAAGTGGTCTTCACTGGTATGAAATGGGCCACTTTTGTCAAGCGATCAACGATAACCCATATGGAATCGTATCCAGATTTAGTCCTTGGTAGTCCAGTGATGAAATCCATACCGATTTTATCCCATTTCCAATCAGGTATTGGTAGCGGTTGCAATAGTCCTGCCGGTTTTTGATGTTCTGCCTTTACACGGCTACACACGTCGCATAGAGCAATGTGTTCCGCTATATCTCTCTTTAGATTATTCCACCAAAATCTTCCCTTAACATCCATATACATCTTGGTGTTACCAGGGTGAATTGAATATGGTGAGTTGTGAGCTTCTTGCAGGATTAACTTTTTAAGTTCCAGATCCTGGAACATGACATCGTTTCGGTACCATAAGGTTCCTTGTTCATCTACATGGAATCCTTTTGCCTTTCCTTCACTAGCTTTACTCTTGATTTCTTCTATTTCTTTGTCCATCTTTTGGGCTTCCTGAATTCTATCCATTAGTGTGGGTTTGACCTCCAAGGATGCAAGGTACCCTTCAGAACAATTTCAGTCTTAGCTCTCTAAATTGAGCACACAACTCCTCCGGCAATTCTCCTTTGTTGAGGCCATTCACATAGACTTTGCGGCTTAATGCATCGGCTACAACATTTGCTTTTCCAGGATGGTATTGCAAACTTAAGTCATAGTCTTTGATAAGTTCTAGCCATCTTCGTTGTCTCATGTTGAGTTCTTTCTGTGTAAAAATATATTTCAAACTCTTGTGATCGGTGAACATCTCACAATGTTTTCCCATAAGATAATGCCTCCATGTTTTTAGTGCATGCACAACTGATGCCAATTCTAGATCATGAGTAGGATAATTTACTTCATGATTTTTGAGTTGCCTTGATGCATAAGCTACAACTTTACCTTGTTGCATCAGTACACCTCCCAGTCCTTGGTGAGATGCATCACAATAGACTTGAAAATCTTTCTCAAGATCTGGCAAACATAACACTGGTGCTGACACAAGTCTCTTTTTCAATTCCTGAAAGCTGGTTTCACAAGCTTCTATCCAATCAAACTTATTCTCCTTCTTCAGCAGATTAGTCATGGGCTTTGCAATCTTAGAGAAATTCTCAATGAACCTTTGATAGTATCCTGCCAGACCAAGGAAACTACGGACTTCTTTAATTGATTTAGGAGGTTCCCATTCTGTCACAGCTGCCACTTTTGCTGGATCAACAGCTATACCATTTCTAGATACTATGTGCCCAAGAAAACCCACTTCGTTCAGCCAGAATTCACATTTACTGAACTTGGCATAAAGTTTATGTTCCCTGAGTTTCTCTAGAATCAGGCGTAGATGTTCCTCATGTTCTTTGTTGCTTTTGGAATATACCAATATATCATCGATGAATACCACTACGAACTTGTCAAGGAATTCCATGAACACTTTATTCATCATGTTCATGAAATAGGCCGGTGCATTAGTTAATCCAAACAGCATCACTGTATATTCATACAACCCGTATCTAGTGGTGAATGTAGTCTTGGGTATGTCGTGTTCTCTAATCTTGAGTTGAAAGTATCCTGATCGGAGATCAATTTTTGAGAACACACATGCTCCCTCTAGTTGATCGAAGAGATCATTTATTCTGGGCAGGGGATATTTGTTCTTTATGGTCACTTCATTGTGTGAACGATAATCAATGCATAGCCTTTGACTCCGGTCCTTCTTCTCAACAAACAAGACTGGTGCTCCCCAAGACGATGAGCTTGGTTGGATAAATCCCTTTTTCAACTGTTCGCCCAGCTGGTTCTTGAGTTCTTTTAACTCGTCAACTGACATCTTATAAGGTCTCTTTGCTATAGGCCCTGTCCTAGCAATAGGTCTATCAGAAACTCTACGTCCCTATCTGGTGGCATGCTAGGTAATTCCTCGGGGAACACATCTAGATATTCCCTCACTATTGGCACATTATCTAGGCTAACCCCCTTGAGAGAATTAACCTTGCTCCCCTTGAGTTCAAAGTTAGACTTGAACCTGATCCTTTTCTTTTCTAGGGTAGTGAGCATAACAGTCTGCTTGGCACAATCAATCACCCCTTCATACGGGTCAACCATTCCATCCCTAATATAACATCTAATCCTTGGGACTCTAGAATTATTAAACTAATCGGGAACTTGTGTTTTCCAATTTCTAGGATGATCTGTCGGCAACCTGAATTTACTATCATTTCTCCACCCGGAGAACTTACCTTAATGGGACATCCAATAGTTTTAGTGGTGAGTCTGTTTTTGATTACAAATGCTCTTGAAATGAATGAATGTGATGCGCCAGTATCGAAAAGGATGAGTGCGGTAAAAGCATTAATTTTGAACTTACCGATCACGGCATCAGATCCTTCTTGGATTTCCTCCACATTAATGTGATTCACATGGCCCTTTTGGAATGGGTTTGGCTTAGCCCCATCAGTCTTCTTTTCTGGGCATTCATTAGCATAGTGTCATGTCTTCTTACACTTGAAACATTCCACCTGGCTGATGTCTTTCTTCGCTGGCTGACTGTGACGGTTCTGACCATTTTGGTTCCCATGGCCATGATTATTGTGATTGTTCCTAAATCCACTTTTGTTGTGCCCACGATATTTGTTTCCATCATGGTTGTGGTTATTGTTACGATGGTTATTATGATTCCCATTCTTGTGGAATCCTGAGCTCCCACTTCCTTCACCATGAGGGCGCTTGTGAGGAGATCCCGATCCGAACTTATCAAAATGGTGCTTCCTCTTTCTACCCTCCACTAGCTTCATCTTGTTTTCTAGGATGGTAGCTTTATCACATAAAGATTGATAAGTTGGAACATATGCAACAGATAGTTGCATAGCAATTTCATCATTCAGCCCATCCAGGAACTTCTCCTTTCTCTTTGCATCAGTATCAACATCGTCAGGTGCATAACGTGACAAATTATTGAACTCTTCGATGTATTCAGAAATACTACGGTGGTGTTGCTTGAGGTTATGGAACTCCTTTTTCTTCAATCCATTATTCCAGCAGAGATGTGAGTGGTGCGAAACCCATCTTCAAACATTGCCCAAGTCACTTCCTTAATAGGGTGGGTAATTTGGAAATTGTCCCACCAAGCAGCTGCATGACCTTCCAACAAGTGTGCTGCAAATCTGACTTTTTCAGCATCTCTGCACCCAACCGTGACTAGGTCCTTATTCACAGAGCGTAACCAATCATTTGCTACCATAGGGTCTGAGGTACCTGAGAACTTGGCAGGTCTCAGTCTTAGAAATCTGGTCAGCATATCCAAAGGTGGTGGATTGTTCTGGTTGTTATTGTTATTATTGTTGTTCTGGTTCTGGTTCACCATAAATTGAGTCATCATTTGCATCAATTGGGTCTGTGCAGCCATCATCTGCTGCATTCCATTGTCATTGTCATGGTTATCCTCGTTGTTGCATCGGGGAGGCATCTGTGGGTTTAGAAAGGGTAAGTAATGATAGATAACCCAAATAAAACAACAATTCAGACAAACAAGCACATACAAGTTCCTACATCGCAATAATAACAGAGTCTGCAAAGATAACATACTAGCATAGTCACCCACAAGTCGGTATGACCCATGCACTCAATAGTAATAGAACGATAGGTAGATGGAACCGTATCACTACTCCTCCATGTCGACTTCCTCCTCCACTAGAGCAAGTCCTGCTGATGCGAATCCTGCCTTGTATTCCTCCAAGCTGGTATTCGGAGCATCGATCTTCGCCTGTAGCTCTCTCTTCTGTGTGCGTAGCCTCTCTATCACCTCGTGATCCGCTTCCAGCTCAATGTTCTGTAGCTCTAACTCGGTCTCCAAGTCTCTAATCTTCTTGTTCTTCTCCTGAACTCTTTTATCTTGGTTCTTGAATTTCTTATCTTGGTCTTCAAACTTCTTCTCCATTTCCTTGATTCGATTTTCCTGTTCCTGGAAGTCCTTGTCCTTCTCCTTGAGTTGGACTCGTAGTTCATCATTGCTAAGCATCACATTAGTCCTGTCAGTATCAAGGTGTCCAACAAGACTCTCTAAGTCCTGGAGGTAGTGACGCACGGGCTTGATAGACTCCTTAGTGGCCTTATCCAACACAATAGGCTCTCCATCCTCGTCGCGCCTCCCAAAGAAGTTGAAGTAGTGGCTCTTGATCTCAGAAGAATGACGTCCACATAGGCGTCCCAACAGCTCCTGCATAGCGACGTCGAGGCCCCTCTCCATGTCATCATGGAGAACCTTGAAGGTAATCTCCCCAGTTTGGGGCTCTGTCTCACGTCCTGGCTGGGTAACTCTGAATCCCCATAAGTCCTTCCTCTGAAACTTCCTCAACTGAAGTCCCTGGATAGTAGGAATCGGAAGAGCGAGCACTTGGACTAGCTCCAAGATACGAGTCCCAAAGCGAGTCCCCTTGAAATCCTCGGTCGTGCTGTAGACAAAGTTCAGCATCTTTTGCATAGTATGGAGAAAATTAGTAACACAATAGAGAAAGAAAATACAAGTCACACAATAAAAGAGAATTCAACCAACAAAACATTCCAAGTAGCAATACATTAATTCAACTCAAGCACTCAAGGTTCCAGACATAACTTTATTTTTGCCATACCACATAGTTTGGTATGGTCGAGAAACTAACGTGATAAAACGCCAAGGGTGGTGGTCCAACTAATATCTCACTCCTTCTTAACCAAGGTGGCAATCAGGGCATCCTTGGCAGAAATCTGCTTGTCTTGGTCACATAGCTCCAATGCTAGGCCTATGATATCCTTACTTAGGCGTTTCACAGTGGCCTTTGAGTCTTGGGCAAGACGCTTCTCCTCCTTGAGATCCTCCTGAGTATTGAGCATTCTATACTTGAGTCTCTCCCCAAGTTCCTCAATAGCCCTCCATGCAGCATTCCTTGCAGAGTCAAAGAATGACGGGTGCATCTCAGAGTTGGCGAACATGCAAATCCCGTACTCTTGTGATCGTCTTCCTTGTTCTTGTACAAGTGGAGTTGCACCCACCAATACTCTTGTCCTTCATCTATCACAGGAAATCCCTTGTACACGGCTTCACCATTCATCCCCAAGCCGAGCATGAGGTTCTTGAGCACATTGGGAAATTCTGTCTCGCACTCTAGGGTCATAGTCATCAGTGGTCCCTTCTTGACAGATTCATTAATGGTGGACATCTACAAAAATAGATGAGAAAGAATATTAGGAAAGACTTTACGAGATGAAAAGACAAGTGTAGATTTGAAATATAGAGTTATTTTCCTAAGGGTTTTCCTTAGTCTAATCCATTCTAGGGTCATGAACCTACAGGCAACACAATGCTCTGATACCATCTGTAAGATCTCACCATGATATGGTAAGATCCCTGTGATTGCAGTGCTAGTCCCTGGATCGAAATGCTAGCACCCACAGTTTAAGATGAAGTACACAGAAACAAAGGTCATTATTACATCGCACATCCAGGAGTATAATAGTTCTTACAACTCACTTAGCCCAAGGCTAAGACACAAGTTCACATAACATATAATAATGGAGTCCTTAGTCTTCATGTGCCACAGGCAAGCATGTCGAGTGTAGACCCGCAACCCTACTCATCATCCGAGTATCCTGCAACATAATAAGCTACAGCCACAAGGGTCAATACATTTGGAATTGTATTGGCAAGTGATACCATAGATACTTAGTATAATCCAACAACTACATGAATATATGGCTAAGTGGGATTAAGGCTGGCTTTGCTAAAATAGTTTAACTTATAGTTTATGAAGAGGTTTTCATTCAAGTTATAAGGTACCAATGATAGACATCACTGATCCTCTACCCATGTTCACCCACAAGTTTTAACTTAGAGAAATTTGAATGAGGAGATTATTGAACTATTTCACTGTCTTGAGGCTCAGAGGTTGTCCATAACCGGGGACACGGCTAAGTACTTAGTTTTTCCATCTCGAGAGGTGGTGCACTTTCCCCACAAGACTCGACATGCATCGAGACGAGACTTTTCAGAAGCAATCCTCGCACCACCACGGACGCTGCTCCATCCTATCATCACTACCACCCTCCCGTCTGGCTGAGTTCTAACTTAGTCGGTCAAGGCAGAGCCCATATGCCATGTGGCTGCACTAGAAGCTTCGCGACAAGAACGTCTCCAATCTCTTTGTTCCTGGGTGGCCATCCACAAGTGCGATACACCAGCCGACCATAAACATGGCCCCTGAGTAACCACTCAACATAATCCAAGCAAGCCCATTCCACCCAGGTGTTTCATTAACAATAGTTGTTTTCTTAGTTAAACAAAATAATATCTTTCCATAATATCTGTGTATATTCCACCCACGAATTCTACTAGCATAGCTAAGCATTCTAGCATACAAGGTCCTTTTGACTAGTGGATACTACCAAGATATAATCTATAAAGCATAGCATAGTATAGCAATATAGGAATAATTCTATCATATCAAGATCTACCAAAATATCAGTAGTGCAATAGTGAAAATAAATAGGACATGAGATGAGATATCACTTGCCTTGGTAGCTAGGGGAGTAGGTACAATCTTCACAGCAACAAACTTCACAATCCACACAATCTACACAAGATCAATACAACAATAATAATTCAATCAATAAAACAATACAAAAATATGAATGCATGCTAAATGCAATGATATGATCACAACTCTATAATTTATAGAGTCTACAGTACTGAGGATAGAATACCTCACCTAGATGCATAAGTAATACTCAAAAATAATCTATAGAACAATTTTTGTGAATAAAATACTCCTAAAATGGTTCTGTCTATAATTCCATTTTTACAGAGGCAAAAGTGTGAAACAAGGCGTCCATAATAAAGGTCTCATTTTTTGAATCCATAGACACCAAATTTGTATTTTTCTGATTTGTGGATCAAAAGTTATTGAATTTCCAAGTTAAATACTAAATCTGTCTATTTCCTAATTAAACAGAAATAGTCTGACGACGTGGTGCTTTCTTATTGGTGGTACCGGTTCGGTCGGATCGACTGCTGCGAACCGTCAGATTTAAGTGGCCATGGACGGATCTGATTAGCCCGTACCCTTTCGATAAGTGATCTAATCCTATCCGCTAAAGTCTGATCGAACGGCTGCTGAACAACTCACCAGAGTCTAGCGGTGCTAACGACGGTGCGCGGCGGCGGAGCGTCGGCCTACGGGGTTCCGGCGACTCTACGAGGGCTGGGAGACCGTGGACACGTACCAGAGGTCAGGGAGGTCGCGGCGGTCTCAATGGAGGTTACGGTGGCGAGGGGGGGGGGGTGCTCGGGCTTGGCCTAGATCCTTCGCCGGAGTTGCGGTCACCGGTGGAACTCTCGGGTCAGCGACAGAGATGACGACCTGGGGCTCAAATCAACCGGCAAGGAGGTCAGCGAGGTGCGCAAGCGTCTGCACGACCTAGTAAAGACCAAAAAGGGGCGGCGGGAACCCTACCTTTGCCGGAGAAGGCGACTGACGGCGGCGGCAGAGGGAGTTCGCCGGAATTGTCCGTGTCGTCGACCTGGGGCAAAAGAAATCGTGTGGCTCGGTCAGTAGGTGAGCCAGGAGATGGGGAAATAGATGGGACCAAGGGGAGGGCGCCGGGCGGCCTAGGTTCACCAGAATCGTCGCCGGAGTTCTTCGGACTGCGGCGGTTCGAGCTCGGAATTAGGGGAGCCTGGGGGCTCTCTGGGGTGGCGACTGGGGGAAAATGACGAGGAGGGGGTGAGGATTAAGTAGGAGCATTCATTAGGGAGAATTAATGCGAGAAACGGCCGAAACTCAATCGACTTGAAAACGGCAGAGAAGGGGGGGGGGTTCATTCGACGGCGGGGTTGAAGATGACGGGGTGGCGTGGTGACGTGGCGTGGGACCAGCTTGTTAGCGCGAGGGAGTAGCCAGGGGCGCGGTAGAAAAACGGGCAAGAGGGGAAAACGCCGGGTGGGTTTAATGGGCCAGATTGGGCCAAATGTGGCTGCTGCTGTTTGAAATTTTTCCCTCCTTTTCTTTTTTTCTAATTTAGTTTTCTCCAAAACTTTTGATTTAATGATTCAAATTGATTCAAACCAATTTGTGAAAATTTGTAAAAAACTCAAACTAGGTTTTTAGGGTATTATAAAACATATTTACCTACTATTTTAATCCAAAGTACTCACTTGGACTTATAGGTAATATAGCATTTTCTTTGGTTCCATTTTCAAAACAATTCATAACTTTATATCCATGGCCCAAATTTCACCAAATTTTATTGGAGGACATTCTAAATGCAATGCAAAAGCATGCCATGATGATATGAGTGCAATGATGATGATTTCAGATGAAATTTTGGGATGTTACAGGTTATCTCCCAACAAGTACTTTTCTTTAACGCCTTTAAGTTAGGCATAAGAAGCAAAGAAAGAATCAAGTGTTCCCAAATGAAGAAGCATTAAGACCAAATTTTGTTTTCATAGGAGAAGCAAAAGAAATCTTTTCTCTCTTTTTAGGTAAGTGTTCTATACCTTTCTTGAGTGGGATCTGATATTTAATGGTGCCTTCTTTCATATCAATGATGGCACCAATAGTTCTAAGAAAAGGTCTTCCCAACGTAATAGGACTAGAAGCATTGTATTCAACATCCAAAACATAGAAATCAATGAGGACATAGGAATCATTAACCATAATAAGAACATCATTAAGACTCCCCATGAGTTTATTTTTAGCATTAGCATCAAGTGGGACCTTCAAATAACAATCTTCAAGAGGAGGCAAATCAAGCATATCATAAATCCTTCTAGGCATAATAGAAACACTACTATCAAGATCACACAAAGCTTTGAAATCAAAGTCATTCACTTTCATATTAATGATGGGTTCCCAACCATCTTCTTGCTTTATAGGAATAGAAGCTTTATGTTTCATCTTTTCTTCTTTAATCTTTATGAGAGCATCAGTAATGTGTTTTGTAAAAGCCATGTTCAAAGCACTCGCATTAGGACTTTTAGCAAGCTTTTGTAGGAACTTAATAACTTTAGAGATGTTGCAACCATCAAGATCAAAATCAACTTTATCATCTAAAGAAGTAGAACTATTACTAGCCTCAACACTAGTGGTGGTAATAGTAGAAACACTAATGTTTCTAGAAATTTCATCTTCTCTTTCCCACTTAGCATGTAATTCAGCTAATAGTCTAACATTTTCATCAATTCTTACTTGTATGGCATTCGTAGCTGCAAAGGGATTCTCATTAGTTTCAGGTTTAGCAGCCATTTTATTAATCAATAAATATTGAGCTTCAGATAGAGAAGATATATTCCTTTCAGCATTAGAGAGTTTCAATTGTAAACTAGGAATTTCCTTATTTAGACTCTCAAGTTGATGGCTAATGTTCTTCAAAATGATAGATTGTTCCTCCATAGTTTTAGTAAATAGTTTATTTTGCTCATATTGCATTTGCATGAAGTTTTTAGTGGCTTTTTCAACTTCTAAAATTCTTCCTTCACTAGGTAATTCAGGTTTACCATTATAGCCATACGTATTACTAGGAGGGTAGGCCCTATAATTGTTGTTACCAAAATTGTTCCTATAAGCATTATTACCATAAGCATTGTTGCCAAAGTAGTTATTTCTTATGAAGTTCACATCAACTTGCTCTTCTTGAGCAACCAAAGAGGCTAAAGGAACATTATTTTGATCAATACGGGTTTTCCCATTAACTAGCATAGACATAATCATATCAATCTTATCACTCAAGGAGGAGGTTTCTTCAACAAAATTTACCTTCTTACCTTGTGGAGCTCTCTCATTATGCCATTCAGAATAATTAACCATCATATTATCCAATAGTTTTGTTGCAGCACCCAAAGTGATGATCATAAAGGTACCTCCAACAGCTGAATCCAATAGGTTCCTTAAAGAATAGTTCATTCCTGCATAAAAAGTTTGGATGATCATCCAAGCAGTCAGTCCATGAGTGGGACAATTCTTTACCAAAGATTTCATTATTTCCCAAGCTTGAGGAACATGCTCATTATCAAGTTGTTTAAACTTCATTATTTCACTTCTCATGGATATAATCTTAGCAGGAGGATAGTATTTTCCAATAAAAGCATCTTTGCATTTAGTCCAAGAATTAATACTATTCCTAGTTAAGGAATTCAACCACTCTTTAGCTTTTCCTCTCAAAGAGAAAGGAAACAATTTCAGCTTAATAATATCACCATCTATATCCCTATGCTTTTGCATCTCAGAAAGTTCAACAAAGTTATTTAGATGGGAAGCAGCATCTTCATTACCAATACCAGAAAATTGTTCTCTCATAACAAGATTGAGCAAAGCAGGTTTTATCTCAAAGAAAGTATTTTCAGCCATAGGTGGAGCAATAGGAGTGCTCATAAAATCATTGTTGTTGGTGCTAGTGAAGTCACACAACTTGGTGTTTTCAAGAGTAGTCATTTTTTTTGGGTTTTCAAATAAGAAAGAAAATCAAGTAAAACTATTTTTTTTGGATTTTTGAAGAACAAAACTAGCAAACAAAGCAAAAAGGAAACTAAGCAAAACAAAAACAACGAAGTAAAGAGATTGGTTATGAGGGACTCCCCTTGTGAAGATGTCCTTGACTCCCCGGCAACGGTGCCAGAAAAATGCTTGATGGCTCAATGCACGGCGCCTAGAAAAATGCTTGATGGCGGTGTTGATGTAGAGATCGTTGGGAACCCCAAGAGGAAGGTATGATGAGCACAGCAGCAAGTTTCCCTCAGTTATGAAACCAAGGTTTAATCGAACCAGTAGGAGCAAGGAAACACCTCAAAGGTGTTACTAGCCGAGCTTTGGCAGGGCGCACTACCGGTGCTAGTAGCAACGTGGAGACCTGCACAACACAACCACAGAACTTTGTCCCCAACTTGCGATGAGGTTGTCAATCTCACCGTGTTTTGCGGAAAACAAAGGATTAAACGTATCGAATGGAAAGAAGTAAAAGTTTGCAGAAAGTAAACACAAAGTAGTAAAAGATTGTAGATTGTATGTAAAGTAAAAGGACCGGGATCCATAGTTCACTAGAGGTGGCTCTCCTTAAGATAGATAACATGCTGGGTGAACAAATTATAGCGGGGCAATTGACAAACACCGAGAAAGCAATACATGCATATACTAATCATCTTGACTCCTTTGAGACTTGATTGGGAAATACAACATAATACATAGACCGCCATCCAACTGTATCTATGACTAATAATCCACCTTCAGGTTCTCATCCAACCCCTCCAAGATTAAGTTGCAAGCAACAGATTATTGCTTACGAACTGCGTAAGGCAAACAATACGATTGTTTCTATGAACAAAGGATTGTTGTTTTCTCCTATTAGCAACAACACATCTAGTACCTTAGAGATTTCTGTCACTTCCCAGTTACTGTGAGGCATGAACCCACTATCGAGCATAAATACTAACTCTTGGAGTTGCTAGCATCTACTTGGCCAAGATAGCTACTAACAACGGAAAGCATGCAAGATCTCAAATAACAAAGACATGATAGAATCAATAATAAATCTGAAATAGCATCTCAATATCCATAGGATCCCCGCAAACACAACATGTATGGATTACAAATAGATGATCTTGATCATGAACGGAGCTCACAAGATCTAAACATGAAAGCACAAAGGAGGAGAAACCAGCCATCTAGCTACTACATGGATCCGTAGTCCAAGGATGAACTACTCACGCATCACACCAGAGGCTTGCATGGTGATGAAGAAGGCCTCTAGGGTGAATTCCCCTCTCCGGCAGGGTGCCGGGAAGAGCTTCAGATCCCTCCCGATCTAGGGATGGAGATGACAGCGGCTATAGACTCTTTCGTCGATTTTTGATCGGGTACCTAGGGTTTTCGTCCCGAGGGAACTTATAGGAGGAAGGAGAGGCTGAGCGGGTGCTGGGGGCGGCCAGACCAACCCCTGGCGCGGGCCAGGCCTAGCCGCGCGTCCAGGTGGTGTGGCCGGCCCCCAGCCCTTCTCCGTCTAGTATTCTGGCACTTGATCCCTTCCGGAAAAAATAAGCACTTTGGCTTTTGTCCCGTCCAACACCGAGAATATTCATTTTCTGACTTTTCTGGAACCAAAAACAACAGAAAACAGGCAGCTGACACTATGGCTCTTGTTAATAGGTTAGTCCAAGAAATCATAATAAAAGTACTCCAAAGTTGGAACAAAACACAAGAAAGTGGATAAAACCAAGCATGGAACATAAAAAATTATAGATACCTTTGCAATGTATCAGGTTTAAACACATAAGTGCTGCTGCTAGTTTTAGGATGTTGGAAACCAGGATGTCTTTTGTTGATGGGGAGCCCTTACCTTGGAAGTCGGACGATGACGAGAGAACACCACCACCACCGAAGGAGTAATTCGTCATCAGGTTTGGCATCCCCTTGGTTTGTTTCAAGCTTGGGGGAGTGCTGCGGTATCATATCATTATCTTTTATCTTTTTTACTTTTTAGTAGAGTCATATCATGAATATAGAAGTTATCATATAGGATGGTTTTCATTGTGGAAGTACCTCCCCTCTCGTTAGATAACTATGTATCCCTTGGTGTGAGTTGACATTATGGAATATTAATGAGAAGTTCTATCATTTACTTTATTTGCATACCTTATTTTAGCTTGCAATTTCTGTTATATGATTGAACTTGTTGTTAGTATTGGTATCACTTTGGGATCATGAAGTAAATTTAGTTGGTTTTGGCAAACCTAGCACGGTCAGTAGCAACACTATTTATGAGAATTGAATGAAAAAGATAAAAGTACTCTTAAGAAATATAATTTCATTATCTTTCATTCTTGATTGGCTCATAAGCTTAGTATTCTCTAGTTAAGATCTTTTGTGCTTCCAAGGAGGATTACATGTTTGTTTTTATCACTTGTATGTTTGTTTGTTTCCTTCAACTCCTATGCTTGCTACCCAGCCTTGCTAGCCAAAAACCTGTACTGAGAGGGAATGCTTCTCGTGCATCCAATCCTTAAACCAAAACCTATGTCATTTGTGTCCACCATACCTACCTATTAGCATTATTGCTATTCCAAGTAAATTCATGTTTTTATCTACCTTGCGAATTAAACATGTTATGTGAAAATTAGTGATTAAAGCTCTCACAAACTTGATGGCACACTTTATTATCTTGCACTTAATAAACTTGAACCATCGTGCCCATCTATGTTGAGTATATGCTTGCGCTTTATAAGTTGTAAATTAGCAGAACCATGTTACCATGGGGGACGCTTTCAACATTGCACTTATTTAGTTGATATCATGTTCTTTTGCTTATGGATCCCGGCAATGTGAAATAAAAGGGGAGCTTGTAAGCTCATGGAGTTTGTATATGTGTTAGAGAAACGCCTGGGTGGCTAGCCTAAGCCATGCCTAATATTGGTGGAAACTTGCAGCATAACCATAGTGAGCAATCTGTGAAGCATCTTCAATAAAAACCTGTGCAAATAGCAAATAAAAAGATCACTGAGATGCTCATTGTCTGCTTGCCTTGTCATTTTGATATGGGAAAGCTTCCGTATCATCGGCGAAGGGGTACCCTGTTGGCGGTTCTCCATGATACACATGTATTTACAATGAAAAGATCTTACTCGTGACTAAAGATGAGTAGCATGAGGTCTGGTACTCGTAAGCACGGGTTATGAGATTTTCAACTTATAACTTGTCAAGCATATCCTCTTATTTGTTCACTTTAACCTTAATCACCTCAAGATGCTTATGATACGGGCAATGAGAGTTGAAAGCTAGTAAGTACCATAATTTTTGGAAGCTCTTTATGAAACTTGAAATCCCTTCTTCCCTCTGCGAAGGGCCTATCTTTTACTTTTTAGTTGAGTTAGTAAACCTATTCATTTCTATCTCAGCAAGTATTTTTAGTTTTCTGTTTCATTCATTCATAAGCTGATTTATTCAATCATGTTTCTTATGTTCCTTGTTTTGCACACATCTCTTATCTTAGTAAATATTACTTTGAAATCTATCATTGAAAACCCCATTATGTTTGAACTCCTGCAAATTGTTAACCGTTCTTTGACCAAGAACAAAGTTTGCCATTACCAATTATGATTTACTTTGGGTATCTTTATTGTGTTTCCTTTACTCATTGCAAGTTAAGTTATATAATAGTGAGTTTCCTTCTGTTATGATTTGTGTATTGATGAATGTGATGCTTCTTGTTCGTATTCTTTTATTGACACTTCACTCCATAAACCTGAGGTCATGTTTATTGAGCTCAGTTTTTTCTTGGGGACAAGCGAAGTATAAGCTTGGGGGAGTTGATACGTTCATTTTGCATCACTATTTTATATCATAATTTACTATTATTCATTGATATTGTAACATACCAAAACTTAATCCAAGGTTAATCAAGATCAAATCTACCCAATTTAGGGTTAACAAAAACTTTTCCATTTAAAATGATTAAGCATTCATATGTGTGTGCATTTAAATTAGGAGTTGTTTTGAATTGCCATGTTTGAGTGATCCATTGTTTGCGAAGTGATTCTAAGGTGAATTAAACATCATCTAGATCATTCCCAAACAAATCCCAAAGAAAAACAAATCAAAAAGAATAAAATAAGCAAATGGTCACTTCTGCCATTTTAATCACCTAGCCTACTTGGGCTCTTTCTAGAACTCAAATCTTAACAGAAACAACTGTGGTTCTTTGCACCCCTTGCTAGTATAAGTAGTGAGCTTCCAAGGCCCACTTTGTTTCATCCCAAAAACTTTCAAACACTAAATTTAAATGACTTGAAAATTGAATGTAGTTCATATGAATAGATCACACTTACTCAAAAAACCCTCAAATGAACTCCATTTTCAAATCCCAAGCAAACCTAGATGCTTAAGAATAAGTTACATCACTCCACCACAAATCAGCCCAAAATTCAAATATTTTGTTCATGCGGCCATTGTGTCGAACAGGTGGCATGCACAAAAATTCTGCCTAACTATTACTGTGTGTAGATCAATGCTTTGTCGAGTGTTTGGTCCTCATTTGGTTCCCCTGTCCCTCCTAGCTCTAAGAAAACCCCCCACAGGCCTACCCCTAAGCTTGGATCAGTAGTGGAGCGCCGCCACTTTATGGTCACCGCCGGCCAGAAGCAGGCAACGCGCCAGGGACCGCGCCGCGCCAAACCAGCACGTCCCCTAGCTCCGTCCAACCCTACCACCGTCCACGGTCCACCCCTCGATCAACCCTAGCCCTGGACTCCCCCAAAGATCGCGCTTTTTCTCTCTGCAGAGCTCGCCTATAGCGCGATAACACGTGACACGAATTCGCGACCCTTACCACGTCTCGACCCCAGGACCCTGCCAGACACGGCCGTGCACCGCCGCACGACCCACAGTCGCCATGCTCGCCATCGAGCACCGCCTCTGTCTCCCAGAGCGCGTGACCATATGCCACCGCCCCTAGCCGTGCCATTACGACGTAGATCACCGCCAGGGAACCGCCCACCGTCTGCCTACCTCAACCACGCTGATAGCCCCATGTACCGCCCTCGCCAGAGACGCCTGCCCACACCTCTCGGTCTCACCGTCGAGCCTATATAAGCAGGCCTCCCCCACACCATCTCTTCACACCATTCCACTCCCCTCTCTCCCCTGAACATTTCCCCTATCTCGCTAGAGCCGCTCGAGCCATAGTTCGCCGGAATTGGACCGGAGGAGCCCGCTGCAGAGGAGGAGACGCTGTCGTTGATTCCGTCCACCACAGCCCCTGCCGTGACCTTGCATGAGTCTGTCGTCGCCATCCAGTTTGATCTCCCACCTCGCCGCACTAGCTAGAGCCCTGATACATCCCTAGTAGACCCCCACTAGATGTTTAGGGTTCGGTCTCGCTGGCGACGAGTCCGTTGTTGATGATGACTGTGAGCCGTTGATGCGCGTTATGATCGTGTGGCCCAGATCGCTAGATACCGTTTTGGGTTTAAGTCTTGCTGACAAGCGGGACCAACCTGTCAGCCGCCCTCTATGCCGATGAGCGTCACTGGGCCGGCCTATTTCTTTTCCCGCGCTGACCCAGTAATTCAAACATAGATTTTTCTATTTAGACTTAAAACCATTTCTGTCCCTTAGTTTAAAAATCAACTCAGGAAGATTTACTGAACCAAACTGAGTGATTCCAATTTTGGTGGAAAGCTTCTGAAAATATATATCCAAGCTCATTGGAATTAATTCATTTAGAGTTAGAAATCTCTCCTAGTAGAAATAACAAGACAGAAGCATTTGCACATTCAAACATTTTTATAAAATCAACCATAATAGCTTTTGAGTTGATTCCAACTCTCAAAAATCACATTTAACCATACCTACCTGAATATGTAATAATATTAAGGTTTACATGCAGTGACTTTTGACTAGTACCAAAATAATGCTATATAGGCATTTCTAGTCACTTTAAATCATTAAGTATTAAACTTAAGCTTATTAAAATGTGATCCAACCTTTAAATCACATTCCCATATGTTAGAATATGTGGTGATGACATGTTTCCACATGATCCCATATTTTAATTGGAGAATATAAAATCTTAGTTAATTTCAATGAGTAGAAATTACTTTTCCCAAATAAAATAAATGAAACTAGTTCATTAAGCCTTGTGATGCTTGTGAAGATATTAGATCGTCAATGTATGCCTTAGTGTGCTAAATAGACTAGTTAAGTATTGTTTGGTGATTGTGTACTCCGTATGTATTTATAGACGATAGTACCGACCAAGCTTACGAAGAGGAGGAGTTCTACCAAGAGGAGGAGGAAGAAAACTTCAACCACTTCACTACACAAGGCAATCCTAGCACTTGCAAGTATTATACTAGCAAGCCATCATTAACAATGCAAGCTAACCCTTGCAATCTAGATAACCTAAGCAAAGGCATTAGGCATGCTTTGGTTATATCATTTTGGACTTATACCTAGTCCAAGATTTAATTCCAAGCTTTACTTTTCTTTACTTTACCAAAGTTCTTTACTTGTTTAGAAGGTAGCTTAAAGAGTATAAAACTTGACTTATATAGTTAGACTTAGATGTCATTCTATGGAATGAGATTGATCTTAGCATCCCACTTTAGTGAACACTCTTAACTTAGTAGTTTAGAGCTAAACTAAAACTTGACTCACTTTAGATGGGAATACTTGGTGAAAATGACTTGTGAAAACCTTGGAATGATGAGTCATTCTATTGAGATGTTTTGACATGTGTTGAGAAACACAAATGGTTTATGATGATGCAAATGTTGAGGCATGAGCCTCAGCCCTTTTTTTCAAAACTCATGGTTGGGTTCGGATGCGATACCATTCCAATTTTACCGTACAACCACAGTACCTGATTTGGGTAAGGCTTAGCCGGAAGTTTATATGCAATAGTATTAGTTCCCTCGCGGGATAGGTTTGAACTGAGGCTACCTCTCAATGTAGTCCACCTATGCAGTGCCCAAGATGACAGATGGTCATGGTTGGGAGGCCATAATCATAGGAGCGGTCCTTATACTAGGGTGTGTAAAGGAAAGGTTATGTTTGATTATCTGCATACTAAGTACGATGATTCAGGGTTATCCCTGTGATGACCAACAAGTATAGGGTGTATCGCAATATTTTCGATAAGTAAGAGTGTCGAACCCAACGAGGAGCAGAAGGTGCTGGCTAGTGGTATGGATCAAGAATTCTATGCAAATACTTAGCAAACGGATTTTTAGGGTTTTTTGATAAAGCAAGTAAACAAAGTACGAGTAAACAAAAGACAATAGGAATAAATGCAGCAAGTGGCCCAATCCTTTATGCAGCAAAGGACAAGCCGGTTGTATTACTTAAGATGACCAAACGTTCTCGAGGACACATGGGAAGACAGTCAAGTTCTTTCGCTTCATATAGTTGATTAATCTTCTTTAGCTTGCTAAGTGTTGTGTGGGTGAACCTGTGCTAAAGTACCGACCTTCCTAGGACTAATACATACTTATGATTATACCCCCTGCGAACATCCATAAGTATAAGAAAGTAATTAAGGTAGAAACCTAACCACAGCTTTAAACTCTAAGACCCTTACGTCCCTTGTGCAATGGTTTCCTAACGGGGGTTCAGGTTCATGTCACTCCGGCAACCCCTACGATTAGTAGCCAAATACACAATGCATTCCCCTAGGCCCATATAGGTGAAGTTTCATGTAGTCGATGTTCACATGACACCACTAGAAGAAGTACACCACAACTTAAATATCAAACTATTGAATCTTTCTCAACACAACTCCACTACTAACAACATGACTTCTCCCATGTCCTCAAGAACAAAACGAACTACTCACAAGACATCATATGGATCAGGATCAGAGATGGAATAATGATGTATAACAATCTGAACATAAACAATAATTCAATGGTTCACTCAATAGCATCAACTACAAAGAGTAATCAACACCGAGAAAGTTTCCCCTAAGAACTAATGCAAAATTCAACGCAATTGTTACAGCAATATGGAGATGGTGATGAGGGTGCTGATGGTGATGATGGTGGTGATGATGATTATGATGATGATCCCGATTAAGTATAGCTTGATGGTGGTGTTGATGGCGATGATCTCCCCTCTCCGGGAAGGAATTCCTCCGACAGAAATCTGTCTGCTGGAGAGATCTTTCTCTCTCGGTGTTTTCTGCCCCGCAGAGGTGGTGGAATCTTTCTGTGGTCGCTCCCCGAGTCTTAGGGTTTCGGGAGGATGTTATACGCCAAAGGGGAGAGCCAGAGGTGGGCCAGAGCGGCCACACCACCTGCTTGCGTGGCCTAGGGCTCCCCGCGCCAGGGGGTGGTGTGGGCCCCCTGTGGCCCATCTCCACTCCGTCTTCTGGCATCCTTAGTCTTCTGGAAAAATAGGATTTTCCGTATATTTTCCCGGATTTTCTGATCTTCGTGAATTTTTCCTGCAAACAACACCTTTTCCATCACAATCCTGACTGCAGCGGTCCATGCTCCAAAAGTCATCAACCATGCAAAAACAGATGAAATAACATAAGTATCACCTCCCAATACGAAATATATCAATGAATAATAGTGAATTAAGACATAGAATAGTGATGCAAAATGGACGTATCAACTCCCCCAAGCTTAGACTTCGCTTGTCCCCAAGCGAAACTGAGCTCAATAAACATGGCCTCAGGTTTATGGACTGAAGAGTCGATAAAAGAATACGGACAAGAAGCATTACATTCATCAAATACATAGATCATAATAGAAGACAACTCACTATTATATAACTCAATTTGTAATAGGTAAAGGAAACACAATAAAGATACATAAAGTAAATCATAATTGGTAATGGCAAACTTAGCTCTTGGTCAAAGAATAGTTGATAATTTGCTGGAGTTCACAAATAACTGGTTTTCAATGATAGCTTTCAAAGTAGTAAACATCAAGATAAGAGCAATGTGCAAAACAAGGAACATAAGAAACATGATTGAATAAATCATCATATGAATGAATGAAACACAACAACTCAAAATACTTGCTGGGATAGAAGGGAGTAGGTTTACTGACTCAACTACAAAGTAAAAGAAAGGCCCCTCGCAAAGGGAAGCAAGGATTGCAAGTCTCAAAAAGAGCTCCCAAAAATTATGATACTTACTAGCTTTCAGCTCTTATTGCCCCTATCATAGGCATCTTTAGGTGATTAAGGTTAAAGTGATCAAATATGAGGATATGCATTGACAAGTTGTAAATTGAGAATCTCATGTCCCTTGAATACGAGAGCCGCTCGTCATGCTACTCAAGTTTAGTCACCGGTAAGTTCTTGTCATTGTAAGCATATGTGTATCATAGAGAACCGCCAACGGGATACCCCTTGCCCGATGATACGGAAGAATCCCCATATCAAAATGACAAGGCAAGCAGACAATAAGCATCTCAACAGTCTTCTTATTTACCATGGAATATGGTGCTTTTTTTCTCTCTTTCCTATTTTCATAATATCTCTTTTTTTCTATTTCTCAATCTCTATCTCTTTTTTTTATAACAAGAATACTGCATAGATACTTGTTATGGTTATGCTGCAGGTTTCCACCATGTCAGCATGGATTAGACCAGCGGCCCAGGCGTTTCTCTAACACACATGCATAACTCCATGGACTTACAAGCTCCCCTTTCATTTCACACCGACGACATCCATAGACAAAAGAACATGATATCAACTAGGTACAAAGTACCAGTGCAATGTTGAAAGCGTTCCTCATGACAACATGGTTCTGCTAATTCACAACTTACAAAGCGCAAGCATATACGTAACATAGGTGAGCACAATGATTCAAGTTTATTAAGTGCAAGAAAGTAAAGTGTGCCATCAAGTTCGTGAGAGCTTTAATCACTAATTTTCACATAACAAGTTTAATTTGGGAGGTAGATAAAACAAGAATTTACTTGGAATAGCAATAATGCTACTAGGTAGGTATGGTGGACACAAATGGCAAAGGTTTTGGTTTTAAGGAGGTGGATGCACCAGAATAATTCTCTCATGTTTTTTGGCTAGCAAGGCTGGGTAGCAAGTATAAGAGTTGAAGGAAACAAACAAACATACAAGTGATGAAGGAAAACATGCAATCTTCCTTGGAAGCACAAAAGATCTTAACTAGAGAATACTAGACTTATGAGCAAATCAAGAAAGAAAGATGATGATATTATATTTCTTTAGAGTACTTTTATCTTTTTCATTCAACTCTCAAAAATAGTGTTGCTACTGACCGAGCCAGGTTTGCCAAAACCAACTAAATTAACTCAATGATCCCAAAGTGATACCAATACTAACAACAAGATCAATCATATAACCACGAATTGAAAACTAATATAAGCTATGCAAAAGAGTAAATGATAGAACTTCTCATTAATATTCCATAACGACAACTCACACCAAGGGATACATATCTAACAAGAGAGGGGACACTTCCATAATGCAAACCATACAACATAATAACTCCTCTATTCATGATATGCCTCTACTAAAAAGGTAAAAAGATAGAAGATAGTGATGTGATACTGCGGCACTCCCCCAAGCTTGGAACAAACCAAGGGGATGCCAAACCTGGTGACGACTTAATTCTTAGGTGGTGGTGGTATCCTCTCGATGAGCTCTCTGATTAGTTTCCCCAAGTCCTCAATCTCGAAGGTGAGAGTACGAATCAACTCCGAGTTGTGCTCAATACGGATCATGATCATTTCAGTTTGTGGATCCTAGCTCTTGTGATTCTTTTTCCGTTCTTCCCTCTTGGAGTCTTCTTTTCCTGCATGGTTATGGATAAAGGTATGGACGGGATTCTTGGTGTGTGGAGGAAGTGACTGTGGAGCCAAACTGTGACGGGGAGCTTTCCCCCCAGTCTGCATCCGCGCAGTCCTTCTAACCCTGATAGGTTTCATCACCACTCCAATGCTTGCAATGGTAGTGCCAGTATGCGGATGTTGGCCTTGCTCCTCTTCACCTTCACTCTTGATCTCCTTCTCCTTCCCGGGGTCTTGGAGATCTTCCTCCATGGGATCCTTCCCTTTATCCTTGGCGGACACCATTGTGCTTGTAAGCCTTCAAAGAGTATGTCCTGGCAGAAACAGGTCGAAACAAAAACACGACGAAAACACAATATGCAAACCTCGGGGGATTCGGGGGGTTATATATTACGAAGTTTCCTATCAAAAGGAAGGTACTGGGAGAAAACGAGTCGGAGGTGGAGTCTGGGGTGGACTCACCACCTGGTGGCGCGGCCAGGGGAGGGCCCGCGCCACAGGGTGGTGTGAGCCACCCTGGCTCCGTTTCTGTCCCTTTTTCGCTTCGTAGCTTTCCTTATTGACTGAAAACTGCAAAAATATAGTTGGATAGTATTTTCGCGGAACTTTTCTTACCAGAATTGTTCCCTATTTAAAAATAGACTCTGTAGGTCTCTGAATTTGGTATCTAATAGATTCTTCCGGAGTCGTCACTTGAATAACATCAATATCTTCATCTTCATACACTTATTACTTGAGTCATAAAACCCTTCTCTTCCTTATTACACCATTGTCTCCACTTCCTGGAAATTTCTTTCACACAAAACTTCACACAATTCTCATTAGCAACATTAGTTATAAGTGAAGTGATAAAACCTTTTGAGTCCAACTTCAACTGAGAACCATCAAAACATAAGCTACTGTAGAAACTCCTTCCGAAAACCCAAAAAGAATTCAAAAACGAAATCGAATAAAGAAGCAAATGCAAGAGTGGCAAAATTTGTCAAAACAGACCAGCAGGTAAAGATCAATTTTTTTGGAAATCTTCTGTTGCTCAAATCAAAAAGTGCAAAATTAACGAAAGTTAAATAGCAACCTGGGGAAGAAGCACAAACATTTACAGCTCAATCCGACATACAGAGATCTCTCACGAATTTTTACGGTGAAGCACAAAAATCTGTTTCGGGACAACAACTTCCCCAAATATTAGTTCTCTCTCATTGGAGGTTGATCTTGACACAGAAACCAAACAAAACGGATAAGGAGCGGTTATTACCAAAGTAATAACTTCCATGACTCAAAGAAACAAAAAACAAACTGAAATCAAAAAAAATTGGATTGTCTCCCAAAAAGCTCTTTCTTTAAAGCCATTAAGATGGACATTATAATTTTGAAGATGCTCACATAGGAATATGAATTGAAGTGAAAGAGAGCATTAAGAAGCAAAAATACACACATTTAAGTCTAACCCACTTCCTATGCAAGGGAATTTTTCAAACAAACAAGTTGTTGAAACCAGAGGCAACTTGCATAAGAAGGGAAAAGAAGTGCAACATAAAAACTTTCAGCATGAAACGAGGAAACTTGATATTATTGAGATGCATACGAACACTTGTCCCTCTCTCATAGTAACTTTCAGTATCATGCATAAACTTAACAATATAGCTATCACAAGTACCATCATATTAATGATCACTTATTCTAACAGAAAACACAGGAATACTAGCTCTCATAACACTACTTTGTGAAACAATATTAGAGGTATCCTTACAAAGGATAGTGTGTCCCTCTTCTTCATATTTAGTAACAAAGTCTTTCACATTTTCTATTATAGGTTCATCAACCATTTGTTTATCAGGTTCAACAGCTTTGCTTATACTTTCATTAACCATACTAGTTATCATAGAATGTTCCTTTATCTTACATGGGAAAGGGATTTTCTCAATGTAAGGTTCATGTAAGACATGATTAGTAGTATAAACTTTAGTATTTCTTGCAGGAACACTCTTAGCAACATCTTTATAAGGTTCAACATCTTTAGGCACTTGAATATAGGAAGCAAAAGCCTTAAAATAAGAAGCAGTAGCTTGAGAGTCTAGACCATAAGAATTTTTAATATTTTGAAAGTCATCAGTTCCCATAAAAGATTCAATGCATTCATAATCATAATTTATACCTGACTTTCTACCTTTGTCATTCTCCCAAGCTTCAGCATTATCTTGAATACGGTCCAGAAGATCCCATTTAGCTTCTTCTTCCATGCGAGTGAATGATCCAGCACAAGAAGCAACCAATAAATCGTTATCATGTAGAGGGAGCCTTGCATAAAAGTTATTGATAATAATATTGTTAGCGAGCTCATGAATGGGAAATTTGAGCATTAGTAACTTCATTCTCCCCCAAGCTTGAGTTGTACTCTCTCCATCAAGAGGCCAAAAGTTGTATATTCGATTCTGATCTTTATGAATCTCACTAGGAGGATAAAACTTTGAATAAAAGAGAGGCACTATTTCCTCCCATTCCAAAGCTTGACCATTCTTCAGCAGCTTATACCATTCCTCAGCTCTTCCTTTTAGTGATAATGAGAATAACTTCTTCTTAACTTAATCTGTAGTAATACCTGCACACTTGAACAACCGGCGTAATTCGTGTATAAAGAGCAAATGATCATCGAGATGGACAGTTCCATCCCCCACATAGTAGTTATCCATAACACGATCAATAATTCTTGTAGGTATTTTGAAAACATCATTCTCAGCAGGTGGTGGTTTATCTACTACCTTAGCAGTGGTAGTAGCATTACCAAATAAGAAACTCAGCGAATTATCCATAACAAAAATAAAGCAACTAACAGAAGTAAACAATACTGACAGTAGAAGTTTCTTTACCGCCCACTCTCCAATAGCGCTTCACTCCCCGGCAACGGCACCAGAAAGTAGTCTTGAAGACCCACAAGTATAGGGGGTGTATCGTAGTATTTTCGATAAGTAAGAGTGTCGAACCCAACGAGGAGCAGAAGGTGCTGGCTAGTGGTATGGATCAAGAATTTTCTGCAAATACTTAGCAAACGGATTTTTAGGGGTTTTTGATAAAGCAAGTAAACAAAGTACGAGTAAACAAAAGATAGTAGGAATAAATGCAGCAAGTGGCCCAATCCTTTATGCAGCAAAGGATAAGCCGGTTGTATTACTTAAGATGAACAAACATTCTCGAGGACACATGGGAAGACAGTCAAGTGCTTTCGCGTCATATAGTTGATTAATCTTCTTTAGCTTGCTAAGTGTTGTGTGGGTGAACCTGTGCTAATGTACCAACCTTCCTAGGACTAATACATACTTGTGATTATACCCCTTGCAAACATCCGTATGTACAAGAAAGTAATTAAGGTAGAAACCTAACCACAGCTTTAAACTCTAAGACCCTTACGTCCCTTGTGCAATGGTTTCCTAACGAGGGTTCAGGTTTCTGTCACTCCGGCAACCCCTACGATTAGTAGTCAAATACACAATGCATTCCCCTAGGCCCATATAGGTGAAGTGTCATGTATTCGATGTTCACATGACACCACTATAAGAAGTACACCACAACTTAAATATCAAACTATTGAATCTTTCTCAACACAACTACACTACTAACAACATGACTTCTCCCATGTCCTCAAGAACAAAACGAACTACTCACAAGACATCATATGGATCATGATCAGAGATGGAATAATGATGTATAACAATCTGAACATAAACAATAATTCAATGGTTCACTGAATAGCATCAACTACAAAGAGTAATCAAACACCGGGAAAGTTTCCCCTAAGAACTAATGCAAGATTCAACGCAATTGTTACAGCAATATGGAGATGGTGATGAGGGTGCTTATGGTGATGATGGTGGTGATGATGATGATGATGATCCCAATGAAGTCCAGCTTGATGGTGGTGTTGATGGCGACGATCTCCCCTCTCCGGGAAAGAATTCCCCCGGCAGAAATCTGTCTGCCGGAGAGATCTTTCTCTCTCGGTGTTTTCCGCCCCGCAGAGGCGGAGGAATCTTTCTATGGTCGTTCCCCGAGTCTTAGTGTTTCAGGAGGATGATATACGCCTGAGGGGAGAGCCAGAGGTGGGCCAGGGCGGCCACACCACCTGCTGGCCTGGCCTAGGGCTGCCCGCGCCAGGGGGTGGTCTGGGCCCCCTGTGGCCCATCTCCACTCTGTCTTCTGGCATCCTTAGTCTTCTGGAAAAATAGGATTTTCCGTATATTTTCCCGGATTTTATGATCTTCGCGAATTTTGCCTCCAAACAACACCTTTTCCATCAGAATCCTGACTGCAGCGGTCCATGCTCCAAAAGTCATCCACCATGCAAAAACAGGTGAAATAACATAAGTATCTCCTCTCAATACGAAATATATCAATGAATAATAGTGAATTAATACATAGAATAGTGATGCAAAATGGACGTATCACCCTGACAGATGTATCGAATCTTGTGGTGAAAGTGTACCACCTCTGCAGAGTGTCAAACTATTCGAATAGCCGCGTCCGCGGTTATGGACAGTTGGAGTGGCCATACTGTTCCGTTGTCAGATGTTTTGAAAATGACTTATGAAATGAATTGTCACATGACTTGACCACAATAGAGTTGTGACTATGATAATTAAGTTCCCACTTAAGTGTTTTCCAAAACTTCTTTTATCTTTCTTTGTTTCTAAACTCAGCTTAGGTTTCAAACTTAACTTTATAGTTAAACTTGGAGTTAGCATTTACACTAGAACTATACTACTTGTTAGTGGTAGTTTGCGAGTACTTAAAGAGTACTCATGGATTTTGTCCCTGGCTATTCCTATGGCCAGACTATGAAGGGGATTACCAAGATGAAGGACAGCAGGATGGCCATGATAACTAGGACTATCTTCCATCGTCAGCATTGCCTATGACTCTGAAGATGGACCCCACCGCTATGCTATTTATTCCGCTACTTGATTGTACTAAGACTGGATCATGAGATCCTTATTTGGGTAAGACCATATTTATGGTTTGTAATGGATGATGTAATGTGATATCCAATCTGTTATGTCTCGCAAAAATGGTAATCCTAGGATTGCGAGGTATGGCATAACAGGCATCTGGGATTAAAAATCCTGGTGTTGACAAGTTGGTATTAGAGCCATGACCTTAGGAGACCCTAGTTAGAATGGACGTCCGAACAAAAACTTAGCTTCAAAAACCAAAGTGAGTATTTCTGAAAACTATTTCCCCTCTTACCCTTGGGAATTCTTTCTCTCAAAAAAAATTCATGTTCCTCCAAATTCTTACATTACTACATAATAATTTGGCACACTTGATCACTTCACTAACTTCCTCATCCTAAATTCTTATAGATGGAAGCTCAATACAGCAAGTTCTACCAGTTGGGCAATGGAGGCCAACTGAACTTCGAGAGGGATTTGGATGCACTGTCTGAGTTCTTGGAGCATCCTCATCCGGAATTCCTTGGAGCTCAACTCCCGGGTCCAACAGGAGGAGATTTGCAATGGCTTGTGACTGCTGATCTTCGAGGCAAGATAGAAGCACCAGTATCTGGGAGGATTCAGTTCTTGGTGAGGGAGAACAACTGGCTAGATGGATTAGCCAGGGCAATGCATGAAGCTCTCGCACGTCTATGTGCCCTCAGTGTCAACCTCATCTAGGGAACCCGCTTTGTTCACTATGCAAGGCGTGATTCCATGGGAATGCCGCTCGAGATGCCAAGTCACCCAATACTGAAGCGCCAAGTGGAGAACCTCGACTTCCTACTGTACGACAGACAGAAGGAGTTGGACAATGCCAGAGAGGTCACCAACAACAACCTCGCCATTGCCGCCCAGAAGGCCCACACTTTCTCACTGCTAGTCCAGGATCGTCAGTCTCTGTGTTGTCAACGTGCCAAGAAGGATCGCACCATCGACCATCTTTGCAAGAAGGTGGTCGACCTCGAGAAGACCATCAAGGATCAGGAAGCTCAGCTTGTAGTAAAGGAAGAAGAAGAGGAAGGTGAAAATATCCAAGGGGATATTGACTCCTACCTCAGGAATGATGATGACTTTCTGGAGGAAGATGTCGTGGACTTCTACACCGACGACGACGACTCCGACTTCATTGACGATGAGTAGATGCAGTAGAGCACTGTCGTACCATGAGGAGTATCGGTCCCATGTTGTTGTAGCTTACAAAATGGTTCTTAAAACCATTTGTTTCCCTTTGATGTTGTGGTGTGTGTGTGTTTGTATCGTGTGCTTTGTTTGAAGGAATGAAAAGAAGTTAGTTGCAAAAATCTGAGTCAAACTCAAAGTTTTAGCTTTGAAATCAAAAACCATGAACCTTAGAACTTTCCCTCTTACCCCTTTATCTACCTCAATCTTCATATGACACGTGGAAACCAAGGAGGGAGCAGCTCATCGCAAGACCCAATGCTGCAAATCCTGTAGAATCTCATCGCAGACCGGGAAGCAAGCAGGGTAGAGCGCCAACCTAATCTAGCAACACTGCAACAGATCGCCCAGATGGCTCTCAACAACCAGAACCACAGAAATCAGGATCATCATGGATCCAAACTCAAGAACTTCCAGAATAAAAATCCCCCAATCTTTGGTAACTCAGAGAACCCACTAGATGCTGATGACTGGTTGTAGACAATGTAGAACAACTTAGAAGTAGCGGGAGTGGATGCCAACGCGAAGGTTCTTTTTGCCACCCACTATCTGGCAGGAGATGCAAGAGCATGGTGGAACAATATCCGCACAATGAACCATGCTCAAGTGATGACATGGGAAGCCTTCAAAATCAAGTTCAGTCGCACCCACGTGCCGCAGCGTCTAGTCACCCGAATGAGGGATGAATTCCGAGAATTGAAGCAAGGCAGAATGACTGTAGTAGAGTACCATGATAGATTCCTGTCCATTGCCAGGTATGCACCTGATGAGAACAACACGGAGGCCAAGAAGAAGGAGAGATTCTTGAACGGACTGCATGATGAGATGCAGACTGTCCTCGTCAACATCCGCTTCGAGGATCTCGAAGAGCTAGTCGACTCTACCATTCAGATGGAAGGAAAGCTCAACCAGGCAAACGACAACCGCAAACATCATATGATGGAACAATCTAGATCCAACAGTCACCAGAAGTACCGTCCCAACCCCTCAGCAGGATATGCACCTAGGAACAATCGACCCCCAATGTCTTGCCCAAGCTACCCCAACCATAGTGGAGGAAATGTGAAGTCTGGAGGAAACAACAATCACTCCGGCAACACCAGCAATTTCAACCGTGCCCCTCCCAAGAGCAACAACAACAACAATAACAACACTACACCCCGAACTGGAAGCAATGATGTGCCGGTCGCAGCTAAAGACAAGTCTCAAATCACTTGTTTCGAGTGTGGAGTGAAGGGTCACTATTCCAATGAGTGCCCCAAGAAGATTGCCGCCACTGCAAATGTGAATGCCCCATCTCAACAGCAGCGTCGTGTTCAACCAGGAAGAAGATTCACCCCAAGGAACCCTCACAACTACAACGGCCGTATCTTCCACATGAACGCCGAAGAAGCCCAAGAAGCACCAGATGTAGTGCTGGGTATGTTTTCTGTCAACTCAGTTTTAGCAACAGTGTTGTTTGATTCTGGAGGATCGCACTCATTTGTCACCGGAGAATTTGCATGCACTAGTAAGATTCACCCAACCAACTTGAAGCATGTCATGATAGTTCAAATCCCGGGTTCAACTACAAAAGCTAGAAAAATTTGCAAAGTTGTGCCTATCAGAATACATGGGATAGATTTTTATGCCAACCTAATAGTACTTGGAGCCAAAGGTTTGGAAGTAGTACTAGGAATGGACTAGATGTCAAGGCATAAAGGACTGATCGACTATGCCAAGAAAGACATCACCATGACTAGTAGCTCAGGAGTAATAGTAGAGCACATATCTGAAACCTTGCCCCGTCAATTCAAGTGTAATAAGAGTCTAACCCTGCCTACCATTGACCAAGTCGGAGTAGTCTGTGAATACCCCGACGTATTCCTAGATGAATTCCCCGGTATGCCCCCGGAATATTGAGTTCATTATTGAACTAATCCCCGGAACTGGACCCATAGCCCAAAGACCCTATAGCATGAACCCCTCAGAGTTAGTAGAATTGAAGAAGCAGCTGGATGCTATGTTGGCAACAGGCTTGATTCAACCAAGCGCCTCTCCATGGAGATCGCCAGTGTTATTCATTGATAAGAAAGATGGAGGAAACCGTCTGTGCACCGATTATAGTAAGCTGAATGACGTCCCCATCAAAAACAAGTACCCTTTGCCAAAGATAGAGGGTCTATTTGATCAGTTGACTGGAGTGAATGTATTCTCAAAGATCGATCCTAGGACTGGTTATCACCAACTTAAGATTCATGCAATGGATATTCCAAAGACCGCCTTTACTACTCAATGTTTATACGAGTATACGGTCATGTCTTTCGGACTAACCAATGCCGCTGCTTATTTCATGAATCTCATGAATTTCCTAGACAAGTTTGTCGTTGTGTTTATCGATGATATCCTTATCTACTCCAAGTTAGAAGAAGAGCATGATAAACACCTGAGAATCATCCTTGAAGCCCTTAGAGAGCATCGGTTGTATGCCAAGTTCAGCAAATGTGAGTTTTGGCTGAAAGAAGTAGGATTCCTAAGACATATTGTGTCTGCCGGAGGAGTTTGAATAAGGTGAGAGTCCTTGGTATCTCTACAAATGGTAGAATTGAAAAAACTTTATAAAAAGGTTTTGGAAAAACCTTGAGGTAAGAGTAGTTGAAAGTTTTGTCTTGAAAACATAAGGAGATTATGTTATATATCTCTCCATAGTTTGGTCAATAGAAGCTACTAAAATAGTTAAGGTTTACAAAAGAATCTTGGCTCAGGTTTTGAAATGCCAGAACATTTCAGAATATGTAAATTGACCCAGGATAGTTTTGCTAAATAGCTTTTGTCAACTAGTGTCGAGGTAAGGAGTATATCATATGGTATACATTCAAATGCATGAGCATCAACAAACAAGCAAGCAAGTACTGCATCATTAAACAAAAAAAAGTTTTTGTTCCCCCTGATTTTTGCATTCTGGACAACTAATCAGTGTTGCTCAAATTGGGATGTTACAACTCCACTGACATGAATGACTTTATGTTGAAGTATCGAAATAAGGTCGAATTTAAAATACAAGTAATAAATTGTAGGTTGCTTTGAAAGTTTTATGAAAATCTTTTGGAGGTACCCATGGAGAGGTCAGTTAACATATCAGAAACCACAAAGAGTTTTAACGAATGGTTCGACTTCTAGCTAAGATTTAGCATCTTGAAAATTTGGAACCCCTTTTGAAAACGATCAGGAGAGAAATAAGGAGAGAGGGGAAATAATTTTTCTATTTTTATGGGCAACCCATAAGCTTTTGAGGTGCACCTTATGCTTAAAGATAACTTTATTTTTTCCACACTGTATAAGGTGATCCTTAATTAGCGGATGCCACATAGGCCTTAAGGTGTGCCTTTTTACACACTGCGGATGACCTTAGGGCATCACCTATGTATGTAATAAACTTGTTGATAAGATGGCTCCTAACATGATCGTAAAATGAATATGAGTTGGAACTTGCAAAATGTGCATGATTGTATAACATCATCCTCCCAACATAATATAATTTATTTCATAATTATTTGAAACTACTAACTATGATATCCATTCTTCTTCGAGATCCTGAGCATTGGGAGTATGGCCATGGATGATCAGTTGAGGTGTTGGATTGAGGGAGTATGGCCTTGGATTCCTGAACACAGAAGGAGTACGGCCTATCAAATTTCTATTATTACATGGACCGGACAAATTCAAAACCAAAATAAAGAGGTAAAATATCCCGCGTATCCGGACATAGTTCGTGCCCCAAAATTTCAAATACTTTGAAATTCCAATTCGACCCCTATTAAATTTGGTGGATGGGGGGCTTCACTCGTATTTTTCCTAGTATAGTGCTAGCAATACCTAAACCCTACCGCCTCTCTCCTCCAGGAATACGTCACTGGCCGGAACATCCCCGCTGCACTTTAGCCGGTGTACCCGCCACACCTAATCTGCTCAATGAACCCTTGTGCCCAGTGCGCTGAGCACATCATCGACCGCCTAGGATCTGCTCCACAGACGTGTGGTCCAGTGTTATGATCGTATCCTCGCCCGACCAATATCAGCTTCCCCATCGTCGACACCCACTACGAGTGTAGAACCTTCGGAGACCTCGACGTGACCCGTGAGGATGCGGAGGAGGCCTACACACCGCCCGACCGACGTAAAACCAGATCTCCCTGTGTGATTTGTTTGTTGGCAATGTACTGTTATCGTGCTAAATTTCCTAACTAACATGTTCTTTACTTGATATACTCCCTCCAACCCATATTAGTTGACTCAAATTTGTCTAGATTCATATGTATCTAGACATGTTTTAGTACTAGATACATCCGAATCTAGATAAATCAAAGTCAATTAATATGGGTCCGAGGGAGTACCTATTATGTACTAAATTAACACATTGTGGTTACGCTTAAACTCCATACATTGAACTATTTTTATGTACTCCCTCTGACCCATATTAGTTGACTTGAATTTATCTAGATTCGAATGTATCTAGTACTAAAACATGTCTAGATACATCCGAATCTAGACAAATGCGAGTCAACTAATATGGATCGGAGGGAGTACTATTTCTTTGTGAATTATTAGCCACTTAATATATTTGTTTACATTCTCTGCTATACCTGTCCACATGAGATATGATTATATAATATCTCTCTCATTTGTCGATTTACGAACTATAGTATTTCCATCGTGCTATTGTCTTGCTATCATATACTACACATTTACACATGTCATACTATTTGACCATCATGTACTATCGATTTTATCCTTCTTAACCTGTGGCTCAAACTATTTGTAGTTATTATGCAAGGAGCAGCCTCAGTTTGGAAACAATATCATAGAATGAATGGCTCCTATAATCTCGTAAGACCCCATCACTTTTGTTTCACTTCATGCCAATGTATATCATGTTGGAACCTATTTGTATTTACAGTTGGCCTTACCTTTATGCAGAGGAACAACAATGGAGTACATACTCCGCCCATCCACACGAGTTGTTGTAGATCTCGTGTAACACCTACCGTAAGTCCCCCCACCCGAAGTTTGGTCCTTGCCACATTTTTTTGCTTAAATTTACCATTTGTATTTCTTGTCTTCATATTTTTTTGAAAAATATTGCCATCAAATATTTTAGCCCCACTATGGTCTGCTTTTGTTCCATGTGCTTAGTTCAATTTCCTAGATATGGAGAGGTCGGGTGTATTGCATCTGAGTTGTCTGATAATAAGAACAATGTCACACTAGCGATAAGATCCGCACATGTATCATAAGGAACTTTGTGCACTTCATCTCACTCTTGTATCTAATGTGTATCATAGTTACATGAACTGGCTATTATAATACGAGGCACTTGATTGTTCAGTTTATTGTTCTCATGACACCAAAACATTGAAATTATCTGGCTATTCATGAATAATTCAATGTATGATTGCTTGATTCATTGTTTATCTGAAATTATCTGGCTAGTATATTCGAGGCTCACAATTGATGTGTTTTAGTTGGCTGAGTTACTCTTTTTTTGTCTATGATTAAATCAGTGGCAAATTTCACTGTGTAGTGCCTAGCTAGTTTATATATGAGAAACATAATGGCTTAGTTTTCATATTCGTTTTATTCATGTTCTGCATATTCTAGTTTGAGCAGTCTGCATCAGGTACTTTGGTAAATTTCTCGCATTGTTATTTGAAATGAACTTGTAGTTTGTTTCCCAAGTCAGTTGTTTAAATAACTTGTTTTGTCTTGGTCCCAGCCATCTTAAAGTAGAACAGTCATTTCATAGACTAGCACATAGTCGCATTGCTCCATGGCGCCAGCTGGTCCACTTATTCAAGAATAAATAGATGCATGAGACACCACTGTTAATTGCTTCCTTCCTTATATATTACCGCATTGACATATTTAAAATTCATGGTGGTGTGATTGCATGGTAATGCTATTATAACTTGTTTTCTATTTGTTTTAGGCTGCAAATGACCCTCTGAATGCCGAACAAAGACTCGATTCTCCAAGTTTAGATTTGTTTCACACAGCAGCAGTGACAATACCTATTTCTCATGGCACACAGCTTCGACTGGTCCTCTTTTTCCAGCTGAAAGATTATTTGAGGATGCCCTCTAAGATGACCGTGATATTGTTGAGCAAGAAGACATCAAAATAGACTTATATGAATTGAAAAACTGGTAAGCTTTGACGCAGAACATCTTATATTTACTAATTGGAGGCACCATACGAGACTCCACGCTAATCCTAGGAAAACACATAGAAATAACCAAAGGATATAAATTCTACGGTTGAGATATAATATAGGACCGTGAAGTGTTATTTGCTACAGTCCTGAAATCTTACAACCCATGGTCATCAAGTCATATTATCTTTTAGAGTTCTGCACGGTTGAAGATTTAAAGTCTGATATCCATATGCCGTTAACAAGAAAAGGAGATCTGAAACAATCGTCTATTCTAACATTAATTGGATTGCTCCAATATCCGTATAGATGCATGTCAAAATTTGGACGCACATGTGGCGGTGAGGAACTAGATGTTACCACATGTCAGTAGGTGATTTCCCAATCTGAAGGCGCAGAAGCGGCATGAGAGAATAGAATCAACTTGATGTCTAGACGTGAGTCTTTGTTGGCTTCTATGATCGATACGCGTCATCGCAACTGGCGGCACGAAAGCATGGAGTTCTGGAACACCGCCAAATTAGCAACATATTGGACACTCTGTACAAGACCAACATCGGCGTCAGGAGGAACTACAGAGCAGCAATGAATCGATGTTGCGGTACTAGGTGCGTGAGGTGAATTCCAAGAGCAATAAACTGAAGAAGAACATGCAAGCCATGTAATGGACAAATGGATGGAGAGAGAGAGAGCAAGCGATAGGAAACTACAGGTGCAGTTCTAAAGCAAGTTTAATCAAATCCATCTACAAAAATTCAGGTTCTAATTATTTTGCTGGATGCGCTCAGGTTCTAATTTTACCATGTTCTGATATTTCATTTCTTCTTAAGCCATAAATTCCCACGATGGCCCATGCAGGTTGAACTAGATAGGACGACAGACGTTTTGGCCGATCTATCCTAGTGTCGTCTTGCCCTCCTCCGAGCAGTTTAGTGGTAAGCATTACAGGAATCCATCAATTAATAAGAGTTTCTTTATGGAGATCATTAACTTAGATGAGTATTTGGTTCTACGGAAACGAATATATTTTCCAAGGAATCTAGCCAAGCCTTTGCACATGCATGAATGTTTTCAAATATGGTGTAACATAGTTTTCAATACTTCCCGAAGAAGAATCCAAAAGTTGGATAACAAGCTCCTGACCGTGAGATGAAACCTTTTGTACACAATCCAGATTGACCATTAGAAAGCAGAATGAGGTTCACCACCAGAAAGTCATGTGACAACAAACTCAATTAAAGTTTCATTTTTAGTGTTAAATATTTATGCGGTATGTAAATCACATACTCACTCTATCAAAAAATAAGTGACTCAATATTGTCTAGGTACGCATGTATTAAGACATATTTTAGTGTGTTGATACATATATTTCTAGACAAAGTTGAGTCAGCTATTTTGTGACCGAGGGAGTACTAATTTCACTTGGAAAAATGCGTTGATGATGTTTTCGCACGAGAAGGGACTAAATTGATACTTTATTGTTGCTAATATAATTATTTGTTATCATCTTCCGGACTTCTTTGTCATGCCATGAATTGATTTCTAATGGTCTTCCTTTTGCCATGTTTTCCAGTTAGCTAAAAGGCATATACTTGCTAGAGTGATTCACATGTGGGATTGCAGTCCGAATAGACAAGAATGGCATGACATTCTAGGTTTGCAATAGTAGTGGTACTCATAATACTGGAGGTGGCGTTCATGCTTTGCGTCAATTCCAGACTTGCTCTCATATGTTGTTTGCGAGGGAGGGTTATTGATCATCACTCAACTATTAAAAACATAATAATTGATAATTCATTGACAAAGTTATTCTTGCAACATGATATTCCATTTTCATAGTTACACAGATATCAACTTTCCATGTGTTTATAGTCTTCTCTTATGTTTTGATGAAGAAAATTTCTTGATTCGCTGTGTCTATGTACAAATGTGCAACTGTAATCATCGGAAAAACAAGAAGACTTAGGATCCATTTAATAACATGCGCTTTCCAGAATGATATATGAGGACATTTAGGTTTTTCATGTATGATATGTGCACATGCCGGACCCAGAGTGCATTAATTGTTCTATTTTCTACCATATGCACAAATGAGGATATCATGATGTCATTTATTTATTAGTTATAGTAATAGTTGATCTTTGTCTGAAAATTTGAAATCTACACTACGTAATTTATTTTCTCATATTTTCTAGCAGATATATATGTTGAGTTTCTCTTCTTATTTCTCCCACCAAATATGCAGTGAGGTAAGTTTTCGTTTTTTTACTTTTGCACCTTATCATCCTTTGAAATACTCCTGATATATACTAGATAACTAACAAATATGTTGCTGCTATATTGAACAATTTGTTATGAATTTTTCTTTTGTTCCAAAATAGGTTACCACACGGTTAGCTCTATTGACCAACTAATACATATTATGATATTATTACATGGGATAGACCATGATGTTATTCTTAACTATATGTAGCTAGCAAAAAGTTGTATTTGACAACGCAGACATGTAATCTTAATGATACTCAAATATGAAGTTGTTGAATAGTAACACATATACGAAAAAAAATTGTTCCTATAAGTTGAAGATAATATCATACAAATAATAATAAAACTCTAATCAAATATCAAATGAAGAAATATATAAATTCAATCATATGAATTACCGTGCAAACAATTATGTGTTCTAGAAGACACTGTTTCAAAAGTTATTGTATAATACTCTTCTTTTCCTATTTGTGTAAAAACTTTACACTCAGGAAATGTTATTAAATTTTAACACAATCATTTTCCCAAAAAAAAAAGCCCATGTAGTTGCATGGGTTGATGACTAGTACTTAATAATCTCTCATCTGCAGCTCTCATGGGAAGCCAGTTGTTACATGTCTCGTGATGCATGCTCCATAGAGACCTTTTCTGTAACACCAGTTATGGTGTTTTTAAGTTGTTTGGACTCTGATGCAACTTTTATGCTTCACTTTATTACTATCAAGTTTACTAAGGATTCTAATAATCTACTGTAATTCGCAGTTGTAAGTTGTTTGAGGATTGTTACAAACTGAGCATCAATCAGAATTATTACACACACATGAAAAAACAATGAAATTGTAAGAGGTACAACACACGAACTACTGGAACAGGGAGAACATCCATTGTATTACACGGGCAACATAGAACTTGCAAAATTCATAGACGTTCACTCAACAAAGTGAACACATAAAGATCTGACCTGAAGAGAATACATCAGGAGCATACCAACACAATCCATCAATCTGGCGGATAGCCGTCATAGTAATTGTAGTGGGTGGTAACATCCTTGCCATAAGGAGGCATCATCTGCAGCTCGACGATTCTACAATACTCCGCTAGCAATCGATCGAGTTCGAAAGGACGGTGAATGATCCATAATCCTCCAACTCCATACCCATATACAACCTTTGGCTCCTCTTCCCACACAAGAGACTCAAAGTTGTAAGATCTAATCTCAGATAGGTTCGCATAGTATATGATGCATGCCTGCACCGTGGGTACCATGGCACTATCGACATAGACGCATCGATTTTCAGCAACGAAGAGAGCATGACTTCATATGCCTCTGACCGGCTGAAGGACACGGTTATGGGTATCAAACCGGTAAACAACCGGCCTGCCACCATATACCAGTCAACTCACCACAAACAGTAACTCCCTGTCGGATTGAACAAGGTAAAAACGATTCTCTAGGAACTGGCAGCCCGGAACAGGGCATGCAACGGTGGGATGCATCTCTAGGGTTCGTGTGGAGCGTTGTAGCTAGACATCTCCATGAGCAGCATCACACATAGTCGAGAGGACAGACTCGTATCTATCTACAACAAAAACATCACCGGCGTAAGAAGTCATGCTCTGGAGTTCTGCGAAGTCATACGGCGAGTACCACCCTTCATCAAAGACCGGGCGACTCCCTTCCTCCATGATCTCATCCGCCCACTGAATGGTGGTGTTCAGATGGTTTGATGTAAACACCATCAACGACGGGAACATCGTCACAGTGACAAAAGCCACCTGCTTGGTCGGTATCTCCGCCCTCAAGCGCTTAATAGCGCCTAAGAAGGGGTTGTACAACAAGGTCTTGTATGGATGCACCCTCTGTCCAAGCACAAGGAGGTTGCCATTTGTGCTACTGTCATAAAATTACCTTCGAGAGAGAGAGGAGAAACAGAGATTTAGTCAAGGTAAACATACTGTAATTCAATCAATGTAAACCATGGAGAAAAACCTTGGGCAACAAGTGAACGAAGAAACAGAACTTGAAAAACAGATAGTTGATACATTGCAAATGTATCTATAATTTTTATGTTACATGCTTGGTTTTATCCACTTTCTTGTGTTTTGTTCCAAATTTGGTGTACTTTTCATATGATTTTTTGGACTAACCTATTAACAAGAGCCACAGTGCTAGCTGCCTGTTTTCTGCTGTTTTTGGTTCCAGGAAACTCAAAAAATGAATATTCTCGGAATTGGACGGGACAAAAGCCAAAGTGCCTATTTTTCCGGAAGGGCTCAAGTGCTAGAATACGAGACAGATAAGGGCCAGAGGGCGGCTACACCACCTGGCCGCGCAGCTAGGCCTGGCCCGCGCCAGGGGGTGGTGTGGCCAGCCCAAGCACCTCCTCGGCCTCTCCTTCCGCCTATATATTGCCCTCGGGATGACAACCCTAATCGGGAGGGATTTGAATCTCTTCCTGGCACCCTGCCGGAGATTGGAATTCACCCTCGAGGCCTTCTTCATCACCATGCGAGCCTCCGGTGTGATGCGTGAGTAGTTCATCCTTGGACTACGGATCCATGTAGTATCTAGATGGCTGGTTCTCCTCCTTTCTGCTTTCATGTTTAGATCTTGTGAGCTCCATTCATGATCAAGATCATCTATTTGTAATTCTGCGTGTTGTGTTTGCGGGGATCCGATGGATATTGAGATGTTATTTCAGATTGATTATTGATTCTATCATGTCTTTGTTATTTGAGATCTTGCATGCTTTCCGTTGTTAGTAGCTATCTTGGCCAACTAGATGCTAGCAACTCCAAGAGGTAGTATTTATGCTCGATAGTGGGTTCATGCCTCTGGTAATCTGGGGAAGTGACAAAAATCTCTAAGGTACTAGATGTGCTGTTGCTACTAGGGAGAAAACAACAATCCTTTGTTCATAGAACAATCGTATTCTTTACTTTACACGCAGTTCGTAAAGCAATAATCTGTTGCTTGCAACTTAATACTAGAGGGGGGTCGGATGATAACCTGAAGGTGGATTATAAGTCATAGATGCAGTTGGATGGCAGTTTATGTATTATGTTGTAATGCCCAATCAAGTCTCAGAGGAGTCAAGATAATTAGTATATGCATGTCTTGCTTTCCGGTGTTTGTCAATTGCCCCGCCATAATTTGTTCACCCAACATGTTATCTATCTAAGGAGAGCCACCTCTAGTGAACTATGGATCCCGGTCCTTTTTCTTTACATACAATCTATAAATTGTTTCTGCTTTGTGTTTACTTTCTGCAAACTATTACTTCTTTCCATTCGATACGGTTAATCCTTTGTTTTCCGCAAAACACGGTGAGATTGACAACCTCATCGCAAGTTGGGGACAAAGTTCTGTGGTTGTGTTGTGCAGGTCTCCACGTTGCTACTAGCACCGGTAGTGCGCCCTGCCAAAGCTCAGCTAGTAACACCTTTGGGGTGTTTTCTTGCTCCTACTGGTTCGATTAAACCTTGGTTTCATAACTGAGGGAAAACTTACTGTTGTGCTCATCATACCTTCCTCTTGGGGTTCCCAACGAGCTCTACGTCGAAAGTCGAGCGCATCAAGACATTTTCTGGCGCCGTTGCCGGGGAGTCAAGGACATCTTCACAAGGGGAGTCCCTCATAACCAATCTCTTTACTTTGATGTTTTTGTTTTGTTTAGCTTTCTTTTTGTTTTGTTTGCTTGTTTTGTTCTTCAAAAAATACAAAAAAATTAGTTTTACTTGTTTGCTTTCTTATTTAAAAAACACAAAAAAAATTAGTTCCTATCTCATTATGTCACCCGAGGAAACGATTTTCACTTTTAAACAAGGAATTGAGAAAAGTTTTAAGGAAGCTTGGTCTAGAATCTCTGATCTACATGAAAAAACTGAGCCTAAAATGACTCAAAGCTTGTTCCTTAGCAGTTTTTACCTTGGGATTGCTCTTTGCTATAGATATGCCCTAGATACTATTGTGGGAGGAGATTTCCTCCAATTTAATGAGGATGATACTATTAATGCTATAAAGAAATTGATCCTCACTTACAACATGCCTAGCCAAACTGATATTTCCTTCGCAAAAATATTTGCTAGGTTGGACACTCTTGAGGCTAGCACTACTAGATTAAAAGGGTGCTATAATACGCTTAGGGAGCACCACGATTATGTCCCAATAAACTCTGAACCATCAAAGTGGTCCCCTACAGTAAAGATTGAGATGAACGCTGAAACTTTTCAAGCTCGTTGTGATATCATGTCTGAATTTTGCCTTATGCCCAAAGATATTTATAAATCTCTGAATACTTGGGGGCTCATTGAGGGAGGAAAATAAATATCTCTTACTAATAATACTACCGTATTACCTCTTGGAATAGCTGAAGGAGTGTTTACAAAGATCCTTGGGAAAACGATTTCTATTGATTATTTTGTTATTGAATGTGTAGGAAAAGGACAAATTACACTTGGAAGGTCCCTATTGGAACTTCTTGGAGAAATAATAGATGGGGAAAAGGGGACCATGCACCTTTCTTCTCCACCAAACAATCATATTTTCCCGAAGGCTAAGAATAAAAGTAAGAGAGGTAAGGGCAAGAAAGTTGGTTTTAATGCTTCTTCATTTGAGAACACTTGATTCTTTCTTTGCTTCTTATGCCTAACTTAAAGGCGTTAAAGAAAAGTACTTAGTGGGAGATAACCCAAAAGTTTTAGATGAGTCTTGGAAGTTATTACTTCAGTAATAACCTCTCCTTATCCTTTTTTATTTGCTTTTTGTGCCAAGAGTAACCTCTAATGAGAGTGAAGTAATGATTGGGAAAAGTTGCTGTCCCGAAACAGATTTTTGTGCTTCAACGTAAAAATTCCTGAGAGAGCTATGTATGTCGGATTGAGCTGTAATTGTTTGTGCTTCTTCCCCAGGTTGTTATCTAACTTTCGTTAGTTCAACACTTTTTTATTTGAGCAACATAAAGTCTTCGAAAAAATTCGTCTTTACCTGCTGGTCTGTTTTGACAGATTTCTGCCATTTTTTGCATTTGCTTCTTGTTGGTCCCTTTTTGAGTTCTTTTGGGGAATTGAGCTTTTTCAGGGAAGTGCTACAGTAGCTAGTGTTCTAATGGAAGTTTATTTGGTGTTAGAACTGAACCTTGAGACTTATTTATCTTAAGTGCACTAATGTTGCTAATGAGATTGTGTGATGTTTTGTATGAAGGAAAAATTTCAGGTGTATGGAAGGAATGAGTAATGAGATGAAGGATGGACTAAAGATCAAGCTTGGGGATGCCACGCGTGTCACCGCAAGAAACATCCAAGAAGTACAGGAGTCAAAGCTTGGGGATGCCCAAGTCACCCCTTCTTCATCAATAAAAATCCCAAGTTTCGTCCAAACGCTTCATTTTTATTATTTCATGCACAATTGTGTTTTTCTTGGAGTGTCTTCTTTTTCGTTTTTCTTTTGGTTTTTGTTTGCTTTGGTTTGCTTAGTTTTCTAAATAAATTGGTTGGACCCCCTCTTTCATACATTGGTTTGCAATTAGTTTGGTTTGGTTTGGAAAAGAGTAGGAAAGTTCATGCGTATGTGGTAAAAAGAGCTCGTTCTTGACTGTGGCTATGCTTTGTCATGCCATGCTTGATATTGTTTTGGCTTTATGCTTAGTATTGTTTGTTGTAGCATGAATTGTTATAAACAATTGAGATTGCTTAATGTGCCTTGGATGAATCATGCGTTGTTTTAGCATATTAAAGCATAGTATAGTGGTATTCTCCTTTGATGCTTTATTTGGGTTGACTTGGCACATGCTCACACCATGTCATGACTATCTCAAGTCACCATAGCCTTTATGATCCTTTAGTTTTCAACTTGTAGTATCACTTTATGCTTTGATCAATGATGTTTTGTCGCTCTGCATGATTATGGCCATTATTGCTCTCTTAGTTTATCGCTCCCAGTCTTTTGCTAGCCTCCACCACCAAGTATGAGTTCCACTCATGCATCCAACTCCCTAAACCAGGTTATTCCAAAGAGTCCACCATACCTACCTACTATCTTATGCTATTCCAAGTATATTCATGCTTTTGTTTACCTTCCACTTGTTATGAGAAAACTAGTGATTAAAGCTCTCACGAACTTGAAGGCACACTTTACTTTACTTGCCCTTAATAATCTTGAACCATTGTGTCTTCTATGTTGTATATGCTTGCACTTATTTGTTGGGAATTAGCAGAACCATGCTTTCATGGGGAACGCTTTCAACATTGCACTTGGTACTTGTACCTAGTTGATATCATGCTCTTTTGTATATGGATGTCGTCGGTGTGAAACGAAAGGGGAGCTTGTAGGTCCATGGAGTTATGTATATGTGTTAGAGAAACGCCTGGGCCACTAGTCTAATCCATGCTGACATGATGGAAACCTGCAGCGTAACCATAATGAGCTGTCTATGAAGCATTCTTGTTATTAAAAAAAAGAGTCCTGTATTGAGAAAAAGAGAAAAGAAAAAAAGAGATACTATGAAAAGAGGAAAGAGAGAAAAAAGCACCATATTCCCATGGTAAATAAGAAGAATGCTGAGATGCTCGTTGTCTGCTTGCCTTGTCATTTTGATATGGGGATTCTTCCGTATCATCGGGCAAGGGGTACCTCGTTGGCGGTTCTCAATGATACACATGTACTTACAATGACAAGAACTTACTGGTGACTAAACTTGAATAGCATGAGGAGTGGCCCTCGTATACAAGGGACATGAGATTTCTGACTTATACTTCGTCAAGCATGTACACCATAGTTTGTTCACTTTAACCTTAATCACTTCAACATGCTTACGATAGGGGCAATGAGAGCTGAAAGCTATAAGTACCATAATTTTTGGAAGCTCTTTATGAGACTTGAATCCCTACTTCCTTTTACAAATGCCTTTCTTCCACCAATATATTGAGTCTCCACCTTCTATCTTTATGCACTTACTTTGAGAGCATAGTGGCCATTCTTAGTTCTATGTGCATTGTCCCAAGACTAGTTGATTGATGCATACTTTGATATTGCTTGTTTTAAACTATTGTATCTAGTCACTCTTATGAACTTTGAAGGTGTCCTATGAATTTATATTTGCTACTCTATTGAGGGACAAGCTTAATACTATTATGCTATGTTTTCTTTATGTGAAACAAACAAACGTCTTGCAAAGCATTGTTATTCATGAATCTTTTGGTTGTGCCTTTTCATGTTGCATCATAGTTTCTTTGCTTATTGCTAGAACTTTGTCTTTCATGTTATGATTGAAGTACTATGATCCTAGCTTTGAATGTTCTGCAAATACTTTGATCAAGTCTTTGATGGTGCATGTCACCTCAAAAATTGTTCTTTCTTTTTATCACTTACCTACTCGAGGACGAGCAGGAGTTAAGCTTGGAGATGTTGATACATTGCAATTGTATCTATAATTTTTGATGTTCCATGCTTGGTTTTATCCACTTTCTTGTGTTTTGTTCCAACTTTGGAGTACTTTTCATATGATTTCTTGGACTAACCTATTAACAAGAGCCATAGTGCCAGTTACCTGTTTTCTGCTGTTTTTGGTTCCAGGAAAGTCAGAAAATGAATATTCTCGGAATTGGACAGGACAAAAGCCAAAGTTCCTATTTTTCCGGAAGGGATCGAGTGCCAGAATACGAGACGGAGAAGGGCCAGAGGGCGGCCACACCACCTGGCCCGTGCCAGGGGTGGTGTGGCCAGCCCAGGCACCCCCTCAGCCTCTCCTTCCGCCTATATATTGCCCTCGGGACGAAAACCCTGAGTACGCAATCAAAAAATCCACGAAAGAGTCTATAGCCGTTGTCATCTCCATCCCTAGATCGGGAGTGATCTGAAGCTCTTCCCAACACCCTGCCGGAGAGGGGAATTCACCCTGGAGGCCTTCTTCATCACCATGCAAGCCTCCGGTGTGATGCGTGAGTAGTTCATCCTTGGACTATGGATCCATGTAGTAGCTAGATGGCTGGTTCTCCTCCTTTGTGCTTTCATGTTTAGATCTTGTGAGCTCCGTTCATGATCAAGATCATCTATTTGTAATTCTGCATGTTGTGTTTGTGGGGATCCGATGGATATTGAGATGCTATTTCAGATTGATTATTGATTCTATCATGCCTTTGTTATTTGAGATCTTGCATGCTTTCCGTTGTTAGTAGCTATCTTGGCCAAGTAGATGCTAGCAACTCCAAGCGTTAGTATTTATGCTCGATAGTGGGTTCAAGCCTCTGGTAATCTGTGGAAGTGACATAAATCTCTAAGGTACTAGACGTGTTGTTGCTACTAGGGAGAAAACAACAATCCTTTGTTCATAGAACAATCATATTGTTTACTTTACATGTAGTTCGTAAAGTAATAATCTGTTGCTTGCAACTTAATACTGGAGGGGGTTCGGATGATAACCTGAAGGTGGATTATTAGTCATAGATGCAGTTGGATGGCGGTCTATGTATTATGTTGTAATGCCCAATCAAGTCTCAGAGGAGTCAAGATGATTAGTATATGCATGTATTCCTTTCTCGGAGTTTGTCAATTGCCCCGCTGTAATTTGTTCACCCAGCATGTTATCTATCTAAGGAGAGCCACCTCTAGTGAACTATGGATCCCGGTCCTTTTTCTTTACATACAATCTATAAAATGTTTTTGCTTTGTGTTTACTTTCTACAAACTATTACTTCTTTCCATTCGATACGTTTAATTCTTTGTTTTCTGCAAAACACGGTGAGATTGACAACCTTATCGCAAGTTGGGGACAAAGTTCTGTGGTTGTGTTGTGCAGGTCTCCACGTTGCTACTAGCACCGGTAGTGCGCCCTGCCAAAGCTCAGCTAGCAACACCTTTGGGGTGTTTCCTTGCTCCTACTGGTTCGACGAACCTTGGTTTCATAACTGAGGGAAAACTTACTGTTGTGCTCATCATACCTTCCTCTTGGGGTTCCCAACGAGCTTTACGTCGAAAGTCGAGCGCATCAATAATATAGCATGTGAATGCAAAAACAGGATCACATATATACATATGAATATAAAGAAATCACCTGCGAATAACCCGACGAATCTTCTTCTCAAGGTGGCGGCCAATTCTCACCTTCAGCACCATGATGGCAGCGGCGTCTACCCGATACTCCTCTGACAACCGGTGCTCTAGAACAATCTAGTTGGAAGGCATAAAGTGCTCCTCCATGAAGCCTCTCCAGGTGCTGCAGACTGCCCGGAAGGCGGCGTAGTAGTCGAAGTCGTTCGTCGAAAGGAAGATGTCACCTATCTTTTGGACAAGTCCCTTAGGGATACCAGCCCATGGCGAGTCCTACTTCTTCTTGCCGACCATGGATGATGACATTCGTGTGGTATCGGTCCCGTCGACTGGCACAGGAAGCGGTTCTAAAGACCACACATTTAAACAAAGGCCAGGGAAAGCCAAGTGAATCATATGGAAACGAGAAGACGACATGCACATAGCAACCACAAGCGCTTTTCATCAAACTGGCACGGGCACACGCATGGGCATGCGCACTAATTACGGGACAACGGTCATGCACACCAGCGTATGACTCCTGGGAGCACGCGAATGTGTAGGTGTAGGATGATACTAATAGTAGTAGTATCATAACCTCATTGTATTTAATTATCCCAAAATCTAAAGAGAAAATGTACGCTCCCTGGTCCCTCAGGGCACACGCAAATGCAGGGCATTTTCCATTTTTGCATGGCATTTTGCATTTTTCAATTTTGCTTATTGGGTGTGCCCTTGGATGCTCACCGTGTGGTTGGATGGGTGTATGCTCCGTGGAACTAAAAACCTCATGTTCTCTCAATAGCATGGTCATTAATTATTGAGGTATATACGTGTTTAGTCCCACAACTTGCACCGCGGGAGAGTTTTAGTCCCACATCTTCCAAAGTGAGCAACACTAGTTCAACAACTTGTAACCGGGAGCATTTTAGTCCAATTCAATCGAAGTTCTATGATTTTGTCCAAAATCATTGTAACTAATTCTAGAACTGACATCTGGCATCATAATTTTTGCAAAATAACCTCTATGTATTTTCTCCCTGCTAGTTGTGACCTTGGTACGATCTGAGAGGCGGATCTGAATAAGAAAAACAACTAATGCATAGGGTATCGAACTGATTACCTACGCTACTGAAGAAATAATCCTTGCCACTACAGTATGCACAGATAAGTGATTAACTGAAGAGCGCTCCGGATAATGTGTTCTTTATTTTGGATATACAAAAATATGTGTTCCGAAGATGTGAAAAATCCTAAAAAAATATGCAAATTCTCAATTAAAAATAATTTGTGTTCTAGGCTACAATTACAATTCAAGTTTATTCCTTCTCATTTTTGGGAATAAGAAAAAACTCAAGTTTATTCTAGACACTACAACTAGCTACTAGGTTAACAACTAAGCTATACAATAGATATTATGGACCGTGCCAACATGAACATGACAAAATGTTTCGGTACAGATGCACAAGATTATACTGGTAGTAGACGTGAGCGTTTTTTCGTTCGTATGTGCTTTTTTATTGTATAAATAATTACGTACTCCCAAGTACTCCTCGTCTGGCATAATTACGTCCTCTCAAGTACTCCCCGTTTGACAGGAGTAACAACTAGCATATCTACCGGCATAGTGGCTTGTGGGTGGGTGTGTCATTGTACAAAAGTGTTAAGTTCGAATCCATTCTCCTCTTCGAGATTTAACTATTTTATTTGTACGTCTACTAACAGGTGGCCCACTTGTCAGACCGCATAGGGACACAAATGACATAGAAAATATAGAGGGGTCATTTAAAAAATCAACATCATTTGTGGACAAATTAAGTCAAATTCACCGAAATTCGATTAAATTGGACTAAAATGCTCTCGAGATATAAGTTGTGGGACTAGTATTGCTCATTTTCAATATGTGCGACTAACACGCTCTCGTGGTGCAAGATGTGGGACTAGGTGTATATACCTCTTAATTATTTTATAAACTAAATTGCTAGGCTGGAGGACCAATTAATGCTCCTAGTTTTGCTCTTTTTTTGAAACTCTTGACAGTAGGTGTGGCCCTACTGCCTTTATATTACTTCAGGATTCCCCAAGTTGGGGAAACCTGAGATAGTATACATATGTGCCTGTGGTAGGGAACAATTATAGGGGGGGTATTGAGGACTAGAAGTGGGTCTATAGAGAGTTATAGGTATTGTGTATCTCCTGATGAAGTTCAGGTTTAGTCCTATGCACCAGAAGCCTAAAATCCTGCTGAAACCTATCCTTCCATGATTCAATAGAGGGATTAATATGATTAAAGCACAGGTCATTCCTCTCATTCCATATGTTCTAGGTTGCCACAATAAATAGCTCCATATAAAGCTTGCTAGTCAAATTCCTTTTCCCTTGCTCAATAAGGCGCAGACAATCCCCATGATTGTCCCATCATAGACCAATAACTTGCCAACATTGCTTACTAAAAGAGCAATGGAAGAAGAGATGCTCCACTATTTGTTCATAGTTACTGCTGCATGTTAGACAGTCAAAACTAGATACACTATTGTAGTGTCTTTGTTTGAGCATATTTTTAGTATTCAACCTATCAGAGAGTAATAACCAACTGAAGAATTTTAGATTTGGTGTACATTTGCTCTTCCATAACCATTCGAAAGAGATGTGTGGTTCCATTTCCCTAAACCAGAATTGATAGAACGTGTTGGCTTTGTAATTCTCTGCCCCCCAAGTGTATCTCCAAATATCCTTGTCTGAGTCATTAATTTCTACATTTCTAACTTTTTATTGTAACTCTTTTAGTTCATCCATAGCTTGTGGAGATATAGGAAAAGCAAAATTTCTGGCAAGGTCAAGTGCACTGAGAAACTCTGTGACCAAAGAGTCTTCCTTAGTGTTAAAAGAGAAGGCTCTAGGGAACATTTCAGTTGCCACTCCATCAATCCAGTTATCCTTCCACCTCAGCACCGTGTTACCAGTTTTAACTGTGTAGTTTTTCTCAATTACTCCTCTTGTTGACCGAAAAATATGAACCACCATGTCCTGTTATGCTCCTGGCTGATCATGTTGTTTGAACTGTAGTGCATCCTTTGGCTAGCATGTTTTCAATTAGATGCGATCGCCACGTGCATTGACTGGATTTTAGGATTATTCCTTCGTGAAATAACTAGCGATAAAGTGAATAGGTGAAGTTAATTCTCCGAACTAGTACTACTGCGGCCTAGTAATACCGAAAACAGGGAGTACCTCAAGCGTGGTTATACGGATGATCAGTTGATGTGACTCCCGACCATGAATTCCTGACCATATAGCCGTATGTTCTACCACCTTTTTTACTACTACTACTAGTAGTACATGGACGATAGCAAAATCCAAAATCTCAATCGAGCGGCAAAATCACACACACCGATTACGAAGCATTTCCCGCCTAACCGTTTCAAAAGCTTTGAGCCAAAATCTCCCACTGGGGGAGTACCATTTTTATATTATTATTATTATTATTAGATGGACGCTATCCAAATTCAAAATCTCAATCGAGTAGCAAAACCGCACATCCACTTTGAAGCATTTCCCACCCCTCCGTTTCAAAAACTTTGAGGCAATATATCTCACTGGCGGAGTACCATTTTTGTATTATTATCAGATGGGCGCTAGTCAAATTCAAAATCTCAATCGAGCAGCAAAACCGCACACCGACTTTGAAGCATTTCCCGCCCCTCCGTTTCAAAAACTTTGAGGCAAAATCTTCCACTGGGGGGTATCATTTTTGTACTATTATCAGATGGGAGCTTGTCAAATTCAAAATCTCAATCAAGTGGCCAAACCATACACTGACTTTGAAGCATTTCCCACCCCTTAGTTTCAAAAACTTTGTGGCAAAATATCACACCAGGGTTGTACCATTTTTATATTATTATTAGATGGACAGTCGCCAAATTTAAAATCTCAATCAAGCGGCAAAATCACACACCAATCTTAAAGCATTTCGGCCCCTCCGTTTCAAAAACGTTTGACTTTAAAAGTCCCATTCTACCCATTGTTCTAGCACCCTATGGGCAAGCTAAAGTCGATAGCTTGGGGGCATGATCATAATTATGTTTCTGTTCACCTCCTTAGTCCCGATTCGCCCAAATTTTCCTGCTAGTCCTTCCAAAAATCTCAGCCCCCTCTCTCTCATTCCATCACCTCCACGACCACCACGTGCACCGGCCGGCAGCAATTCCATGGCGGCTGGAGCCGCTTGAGCTGCGGTGGCGTGCACCGCCGTGGAGCTGCTTAAGTGATGCTCACCCACCGGATCTGGTTCACTAGGTCTCTCTGCCACTTCACTAGAGCTGCAATGTCGTTCACCATGCCAATGGCGTCATTGACCGCCCAAGCTCTGCTTCCCGCCCACCGAAAGTTACCCAACCGTACCGGATCCACTTCACCGGTGTACACCAGACGTGATCTAGTTCAGGGAGTTCCATGTCCACCGCTCTAGACCAACTACTTGGTCGTCGCTGTTCACTGCACTGGATCTGCCTCAGCGATGCTCTCGTCCATCGCCCAAGATCTGCTTCCCCGATGCTAGCAGCCACCATAATCGCAGCAGCCTCGGTGACCTGGACGTCAACAGCACGGTAGCGATGATGCTTAGACGCTTCTCTGACCACGGTTAACCAAATCTAGAACCCATTTATGTTTTGTTAGCAGTATAGAAGGTTCAAGCATGTCGTAGTGAACTGCATTTTTGTAATCATGCTCGTGCATACAAGTGACTCGGCATGCCTGTTCTTCGCGCTAGTACATACAAGGTCATTAGACATGTTCGTTTGCATTCGCTATTCTACAAATTTCAAGTCATGGACATGTTTGTTATGTTGTCATGCACATGTTCTTAGCTACTCCATACAACAGTAATTGCATGCTACTGTGAAATTTTTGCAAAATCAGAAGTCAGTGGAAAATATTAGTGTGGCTTCCCTGCTCTACAGTTGTTGAATCTATCTGGTTTGTCCTAAGATAAGTTCCTGTTATTATTTCCTCCTTGGGATCATTCTGATATCCTAGAGTAGTCGTTTAAAATCTGCGTACTAATTCAATTATATTGCCATCTGGTTTTTCAAAAGTTGCATCACTAACTATTTCCTTTTTCTTACATATAGTTCAAAATGAAACAATGAACATGTTGGTTTGCCTAGCCTATTCTACAGGGTCACAAGGGATGCCATTACTTCCTTATCTGGTGCTAGTTCATCCTGAGCAACGGCATAATTTTCCTATACTATGTAGTTCACTCGTGCTTTGCATTCCTGCTCTAGAAGTTCTCTTATGATGCCATTATAATTTCTATTTGGTTGAAACTTAGCTATGATAGTAACTACATGCCATTGTGTAGCTCACCGCAAATTCTGAGTCACCCAACAACTCTATGCATTGCAGGAGATGCCACTACTTCCATTTATATTTGCTAAAATGACATCACTAGTTTATATTTGCTGAAATTCTAAGAAAAACTTTGTTTGATTGCTCATTTCATTCTAGGCACACTTGTCTAATGCTTGTTTGTCATGTTCTACAGGTTAACGAGCAACGTCATTATATCTTGCATCTGGTTCTTGGTCTAGTTCGTCCTAAGACATGACATAACTATCCTTACAATATATAGTTCATTCGTGGTTTGCATTCCACCTCTACAAGTTCTCGTATGAAGCGGTTATAATTTCTATCTGGTTCATTCTTTGCTATGATAGTAACTCCATGACATTTTGTAGCTCAGTGCAAATTCCGAGTCACCCAACATCTCTTGCATTTTAGGGTATAGAATTGCTTTCATATATATTTGTTGAAATGACCTGGCTAGTTTATATTTGCTGAAATTCTAAGCCACACACACACATTTTTTGATTGCTCGTTTCACGGTAGGCACACTTGTTTAATGCATGCTTTCTTATCCTGTTTGTTTGATGTGTTGGTCAATAATTGAACCATTGACCAGTTGTAAACTCTAGTTCATAGCTCTTGTCATATCAGTCAAATGAGTAGTTTATCTTGTTTGATGTAAGATCAAAGAGGGGGTTGCAAGATCATGTCTCCTCCAATGTAGCTTTCACACTCAAAGGAAGATGCATGTGATCAATTGAGAAAGCAAATTGAGGACTCTACTATCAACTTGATTGTCAACTGAAATACCGATTTTTCTTTCCCTTGAGTTGATAATATGTAATAATTTTTAGAAGTTTGCAGGTATTGTAATATCTCAATACCTCGCATAGGCCATGTAGGCATTTAGTTGACATCGTCCACACATGGTGGTAGTCGTTACGCTAACTACGCCAGGCAGGTCGATTAGGGGACATTACCGTGCTTTGTTATTGGCCCATCCTATATTCGGCCAATGACGAACAGTAAAAAATGTTGGATTAATATACACGTTTTATGATATTGCCATGGGCTTCAAAAAGGACAAAAGTGTAAAAGATCATAAACATAATGGGCCGACCAGCATGTGGTAACAAGCCATTATAGTAACAGTAATATGTCGTAACAGTTACATGACATAACAGTAGTAGGACATAATAGAAACAACCCATTATAGTAACATGCAAGAAACTATAAAATGGCAGAACAATAACAGGCCAAAATAGTAGCTAGCCTCAATAGTAAAGGGCCACGGCAGTAAAAGGCCAGAACAGTGTCGAGCCTGAATAGTAACGGCCCGAGAAATTTCAAGATGAGGGCAGTAACAGGACAAAAAATTTACCAAGCTAGAACAATAAAGGGCCGCTTGTGGGCCTAAACAGCTAATAGATGGAATAGTAAAAGGCCAGAATAGTAATAGGCCAAAACTGTAATGGACCATCTCAGAGAAGGGCCATCATTAGACGGCCCACGATGGGCTGCGATAATAGTGATGGGCTGACCGCGGTCTTTAAGTGTACATGAGCGACTTGGCATAGGCTGCTAAAGGGTCGCACAGTGTTGGACCAACATGGGCCTTCTATAGGCCGAAACAGAATCGGGGCTGAAAGTTCACGGGTCGCCGCTGGCTTCATTTGTGGGCCCATTTCAAGAAGTACATGACAAAATAGTAACGGGCCATCTTCTTATTGGGCTCCCCTGATGGGTTGACCCAGTTAGTATTTACCAGGTCTTGGCTGGGTCTGGCTTCTGCCATGGTTTCTATGACTGTCACGTGGCAGTTTGCATGACGTCAGCACTCAACACGGCTGGCGAACAGATCTACGACGGAACAAGTTTTCATGGCTAAAGGGTGCGATCTGCCACGGTCGAAAAAAATCGTGGTTAACTCATTTGTGACGGGGCTTTTACGACAAAGGCCATCCGTCGCGGAAGACTTTTTTGGCCATGAAAAATGGGCCTTCAACCATGAAAATGGTCTGTTGTAAAAGGCAACTTTACTTGTAGTGAGAGCAGAGCAAAGAAATAGATCTAGTCCATGTAGGCGTAAACTAGTCCACGACCGCAAAGGATAACAGGGAATACTGATAGGGCGGTCCAAGAAGAGTTGACCTAATGGCGGTATTTGGGTTCAACGGTTTTTCTTCTGGTTCAAACGACTGTTTGGCTGTTAGATTTGTATTCACCCCCATTTTGCCCTCTAGACAATTGGCGAATATACTATGGCCCCTCCGCGAGATTACAAGCAAGTTGGGCCCTGCAATACACTCGCCCGAGAACTTTGGGGCTGCAAACCAACAAGCCCACCCTTTCAAGCCATCCATTGCAAAATTAATATTAAGTATAGAAAGAGAGACATATACCCGCCAACCACTTATGTAATACAAGTTGCATGTGCAGGATGGAACTAGTCTCGTGTAAGATTACACATAAAGTCTCTCCAGGATGCTTCATCTAACTATCCCACAACATCTACTAGTACAGATGGTAGGGTAACAACGTGATTATCAACGGCCAATACATCATATTGTTCTACTCGTACCATACATCTATGCATAGATCTAGCTTTGATACCATTGATGGGTTCATTGCATGGAAACAAAAAATCTACGTAATAGCAAGGAGAAAACCTAGCAAGATCGAATCTATGAGATGTATGAAGTAAGAAGATAGATCTAATCTACTTACCCTCTTCATGAGTGGTTAACGGTCGCGAAATCGTGGATGATGTAGTCAGTCGCTTGTGTCGATTCAAACAGATGGAGTCTTGCGAATCGGCAGCACCTCTGAGGTATCCACACATTCCATATTGGTGGTGTATCCTGGTTGTTGATCCCATGAGAGAGAGATAAGATCTCCACGAAATTCTGGCAGCACAACGGTAGTGCTAATAGATCAGAACAAAAGGGCTTCACTGTGCATCATTCTAGAGGAGAGGGAATTGTGTCATGTAACTTATGCCTCACTAGTACAACATGCCATGTGGAAGCTTCTCTACCTATGTGCTTTTTGTCTCTGTGACCATGGTTTGACACATCGATCCACTATGGACACTGCATGTGTTTTTTTCCTAAAACACATTGATCCACTAGGGTCATTGCATATGTTCTTTTCCTAGACCACATTGATACACATGATCACACACACTCCAGTGCATTATGTGATGCAACTTCTGCCTCACTGGTGCAGCATGCAATGTGGAAGATGCTCTTCCTATGTTCTTTTCGTCTCTGTCACCATGGTTTGACACATGGATCCACTATTTACATTGCATGTGTTCTTTTCTGAGACCACATTGATCCACATGACCACACACACTCTAGTGCATTATGTGATGCAACTTCTGCGTCATAGTGCAACATGCAATGTGGAAGCTGCTCTTCCTATGTCTTTTGGTCTCCATGACCATGGTTTGACACATGGATCACGTATAGTCATTGCATGTGTTCTTTTCCTAAACTACATTGATCACTAGTGTCATTGCATGTGTTGTTTTCCTAAACCACATTGATCCACTAGTGTCATTGAACCACATGACCACATTACATGTGTTCTTTTCCTAGGAAACATTGATCCACATGACCACACACACTCTAGTGCATTATGTGATGCAACTTCTACCTCACTGGTGCAACATCCAATGTGGAAGCTGCTCTTCCTACGTGCTTTTGGTCTCTATGGCCATTGTTTGACACATGGAACCACTATAGACATTGCATGTGTTATTTTCCTAAACCACATTGATCCCCTATTGTCATTGATCCACATGACCGCATTGCATGTGTTGTTTTCCGAGACCACATTGATCCACATGATTACACGCACTCCAGTGCATTATGTGATGCAACTTCTGCCTCACTCGTGCAACCTGCAATGTGGAAGATGCTCTTCCTATGTGCTTTTGATCTCTATGACCATGGTTTGACACATGGATCCACTATGGACATTGCATGTGTTCTTTTACTAAACCACATTGATCCACTATTGTCATTGCATGTGTTTTTTCGAGACCACATTGATCCATATGACCACACACACTCTAGTGCATTATGCGATGCAACATTTGCCTCACTAATGCAACATGCAATGTTGAAGCTGCTCTTCCGATGAGCTTTTGGTCTCCGTGACCATGGTTTGACACATGGATGACCTAAAGTCATTGCATGTGTTCTTTTCCTAAACTACATTGATCACTAGTGTCATTGGATGTGTCGTTTTCCTAAACCACATTGATCCACTAGTGTCATTTATCCACATGCCACATTACATGTGTTCTTTTCATAGGCAACATTGATGCACATGACCACACACACTCCATTGCATTATGTGATGCATTTTCTGCCTGACTTGTTCAACATGCAATGTGGAAGCTCCGCTTCCTATGTGCTTTTAGTCTCTATGACCAAGGTTTGACACATGGATCACCAATAGTCATTGCATGTGTTCTTTTCTTAAACCACATTGATCCACTAGTGTCATTGCATGTGTCCTTTTACTAGACAGCATTGATCCACATGACCACACACACTCAAGTGCATTATGTGATGCAACTTCTGCCTCACTAGTGCAACATGCAATCCGGAAGCTGCTCTTCCGATGTGCTTTTGGTCTCTGTGACCATGGTTTGACACATGGATCCAATATGGACATTGCATATGTTCTTTTCCTAAACCACATTGATCAACTAGTGTCATTGAATGTGTTCTTTTCCTAGACAACAGTGATCCACATGATCACACAAACTCCAGTGCATTATGTGATGCAACTTCTGCATCACTGGTGCAACATGCAACGTGGAAGCTGCTCTTCCTACGTGCTTTTGGTCTCTCTGGCCATTGATCTACACATGGAACCACTATACACATTGCATGTGTCATTTTCCTTAACCACATTGATCCACTATTATCATTGATCCACATGATCACATTGCATGTGTTCTTTTCCTCGACAACGTTGATCCACATGACCACACACTCTAGTGCATTATGTGATGCAACTTCTGCCTCACTAGTGCAACCTGCAATGTGGAATCTGCTCTTCCTATGTGCTTTGGTCTCTATTACCATGGTTTGACACATTGGTCCACTATGGACATGGCATGTGTTCTTTTCCTAAACCACATTGATCCACTAGTGTCATTGCATGTGTTCTTTTCCGAGACCACATTGATCCATGATGTCTACGCACTTCTATTCTTGTAAACAGTTGTTGGGACTCCAAGTGTAGAGGTTTGTAGAACAGCAGCAAGTTTTCCCTTAAGTGGATCACCCAAGGTTTATCGAACTCAGGGAGGAAGTGGTCAAAGGTATCCCTCTCAAGCAACCCTGCAATCAAGATACAAGAAGTCTCTTGTGTCCCCAACACACGCAATACACTTGTCAGGTGTATATATGCACTAGTTCGGCGAAGAGATAGTGAAATACAAGTGGTGTGGATAAAAGACAACGGTGCCAGAAAAGAGCTTGATAGCGTGTGGTTGATGTGGGAAAATACTAAAGGAAAACTGAAATAAAGATGGAAGCAAGCAAACATGTAACATATCTAATTGCAAACGGTGTTTCAATGCTTAGAAACAAGGCCTAGGGATCATACTTTCACTAGTGAACACTCTCATATAGATATATTATCTTCATGATACTACCCTAAACTACTCTCCAGTTGAACACTCTAATCGATTGTAGGGCTATAACAGCACTCCTCAAAGTTCGCTTTCTACATCTAGATAACCCCACACTGTCACCTTGAGCACTAGATGGTTCAAACAAACACCACAATTTCATAGAGACATCCAACTCCAAATATAACTCATAACAACTATTTGAACTCTCTAGCCTAAGTGCCACCATGGTGTGCATGCTGTCACTTTCACACACATGGGGAGAGCAGAGATCTATTAAAGCACTTGAGTAGGAAGGTAGATCTACTAGATTACAAAGCTCATGATCACAATATGATCATGCATAGGGAGAGAGATGAACACATAGCTACCGGTAGAACCCTTAGCCTCGAGAGGGAACTACTCCCTCCTCATCATGGGAATCAGCAATGGTAATGGAGATGGCGGTGGAGATCGATGGAGATGGCTCTAGGGGCACTTCCTCGTCCCGGCAGGGTGCCAGAACAGAGACTTTCTGTCCCCTGAATCTCCCCTTCGGTGGCGGCGGTGCTGCGGAACTTTTCGTGGCTGGAGGATTGACGATTTAGGGTTTTTGCATCGGGAGGCATCCTATAGGCGAAGAGGCAAGGTCGGTGGGCGGCCAGGGAGCCCACACCACCTGGTGGCGTGGCTATGCCTAGCCCGTGCCACCATATGGTGTGGCCACCCTGTGGCCCCTCTCCGTCTCGTCCTCTAGCTCCGTGAGTCTTCCGGTAAAATATCGACTTTGGCTTTTGTCCAGTCCAATTCCGATAATATTGATTTTCTGACTTTCCTGGAACCAAAAACAGCAGAAAACAGGCAACTGGCACTGTGGCACTTGCTAGTACATTAGTCCAAGAAAGTGTACAGAAAGTACTCCAAAGTTGGAACAAAACATAAGAAACTAGATAAAACCAAGCATGGAACATCAAAAATTATGGATACGTTAGCAACGTATCAATCCACATGACCACACACACTCCAGTGCATTATGTGATGCAACTTTTACCTCACTGGTGCAACATGCAATGTGAAAGCTGCTCTTCCCATGTCCTTTTTGTCTCCGTGACCATGGTTTGACACATGGATCACATACAGTCATGCATGTGTTCTGTTCCTAACTGTATTGATCACTAGTGTCATTGCATGTGTTGTTTTCCTAAACCACATTGATCCACTAGTGTCACTGATCCACATGACCACATTACATGTGTTCTTTTCCTAGGCAACATTGATCCACATGACCACACAAACTCCAGTGCATTGTGTGATGCAATTTCTGCCTCACTGGTGCAACATGCAATGTGGAAGCTGCTCTTCCTATGTGCTTTTGGTCTCTATGACCATGGTTTGACACATGGATCACCTATAGTCATTGCATGTGTTCTTTTCCTAAACCACATTGATCCACTAGTGTCATTGCTTGTGTTCTTTTACTAGACAACATTGATCCACATGACCACACACACTCAAGTGCATTATGTGATGCAACTTCTGCCTCACTAGTGCAACATGCAATGTGGAAGATGCTCTTCCTATGTGTTGTCTCTGTGAACATGGTTTGACACATGGATCCACTATGGACATTGCATGTGTTCTTTTCCTAAACCACATTGATCCACTAGTGTCGTTGCATGTGTTCTTTTATGAGACCACATTGATACACATGACCACACACACTCTAGTGCATTATGTGATGCAACTTCTACCTCACTGGAGGAACATGCAATGTGGAAGTTGCTCTTCCTATGTGCTTTTGGTCTTCGTGACCATGGTTTGACACAAGGATCACCTATAGTCATGCATGTGTTCTTTTCCTAAACTACATTGATCACTAGTGTCATTGCATGTGTTGTTTTCCTAAACCACATTGATCCACTAGTGTCACTGATCCACATGACCACATTACATGTGTTCTTTTCCTAGGCAACATTGATCCACATGACCACACAAACTCCAGTGCATTGTGTGATGCAATTTCTGCCTCACTGGTGCAACATGCAATGTGGAAGCTGCTCTTCCTATGTGTGTTTGGTCTCTATGACCATGGTTTGACACATGGATCACCTATAGTCATTGCATGTGTTCTTTTTCTAAACCACATTGATCCACTAGTGTCATTTCTTGTGTTCTTTTACTAGACAACATTGATCCACATGACCACACACACTCTAGTGCATTATGTGATGCAACTTCTGCCTCACTAGTGCAACATGCAATGTGGAAGCTGCTCTTCCTATGTGCTTTTGGTCTCTGTGACCATGGTTTGACACATGGATCCACTATAGATATTGCATGTGTTCTTTTCCTAAACCACGTTGATCCACTAGTGTCATTGCATATGTTCTTTTCGTAGACCACATTGATCCACATGATCACACACACTCCAGTGCATTATGTGATGCAACTTCTTCCTCACTGGTGCAACATGCAATGTGGAAGCTGCTCTTCCTATGTGCTTTTGGTCTTTATGTCCATTGTTTGACACATGGAACCACTATAGACATTGCATGTGTTATTTTCCTAAACCACGTTGATCCACTATTGTCATTGATACACATCACCACATTGCATGTGTTCTTTTCCAAGACCACGTTGATCCACATGACCACACACACTCCAGTGCATTATGTGATGCAACTTCTGCCTCATTAGTACAACATGCAATGTGGAAGCTGCTCTTCTATGTGATTTTGGTCTCTATGACCATGGTTTGACACATGGATCCACTATGGACATTGCATATTTTATTTTCCTAAACCAGAATGATCCACTAGTGTCATTGCATGTGTTCTTTTCCGAGACCACATTGATCCACGTGACCACACACAATCTAGTTCATTGTGTGATGCAACTTCTGCCTCACTAGTGCAACATGCAATGTGGAAGCTGCTCTTCCTATGAACTTTTGGTCTCCGTGACCATTGTTTGACACATCGATCACCTATAGTCATTGCATGTGTTATTTTCCTAAACGACATTGATCACTAGTGTCATTGCATGTGTTTTTTTCCTAAACCATAATGGTCCACTAGTGTCATTTTATTTTCTTAGGCAACATTGATCCACATGATCACACGCACTCTAGTGCATTATGTGATGCAATTTTTGCCTCACCAGTGCAACATGCAATGCGGAAGATGCTCTTCCTATGTGCTTTTGGTATCTATGACCATGGTTTGACGCATGGATCACCTATAGTCATTGCATGTGTTATTTTCCGAAACCACATTGATCCACTAGTGTCATTGCATGTGTTCTTTTACTAGACAACATTGATCCACATGACCACACACACTCAAGTGCATTATGTGATGCAACTTCTGCCTCCCGAGTGCAACATGCAATGTGGAAGCTGCTCTTCCTATGTGATGTCTCTGTGAACATGGTTTGACACATGGATCCACTATGGACATTGCATGTGTTCTTTTCCTAAACCACATTGATCCACTAGTGTCGTTGCATGTGTTCTTTTATGAGACCACATGGATCCACATGACCACACACACTCCAGTGCATTATGTGATGCAACTTCTACCTCACTGGTGGAACATGCAATGTGGAAGCTGGTCTTCCTATGTTCTTTTGGTCTTCGTCACTATGGTTTGACACAAGGATCACCTATAGTCATGCATGTGTTCTTTTCCTAAACTACATTGATCACTAGTGTCATTGCATGTGTTGTTTTCCTAAACCACATTGATCCACTAGTGTCACTGATCCACATGACCACATTACATGTGTTCTTTTCCTAGTTAACATTGATCCACATGACCACACAAACTCCAGTGCATTATGTGATGCAATTTTTGCCTCACTGGTGCAACATGCAATGTGGAAGCTGCTCTTTCTATGTGCTTTTGGTCTCTGTGACCATGGTTTGACACATGGATCCACTATGGATATTGCATGTGTTCTTTTCCTAAACCATATTGATCCACTAGTGTCATTGCATATGTTCGTTTCCTAGACCACATGATCACACACACTCCAGTGCATTATGTGATGCAACTTCGACCTCATTAGTACAACATGCAATGTGGAAGCTGCTCTTCTACGTGCTTTTGGTCTCTATGACCATGGTTTGACACATGGATCCACTATGGACATTGCATGTTTTCTTTTCCTAAACCACATTGATCCACTAGTGTCATTGCATGTGTTATGTTTCGAGACCACATTGATCCACTAGTGTCATTGCATGTGTTCTTTTCCAAGACCACATTGATCCACATGACCACACAAACTCCAGTGCATTATGTGATGCAATTTCTGCCTCACTGGTGCAACATGCAATGTGGAAGCTGCTCTTCCTATGTGTGTTTGGTGTCTATGACCATGGTTTGACACATGGATCACCTATAGTCATTGCATGTGTTCTTTTCCTAAACCACATTGATCCACTAGTGTCATTGCTTGTGTTCTTTTACTAGACAACATTGATCCACATGACCACACACACTCTAGTGCATTATGTGATGCAACTTCTGCCTCACTAGTGCAACATGCAATGTGGAAGCTGCTCTTCCTATGTGCTTTTGGTCTCTGTGACCATGGTTTGACACATGGATCCACTATGGATATTGCATGTGTTCTTTTCCTAAACCACATTGATCCACTAGTGTCATTGCATATGTTCTTTTCCTAGACCACATTGATCCACATGATCACACACACTCCAGTGCATTATGTGATGCAACTTCTGCCTCACTGGTGCAACATGCAATGTGGAAGCTTCTCTTCCTACGTGCTTTTGGTCTTTATGGACATTGTTTGACAAATGGAACCACTATAGACATTGCATGTGTTATTTTCCTAAACCACGTTGATCCACTATTGTCATTGATACACATCACCACATTGCATGTGTTCTTTTCCAAGACCACATTGATCCACATGACCACATAGACTCCAGTGCATTATGTGATGCAACTTCTGTCTCATTAGTACAACATGCAATGTGGAAGCTGCTCTTCTATGTGCTTTTGGTCTCTATGACCATGTTTTGACACATGGATCCACTATGGACATTGCATGTTTTCTTTTACTAAACCACATCGATCCACTAGTGTCATTGCATGTGTTCTTTTACTAGACAACATTGATCCACATGACCACACACACTCAAGTGCATTATGTGATGCAACTTCTGCCTCACTAGTGCAACATGCAATGTGGAAGCTGCTCATCCTATTTGCTGTCTCTGTGAACATGGTTTGACACATGGACCCACTATGGACATTGCATGTGTTCTTTTCCTAAACAACATTGATCCACTAGTGTCGTTAAATGTGTTCTTTTATGAGACCACATTGATCCACATGACCACACACACTCCAGTGCATTATGCGATGCAACTTCTACCTCACTGGTGGAACATGCAATGTGGAAGCTGCTATTCCTATGTTCTTTTGGTCTTCGTGACCATGGTTTGACACAAGGATCAGCTATAGTCATGCATGTGTTCTTTTCCTAAACTACATTGATCACTAGTGTCATTGCATGTGTTGTTTTCCTAAACCACATTGATCCACTAGTGTCACTGATCCACATGACCACATTGCATGTGTTCTTTTCCTAGGCAACATTATTCCACATGACCACACAAACTCCGGTGCATTATGTGATGCAATTTTTGCCTCACTGGTGCAACATGCAATGTGGAAGCTGCTCTTCCTATGTGTGTTTGGTCTCTGTGACCATGGTTTGACACATGGATCACCTATAGTCATTGCATGTGTTCTTTTCCTAAACCACATTCATCCACTAGTGTCATTGCTTGTGTTCTTTTACTAGACAACATTGATCCACATGACCACACACACTCTAGTGCATTATGTGATGCAACTTCTGCCTCACTAGTGCAACATGCAATGTGGAAGCTGCTCTTCCTATGTGCTTTTGGTCTCTGTGACCATGGTTTGACACATGGATCCACTATGGATATTGCATGTGTTCTTTTCCTAAACCACATTGATCCACTAGTGTCATTGCATATGTTCTTTTCCTAGACCACATTGATCCACATGATCACACACACTCCAGTGCATTATGTGATGCATCTTCTGGCTCACTGGTGCAACATGCAATGTGGTAGCTGCTCTTCCTACGTGCTTTTGGTCTTTATGGCCATTGTTTCACACATGGAACCACTATAGACATTGCATGTGTTATTTTCCTAAACCATGTTGATCCCCTATTGTCATTGATACACATCACCACATTGCATGTGTTCTTTTCCAAGACCACATTGATCCACATGACCACACAGACTCCAGTGCATTATGTGATGCAACTTCTGCCTCATTAGTACAACATGCAATGTGGAAGCTGCTCTTCTATGTGCTTTTGGTCTCTATGACCATGGTTTGACACATGGATCCACTATGGACATTCCATGTTTTCTTTTCCTAAACCAGATTGATCCACTAGTGTCATTGCATGTGTTCTTTTCCGAGACCACATTGATCCACGTGACCACACACACTCTAGTTCATTATGTGATCCAACTTCTGCCTCACTAGTGCAACATGCAATGCGGAAGCTGCTCTTCCTATGAACTTTTGGTCTCCGTGACCATTGTTTGACACATGGATCACCTATAGTCATTGTATGTGTTCTTTTCCTAAACGACATTGATCACTAGTGTCATTGCATGTGTTTTTTTCCTAAACCACAATGGTCCACTAGTGTCATTTTCTTTTCTTAGGCAACATTGATCCACATGATCACACGCACTCTAGTGCATTATGTGATGCAATTTTTGCCTCACTAGTGCAACATGCAATGCGGAAGATGCTCTTCCTATGTGCTTTTGGTATCTATGACCATGGTTTGACGCATGGATCACCTATATTCATTGCATGTGTTATTTTCCTAAACCACATTGATCCACTAGTGTCATTGCATGTGTTCTTTTACTAGACAACATTGATCCACATGACCACACACACTCAAGTGCATTATGTGATGCAACTTCTGCCTCACTAGTGCAACATGCAATGTGGAAGCTGCTCTTCCTATGTGTTGTCTCTGTGAACATGGTTTGACACATGGATCCACTATGGACATTGCGTGTGTTCTTTTCCTAAACCACATTGATCCACTAGTGTTGTTGCATGTGTTCTTTTATGAGACCACATTGATCCACATGACCACACACACTCCAGTGCATTATGTGATGCAACTTCTACCTCACTGGTGGAACATGCAATGTGGAAGTTTCTCTTCCTATGTGGTTTTGGTGTTCGTGACCATGGTTTGACACAAGGATCACCTATAGTCATGCATGTGTTCTTTTCCTAAACTACATTGATCACTAGTGTCATTGCATGTGTTGTTTTCCTAAACCACATTGATCCACTAGTGTCACTGATCCACATGACCATATTACATGTGTTCTTTTCCTAGTTAACATTGATCCACATGACCACACAAACTCCAGTGCATTATGTGATGCAATTTTTGCCTCACTGGTGCAACATGCAATGTGGAACCTGCTCTTCCTATGTGTGTTTGGTCTCTGTGACCATGGTTTGACACATGGATCACCTATAGTCATTGCATGTGTTCTTTTCCTAAACCACATTGATCCACTAGTGTCATTTCTTGTGTTCTTTTACTAGACAACATTGATCCACATGACCACACACACTCTAGTGCATTATGTGATGCAACTTCTGCCTCACTAGTGCAACATGCAATGTGGAAGCTGCTCTTGCTATGTGCTTTTGGTCTCTGTGACCATGGTTTGACACATGGATCCACTATGGATATTGCATGTGTTCTTTTCCTAAACCACATTGATCCACTAGTGTCATTGCATATGTTCTTTTCCTAGACCACATTGATCCACATGATCACACACACTCCAGTGCATTATGTGATGCAACTTCTGGCTCACTGGTGCAACATGCAATGTGGTAGCTGCTCTTCCTACGTGCTTTTGGTCTTTATGGCCATTGTTTGACACATGGAACCACTATAGACATTGCATGTGTTATTTTCTTAAACCATGTTGATCCCCTATTGTCATTGATACACATCACCACATTGCATGTGTTCTTTTCCAAGACCACATTGATCCACATGACCACACAGACTCCAGTGCATTATGTGATGCAACTTATGCCTCATTAGTACAACATGCAATGTGGAAGCTGCTCTTCTATGTGCTTTTGGTCTCTATGACCATGTTTTGACACATGGATCCACTATGGACATTGCATGTTTTCTTTTACTAAACCACATTGATCCACCAGTGTCATTGCATGTGTTCTTTTACTAGACAACATTGATCCACATGACCACACACACTCAAGTGCATTATGTGATGCAACTTCTGCCTCACTAGTGCAACATGCAATGTGGAAGCTACTCATCCTATGTGCTGTCTCTGTGAACATGGTTTGACACGTGGACCCACTATGGACATTGCATGTGTTCTTTTCCTAAACCACATTGATCCACTAGTGTCGTTAAATGTGTTCTTTTATGAGACCACATTGATCCGCATGACCACACACACTCCAGTGCATTATGCGATGCAACTTCTGCCTCATTAGTACAACATGCAATGTGGAAGCCGCTCTTCTATGTTCTTTTGGTCTCTATGACCATGGTTTGACACATGGATCCACTATGGACATTGCATGTTTTCTTTTCCTAAACCAGATTGATCCACTAGTGTCATTGCATGTGTTCTTTTCTGAGACCACATTGATCCACGTGACCAAACACAATCTAGTTCATTATGTGATCCAACTTCTTCCTCACTAGTGCAACATGCAATGCGGAAGCTGCTCTTCCTATGAACTTTTGGTCTCCGTGACCATTGTTTGACACATGGATCACCTATAGTGATTGCATGTGTTCTTTTCCTAAACGACATTGATCACTAGTGTCATTGCATGTGTTTTTTCCTAAACCACAATGGTCCACTAGTGTCATTTTCTTTTCTTAGGCAACATTGATCCACATGATCACACGCACTCTAGTGCATTATGTGATGCAATTTTTGCCTCACTAGTGCAACATGCAATGCGGAAGATGCTCTTCCTATGTGCTTTTGGTATCTATGACCATGGTTTGACGCATGGATCACCTATAGTCATTGCATGTGTTATTTTCCTAAACCACATTGATCCACTAGTGTCATTGCATGTGTTCTTTTACTAGACAACATTGATCCACATGACCACACACACTCAAGTGCATTATGTGATGCAACTTCTGCCTCACTAGTGCAACATGCAATGTGGAAGCTGCTCTTCCTATGTGTTGTCTCTGTGAACATGGTTTGACACATGGATCCACTATGGACATTGCATGTGTTCTTTTCCTAAACCACATTGATCCACTAGTGTCGTTGCATGTGTTCTTTTATGAGACCACATTGATCCACATGACCACACACACTCCAGTGCATTATGTGATGCAACTTCTACCTCACTGGTGGAACATGCAATGTGGAAGTTGCTCTTCCTATGTGGTTTTGGTCTTCGTGACCATGGTTTGACACAAGGATCACCTATAGTCATGCATGTGTTCTTTTCCTAAACTACATTGATCACTAGTGTCATTGCATGTGTTGTTTTCCTAGACCACATTGATCCACTAGTGTCACTGATCCACATGACCACATTACATGTGTTCTTTTCCTAGTTAACATTGATCCACATGACCACACAAACTCCAGTGCATTATGTGATGCAATTTTTGCCTCACTGGTGCAACATGCAATGTGGAAGCTGCTCTTCCTATGTGTGTTTGGTCTCTGTGACCATGGTTTGACACATGGATCACCTATAGTCATTGCATGTGTTCTTTTCCTAAACCACATTGATCCACTAGTGTCATTGATTGTGTTCTTTTACTAGACAACATTGGTCCACATGACCACACACACTCTAGTGCATTATGTGATGCAACTTTTGCCTCACTAGTGCAACATGCAATGTGGAAGCTGCTCTTGCTATGTGCTTTTGGTCTCTGTGACCATGGTTTGACACATGGATCCACTATGGATATTGCATGTGTTCTTTTCCTAAACCACATTGATCCACTAGTGTCATTGCATATGTTCTTTTCCTAGACCACATTGATCCACATGATCACACACACTCTAGTGCATTATGTGATGCAACTTCTGCCTCATTAGTACAACATGCAATGTGGAAGCTGCTCTTCTATGTGCTTTTGGTCTCTATGACCATGGTTTGACACATGGATCCACTATGGACATTGCATGTTTTCTTTTCCTAAACCACATTGATCCACTAGTGTCATTGCATGTGTTCTTTTACTAGACAACATTGATCCACATGACCACACACACACAAGTGCATTATGTGATGCATCTTCTGCCTCACTAGTGCAACATGCAATGTGGAAGCTGCTCTTCATATGTGCTATCTCTGTGAACATGGTTTGACACGTGGATCCACTATGGACATTGCATGTGTTCTTTTCCTAAACCACATTGATCCACTAGTGTCATTGCATGTGTTCTTTTATGAGACCACATTGATCCACATGACCACACACACTCCAGTGCATTATGTGATGCAACTTCTACCTCACTGGTGGAACATGCAATGTGGAAGCTGCTCTTCCTATGTTCTTTTGGTCTTCGTGTCCATGGTTTGACACAAGGATCACCTATAGTCATGCATGTGTTCTTTTCCTAAACTACATTGATCACTAGTGTCATTGCATGTGTTGTTTTCCTAAACCACATTGATCCACTAGTGTCACTGATCCACATGACCACATTACATGTGTTCTTTTCCTAGGCAACATTGATCCACATGACCACACAGACTCCAGTGCATTATGTGATGCACTTTTTGCCTCACTGGTGCAACATGCAATGTGGAAGCTGCTCTTCCTATGTGTGTTTGGTCTCTGTGACCATGGTTTGACACATGGATCACCTATAGTCATTACATGTGTTGTTTTCCTAAACCACATTGATCCACTAGTGTCATTGATACACATCACCACATTGCATGTGTTATTTTCCAAGACCACATTGATCCACATGACCACACACACTCCATTGCATTATGTGATGCAACTTCTGTCTCATTAGTACCCACATGCAATGTGGAAGCTGCTCTTCCTACGTGCTTTTGGTCTTTATGGCCATTGTTTGACACATGGAACCACTATAGACATTGCATGTGTTATTTTACTAAACCACATTGATCCACTATTGTCATTGATACACATCACGACATTGCATGTGTTCTTTTCCAAGACCACATTGATCCACATGACCACACACACTCCATTGCATTATGTGATGCAACTTCTGCCTCATTATACAACATGCAATGTGGAAGCTGCTCTTCTATGTGCTTTTGGTCTCTATGACCATGGTTTGACATATGGATCCACTATGGACATTGCATGTTTTCTTTTCCTAAACCACATTGATCCACTAGTGTCATTTCTTGTGTTCTTTTACTAGACAACATTGATCCACATGACCACACACACTCTAGTGCATTATGTGATGCAACTTTTGCCTCACTAGTGCAACATGCAATGTGGAAGCTGCTCTTTCTATGTGCTTTTGGTCTCTGTGACCATGGTTTGACACATGGATCCACTATGGATATTGCATGTGTTCTTTTCCTAAACCATATTGATCCACTAGTGTCATTGCATATGTTCGTTTCCTAGACCACATGATCACACACACTCCAGTGCATTATGTGATGCAACTTCGACCTCATTAGTACAACATGCAATGTGGAAGCTGCTCTTCTACGTGCTTTTGGTCTCTATGACCATGGTTTGACACATGGATCCACTATGGACATTGCATGTTTTCTTTTCCTAAACCACATTGATCCACTAGTGTCATTGCATGTGTTCTTTTACTAGAAAACATTGATCCACATGACCACACACACTCAAGTGCATTATGTGATGCAACTTCTGCCTCACTAGTGCAACATGCAATGTGGAAGCTGCTCTTCATATGTGTTGTCTCTGTGAACATGGTTTGACACGTGGAACCACTATGGACATTGCATGTGTTCTTTTCCTAAACCACATTGATCCACATGACCACACACACTCTAGTGCATTATGTGATGCAACTTCTACCTCACTGGTGGAACATGCAATGTGGAAGTTGCTCTTCCTATGTGCTTTTGCTCTTCGTGACCATGGTTTGACACAAGGATCACCTATAGTCATGCATGTGTTCTTTTCCTAAACTACATTGATCACTAGTGTCATTGCATGTGTTGTTTTCCTAAACCACATTGATCCACTAGTGTCACTGATCCACATGACCACATTACATGTGTTCTTTTCCTAGGCAACATTGATCCACATGACCACACAAACTCCAGTGCATTATGTCATGCAATTTCTGCCTCACTGGTGCAACATGCAATGTGGAAGGTGCTCTTCCTATGTGTGTTTGGTCTCTGTGACCATGGTTTGACACATGGATCACCTATAGTCATTGCATGTGTTCTTTTGCTAAACCACATTAATCCACTAGTGTCATTGATTGTGTTCTTTTACTAGACAACATTGATCCACATGACCACACACACTCTAGTGCATTATGTGATGCAACTTCTGCCTCACTAGTGCAACATGGAATGTGGAAGCTGCTCTTCCTATGTGCTTTTGTTCTCTGTGACAATGGTTTGACACATGGATCCACTATGGATATTGCATGTGTTCTTTACCTAAACCACATTGATCCACTAGTGTCATTGCATATGTTCTTTTCCTAGACCACATTGATCCACATGATCACACACACTCCAGTGCATTATGTGATGCAACTTCTGCCTCACTGGTGCAACATGCAATGTGGAAGCTGCTCTTCCTACGTGCTTTTGGTCTTTATGGCCATTGTTTGACACATGGAACCACTATCGACATTGCATGTGTTATTTTCCTAAACCACGTTGATCCACTATTTTCATTGATACACATCACCACATTGCATGTGTTCTTTTCCAAGACCACATTGATCCACATGACCACACACACTCCAGTGCATTATGTGATGCAACTTTTGCCTCATTAGTACAACATGCAATGTGGAAGCTGCTCTTCTATGTGCTTTTGGTCACTATGACCATGGTTTGACACATGGATCCACTATGGACATTGCATGTTTTCTTTTCCTAAACCACATTGATCCACTAGTGTCATTGCATGTGTTCTTTTACTAGAAAACATTGATCCACATGAGCACACACACTCAAGTGCATTATGTGATGCAACTTCTGCCTCACTAGTGCAACATGCAATGTGGAAGCTTCTCTTCCTATGTGCTGTCTCTGTGAACATGGTTTGACACATGGATCCACTATGGACATTGCATGTGTTCTTTTCCTAAACCACATTGATCCACTAGTGTCGTTGCATGTGTTCTTTTATGAGACCACATTGATCCACATGACCACACACACTCAAGTGCATTATGTGATGCAACTTCTACCTCACTGGTGGAACATGCAATGTGGAAGCTGCTCTTCCTATGTGTTGTCTCTGTGAACATGGTTTGACACATGGATCCACTATGGACATTGCATGTGTTCTTTTCCTAAACCACATTGATCCACTAGTGTCGTTGAATGTGTTGTTTTATGAGACCACATTGATCCACATGACCACACACACTCCAGTGCATTATGTGATGCAACTTCTACCTCACTGGTGGAACATTCAATGTGGAAGCTGCTCTTCCTATGTGCTTTTGGTCTTCGTGACCATGGTTTGACACAAGGATCACCTATAGTCATGCATGTGTTCTTTTCCTAAACTACATTGATCACTAGTGTCATTGCATGTGTTGTTTTCCTAAACCACATTGATCCACTGGTGTCACTGATCCACATGACCACATTACATGTGTTCTTTTCCTAGGCCACATTGATCCACATGACCACACAAACTCCAGTGCATTATGTGATGCAATTTCTGCCTCACTAGTGTAGCATGCAATGTGGAAGCTGCTCTTCCTATGTGTGTTTGGTCTCTGTGACCATGGTTTGACACATGGATCACCTATAGTCATTGCATGTGTTCTTTTTCTAAACCACATTGATCCACTAGTGTCATTTCTTGTGTTCTTTTACTAGACAACATTGATCCACATGACCACACACACTCTAGTGCATTATGTGATGCAACTTCTGCCTCACTAGTGCAACATGCAATGTGGAAGCTGCTCTTCCTATGTGCTTTTGTTCTCTGTGACCATGGTTTGACACATGGATCCACTATGGATATTGCATGTGTTCTTTTCCTAAACCACATTGATCCACTAGTGTCATTGCATATGTTCTTTTCCTAGACCACATTGATCCACATGATCACACACACTCTAGTGCATTATGTGATGCAACTTCTGCCTCATTGGTGCAACATGCAATGTGGAAGCTGCTCTTCCTACGTGGTTTTGGTCTTTATGGCCATTGTTTGACACATGGAACCACTATAGACATTGCATGTGTTATTTTCCTAAACCACCTTGATCCACTATTGTCATTGATACACATCACCACATTGCATGTGTTCTTTTCCAAGACCACATTGATCCACATGACCACACACACTCCAGTGCATTATGTGATGCAACCTCTGCCTCATTAGTACAACATGCAATGTGGAAGCTGCTCTTCTATGTGATTTTGGTCTCTATGAGCATGGTTTGACACATGTATCCACTATAGTCATTGCATGTGTTATTTTCCTAAACCACATTGATCCACTATTGTCATTGCATGTGTTCTTTTACTAGACAACATTGATCCACATGACCACACACACTCAAGTGCATTATGTGATGCAACTTCTGCCTCACTAGTGAACATGCAATGTGGAAGCTGCTCTTCCTATGTGATGTCTCTATGAACAAGGTTTGACACATGGATCCACTATGGACATTGCATGCATTCTTTTCCTAAACCACATTGATCCACTAGTGTCGTTGCATGTGTTCTTTTATGAGACCACATTGATCCACATGACCACACACACTTCAGTGCATTATGTGATGCAACTTCTACCTCACTGGTGGAACATTGTAGCGTCCCAATTGTCTAACAATGGTAATGCTACATGGTTTAATAATATAATGGCTACTTCCTATATACAATTGTTGCATCATAATTATAGCATGCTCATGTCATCATGCCACCTTGCATTTGAGCATCATATAAAACCCTTTTTCTTTTGGTTCTCCTCTCATATGCATTATTAATTGTATTTGCCTCTTGATATTGTATTTGGTTATTGTTATATTGTTTAAATGCCCAAGTTGAGTTGGGGGCATATCTTTTATTCCAATCCACCACCTTTCTTTGTCACCACCTTATAATTCCACCATCCAAATTACCCATGGGATTTTATTTTCTTTTGGCATTTAATCTAGCTCATGTGGGTGGATCTAATTCTATAAATTCTTTTGCTTGGCTTTTATTCCACTTCTTGGGAATGCATAAGAATAATGCCATATTATTATTATTGTTTTCACAAAATAAAACATGGCAGCTATTATTTTGCATGGGCCACGCAAGAGTATCACCACCTTTAGCCATTTGATTCCTCTTGGTTTTATTGGTTCATTTCTTTGTGGATCATCTCCATCCCTCTCCACCACCCACATATTCTCATCAACACCATTATTATTTTTCTCCATGCATGAGTCAAATAATACCTTTGTTCCCTTAAACCTTTGTCTTCCTCTTTTATTTGGTTTCTCCTTCACCTCATATAGTGCTAAATCTAAGCCTCACCTTTCATCTTGGTTGGATCTATAAACATGTTTTAAAAACCTAAACTCCTAACCATAACCCTAACCTAGTTCTTCTTTTCTCTCTAACCCTAGTCTAAGCTAAACCCTAACCCTTAATCTCTTTCACCTCTCTCTTTTTCTCTCTCTCCCTCTACCATGCTGGTCCCACCTCAGCTAACCCCTACCCTAGCCCGCATAAACCCTAACCCGAGCCACCCTCTCATACCAACCCTAGCTCACCCGAGCCTCCCCTCTCCTCTCTCTTTCTCTTCTCACTGTCGTGCTTGCCCCACCTGAACCTGCCCTGCCTTACCCTCTTCCTTGCCCACCTGCCATGCCCTGCCCTGCCCAACTCGAGCCCCAGCTCGAGCACGTGCATGGGAGGAGGAAAAGTGGCACCCGAGCCACCTTTATCTACCCTGTGCCCACACGCTACCTCGCCTCTCTCTCTCGGGTTATACCTTTCCCCACACCTCCTCTACCTCGCTCAGATCCACCCCAGAGCCCCTGCCTCACCCCTTCTTCCCCTTCACCGACGCCAACTTCTCACGCCGGCCACCGCCAGCACCACCGTTAGGCCCTCGTTCCAGCCGGCGAGCACGACGTGGAAGTGGTCGAGGAGGCCGAGAAGGCTCCCCTGCTTCACCCTGGATGCGCCATCGAGGAGGAAAGGGCCCACGTCCGCCAGCACCAGCGCCGCCCCGACGAAACCCTAGATCTCCGGCCGCCAGCCTCGTCGTCGATCTGCTGCGCCCCACCTCGATCCGAGCCCTCCGTCGAGCCCGCGGTAAGCCCCTGTACCTTCCAGACAACCCCATCTTCGCCGTCGTCGTCTAGCCGCGGCGGGCGTTTCGCCGGGCACTCTCCATGAGCCCGCCCCACCTCATCTAGTTAGCCCTCCACTTCCTAACAGCGTTCTCAGACTACCCCATTGGTTCCACCCTTAGCGCGCACGCCCAGGTCCCCGTTGAGCCCCGCGCGCCACAGTCATTTGTCGAACACGGGCTCGGCCGATTCGTCAGAGAAGATCTACAGGGGTCGTTGGTCACTTTACTACCCCCCCTTTTTTCCTTTTCGCTCAACCCGTGGTACGCTGAGCCCACCTGTCAGCAGCCCTAGCAATCTTGCAGAGAAGCCCCCCAGCTCCTAGGCCCTTAACCCGCGCTCCAGCACGACCCCACCTGGCAGCCTCTGTGCTTTCGGCCTCTGGCACATGGGCCCTAGTTTGCTGGCCCACCTGTCAACCGCAGCAGCTAGGCTAACCCGCGGTGTAAAAAGATTTTCAGCAGCGTGTGTCCCCTTGATGGCTGGCCCACCACGGGCCAGGGCTGGGTTTGTCTGAGTACAAAACATTTCTATTTTTCTGTTTTAAAATAAACTTTTCCAGAAATTGATTAAATTCAAATTCAAATCAGATTTTAAATAACTTTTAAAATACAAATCCAAATAATACAAGTAATATATGTTTTGGAATCAGAAAAATGTGAGGATTTCAAATATGCCCATCAAAATAATGTTTGAGCACTTTAAAATTTCAAGGTAATTAAAATTACAATAAAATACCCTTTTTCTTAATTAATGAATAACTTTAGTTTTATAACTCCAAATTTGACAAATAATATGTCTAAATCGATCAGCGCGATGAGCCTGTTCTATCTATGCATTCCATGTTCTGAATTTCAGCATGAATCATATAAATATAAGTATACAGCAAGTGTTATGAGAGCAAACCTGGCTAAAAACTTAATAAAATGCTTTAATCTTGTACCCCACACCTCACCATGCCATGCTACATTATTGCCATGTACATTGTGCATCATTCATCATGGCATGATCGTTTGCTTGTCTCATTTTAATTCATATGCTTGTGCACTCTATTTATGTTGGCCTTTGTTTGTTTGGTTCTTCTTCGAATAGACGCTAAGCAGGGGATATATCAGGAAACCCAGGAGCACTACCCAGATCCGTCCCTCGCTTCAACTGAGCTGCCAGGAAAGCACTACCACATGCTTGCATACATATAGTACCTATTGCCTCTATCTTATTCTTGCATCATTGAGTCATGTGTAGGGTATGTGAGTCTGATGGATAACGAGGTACCTAAACAACTTAACCTAAGTAGTAATGGGATAACTAATGAAAGTGGCACCGGTGAGCAATATATGCTATTTGGTTCTTCCTGCTCACTTGTGTCCCGTAGGACCCCGAGTACTTGATTCCTGTTCCTTGATTATTCGCACTATCCACATCCAGGAGGCCTTATGGACCCCCTTGAGCCAGAGCTTGATTCATTCTTATTTCATGGGGCCACAAAGTAGTTTGGGGGTTTATTACTATCCTGTACTTATGCCATGTTACTGCTTTATTTAAGATTGTGCGAGGAGCACCTGTACTGTTTAGGATTGCGGAGTGTTTTCGCGGTATCGACAAGCCCAGTCACACTTTCGGGTTCCCAGTCATTTACAGCCATTGGCGCAAACCTTGGGTCCGTCTCGGAGCCGGCCAACTTCGTTGCGGGTAGCTTAATGGGGTGGCCCCCTGAAACATTTCTGAATCCTGTGATCGCTTTGTCGTGAATGCCTCGTTGGGTTTTGATTTGGTTTTTCCGAGGTTGATCGAGTGTGTGTTGCTATTTGTGCACCCCTGCAGGGTAAATCTTTCTGAAAGCCATGTCCGCGGTTATGGACGACTTGGAGCACAGTTTCTCGGTCATAGACAAGTATAACTAAAGTACCGCTTTTAATTTGTCTAAGTACCTGACTAGTAAATAGTGCAACACTCATGGAATGGTTAATAAAACTGCCAACGGATGGGGGGGTTGTTCGTCCGCTTCCTCGTTGGTAAGCGGGGAGGAGGATGGATCTGTTAATATTACTGTTATAACTGTTGTTATTAATTCACGGACATCCGTCTATCTTTGGTTAAGCGGATGGTTAGCGAGTATCTGTAAACTTGTTAGGTATTATCTTTTGCTGCAATTGCGTCACCCCAGGTTGTGTCCCCTTTAGAGGCATAAAGACTTGCTGAGTACCCCTAGGGTCTCACACGATAAATTGTTTGATTCAGATGAACAGGTATACTCGCAAGATGGATACTTGGTGGAGGAGACGGACGATGTTGGCAACGATCACTCGGTGTAGAGATTCGAAACGAGGATCCGTGAGATCTGTGGGCGGGATGTGTTTATTTATGGGGCATCTTATGCGGTTTGCTTCTTATCCGTACTCGGATCTTGTTTTCGCTTACGCGATACTACGATGTTTGATGTATGAGGAGATATCCTAAACTATTATATCTATCTAGGATATTTGGATCTTGCTGTATGGCGTTGCAATATTTCTATTTCTTTTAGATGGAATGGCTCTGAGGACTGTTGTATGTGGCTTGCATACATACTCATTTGTGTATGTAGTTGATCCCTTCACCTGCCGATTACGCCGCTCGTTCTTGTCCCGATGTTTTGGAAATAGTTAGGACGGCCGAAAGGTCTACCTGTGAGTGGCATTTGGCCCCACCGTACTATTTTAACCATTTCCGCTCGTCCAGGCTTGTAACTAAGAGCGTAATTCACCGAGGTAGTTACAATTGGTATCAGAGCCATCCCGCCCTTTAGGGTTTCAGCCAAATGGTCGTTGTCAGTCTAGCAAATATTTTGGTAGCTATGTATACTAGGGAAAAACAAAACGTGAGAGTAGGACTGCTTCCATTTTTCTTCTTACCCACCCACCCACCCTTTTTCTGGTAAGAAAGTGTAACGTTTTCAATCCTCATCTAAAATTCAAACTAGGATTCACGTGTTCTGGGTTCCGTAGTACCATAGGTTGTGTGTGTGTGTGTGTGTTTTCCTTGTCTATCTGTTGCATCCAACATGTTATCACTATCGGTCTTTTGGTTATCAACTGTTGGTACATTCCATACCGACATGCTTTTGCAAACCGACGCGATCTATCTGATTCGTTGTATACCGACGCGATATGTCTTACTCTTTGTTATCCGACGTTATCTTGTTTGGGGTGTTCGTTTCCGTAGTTACTAATCTTTAGGTTCATCTTAAGATGAAGGTATTGGGATATGTGTTTTACTTATTCATGTGCGGAGTAATGATTTAAGTGCGGGATGGAGTCGCGACCATACCACTACTTTTATCATTCTCTCTTGTATATTGAATTGGTAGAGTTAGTAATCTTGATTCGTTAAGTGGTTTTGCGCATATAGTGGTATTTTAATGCCGAAATTTGCGGAATTTTTTTCTTTGTTAGTTTGTGTACCACACTCCTTGTTCAGTCGTGTGCGATATGCTTAATATCTTCTAGGTGCTTTGAACTTTGTTGATATTTTAATATCATCCTAGTAAATTGTATCCTTTAAATCTTGGTTAGTTCCATTTTGGTACTATTTTGGATTATTATTATTCTCCATTATGGTACTAACTTGTGTTTTATATCAATCACAGGATGGCACCACCACGCCGTTCTGAGGAGGACATACAACCTGAACCGGGGGCTGCGTTGGCAAGCATCGCCAATGCCTTGGCATAATCTTGGCAGAACCGGCGATTTGAAGAAAGTGTCAGGAGGAATGAGTTTGTTCGGCTACCTCCACCTCCCAAGCGAGGAGACATCAAAAGCTTCCTGAAGTTCAACCCACGCCAATTTGATGTGTCCGATCAACCACTTGATGCTGATGATTGGTTGCGGGAGATGTCAAGGTTACTGGCGACTGCTGATGTTCCTGAGCAAGAATGGGTAAAGTGTGCCACTCACCTTCTGAAGGGAGATGTAGCTCTGTGGTGGGAGAATTACCTCAAGGCAAACTACATTGGTTTTCAGCCTACTTGGGAACAGTTCACTGGAGCTTTCAAAGAGCAATATCTGTCAGAAATTGTCATGGAGAGGATGAAAGAAGTGTTTCTCAACCTAAAGCAGGGCAATGACAATGTCAATACCTACATCAGAAACTTCATGAACCTTTCTCGTTATGGTGGCGATGAGATCTCTGATGACAAGAAGAAGCAAAAGAGGTCCAGACAAGGGCTCAATGCATCGATTAAATATGCAATCACACATGCAAGGCCGACGTCTTTTCTGGAACTCCAACATACAGCTCTGCAGGAAGAAGCAAGTAGGCAAGTGTTTGAGGAGTCAAAGAAACACAACCACGATGCAGCAAGCTCTTCAGCTGTGTCAACTCCTTCTAAGCGTCGTGTCTGGGTTCCTAACACACCGTCGCTCCGGATCCACTAAGACCTTCAAGCTACGGCAAGGCCACCAAACTTCCTCCTTTGTTGCTCCCAGGGGCTACAACCACAACTACAGGCGCTGGCGGAGTCCACAGCTCGTTGCTCCATGTCCACCTGGTGCTTGTTACACTTGTGGAAACACTGGACATCAACACTGGAACTGTCCAATAAACAACAAAGCTCTTCCTCCACCACCTCCAAGATCTGCGGCAAGCTCTCCTATGGTTCGTGCACCACCACCTCGGGCTCTCAACATCAACACCAAGCCCGGGTCTACTGTTGCTCGTGCCAACTGTGTCAACGCCGCTCAAGCTGAACATGCACCTGGAGTTATGATGGGTATGCTTTCCGTTAACTCAGTTCCTGCACGAGGTTTGATTCTGGTGCATCGCATTCTTTTATCTCCACAAGTTTTGCGGATGAGAATGGGTTCCCTATGGATCCTCTCCTAGGCGGTTAATGGTCCTTTCTCTGGAGCAACAATGGCAGCTTCAAAAATCAGCCATGGCAATCAAATTGAGATTGGTGGTTCTTCGTTTTCGGCTTCCTTGATTATTCTGGGCAATTCTGACATTGATGTTATCCTGGGCATGGATTGGTTGATAGCAAATGCAGCTGTGATTGATTGTGCTGAACGCTCGGTTTCTCTAAAAATTCCTGAAGGCCATATAGTCTATTCTCCAAGTCTGACTCCTGCTATTCAGCTTTTCTCTTTGGCGGCTCTGAATGATGATGCTATGGAAGCTATTCAGAGTGTTCCGGTGGTCTGTGAGTTCCCAGATGTCTTTCCTGAAGAGTTACCGGGTATGACTCTTGACCGTGAGGTCGAGTTTGTGATTGAGCTTGAACCTGGTACCGCTGCTATCTCCAAGCGGCCTTATAAAATGGGTCCTGCTGAGTTGGCTAAACTCAAACGTCAGCTTGATGAACAAGAGAAGTTGGGTTTCATTCAGCACAATACTTCTTCTTGGGGTAGCCCAACCATCTTTGTGAAGAAGCCAAACAAGACTAATAGACTTTGTGTTGACTATCGGGCACTCAATGCTAAAACCATCAAGAATAAATATCCCCTTCCGCAGATTAATGATCTCTTCGATCAGCTAGCTAGAGCTGTGGTATTCTCTAAACTTGACTTGAGAAGTGGATATCATCAAATCAAGATTCGCGAGGAAGATGTTCCTAAAACAGCTTTCCCCCACCCGCTATGGCCTGTATGAGTACACGGTCATGGCTTTCGGTCTCACCAATGCACCTGCCACCTTCTTGAGGCTTATGAACTCGGTTTTCATGGAGTATCTTGATAAGTTCTTTGTGGTCTATCTGGATGACATTCTAGTCTATTCTAAGTCGAAGGAAGAACATGAAGAACACCTTTGGTGTGTCCTAAACAAGCTTCATGAGAATCGCTTGTATGCAAAGTTCTCCAAATGTGAGTTTTGGCTGCCTCAAGTCACCTATCTTGGTCACGTCATCTCTGCCAAGGGCATTGCCGTCAACCCAGAAACTGTAAAGACAATTGTTGACTGGCTTCCTCCTGTAAATGTCAAAGAAGTCTGGAGTTTCCTTGGTTTGGCTAGTTATTGCCGTCGCTTCGTTCCGAACTTTTCAAAGATTGCGAAGCCTCTTACCGATCTCCTCAAGAAAGGCAAGAAATACCTTTGGACTCCTGCATGTCAAGCAAGCTTTGAAACACTCAAAGAGAAGCTCACTTCCACACCAGTTTTGATTCCTCCAGATACATCAAAGCCTTTCTAGATATTCTGTGACGCCTCATTGCAAGGATTGGGTGTGGTCCTTATGCAAGAAAAACAAGTTGTTGCTTATGCCTCTTGACAGTTGAAGACGCATGAGATCAACTATCCTACACATGACCTCGAACTTCATGACTGATTGACTTTGCTTTGAAAGTATGGAGGCACTACTTGCTTGGCAACCGTTGTGAAATCTTTTCTGATCACAAGAGTCTAAAGTATATCTTCACACAGCCTGATCTCAACCTTCGTCAGAGGAGGTGGATTGAAGCAATCAATGATTTCGATTTGACCATGAACTACACTCCGGGCAAAGCTAATGTCATGGCCGATGCTCTCAGCCGCAAAGCTTATCTCATCAACCTCATGGTGGAAGAACAACAGCCTCTCTTGTACGAGGAATTCCGTCAGCTCAACCTTGAAATTGTGGATCAAGGGTATCTTCTGAACCTTCTGGCAACCCCTCTCTTGGAAGAAAAGGTTCGCTCCATTCAACTTGGTGATCCTTACACTAAAAAGATCATCTCCAACATTCAGCTTCCGAAGTATGAGTCCTTCCACGTCGATGACCAAGGCACTCTTTTCTTTGAACACCGGATGTTTGTTCCGAACTACCCGGGTTTGAGAGAGCAAGTTCTCAAGGAGGCGTATGACTCTGTTCTTTCTATCCACCCTGGCAGCACAAAGATGTACATGGACTTGAAAACACAGTATTGGTGGCCTGGGTTGAAATGATATTGTGCCAAGTATGTCTCAGAGTGTGATGTCTGCCACAGAGTTAAAGCTGTCCATCAGAAACCTTCCGGTCTTCTACAGCCATTGAAACCCCCGGAATGGGAATGGGAGAAAGTAGATATGGACTTCATCACTGGTTTTCCAAGGTCGCAGAAGGGCAACAATGCAATCTTTGTTGTCATTGACAAGCTTTCTAAAGTGGCTCACTTCTTTCCCGTCAAGGAAACAATTTCTGCAATCCAGTTGGCTGAGCTCTATATCAACAGAATTGTCTCTCTGTATGGAGTTCCTCTTGAGATCAGTTTAGACCATGGAAGCATATTCACTTCCAAGTTCTGGGGAAGTTTCCAAAATGCTTTGGGAACAAAATTGAACTTCAGCACAACTTACCATCCTCAGTCGCAAGGACAAGTTGAAAGGATCAATCAGATTCTAGAAGATATGCTCCATGCTTGCGTCATCTCTTTCGGCATGAAGTGGGAAGAATGTCTTCCTTATGCTGAATTCTCTTACAACAACAGCTTCCAGAAAAGTCTAAAGATGGCACCATTTGAGGCTCTCTATGGTCGCAAATGCAGAACTCCGATTGGTTGGTCGGGCGCAGGTGAAAGAATATTGTTTGGCCCCGACATTGTAACTCAAGCGGAGGAAAAGGTTCACATCATTCTTGAAAATCTGAAGATTGCTCAAATTCGCCAGAAGAGCAATTATGACAGAAAGCACACAGACATGGAGTATGTCCCTGGTGATCTCGTTTACCTTCGTGTCACTCCCATGAGAGGCACGCACCGTTTTGGTATCAAAGGAAAGCTGGCTCCTAGATACATCGGTCCATTCAAAATCCGTGGAAGAAGAGGAGAAGTTGCTTATGCTCTTGAACTTCCAGAAAAACTCAAGGTCCATGATGTTTTCCACATCTCTCAACTCAAGAAGTGCTTCAAGGATCCCGACAGGACCGTGGACCATGAGCTTATCAATCTCCAAGAAGACCTGTCTTATCAAGAACACCCCACTAAAATCCTTGAAGTCGCAGAAAGAAGGACTCGCAACAAGTCCATCAAGTTCTGCAAGGTGCAGTGGTCGCCCCATTCCATGGATGAAGCCACTTGGGAACATGAAGATGAGCTCCGTGCCAAGTATCCTACCCTCTTTGAGTCTTCTTCTTCCTAGAATCTCGGGGCGAGATTCCTGTTTAGTGGGGGAGAGTTGTAGCATCCCAATTGTCTAACAATGGTAATGCTACATGGTTTAATAATATAATGGCTACTTCCTATATACAATTGTTGCATCATAATTATATCATGCTCATGTCATCATGCCACCTTGCATTTTAGCATCATAAAACCCTTTTTCTTTTGGTTCTCCTCTCATATGCATTATTAATTGTATTTGCCTCTTGATATTGTATTTGGTTATTGATATATTGTTTAAATTCCCAAGTTGAGTTGGGGGCATATCTTTTATTCCAATCCACCACCTTTCTTCGTCACCACCTTATAATTCCACCATCCAAATTACCCATGGGATTTTATTTTCTTTTGGCATTTAATCTAGCTCATGTGGGTTAGGGTGGATCTAATTCTATAAATTCTTTTGCTTGGCTTTTATTCCACTTCTTGGGAATGCATAAGAATAATGCCATATTATTATTATTGTTTTCACAAAATAAAACATGGTAGTTATTATTTTGCATGGGCCATGCAAGAGTATCACCACCTTTAGCCATTTGATTCCTCTTGGTTTTATTGGTTCATTTCTTTGTGGATCATCTCCATCTCTCTCCACCACCCCCATATTCTCATCTATACCATTATTATTTTTCTCCATGCATGAGTCAAATAAGACCTTTTTTCCCTTAAACCTTTGTCTTCCTCTTTTATTTGGTTTCTCCTTCACCTCATATAGTGCTAAATCTAAGCCTCACCTTTCATCTTGGTTGGATCTATAAACATGTTTTAAAAACCTAAACTCCTAACCATAACCCTAACCTAGTTCTTCTTTTCTCTCTAACCCTAGTCTAAGCTAAACCCTAACCCTTAATCTCTTTCACCTCTCTCCTTTTCTCTCTCTCCATCTACCATGCTGGTCTCACCTCAGCTAACCCCTACCCTAGCCCTAGCATAAACCCTAACCCGAGAAACCCTCTCATACCAACCCTAGCTCACCCGAGCCTCCCCTCTCCTCTCTCTTTCTCTTCTAACTGTCGTGCTTGCCCCACCTGAACCTGCCCTGCCTTACCCTCTTCCTGGCCCACCTGCCATGCCCTGCCCTGCCCAACTTGAGCCCCAGCTCGAGCACGTGCATGGGAGGAGGAAAAGTGGCACCCGAGCCACCTTTATCTACCCTGTGCCCACACGCTACCTCGCCTCTCTCTCTCGGGTTATACCTTTCCCCATGCCTCCTCTACCTCGCCCAGATCCACCCTAGAGCCCCTGCCTCTCCACTTCTTCCCCTTCACCGACGCCAACTTCTCACGCCGACCACCGCCAGCACCACCGTCAGGCCCTCGTTCCAGCCGGCGAGCACGACGTGGAAGTGGTCAAGGAGGCCAAGAAGGCTCCCCTGCTTCACCCTAGATGTGCCAGCGAGGAGGAAAGGGCCCATGTCCGCCAGCACCAGCGCCGCCCCGACGAAACCCTAGATCTCCGGCTGCCAGCCTCGTCGTCGATCTGCTGCGCCCAACCTCGATCCGAGCCCTCCGTCGAGCCCGCGGTAAGCCCCTGTACCTCCTAGACAACCCCATCTTCGCCGTCGTCATCTAGCCGTGCCGGGCGTTTCGCCGGGCACTCTCCGTGCACCGACGGACGCTGTCGCCTGACCGCCTTTGCGCCACGCCCCGCCTCATCTAGTTAGCCCTCCACCTCCTAACAGCGTTCTCAGACTACCCCACTGGTTCCACCCTTAGCGCGCACGCCCAGGTCCCCGGTTCGAGCCCCCGCGCCGCGCCCTGTCGCTGTCGAACACGGGCAGCTCGACAGTTCGTCAGAGAAGATCTACAGGGGTCGTTGGTCACTTTACAACCCCCCTTTTTTCCTTTTCGCTCAACCCGCGGTACGCCGAGCCCACCTGTCAGTAGCCCTAGCAATCTTGCAGAGAAGCCCCCTAGCTCCTAGGACCTTAACCCGCGCTCCAGCACGACCCCACCTGGCAGCCTCTGCGCGTTCGGCCTCTAGCACATGGGCCCTAGTTCGCTGGCCCACCTGTCAACCGCAGCAGCTAGGCTAACCCGCGGTGTAAAAAGCTTTTCCGCGCGCGTGTGTCCCCGCCAGTAGCTGGCCCCACGTCACGGCCCTGGGCTGGGTTTGTCTGAGTACAAAACGTTTCTGTTTTTCTGTTTTAAAATAAACTTTTCCAAAAATTGATTAAATTCAAATTCAAATCAGATTTTAAATAACTTTTAAAATACAAATCCAAATAATACAAGTAATATATGTTTTGGAATCAGAAAAATGTGAGGATTTCAAATATGCCCTTCAAAATAATGTTTGAGCACTTTAAAATTTCGAGGTAATTAAAATTACAATAAAATGCCCTTTTTCTTAATTAATGAATAACTTTAGTTTTATAACTCCAAATTTGACAAATAATATGTCTAAATCGATCAGCACGACGAGCCTGTTCTATCTATGCATTCCATGTTCTGAATTGCAGCATGCATCATATAAATATAAGTATACAGCAAGTGTTATGAGAGCAAACTGGGCTAAAAACTTAATAAAATGCTTTAATCTTGTACCCCACACCTCACCATGCCATGCTACATTATTGCCATGTAAATTGTGCATCATTCATCATGGCATGATCGTTTGCTTGTCGCATTTTAATTCATATGCTTGTGCACTCTATTTATGTTGGCCCTTGTTTGTTTGGTTCTTCTTCGAATTGACGCTGAGCAGGGGATATATCAGGAAACCCAGGAGCACTACCTAGATCCGTCCCTCGCTTCAACTGAGCTGCCAGGCAAGCACTACCGCATGCTTGCATACATATAGTACCTATTGCCTCTATCTTATTCTTGCATCATTGAGTCGCGATTGCATTAAACTGAATCCCAAGTACTGCATAGCCTTTACTTTTAAACCCCATCGTAGCTTGTTCCTCCATCCCATGAGCCATTACTTTAGGAGTTGTTTGAGCCATGCGGGTCGTAGAAAAGCATGTGTAGGGTATGTGAGTGTCTGATGGATAACAAGGTACCTAAACAACTTAACCTGAGTAGTAATGGGATAACTAATGAAAGTGGCACCGGTGAGCAATATCTGCTATTTGGTTCTTCATGCTCACTTGTGTCCCGTAGGACCCCGAGTACTTGATTCATGTTCCTTGATTATTCGCACTATCCATATCCGGGAGGCCTTATGGACCCCCCTGAGCTAGAGCTTGATTCATTCTTATTTCTTGGGGCCACAAAGTAGTTTGGGGCTTTATTACTATCCTGTACTTATGCCATGTTACTGCTTTATTTAAGATTGTGCGAGGAGCACCTTTAGTGTTTAGGATTGCGGAGTGTTTTCGCGGTATCGACAAGCCCAGTCACACTTTCGGGTTCCCAGTAGTTTACAGCCATTGGCGCAAACCTTGGGTCCGTCTCGGAGCCGGCCAACTTCGTTGCGGGTAGCTTAATGGGGTGGCCCCCTGAAACATTTCTGAATCCTGTGATCTCTTTGTCGTGAATGCCTTGTTGGGTTTTGATTTGGTTTTTCCGAGGTTGATCGAGTGTGTGTTGCTATTTGTGCACCCCTGTAGGGTAAATCTTTCTGAAAGCCGTGTCCGCGGTTATGGACGACTTGGAGCACAGTTTCTCGATCATAGACAAGTATAACTAAAGTACCGCTTTTAATTTGACTAAGTACCTGACTAGTAAATAGTACAACACTCATGGAATGGTTAATAAAACTGCCAACGGATGGGGGGGTTGTTCGTCTGCTTCCTCGTTGGTAAGCGGGGAGGAGGATGGATCTGTTAATATTACTGTTATAACTGTTCTTATTAATTCACGGACATCCGTCTATCTTTGGTTTGGCGGATGGTTAGCGAGTATCCATAAACTTGTTAGGTATTATCTTTTGCTGCAATTGCGTCACCCCAGGTTGTGTCCCCTTTAGAGGCATAAAGACTTGCTGAGTACCCCTAGGGTCTCACACGATAAATTGTTTGATTTAGATGAACAGGTACACTCGCAAGATGGATACTGGGTGGAGGAGACGGATGATGCTGGCAACGATCACTCGGTGTAGAGATCTATGGGCGGGATGTGTTTATTTATAGGGCACCTTATGCCGATTTGCTTCTTATCTGTACTCGGATCTTGTTTTCCGCTTCCGCCTGATACTCTGATGTTTGATGTATGAGGAGATATCCTAAACTATTATATCTATCTAGGATATTTGGATCTTGCCGTATGGCGTTGCAATATTTCTATTTCTTTTAGATGGAATGGCTCCGAGGACTGTTGTATGTGGCTTGCATACATACTCATTTGTGTATGTAGTTGATCCCTTCGCCTGCCGATTACACCGCTCGTTCTTGTCCCGATGTTTTGGAAATGGTTAGGACGGCCAAAAGGTCTACCTGTGAGTGGCATTTGGCCCCACCGTACTATTTTAACCATTTCCGCTCGTCCAGGCTTATAACTAAGAGCGTAATTCACCGAGGTAGTTACAAACATGCAATGTGGAAGCTGCTCTTCCTACGTGCTTTTGGTCTTCGTGACCATGGTTTGACACAAGGATAACCTATAGTCATGCATATGTTCTTTTGCTAAACTACATTGATCACTAGTGTCATTGCACATGCTGTTTTCCTAAACCACAATGATCCACTAGTGTCACTGATCCACATGACCACATTACATGTGTTCTTTTCCTAGGCAACATTGATCCACATGACCACACGCACTCCAGTGCATTATGTGATGCAATTTCTGCCTCACTAGTGCAACATGCAATGTGGAAGCTGCTCTTTCTATGTGTGTTTGGTCTCTGTGACCATGGTTTGACACATGGATCACCTATAGTCATTGCATGTGTTATTTTCCTAAACCACATTGATCCACTAGTGTCATTGCTTGTGTTCTTTTACTAGACAACATTGATCCACATGACCACACACACTCTAGTGCATTATGTGATGCAACTTCTGCCTCACTAGTGCAACATGCAATGTGGAAGCTGCTCTTCCTCTGTGCTTTTGGTCTCTGTGACCATGGTTTGACACATGGATCCACTATGGATGTTGCATGTGTTCTTTTCCTAAACCACATTGATCCACTAGTGTCATTGCATGTGTTCTTTTCCTAGAACACATTGATCCACATGATCACACACACTCCAGTGCATTATGCGATGCAACTTCTGCCTCACTGGTGCAACATGCAATGTGGAAGCTGCTCTTCCTACGTGCTTTTGGTCTTTATGGCCATTGTTTGACACATGGAACCACTATAGACATTGCATGTGTTATTTTCCTAAACCACATTGATCCACTATTGTCATTGATCCACATCACCACATTGCATGTGTTCTTTTCCATGACCACATTGATCCACATGACCACACACACTCCAGTGCATTATGCGATGCAACTTCTGCCTCATTAGTACAACATGCAATGTAGATGCTGCTCTTCTATGTGCTTTTGGTCTCTATGACCATGGTTTGATACATGGATCCACTATGGACATTGCATGTTTTCTTTTCCTAAACCACATTGATCCACTAGTGTCATTGCATGTGTTCTTTTCCGAGACCACATTGATCCACATGACCACACACACTCTATTTCATTATGTCATGCAACTTCTGCCTCACTAGTGCAACATGCAATTTGGGAGCTGCTCTTCCTATGTACTTTTGGTCTTCGTGACCATTGTTTGACACATGGATCACCTATAGTCATTGCATATGTTCTTTTCCTAAACGGCATTGATTCGTAGCGTCATTGCATGCGTTTTTTTCCTAAACCACATTGGTCCACTAGTGTCATTTTCTTTTCTTAGGCAACATTGATCCACATGATCACACGCACTCCAGTGCATTATGTGATGCAATTTTTGCCTCACTAGTGCAACATGCAATGCGTAAGATGATCTTCCTATGTGCTTTTAGTATCTATGACCATGGTTTGACGCATGGATCACCTATAGTCATTGCATGTGTTATTTTCCTAAACCACATTGATCCACTAGTGTCATTGCATGCGTTCTTTTCCAAGACCACATTGATCCACATGACCACACACACTCAAGTGCATTATGTGATGCAACTTCTGACTCACTGGTGCAACATGCAATGTGGAAGCTGCTCTTCCTATGTGATGTCTCTGTGAACATGGTTTGACACATGGATCCACTATGGACATTGCACGTGTTCTTTTCCTAAACCACATTGATCCACTAGTGTCGTTGCATGTTTCTTAGACCACATTGACCATTGTTTGACACATGGATCACCTATAGTCATTGCATGTGTTCTTTTCCTAAACGACATTGATCAGTAGTGTCATTGCATGTGTTTTTTTCCTAAACCACATTGGTCCACTAGTGTCATTTTATTTTCTTAGGCAACATTGATCCACATGATTACACGCACTCCAGTGCATTATGTGATGCAATTTTTGCCTCACTAGTGCAACATGCAATGCGGAAGATGCTCTTCCTATGTGCTTTTGGTATCTATGACCATGGTTTGACGCATGGATCAGCTATAGTCATTGCATGTGTTATTTTCCTAAACCACATTGATCCACTAGTGTCATTGCATCTGTTCTTTTACTAGACAACATTGATCCACATGACCACACACACTCAAGTGCATTATGTGATGCAACTTCTGCCTCACTGGTGCAACATGCAATGTGGAAGCTGCTCTTCCTATGTGATGTCTCTGAGAACATGGTTTGACACATGGATCCACTTTGGACATTGCACGTGTTCTTTTCCTAAACCACATTGATCCACTAGTGTCGGTGCATGTGTTCTTTTCTGAGACCACATTGATCCACATGACCACACACACTCTAGTGCATTATGTGATGCAACTTCTACCTCACTGGTGCAACATGCAATGTGGAAGCTGCTCTTCCTATGTGCTTTTGGTCTCCGTGCCCATGGTTTGACACAAGGATCACCTATAGTCATGCATGTGTTCTTTTCCTAAACTACATTGATCACTAGTGTCATTGCATGTGTTGTTTTCCTAAACCACATTGATCCACTAGTGTCATTGATACACATGACCACATTACATGTGTTCTTTTCCTAGGCAACACAGATCCACATGACCACACACACTCCAGTGCATTATGTGATGCAATTTCTGCCTCACTGGTGCACCATGCAATGTGGAAGCTGCTCTTCCTACGTGTTTTTGGTCTCTGTGACCATGGTTTGACACATGGATCACCTATAGTAATTGCATGTGTTCTTTTCCTAAACCACATTGATCCACTAGTGTCATTGCTTGTGTTCTTTTCCTAAACCACATTGGTCCACTAGTGTCATTTTATTTTCTTAGGCAACATTGATCCACATGATTACACGCACTCCAGTGCATTATGTGATGCAATTTTTGCCTCACTAGTGCAACATGCAATGCGGAAGATGCTCTTCCTATGTGCTTTTGGTATCTATGACCATGGTTTGACACATGGATCAGCTATAGTCATTGCATGTGTTATTTTCCTAAACCACATTGATCCACTAGTGTCATTGCATGTGTTCTTTTACTAGACAACATTGCTCCACATGACCACACACACTCAAGTGCATTATGTGATGCAACTTCTGCCTCACTGGTGCAACATGCAATGTGGAAGCTGCTCTTCCTATGTGATGTCTTTGAGAACATGGTTTGACACATGGATCCACTTTGGACATTGCACGTGTTCTTTTCCTAAACCACATTGATCCACTAGTGTCGGTGCATGTGTTCTTTTCTGAGACCACATTGATCCACATGACCACACACACTCTAGTGCATTATGTGATGCAACTTCTACCTCACTGGTGCAACATGCAATGTGGAAGCTGCTCTTCCTATGTGCTTTTGGTCTCCGTGTCCATGGTTTGACACAAGGATCACCTATAGTGATGCATGTGTTCTTTTCCTAAACTACATTGATCACTAGTGTCATTGCATGTGTTGTTTTACTAAACCACATTGATCCACTAGTGTCATTGATCCACATGACCACATTACATGTGTTCTTTTCCTAGGCAACACTGATCCACATGACCACACACACTCTAGTGCATTATGTGATGCAATTTCTGCCTCACTGGTGCACCATGCAATGTGGAAGCTGCTCTTCCTATGTGTTTTTGGTCTCTGTGACCATGGTTTGACACATGGATCACCTATAGTAATTGCATGTGTTCTTTTCGTAAACCACATTGATCCACTAGTGTCATTGCTTGTGTTCTTTTCCTAAACCACATTGGTCCACTAGTGTCATTTTATTTTCTTAGGCAACATTGATCCACATGATCACACGCACTCCAGTGCATTATGTGATGCAATTTTTGCCTCACTAGTGCAACATGCAACGCGTAAGATGCTCTTCCTATGTGCTTTTCGTATCTATGACCATGGTTTGACGCATGGATCACCTATAGTCATTCCATGTGTTATTTTCCTAAACCACATTGATCCACTAGTGTCATGGCATGTGTTCTTTTTTAGACAACATTGTTCCACATGACCACACACACTCTACTGCATTATGTGATGCAACTTCTGCCTCACTAGAGCAACATGCAATGTGGAAGGTGCTCTTCCTATGTGCTTTTGGTCTCTGTGACCATGGTTTGACACATGGATCCACTATGGATGTTGCATGTGTTCTTTTCCTAAACCACATTTATCCACTAGTGTCATTGCGTGTGTTCTTTTCCTACACCACATTGATCCACATGATCACACACACTCAAGTGCATTATGTGATGCAACTTCTGCCTCACTGGTGCAACATGCAATGTGGATGCTGCTCTTCCTACGTGCTTTTGGTCTTTATGGCCATTGTTTGACACATGGAACCACTATAGACATTGCATGTGTTATTTTCCTAAACCACATTGATCCACATCACCATATTGCATGTGTTCTTTTCCAAGACCACATTGATCCACATGACCACACACACTCCAGTGCATTATGTGATGCAACTTCTGCCTCATTAGTACAACATGCAATGTGGATGCTGCTCTTCTATGTGCTTTTGGTCTCTATGACCATGGTTTGATACATGGATCCACTATGGACATTGCATGTTTTCTTTTCCTAAACCACATTGATCCACTAGTGTCATTGCATGTGTTCTTTTCCGAGACCACATTGATCCACATGACCACACACACTCTATTTCATTATGTCATGCAACTTCTGCCTCACTAGTGTAACATGCAATTTGGAAGCTGCTCTTCCAATGTACTTTTGGTCTCCGTGACCATTGTTTGACACATGGATCACCTATAGTCATTGCATGTGTTCTTTTCCTAAACGGCATTATTTAGTAGCGTCATTGCATGTGTTTTTTTACTAAACCACATTGGTCCACTAGTGTCATTTTCTTTTCTTAGGCAACATTGATCCACATGATCACACGCACTCTAGTGCATTATGTGATTTAATTTTTGCCACACTAGTGCAACATGCAATGCGGAAGATGCTCTTGCTATGTCCTTTTGGTATCTATGACCATGGTTTGACGCATGGATTACCTATAGTCATTGCATGTGTTATTTTCCTAAACCACATTGATCCACTAGTGTCATTGCATGTGTTCTTTTACTAGACAACATTGATCAACATGACCACACACACTCAAGTGCATTATGTGATGCAACTTCTGCCTCACTGGTGCAACATGCAATGTGGAAGCTGCTCTTCCTATGTGATGTCTCTGCGAACATGGTTTGACACATGGATCAACTATGGACATTGCACGTGTTCTTTTCCTAAACCACATTGATCCACTAGTGTCGGTGCATGTGTTCTTTTCTGAGACCACATTGATCCACATGACCACACACACTCTAATGCATTATGTGATGCAACTTCTACCTCACTGGTGCAACATGTAATGTGGAAGCTGCTCTTCCTATGTGCTTTTGGTCTCCGTGTCCATGGTTTGACACAAGGATCACCTATAGTCATGCATGTGTTCTTTTCCTAAACTACATTGATCACTAGTGTCATTGCATGTGTTGTTTTACTAAACCACATTGATCCACTAGTGTCATTGATCCACATGGCCACATTACATGTGTTCTTTTCCTAGGCAACACTGATCCACATGACCACACACACTCCAGTGCATTATGTGATGCAATTTCTGCCTCACTGGTGCACCATGCAATGTGGAAGCTGCTCTTCCTATATGTTTTTGGTCTCTGTGACCATGGTTTGACACATGGATCACCTATAGTAATTGCATATGTTCTTTTCCTAAACCACATTGATCCACTAGTGTCATTGCTTGTGTTCTTTTCCTAAACCACATTTGTCCACCAGTGTCATTTTATTTTCTTAGGCAACATTGATCCACATGAGACCACGCACTCTAGTGCATTATGTGATGCAATTTTTGCCTCACTAGTGCAACATGCAACGCGTAAGATGCTCTTCCTATGTGCTTTTCGTATCTATGACCATAGTTTGACGCATGGATCACCTATAGTCATTGCATGTGTTATTTTCCTAAACCACATTGATCCACTAGTGTCATGGAATGTGTTCTTTTTTTAGACAACATTGATCCACATGACCACACAAACTCTAGTGCATTATGTGATGCAACTGCTGCGTTACTAGTGCAACATGCAATGTGGAAGCTGGTCTTCCTATCTGCTTTTGGTGTCTGTGACCATGGTTTGACACATGTATCCATTATGGATGTTGAATGTGTTCTTTTCCTAAACCACATTGATCCACTAGTGTCATTGCATGTGTTCTTTTCCTAGACCACATTGATCCACATGATCACACACACTCCAGTGCATTATGTGATGCAACTTCTGCCTCACTGGTGCAACATGCAATGTGGAAGCTGCTCTTCCTACGTGCTTTTGGTCTTTATGGCCATTGTTTGACACATGGAACCACTATAGACATTGCATGTGTTATTTTCCTAAACCACATTGATCCACTATTGTCATTGATCCACATCACCACATTGCATGTGTTCTTTTCCAAGACCACATTGATCCACATGACTACACACACTCCAGTGCATTATGTGATGCAACTTCTGCCTCATTAGTACAACATGCAATGTGGATGCTGCTCTTCTATGTGCTTTTGGTCTCTATGACCATGGTTTGATACATGGATCCACTATGGACATTGCATGTTTTCTTTTCCTAAACCACATTGATCCACTAGTGTCATTGCATGTGTTCTTTTCCGAGACCACATTGATCCACATGACCACACACACTCTATTTCATTATGTCATGCAACTTCTGCCTCACTAGTGCAACATGCAATTTGAAAGCTGCTCTTCCTATGTACTTTTGGTCTCCGTGACCATTGTTTGACACATGGATCACCTATAGTCATTGCATGTGTTCTTTTCCTAAACGGCATTGATTAGTAGTGTCATTGCATGTGTTTTTTTCCTAAACCACATTGGTCCACTAATGTCATTTTCTTTTCTTAGGCAACATTGATCCACATGATCACACGCACTCCAGTGCATTATGTGATGCAATTTTTGCCTCACTAGTGAAACATGCAATGCGTAAGATGCTCTTCCTATGTGCTTTTGGTACCTATGACCATGGTTTGACACATGGATCCACTATGTATTGCACGTGTTCTTTTCCTAAAACACATTGATCCACTAGTGTCGGTGCATGTGTTCTTTTCAGAGACCACATTGATCCACATGACCACACACACTCCAGTGCATTATGTGATGCAACTTCTACCTCACTGGTGCAACATGCAATGTGGAAGATGCTCTTCCTATGTGCTTTTGGTCTCCGTGTCCATGGTTTGACACAAGGATCACCTATAGTCATGCATGTGTTCTTTTCCTAAACTACATTGATCACTAGTGTCATTGCATGTGTTGTTTTCCGAAATCACATTGATCCACTAGTGTGATTGATCCACATGACCACATTACATGTGTTCTTTTCCTAGGCAACACTGATCCACATGACCACACACACACCAGTGCATTATGTGATACAATTTCTGCCTCACTGGTGCAACATGCAATGTGGAAGCTGCTCTTCCTATGTGCTTTTGGTCTCTGTGACCATGGTTTAACACATGGATCACCTATAGTAATTGCATGTGTTCTTTTCGTAAACCACATTGATCCACTAGTGTCATTGCTTGTGTTCTTTTATTAGACAATATTGATCCACATGACCACACACACTTTAATGCATTACGTGATGCAACTTCTGCCTCACTAGTGCAACATGCAATGTGGAAGCTTCTCTTCCTATGTGCTTTTGGTCTCTGTGACCATGGTTTGACACATGGATCCACTATGGATATTGCATGTGTTCTTTTCCTAAACCACATTGATCGACTAGTGTCATTGCATGTGATCTTTTCCAAGACCACATTGATCCACATGATCACACACACTCTAGTGCATTGTATGATGCAACTTCTACCTCACTAGTGCAACATGCAATGTGGAAACTACTCTTCCTATGTGCTTTTCGTCTCCTTGACAATGGTTTGACACATGGATCACCTATAGTCATTGCATGTGGTCATTTCCTAAACTACATTGATCACTAGTGTCATTGCATGTGTTGTTTTCCTAAACCACATTGACCCACTAGTGTCATTGATCCACATGACCATATTACATGTGTTCTTTTCCTAGGAAACATTGATCCACATGACCACACACACTCCAGTGTGTTATGTGATGGAAATTCTGCCTCACTGGTGCAACATGCAATGTGGAAGATGCTCTACCTATGTGCATTTGGTCTCTATGACCATGGTTTGACACATGAATCACCTACAGTCATTGCATGTGTTTTTTCCTAAACCACATTGATGCACTAGTGTCATTGCATGTGTTCTTTTACTAGACAACATTGATCCACATGACCACACACACTCCGGTGCATTATGTGATGCAACTTGTTCCTCACTAGTGCAACATGCAATGTGGAAGATGCTCTTCCTATGTGCTTTTGGTCTCTGTGACCATGGTTTAACATATGGATCGTTTATGTACATTGCATGTGTTCTTTTACTAAACCACATTGAAACACTAGTGCCATTGCACAAGTTCTTTTCTGAGACCACATTGATCCACATGACCACACACACTCTAGTGCATTATGTGATGCAACTTCTACCTCACTAGTGCAACATGCAATGTGGAAACTGCTCTTCCTATGTGCTTTTGGTCTCCGTGACCATGGTTTGACACATGGATCACCTATAGTCATTGCATGTGTTCTTTTCCAAAACTACATTGATCACTAGTGTCATTGCATGTGTTGTTTTCCTAAACCACATTGACCCACTAGTGTCGTTTATCCACATGACCACATTACATGTGTTCTTAACCTAGGCAACATTGATCCACATGAGCACACACACTCCAGTGTGTTAAGTGATGCAATTTCTGCCTCACTAGTGCAACATGCAATGTGAAAGATGCTCTTCCTATGTTCATTTGGTCTCTATGACCATGGTTTGACACATGGATCCCCTATAGTCATTGCATGTGTTCTTTTCCTAAACCACATTGATCCACTAGTGTCATTGCATGTGTTCTTTTCCTAGACCACATTGATACACATGACCACACACACTCAAGTGCATTATGTGATGCAACTTCTACCTCACTGGTGCAACATGCAATGTGGAAGCTGCTCTTCCTATGTGCTTTTATTCTGTGTGACCATGGTTTGACAGATGGATCCACTACGAACATTGCATGTCTTCTTTTCCTAAACCACATTTATCCACTAGTTTCATTGCATGTGTTCTTTTCCTAGACCACATTGATCCACATAACCACATACACACCCCAGTGCATTATGTGATGCAACTCCTACCTCACTAGTGCAACATGCAATGTGGAAGCTGCTCGTCCTATGCGCATTTGGTCTCCGCGACCTTGGTTTGACACATGGATCACCTATAGTCATGCATGTGTTCTAGTGTCGTTGCATGTGTTGTTCTCCTAAACCACATTGATCCACTAGTTTCATTTTCTTTTCCTAGGCAACATTGATCCACATAACCACACGCACTCTAGTGCATTATGCGATTCAATTTCTGCCTCACTGGTGCAACATGTAATTCGGAAGCTGCTCTTCCTATGTGCTTTTGGTCTCAATGACCATGGTTTGACACATGGATCACCTATAGTCATTGCATGTGTTGTTTTCCTAAACCACATTGATCCACTAGTGTAATTTGATGTGTTCTTTTCCGAGACCACATGGATCCACATGACCACACACACTCTAGTGCATTATGTGATTCCACTTCTACCTCACTGGTGCAACATGCACTGTGGAAGCTGCTCTTCCTATGTGCTTTTGGTCTCCGTGACCATGGTTTGACACATGGATCACCTATAGTCATGCATGTGTTCTTTTCCTAAACTACATTGATCACTAGTGTCATTGCATGTCTTGTTTTCCTAGACCACATTGATCCACATGATCACACACTCTCCACTTCATTATGTGATGCAACTTCTACCTCACTGGTGCAACATGCAATGTGGAAGCTGCTCTTCCTATGTGATTTTGGTCTCTATTGCCATTGTTTGACACCTGGAACAACTATAGACATTGCATGTTATTTTCCTTAACCACATTGATCCACTATTGTCATTAATCCACACGACCACATTGCATGTGTTCTTTTCCTAGACAACATTGATCCACATGACCACATACACTCTAGTGTATTATGTGATGCAATTTTTGCCTCACTGGTGCGACATGCAATGTGGAAGCTGCTCTTCCTATGTGCTTTTGGTCTCTGTGACCATGGTTTGACACATGGATCACCTATAGTCATTGCATGTGTTATTTTCCTAAACCACATTGATTCACTAGTGTCATTGCATGTGTTCTTTTCCAATACCACATTGATCCACATGACCACACACACTCCAGTGCATTATGTGATGCAACTTCTACCACACTGGTGCAACATACAATGTGGAAGCTGCTCTTCCTATGTGCTTTTGGTCTCTGTGACCATGGTTTCACACATGGATCCTCTATAGACATTGCATGTGTTCTTTTCCTAAACCACATTGATCCACTAGTTTTATTGCATGTGTTCTTTTCCGAGATCACATTGATCCACATGACCACACACACTCTAGTGCATTATGTGATGCAACTTCTACCTCCCTAGTGCAACATGCAATTTGGAAGTTGCTCTTCCTATGTGCTTTTGGTCTCCGTGACCATGGTTTGACACATGGATCACCTATAGTCATTCCATGTGTTCTTTTCCTAAACTACATTGATCACTAGTGTCATTGCATGTGTTGTTTTCCTAAACAACATTGACCCATTAGTGTCATTGATCCATATGGCCACATTACATGTGTTCTTTTCCTAGGCAACATTGATCCACATGACTGCACACACTCCAGTGTGTTATGTGATGCAATTTCTGCCTCACTAGTGCAACATGCATTGTGGAAGATGCTCTTCCTATGCGCATTTGATCTCTCTGACCATGGTTTGACACATGGATCACCTATAGTCATTGCATGTGTTCTTTTCCTAAACCATATTGATCCACTAGTGTTATTGCATGTGTTCTTTTACTAGACAACATTGATCCACATGACCACACACACTCAAGTGCATTATGTGATGCAACTTCTGCCTCACTAGTGCAACATGCAATGTGTAAGCTGCTCTTCCTATGTGCTTTTATTGTCTGTGACCATGGTTTGACACATAGATCCACTATAGACATTGCATCTGTTCTTTTCCTAAATCACATTGATCCACTAGTGTCATTGCATGTGTTCTTTTCCTGCAAGATTACAAGCAAGTTGGGCCCTGCAATACACTCGCCCAAGAACTTTGGGGCTGCAAACCAACAAGCCCACCCTTTCAGGCCATCCATTGCAAAATTAATATTAAGTATAGAGAGAGAGACAGATACCCGCCAACCACTTATGTAATACAAGTTGCATATGTAGGATGGAACTAGTCTCGTGTAAGCTTACACATAAAGTCTCTCCAGGATGCTTCATCTATCTATCCCACAACATCTACTAGTACACATGGTAGGGTAACAACGTGATTATCAACGGCCAATACATCATATTGTTCTACTCGTACCATACATCTATGGATATATCTAGCTTTGATACCATTGATGGGTTCCTTGCATGGAAAACAAAAAATCTACGTAATAGAAAGGAGAAAATCTAGCAAGATCGAATCTATGAGATGTATGAAATAAGAAGATAGATCTAATCTACTTACCCTCTTCATGAGTGGTTAACGGTCGTGAAATCGTGGATGATGTAGTCAGTCGCTTGCGTCGATTCAAACAGATGGAGTCTTGCGATCCGGTAGCACCTCCGAGGTATCCACACATTCCATATTGGTGGCGTATCATGGTTGTTGATCCCATGAGAGAGAGAGAGATAAGATCTCCACGAGATTCTGGCAGCACAACGGTAGTGCTAATAGATAAGAACAAAAGGGCTTCACTGTGCATCATTCTAGAGGAGAGGGAATTATGTGATGTAACTTATGCCTCACTAGTACAACATACCATGTGGAAGCTGCTCTTCCTATGTGCTTTTGGTCTCTGTGACCATGGTTTGACACATCGATCCACTATGGACACTGCATGTGTTCTTTTCCTAAAACACATTGATCCACTAGTTTTATTGCATATGTTCTTTTCCTAGACCACATTGATACACATGATCACACACACTCCAGTGCATTATGTGATGCAACTTCTACCTCACTAGTGCAACATGCAATGTGGAAGTTGCTCTTCCTATGTGCTTTTGGTCTCTGTGACCATGGTTTGACACATGGATCCACTTCCTAAACCACATTCATCCACTAGTGTCATTGCATGTGTTCTCTTCTAAGACCACATTGATCCACATGACCACACACACTCTAGTGCATTATGTGATGCAACTTCTGCGTCACTAGTGCAACATGCAATGTGGAAGCTGCTCTTCCTATGTCTTTTGGTCTCCGTGACCATGGTTTGACACATGGATCACCTATAGTCATTGCATGTGTTCTTTTCCTAAACTACATTGATCACTAGTGCCATTGCATGTGTTGTTTTCCTAAACCACAATTATCCACTAGTGTCATTGATCCACATGACCACATTACATGAGTTCTTTTCCTAGGAAACATTGATCCACATGACCACACACACTCTAGTGCATTATGTGATGCAATTTCTGCCTCACTGGTGCAACATCCAACGTGGAAGTTGCTCTTCATACGTGCTTTTGGTCTCTATGGCCATTGTTTGACACATGGAACCACTATAGACATTACATGTCTTCTTTTCCTAGACCACATTGATCCACATGATCACACACACTCTAGTGCATTATGTGATGCAACTTCTGCCTCACTGGTGCAACATCCAATGTGGAAGCTGCTCTTCCTACGTGCTTTTGGTCTTTATGGCCATTGTTTGACACATGGAACCACTATAGACATTGCATGTGTTATTTTCCTAAACCACATTGATCCACTATTGTCATTGATCCACATCACCACATTGCATGTGTTCTTTTCCAAGACCACATTGATCCACATGACTACACACACTCTAGTGCATTATGTGATGCAACTTCTGCCTCATTAGTACAACATGCAATGTGGATGCTGCTCTTCTATGTGCTTTTGGTCTCTATGACCATGGTTTGATACATGGATCCAATATGGACATTGCATGTTTTCTTTTCCTAAACCACATTGATCCACTAGTGTCATTGCATGTGTTCTTTTCCGAGACCACATTGATCCACATGACCACACACACTCTATTTCATTATGTCATGCAACTTCTGCCTCACTAGTGCAACATGCAATTTGAAAGCTGCTCTTCCTATGTACTTTTGGTCTCCGTGACCATTGTTTGACACATGGATCACCTATAGTCATTGCATGTGTTCTTTTCCTAAACGGCATTGATTAGTAGTGTCATTGCATGTGTTTTTTTCCTAAACCACATTGGTCCACTAATGTCATTTTCTTTTCTTAGGCAACATTGATCCACATGATCACACGCACTCCAGTGCATTATGTGATGCAATTTTTGCCTCACTAGTGAAACATGCAATGCGTAAGATGCTCTTCCTATGTGCTTTTGGTACCTATGACCATGGTTTGACACATGGATCCACTATGTACATTGCACGTGTTCTTTTCCTAAAACACATTGATCCACTAGTGTCGGTGCATGTGTTCTTTTCAGAGACCACATTGATCCACATGACCACACACACTCCAGTGCATTATGTGATGCAACTTCTACCTCACTGGTGCAACATGCAATGTGGAAGATGCTCTTCCTATGTGCTTTTGGTCTCCGTGTCCATGGTTTGACACAAGGATCACCTATAGTCATGCATGTGTTCTTTTCCTAAACTACATTGTTCACTAGTGTCATTGCATGTGTTGTTTTCCGAAATCACATTGATCCACTAGTGTGATTGATCCACATGACCGCATTACATGTGTTCTTTTCCTAGGCAACACTGATCCACATGACCACACACACACCAGTGCATTATGTGATACAATTTCTGCCTCACTGGTGCAACATGCAATGTGGAAGCTGCTCTTCCTATGTGTTTTTGGTCTCTGTGACCATGGTTTAACACATGGATCACCTATAGTAATTGCATGTGTTCTTTTCGTAAACCACATTGATCCACTAGTGTCATTGCTTGTGTTCTTTTATTAGACAATATTGATCCACATGACCACACACACTTTAATGCATTACGTGATGCAACTTCTGCCTCACTAGTGCAACATGCAATGTGGAAGCTTCTCTTCCTATGTGCTTTTGGTCTCTGTGACCATGGTTTGACACATGGATCCACTATGGATATTGCATGTGTTCTTTTCCTAAACCACATTGATCGACTAGTGTCATTGCATGTGATCTTTTCCAAGACCACATTGATCCACATGATCACACACACTCTAGTGCATTGTATGATGCAACTTCTACCTCACTAGTGCAACATGCAATGTGGAAACTACTCTTCCTATGTGCTTTTCGTCTCCTTGACAATGGTTTGACACATGGATCACCTATAGTCATTGCATGTGGTCATTTCCTAAACTACATTGATCACTAGTGTCATTGCATGTGTTGTTTTCCTAAACCACATTGACCCACTAGTGTCATTGATCCACATGACCATATTACATGTGTTCTTTTCCTAGGAAACATTGATCCACATGACCACACACACTCCAGTGTGTTATGTGATGGAAATTCTGCCTCACTGGTGCAACATGCAATGTGGAAGATGCTATACCTATGTGCATTTGGTCTCTATGACCATGGTTTGACACATGAATCACCTATAGTCATTGCATGTGTTTTTTCCTAAACCACATTGATGCACTAGTGTCATTGCATGTGTTCTATTACTAGACAACATTGATCCACATGACCACACACACTCCGGTGCATTATGTGATGCAACTTCTTCCTCACTAGTGCAACATGCAATGTGGAAGATGCTCTTCCTATGTGCTTTTGGTCTCTGTGACCATGGTTTAACATATGGATCGTTTATGTACATTGCATGTGTTCTTTTACTAAACCACATTGAAACACTAGTGCCATTGCACAAGTTCTTTTCTGAGACCACATTGATCCACATGACCACACACACTCTAGTGCATTATGTGATGCAACTTCTACCTCACTAGTGCAACATGCAATGTGGAAACTGCTCTTCCTATGTGCTTTTGGTCTCCGTGACCATGGTTTGACACATGGATCACCTATAGTCATTGCATGTGTTCTTTTCCAAAACTACATTGATCACTAGTGTCATTGCATGTGTTGTTTTCCTAAACCACATTGACCCACTAGTGTCGTTTATCCACATGACCACATTACATGTGTTCTTAACCTAGGCAACATTGATCCTCATGAGCACACACACTCCAGTGTGTTAAGTGATGCAATTTCTGCCTCACTAGTGCAACATGCAATGTGAAAGATGCTCTTCCTATGTTCATTTGGTCTCTATGACCATGGTTTGACACATGGATCCCCTATAGTCATTGCATGTGTTCTTTTCCTAAACCACATTGATCCACTAGTGTCATTGCATGTGTTCTTTTCCTAGACCACATTGATACACATGACCACACACACTCAAGTGCATTATGTGATGCAACTTCTACCTCACTGGTGCAACATGCAATGTGGAAGCTGCTCTTCCTATGTGCTTTTGGTCTGTGTGACCATGGTTTGACACATGGATCCACTACGAACATTGCATGTCTTCTTTTCCTAAACCACATTTATCCACTAGTTTCATTGCATGTGTTCTTTTCCTAGACCACATTGATCCACATAACCACATACACACCCTAGTGCATTATGTGATGCAACTCCTACCTCACTAGTGCAACATGCAATGTGGAAGCTGCTCGTCCTATGCGCATTTGGTCTCCGCGACCTTGGTTTGACACATGGATCACCTATAGTCATGCATGTGTTCTAGTGTCGTTGCATGTGTTGTTCTCCTAAACCACATTGATCCACTAGTGTCATTTTCTTTTCCTAGGCAACATTGATCCACATAACCACACGCACTCTAGTGCATTATGCGATTCAATTTCTGCCTCACTGGTGCAACATGTAATTCGGAAGCTGCTCTTCCTATGTGCTTTTGGTCTCAATGACCATGGTTTGACACATGGATCACCTATAGTCATTGCATGTGTTGTTTTCCTAAACCACATTGATCCACTAGTGTAATTTGATGTGTTCTTTTCCGAGACCACATGGATCCACATGACCACACACACTCTAGTGCATTATGTGATTCCACTTCTACCTCACTGGTGCAACATGCACTGTGGAAGCTGCTCTTCCTATGTGCTTTTGGTCTCCGTGACCATGGTTTGACACATGGATCACCTATAGTCATGCATGTGTTCTTTTCCTAAACTACATTGATCACTAGTGTCATTGCATGTCTTGTTTTCCTAGACCACATTGATCCACATGATCACACACTCTCCACTTCATTATGTGATGCAACTTCTACCTCACTGGTGCAACATGCAATGTGGAAGCTGCTCTTCCTATGTGATTTTGTTCTCTATTGCCATTGTTTGACACCTGGAACAACTATAGACATTGCATGTTATTTTCCTTAACCACATTGATCCACTATTGTCATTAATCCACACGACCACATTGCATGTGTTCTTTTCCTAGACAACATTGATCCACATGACCACATACACTCTAGTGCATTATGTGATGCAATTTTTGCCTCACTGGTGCGACATGCAATGTGGAAGCTTCTCTTCCTATGTGCTTTTGGTCTCTGTGACCATGGTTTGACACATGGATCACCTATAGTCATTGCATGTGTTATTTTCCTAAACCACATTGATTCACTAGTGTCATTGCATGTGTTCTTTTCCAAGACCACATTGATCCACATGACCACACACACTCCAGTGCATTATGTGATGCAACTTCTACCACACTGGTGCAACATACAATGTGGAAGCTGCTCTTCCTATGTGCTTTTGGTCTCTGTGACCATGGTTTCACACATGGATCCTCTATAGACATTGCATGTGTTCTTTTCCTAAACCACATTGATCCACTAGTTTTATTGCATGTGTTCTTTTCCGAGATCACATTGATCCACATGACCACACACACTCTAGTGCATTATGTGATGCAACTTCTACCTCCCTAGTGCAACATGCAATTTGGAAGTTGCTCTTCCTATGTGCTTTTGGTCTCCGTGACCATGGTTTGACACATGGATCACCTATAGTCATTCCATGTGTTCTTTTCCTAAACTACATTGATCACTAGTGTCATTGCATGTGTTGTTTTCCTAAACAACATTGACCCATTAGTGTCATTGATCCATATGGCCACATTACATGTGTTCTTTTCCTAGGCAACATTGATCCACATGACTGCACACACTCCGAAGGTGTTATGTGATGCAATTTCTGCCTCACTAGTGCAACATGCATTGTGGAAGATGCTCTTCCTATGCGCATTTGATCTCTCTGACCATGGTTTGACACATGGATCACCTATAGTCATTGCATGTGTTCTTTTCCTAAACCATATTGATCCACTAGTGTTATTGCATGTGTTCTTTTACTAGACAACATTGATCCACATGACCACACACACTCAAGTGCATTATGTGATGCAACTTCTGCCTCACTAGTGCAACATGCAATGTGTAAGCTGCTCTTCCTATGTGCTTTTATTGTCTGTGACCATGGTTTGACACATAGATCCACTATAGACATTGCATCTGTTCTTTTCCTAAATCACATTGATCCACTAGTGTCATTGCATGTGTTCTTTTCCTGCAAGATTACAAGCAAGTTGGGCCCTGCAATACACTCGCCCAAGAACTTTGGGGCTGCAAACCAACAAGCCCACCCTTTCAGGCCATCCATTGCAAAATTAATATTAAGTATAGAGAGAGAGACAGATACCCGCCAACCACTTATGTAATACAAGTTGCATATGTAGGATGGAACTAGTCTCGTGTAAGCTTACACATAAAGTCTCTCCAGGATGCTTCATCTATCTATCCCACAACATCTACTAGTACACATGGTAGGGTAACAACGTGATTATCAACGGCCAATACATCATATTGTTCTACTCGTACCATACATCTATGCATATATCTAGCTTTGATACCATTGATGGGTTCCTTGCATGGAAAACAAAAAACTACGTAATAGAAAGGAGAAAATCTAGCAAGATCGAATCTATGAGATGTATGAAATAAGAAGATAGATCTAATCTACTTACCCTCTTCATGAGTGGTTAACGGTCGTGAAATCGTGGATGATGTAGTCAGTCGCTTGCGTCGATTCAAACAGATGGAGTCTTGCGATCCGGTAGCACCTCCGAGGTATCCACACATTCCATATTGGTGGCGTATCATGGTTGTTGATCCCATGAGAGAGAGAGATAAGATCTCCACGAGATTCTGGCAGCACAACGGTAGTGCTAATAGATAAGAACAAAAGGGCTTCACTGTGCATCATTCTAGAGGAGAGGGAATTATGTGATGTAACTTATGCCTCACTAGTACAACATACCATGTGGAAGCTGCTCTTCCTATGTGCTTTTGGTCTCTGTGACCATGGTTTGACACATCGATCCACTATGGACACTGCATGTGTTCTTTTCCTAAAACACATTGATCCACTAGTTTTATTGCATATGTTCTTTTCCTAGACCACATTGATACACATGATCACACACACTCCAGTGCATTATGTGATGCAACTTCTACCTCACTAGTGCAACATGCAATGTGGAAGTTGCTCTTCCTATGTGCTTTTGGTCTCTGTGACCATGGTTTGACACATGGATCCACTTCCTAAACCACATTCATCCACTAGTGTCATTGCATGTGTTCTCTTCTAAGACCACATTGATCCACATGACCACACACACTCTAGTGCATTATGTGATGCAACTTCTGCGTCACTAGCGCAACATGCAATGTGGAAGCTGCTCTTCCTATGTCTTTTGGTCTCCGTGACCATGGTTTGACACATGGATCACCTATAGTCATTGCATGTGTTCTTTTCCTAAACTACATTGATCACTAGTGCCATTGCATGTGTTGTTTTCCTAAACCACAATTATCCACTAGTGTCATTGATCCACATGACCACATTACATGAGTTCTTTTCCTAGGAAACATTGATCCACATGACCACACACACTCTAGTGCATTATGTGATGCAATTTCTGCCTCACTGGTGCAACATCCAACGTGGAAGTTGCTCTTCATACGTGCTTTTGGTCTCTATGGCCATTGTTTGACACATGGAACCACTATAGACATTACATGTCTTCTTTTCCTAGACCACATTGATCCACATGATCACACACACTCTAGTGCATTATGTGATGCAACTTCTACCTCACTAGTGCAACATCCAATGTGGAAGCTGCTCTTCCTACGTGCTTTTGGTCTCTATGGCCATTGTTTGACACATGGAACCACTATAGACATTGCGTGTGTTATTTTCCTAAACCACATTGATCCCCTATTGTCATTGATCCACATGACCGCATTGCATGTGTTGTTTTCCGAGACCACATTGATCCACATGACCACACACACTCCAGTAAATTATGTGATGCAACTTCTGCCTCACTCGTGCAACCTGCAATCCGGAAGATGCTCTTCCTATGTGCTTTTCATCTCTATGACCATGGTTTGACACATGGATCCATTGTGTTCTTTTCCTAGGCAACATCGATCCACATGACCACACACAGTCCATTGCATTATGTGATGCATTTTCTGCCTGACTGGTGCAACATGCAACGTGGAAGCTCCTCTTCCTATGTGCTTTTAGTCTCTGTGACCAAGGTTTGACACATGGATCACCAATAGTCATTGCATGTGTTCTTTTCTTAAACCTCATTGATCCACTAGTGTCATTGCATATGTCCTTTTACTAGACAACATTGATCCACATGGCCACACACACTCAAGTGCATTATGTGATGCAACTTCTGCTTCACTGGTGCAACATGCAATCCGGAAGCTGCTCTTCCTATGTGCTTTTGGTCTTTGTGACCATGGTTTGACCCATGGATCCACTATGGACATTGCATATGTTCTTTTCCTAAACCACATTGATCCACTAGTGCCATTGCATGTGTTCTTTTCCTAGACCAAAGTGATCCACATGATCACACAAACTCCAGTGCATTATGTTATGCAACTTCTGTATCACTGGTGCAACATGCAATGTGGAAGCTGCTCTTCCTACGTGCTTTTGGTCTCTTTTGCCATTGATCGACACATGGAACCACTATACACATGGCATGTGTCATTTTCCTTAACCACATTGATCCACTATTATCATTGATCCACATGATCACATTGCATGTGTTCTTTTCCTCGACAACGTTGATCCACATGACCACACACTCTAGTGCATTATGTGATGCAACTTCTGCCTCACTAGTGCAACCTGCAATGTGGAATCTGCTCTTCCTATGTGCTTTTGATCTATATGACCATGTTTTGACACATTGGTCCACTATGGACATTGCATGTGTTCTTTTCCTAAACCACATTGATCCACTAGTGTCACTGCATGTGTTTTTTCCGAGACCACATTGATCCATGATGTCTACGCACTTCTATTCTTGTAGACAGTTGTTAGGACTCCAAGTATAGAGGTTTGTAGAACAGCAACAAGTTTTCCCTTAAGTGGATTACCCAAGGTTTATCGAACTCAGGGAGGAAGTGGTCAAAGGTATCCCTCTCAAGCAACCCTGCAATCAAGATACAAGAAGTCTCTTGTGTCCCCAACACACCCAATACACTTGTCAGGTGTATAGGTGCACTAGTTCGGCGAAGAGATAGTGAAATACAAGTGGTGTGCATAAAAGACAACGGTGCCAGAAAAGAGCTTGATGGCGTATGGTTGATGTGGGAAAAGACTAAAGGAAAACTGAAATAAAGATGGAAGCAAGCAAACATTTAATAGATGTAAGTGCAAACGGTGTTTCAATGCTTAGAAACAAGGCCTAGGGATCATACTTTCACCAGTGAACACTCTCATATAGATATATTATCTTCATGATACTACTCTAAACTACTCTCCGGTTGAACACTCTAATCTATGGTAGGGCTATAACAGCACTCCTCAAAGTTCGCTTTCCGCATCTAGATAACCCCACACTGTCACCTTGAGCACTAGATGGTTCAAACAAACACCACAATTTCATAGAGACTTCCAACTCCAAATATAAATCATAACAAGTATTTGAAATCTCTAGCCTAAGTGCCACCCTGGCGTGCACGCTGTCACTTTCACACACATGGGGAGAGCAGAGATCTATTAAAGGACTTGAGTTGCAAGGTAGATCTACTAGATTACAAAGCTCATGATCACAATATGATCATGCATAGAGAGAGAGATGAACACTTAGCTACCGGTAGAACCCTTAGCCTCGAGAGAGAACTACTCCCTCCTCATCATGGGAATCAACAATGGTGATGGAGACGGCGGTGGACATCGATGGAGATGTCTCCAGGGGCACTTCCCGGTCCCAGCAGGGTGCCAGAACAGAGACTTTCTGTCCCCCGAATCTCCCCTTCGGTGGCGGCGGCGCTGCGGAACTTTTCGTGGCTGGAGGCTTGACGATTTAGGGTTTTTGCATCGGGAGGCATCCTATAGGCAAAGAGGCAAGGTCGTTGGGTGGCCAGTTGGCCCACACCACCTGGTGGCGCGGCCAGGGCTAGCCCGTGCCACCATATGGTGTGGCCACCCTGTGGCCCCTCTCCGTCTCGTCCTCTGGCTCCGTGAGTCTTTTGGTAAAATATCGACTTTGGCTTTCGTCCGGTCCAATTCCGATAATATTGATTTTCTAACTTTCCTAGAACAAAAACAACAGAAAACAGACAACTGTGACTGTGGCACTTGTTAGTACGTTAGTCCAAGAAAGTGTATAGAAAGTACTCCAAAGTTGGAACAAAACACAAGAAAGTAGATAAAATCAAGCATGGAACATCAAAAATTATGGATACGTTAGCAACATATCAACATCCCCAAGATTAATTCCTGCTCGTCCTCGAGTAGGTAAGTGATAAAAAGAAAGAATAATTTTTGAGGTGACATGCACCATCATAAACTTGATGAAAGTATTTGTAAAACATTGATAGCTGGGATCATAGTACTTCAATCATAACATGAAAGACAAAGTTCTAACAATAAGACATAGCAACTATGTTGCAACATGAAAAGGCACAAACAAAAGATTCATGAATAGCAATGCTTTGCAAGGCGTTTGTTTGTTTCACATAACGAAAACATAGCATAGTAGTATTCAGCTTGTCCCTCATAGAGTAGCAAAACATAAATGCATAAGACAACTTCAATGTTCATAAGAGTGACTAGATGCAAATAATTTAAAACAAGCAATATCAAGGTATGCATCAATCAACAAGTCTTGGGACAATGCACATAGAACTAAGAATGGCCACTATGCTCTCAAAGTAGGTGCATAAAGATAGAAGGTGGAGACTCAATTTAAAAGTGGAAGAAAGGCCTTCATGGAAGGAAGTAGGGATTCAAGTCTCATAAAGAGCTTCCAAAAATTATGGTACTTTTTAGCTTTCAGCTCTCATTGCCCCTAAGCATCTTGAAGTGATTAAGGTTAAAGTGAACAAACTATGGTGTATATGCTTGACGAAGTATAAGTTGGAAATCTCATGTCCCTTGAATACAACGGCCGCTCCTCATGCTACTCAAGTTTAGTCACCGGTAAGTTCTTATCATCGTATGTACATGTGTATCATAGAGAACCAACAGGGTACCCCTTGCCCGATGATACGGAAGAATCCCCATATCAAAATGACAAGGCAAGCAGACAACGAGCATCTCAGCAATCTTCTTATTTACCATGGGAATATGGTTCTTTTTTCTCTCTTTCCTCTTTTCGCATATCTTTTTTTTTCTTTTTCTCTTTTTTCTCAATATATGACTCTTTTTTTATAAGAAAAATGCTTCATAGACAGCTCATTATGGTTACGCTTCAGGTTTCCACCATGACAGCATGGATTAGACCAGCATCCCAGGCGTTTCTCTAACACACATACATAACTCCATGGACTTACAAGCTCCCCTTTCATTTCACACCGACGACATCCATAGACAAAAGAGCATGATATCAACTAGGTACAAAGTACAAGTGCAATGTAGAAAGCGTTCCCCATGATAGCATGGTTCTGCTAATCCCCAACAAATAAGTGCAAGCATATACAACATAGACGACACAATGGTTCAAGTTTATTAAGGGCAAGAAAATTAAAGTGTGCCATCAAGTTCGTGAGAGCTTTAATCACTAGTTTTCTCGTAACAAGTTTAATTCGGAAGGTAGACTAAAACATGAATATACTTGGAATAGCAAATGCTAATAGGTAGGTATGGTGGACTCTTTGGAATAACTTTGTTTTAGGATTTTGATGCATGAGTGGAACTCATACTGGTTACGGAGGCTAGCAAAAGACTGGGAGCGACCAACTAAGAGAGCAATAATAGCCATAATCATGCAGAGCGAGAAAACATCATTGGTCAAAGCATAAAGTGATACTACAAATTGAAAACTAAAGGATCATAAAGGCTTATGGTGACTTGGGATAGTCATAACATGGTGTGAGCATGCGCCAAGTCAACCCAAATAAAGCATCGAAGGATAATACCACAATACTATGCTTTAATATGCTAAAACAACGCATGATTCTTCCAAGGCATATTAAGCAATCTCAATTGTTTATAACAAGTCACGCTACAGAAAATAATACTAAGCCTAAAGACAAAACAATATCAAGCATGGCATGACAAAGCATGGGCCACAGTCAAAAACAAGCTCTTTTTACCACTTAAGTATGAACTTTCCTACTCTTTTCCTATCCAAACCAAACTATTTGAAAACCAATTAATGAAAGAGGGGGGTCCAACCAATTTATTCAGAAAACTAAACAAACCAAGAAAAATAAAAACCAAAACGAAAACGAAAAAGAAGAGGCTCCAAGAACAACACAACTGTGCATGAAACAATAAAAATGAAGTGTTTGGAAGGAACCTGGAATTTTTATTGATGAAGAAGGGGATGCCTTGGGCATCCCCAAGCTTTGAAACTTGTACTTCTTGAATATTTCTTGGGGTGACATGCGTGGCATCCCAAGCTTGAGCTTTAGTCCATCCTTAATCTCATTACTCATTCCTTCCATACACCTGAAATTTTTCCTTCATACAAAACTTCACACAATCTTTATTAGCAACATTAGTGCACTCAAGATAATAAGTCTTTAGGTTCAGTTCGAACACCAATAAAACTTCCATTAAAACACAAGCTATTGTAGAACTATCCATCAAAAATCTCAGTTCCCCCAAAAGAACTCAAAAAGGAACTAACAAGAAGCAAATGCAAATAATGGCAGAAATCTGTCAAAACAGACCAGCAGGTAAAGACGAATTTTTTCAAGGACCTTCTATTCCTCAAATCAAAACGTGTTGAACTAACGAAAGTTAGATAACAACCTGGGGCAGAAGCACAAAAATGCATGCCTCAAAAGGACGTACAGAGATATTACACGAATTTTTACGGTGAAGCACAAAAATCTGTTTCAGGACAGCAAGTTTCCCAAGCATTACTTCTCTCTCTTTAGAGGTTACTATTGGCACAAAAAGCATATAAAAAGGACAAGGAGCGGTTATTACAGAGGTCATAACTTTCAAGACTCATCTAAAACTTTTGTGTTATCTCCCAATAAGTACTTTTCTTTAACGCCTTTAAGTTAGGCATGATATTTTGAGAAGATGCTCACATAAAAAATATGAATTGAAGTAAAAGAGAGCATCAAGAAGCAAATTCAAAACATATTTAAGTCTAGCCCACTTCCTATGCATAGGAATCTTGTAAAGAAGCAAGTCATGAAAGCACAAAGCAACAAGCATAGAAAAGCAAAACAAGTGCAACTTGAAGACTTTCAACATAAAGAGGGGAACTTAATATTGTTGAGATACATAAAACCATGTTTCCCTCTCTCATAATAACTTTCAGTAGCATCATGAATAAAATAAACAATATAACTATCACATAAAATATTCTTATCATGATCCACATGTATATAATCATTATTAGTCTCCCTATAAGTATAGTCATTCTTATTAATCGTAGTGGGAGCAAATTCAACAAAATAGCTATCATTATTATTCTCATCACCATAATTATCAAATATAGGAGGCATATTGTAGTCATAATTAATTTTCTCCTCAATAGTAGGTGGACCGAAAATATCATATTCATCATTGTAATCATCATAAGCAATAGAATAGCTATCTTCCAAAGCTGGGGAACTAAAAAGATCATTTTCATAAAAACTAGCTTCCCCAAGCTTATACTTTTCCATAAAATTAGCAATAATGATGTCCAAAGAATTCATACTAACAACATTGCTATTAGCATGCAAATAAAGTTCCATAGGTTTTTTAATTTTCTCTTCAAACACTTCATGTCCTAACTAAAGATAGATACTATAAAGCTCTCTAATTTTGTTGTTGTTTTCCATTAAGCCTAACTAGTGAAAACAAGAAACAAAAAGAAAAAAAGCAGAATCTAAAGGAAATAACTTCGAGCACTCACACCGGAGGATGTGAGTACCTTTTACCTTACCTCCCCGGGAACAGCGCCAGAAAATAGCTTGATGTCTACGCACTTCTATTCTTGTAGACAGTTGTTGGGCCTCCAAGTGCAGAGGTTTGTAGAACAATAGCAAGTTTTCCCTTAAGTGGATTACCCAAGGTTTAACGAACTCAGGAAGGAAGTGGTCAAAGGTATCCCTCTCAAGCAACCCTGCAATCAAGATACAAGAAGTCTCTTGTGTCCCCAACACACCCAATACACTTGTCAGGTGTATAGGTGCACTAGTTCGGTGAAGAGATAGTGAAATACAAGTGGTGTGGATAAAAGACAGTGGTGCCTGAAAAGAGCTTGATGGCGTGTGGTTGATGTGGGAAAAGATTAAAGGAAAACTAAAATAAAGATGGAAGCAAGCAAACATGTAACATATCTAATTGAAAATGGTGTTCAATGCTTAGAAACAAGTCCTAGGGATCATGCTTTCACTAGTGAACACTCTCATATAAATATATTATCTTCATGATACTACTCTATGGTTGAACACTCTAATCGATGGTAGGGCTATAATAGCACTCCTCAAAGTTCGCTTTCCGCATCTAGATAACCACACACTATCACCTTGAGCACTAGATGGTTCAAACAAACACCACAATTTCATAGAGACATCCAACTCCAAATATAACTCATAACAAGTATTTGAAATATCTAGCATAAGTGCCACCATGGTGTGCACGCTGTCACTTTCACACACATGGGGAGAGCAGAGATCTATTAAAGCACTTGAGTAGCAAGGTAGATCTACTAGATTACAAAGCTCATGATCACAATATGATCATGCATAGAGAGAGAGAGAGATGAACACATAGCTACCGGTAGAACCCTTAGCCTTGAGAGAGAACTACTCCCTCCTCATCATGGGAATCAGCAATGGTGATGGAGATGGTGGTGGAGATCGATGGAGATGGCTCCGGGAGAACTTCCCCGTCCTGGCAGGGTGCCGGAATAGAGACTTTCTGTCCCCCGAATCTCCCCTTCGGTGGCAGCAGCGTTGCGGAACTTTTCATGGCTGGAGGCTTGATGTTTAGGGTTTTTGCATCGGGAGACATCTTATAGGAGAAGGGGCAAGGTCGGTGGGCGGCCAGGGGCCCCACACCACCTGGTGGCACGGTTAGGGGCTAGCCCGTGCCACCATATGGTGTGGCCACCCTGTGCCCCCTCTCCGTCTCGTCTTCTGGCTCCGTGAGTCTTCCGGTAAAATATCGCCTTTGGCTTTTGTCCGGTCTAATTCCGAGAATATTGATTTTCGGACTTTCCTGGAACCAAAAACAACAGAAAACTGGCAACTGGCACTGTGGCACTTGTTAGTAGGTTAGTCCAAGAAAGTGTATAGAAAGTACTCCAAAGTTGGAACAAAACACAAGAAAGTAGATAAAACCAAGCATGGAACATCAAAAATTATGGATACGTTAGCCACGTATCAATCCACATAACCTCACACACTCCAGTGCATTATGTGATGCAACTTTTACCTCACTGGTGCAACATGCAATGTGAAAGCTACTCTTCCTATGACCTTTTTTTTCTCCGTGACCATGGTTTGACACATGGATCACATATAGTCATGCATGTGTTCTGTTCCTAAACTGTATTGATCACTAGTGTCATTGCATGTGTTGTTTTCCTAAACCACATTGATGCACTAGTGTCATTTTCATTTCCTAGGCAACATTGATCCATATGACCATACACACTCCAGTGCATTATGTGATGCAATTTCTGCCTCACTGGTGCAATATGCAATGCGGAAGCTGCTCTTCCTATTTTCTTTTGGTCTCTATGACCATGGTTTGACACATGGATCACCTATAGTCATTGCATGTGTTCTTTTCCTAAACTACATTGATCACTAGTGTCATTGAATGTGTTATTTTCCTAAACCACATTGATCCACTAGTGTCACTGATCCACATGACCACATTACATGTGATCTTTTCCTAAGCAACATTGAGCCACATGACCACACAAGCTCCAGTGCATTATGTGATGCAATTTCTGCCTCACTAGTGCAACATGCAATGTGGAAGCTGCTCTTCCTATGTGCTTTTAGTCTCTGTGACCATGGTTTGACACATGGATCCACTATGGATATTGCATGTGTTCTTTTCCTAAACCACATTGATCCACTAGTATCATTGCATGTGTTCTTTTCCTAGACCATATTGATCCACATGATCACACACACTCCAGTGCATTATGTGATGCAACTCCTGCCTCACTGGTGCAACATGCAGTGTGGAAGCTACTCTTCCTACGTGCTTTTGGTCTTTTTGGCCATTGTTTGACACATGGAACCACTATAGACATTGCATGTGGTATTTTTCTAAACCACATTGATCCACTATTGTCATTGATCCACATCACCACATTGCATGTGTTCTTTTCCAAGACCACAATGATGCACATGACCACACACACTCCAGTGCATTATGTGATGCAACTTCTGCTTCATTAGTACAACATGTAATGTGGAAGCTTCTCTTCTATGTGCTTTTGGTCTCTATGACCATGGTTTGACACATGGATCCACTATGGACATTGCATGTTTTCTTTTCCTAAACCACATTGATCCACTAGTGTCATTGCATGTGTTATTTTCCGAGACCACATTGATCCACGTGACCACACACACAATAGTTCATTATGTGATGCAACTTCTGCCTCACTAGTGCAACATGCAATGTGGAAGCTGCTCTTCCTATGTACTTTTGGTCTCCGTGACCATTGTTTAACACATGGATCACCTATAGTCATTGCATGTGTTCTTTTCCTAAACGACATTGATCACTAGTGTCATTGCTTGTGTTTTTTTCCTAAACCACATTGGTCCACTAGTGTCTTTTCTTTTCTTAGGCAACATTGATCCACATGATCACACACACTCAAGTGCATTATGTGATGCAATTTTTGCCTCACTAGTGCAACATGCAATGCGAAAGATGCTTTTCGTATCTGCTTTTGGTATCTATGACCATGGTTTGACGCATGGATCACCTATAGTCATTGCATGTGTTATTTTCCTAAACCACATTGATCCACTAGTGTCATTGCATGTGTTCTTTTACTAGACAACATTGATCCACATGACCACACACACTCAAGTGCATTATGTGATGCAACTTCTGCATCACTAGTGTAACATGCAATATGGAAGCTGCTCTTCCTATGTGTTGTCTCTGTGCACATGGTTTGACACATGGATCCACTATAGACATTCCATGTGTTCTTTTCCTAAACCACATTGATCCACTAGTTTCGTTGCATGTGTTCTTTTATGAGACCACATTGATCCACATGACCACACACACTCCAGTGCATTATGTGATGCAACTTCTACCTCACTGGTGCAACATGCAATGTGGAAGATGCTCTTCCTATGTGCTTCTGGTCTCTGTGACCATGGTTTGACACATGGATCCTCTATGGACATTGCATGTGTTCTCTTACTAAACCACATTGATCCACTAGTGTCATTGCATGTGTTGTTTTCCTAAACCACATTGATCCACTAGTGTCATTGATCCACATGACCACATTACATGTGTTCTTTTCCTAGGCAACATTGATCCACATGACCACACAAACTCCAGTGCATTATGTGATGCAATTTCTGCCTCACTGGTGCAACATGCAATGTGGAAGCTGCACTTCCTATGTGCGTTTTGTGTCTGTGACCATGGTTTGACACATGGATCACCTATAGTCATTGCATGTGTTCTTTTCCTAAACCAAATTAATCCACTAGTGTCATTGATTGTGTTCTTTTACTACACAACAACTACCCACATAACCACACACACTCTAGTGCATTAGGTGATGCAACTTCTGCCTCACCAGTGCAATATACAATGTGGAAGCTACTCTTTGTATGTGCTTTTGGTCTCTGTGACCATGGTTTGAGACATGGATCCACTATGGATATTGCATGTGTTGTTTTCCTAAACCACATTGACCTTAGTGTTACTGATCCACATGACCACATTACATGTGTTCTTTTCCTAGGCAACATTGATCCACATAACCACACACACTTCCGTGCATTATGTGATGCAATTTCTGGCAACTAGTGCAACATGCAATGCGGAAGCTGCTCTTCCTATGGGCTTTTGGTCTCGGTGACCATGGTTTGACACATGGATCACCTATAGTCATTGCATGTGTTCTTTTCCTAAACCACATTGATCCACTAGTGTCATTCCATGTGTTGTTTTCTGAGACCACATTGATCCACATGACCACACACACCCAAGAGCACTTTGTGATGCAACTTCTACCTCACTGGTGCAACATGCCATGTGGAAGCTGCTCTTCCTATGTGCTTTTGGTCTTCGTGACCATCCTTTGACACAAGGATCACCTATAGTCATGCATGTGTTGTTTTCCTAAACTACATTGATCACTAGTGTCATTGCATTTGTTGTTTTCCTATACCACATGATAACACACATCCAGTGCATTATGTGATGCAACCTCTTCCTCACTGGTGCAACATGCAATGAGGAAGCTGCTCTTCCTATGTGATTTGGTCTCTATGGACATTGTTTCACACATGGAACCACTATAGACATTGCATGTGTTATTTTCCTTAACCACATTGATACACTATTTTCATTGATCCACATGACAACATTGCATGTGTTGTTTTCCTAGACAACATTGATCCACATGACCACACACACTCTAGTGCATTATGTGATGCAACTTCTGCCTCACTAGTGCAACATGCAATGTGGAAGCTGCTCCTCCTATGTGCTTTTGGTCTCTGTGACCATGGTTTCACACATGGATCCTCTATGGACACTGCATTAGTTCTTTTCCTAAACCACATTGATCCACTAGTGTTATTGCAGGTGTTCTTTTCTGAGACCACATTGATGCACATGACCACACACACTCTAGTGCATTATGTGATGCAACTTCTACCTCAGTAGTGCAACATGCAATGTGGAAGCTGCTCTTCCTATGTGCTTTTGGTCTACGTGACCATGGTTTGACACATGGACCACCTTTAGTCATTGCATGTGTTCTTTTCCTAAACTACATTGATTACTAGTGTCATTGATCCAGATGACCACATTCCATGTGTTCTTTTCCTAGACAACAATGATCCACATGACCACACACACTCTAGTGCATTATGTCATGCAACTTCTGCCTCACTAGTGCAACCTGCAATGTGGAAGCTTCTCTTCCTATGTGCTTTTGATCTCTATGACCATGATTTGACACATGGGTCCACTATGGACATTGCATGTGTTCTTTTCCTAAACCACATTGATCCACTAATGTTATTGATGTGTTATTTTTCGAGACCACATTGATCCACATTACCACACACACTCTAGTGCATTTTGTGATGCAACTTCTACCTCACTGGTGCAACATGCAATGTGGAATATGCTCTTGCTATGTGCTTTTAGTCTCCGTGACCATGGTTTGACACATCGATCACCTATAGTCATGCATGTGTTCTTTTCATAAACTACATTGATCACTAGTGTCATTGCATGTGTTCTTTTACTAAACCACATTGATCCACTAGTGTCATTGCACAAGTTCTTTTCTGAGACCACATTGATCCACATGACCACACACACTCTAGTGCATTATGTGATGCACCTTCTACATCACTAGTGCAACATGAAATGTGGAAGGTGCTCTTCCTATGTGCTTTTGGTCTCCGTGACGATGGTTTGACACATGGATCACCTATAGTCATTGCATGTGTTCTTTTCCTCAACTAAATTGATCACTAGTGTCATTCCATGTGTTGTTTTCCTAAACCACATTGATCCACTAGTGTCATGGATCCACATGCCCACATTACATGTGTTCTTTTACTCGACAACATTGATCCACATGACCACACACACTCAAGTGCATTATGTGATGCAACTTCTGCCTCACTGGTGCAACATGCAATGTGGAAGCTGCTCTTCCTATGTGCTTTTGGTCTCTGTTACCATGGTTTGATACATAGATCCATTATGGACATTGTATGTGTTCTTTTCCTAGACCACATTGATCCACTACTGTCATTGCATGTCTTCTTTTCCTAGACCACATTGATCCACATGACCACACACACTCCAGTGCATTATGTGATGCAACTTCTACCTCACTGGTGCAACATGCAATGTGGAAGCTGCTCTTCCAATGTGCTTTTGGTCTCCGTGACCATGGTTTGACACATGGATCACCTATAGTCATGCATGTGTTCTAGTGTCATTGCATGTGTTGTTTTCCTAAACCACATTGATCCACTAGTGTCATTTTCTTTTCCTAGGCAACATTGATCCACATAACCACACACACTCCAGAGCATTATGTGATGCAATTTCTGCCTCACTAGTGCAACATGCAATGTAGAAGCTCCACTTCCTATGTGCTTTTGGTCTCAGTGACCATGGTTTGACACATGGATAACCTATAGTCATTGCATGTGTTTTTTTCCTATACCACATTGATCCACTAGTGTCATTGCATGTGTTCTTTTTCCGAGACCACATTGATCCACATGACCACACACACTCCAGTGCATTATGTGATGCAACTTCTACCTCATTAGTGCAACATGAAATGTGGAAGCTGCTCTTCCTACATGCTTTTGGTCTCTATGACCATGGTTTGACACATGGATCACCTATAGTCCTGCATGTGTTCTTTTCCTAAACTACATTGATCACTAGTGTCATTGCATGTGTTGTTTTCCTATACCACATTTATCCACACGATCACACACACTCCAGTGCATTATGTGATGCAACTTCTGCCGCACTGGTGCAACATGCAATGTGGAAGCTACTCTTCCTATGTTCTTTTGGTCTCGATGGCCATTGTTTGACAGATGGAATCACTATAGACATTGCATGTGTTATTTACCTTAACCACATTGATCTACTATTGTCATTGATCCACATGACCACATTGCATGAGTTCTTTTTTGAGACCACATTGATACACATGACCACACATACTCCAGTGTGTTATGTGATGCAATTTCTGCCTCACAGGTGCAACATCCAATGTGGAAGATGCTCTTCCCATGTCCTTTTGGTCTCTGTGACCATGGTTTGACACATGGATCACCTATAGTCATTGCATGTGTTCTTTTCCTAAACCACCTTGATCCACTAGTGTCATTGCATGTGTTCTTTTACTCGACAACATTGATCCACCTGACCACACACACTCAAGTGAATTATGTGATGCAACTTCTGCCTCACTGGTGCAACATGCAATGTGGAAGCTACTCTTCCTATGTGCTTTTGGTCTCAGTTACCATGGTTTGATACATAGATCCATTATGGACATTGTATGTGTTCTTTTCCTGGACCACATTGATCGACTAGTGTCATTGCCTGTGTTGTTTTCCTAGACCACATTGATCCACATGACAACACACTCCCCAGTGCATTATGTGATGCAACTTCTACCTCACTGGTGCAACATGCAATGTGGAAGCTACTCTTCCTATGTGCTTTTGGTCACCGTGACTTCTATAGTCATGCATGTGTTATAGTGTCATTGCATGTGTTGTTTTCCTAAACCACATTGATCCACTAGTGTCATTTTCTTTTCCTAGGCAACATTGATCCACATAACCACACACACTCCAGTGCATTATGTGATGCAATTTCTGCCTCACTAGTGCAACATGCAATGTAGAACCTCCACTTCATATGTGCTTTTGGTCTCGGTGACCATGGTTTGACACATGGATAACCTATAGTCATTGCATGTGTTTTTTTTTCTAAACCACATTGATCCACTAGTGTCATTGCATGTGTTCTTTTTCCGAGACCACATTGATCCACACGACCACACACACTCCAGTGCATTATGTGATGCAACTTCTACCTCACTAGTGCAACATGAAATGGAAGCTGCTCTTCCTACGTGATTTTGGTCTCTATGACCATGGTTTGACACATGGATCACCTATAGTCATGCATGTGTTCTTTTCCTAAACTACATTGATCACTAGTGTCATTGCATGTGTTGTTTTCCTAGACCACATTGATCCACATGATCATACACACTCTAGTGCATTATGTGATGCAACTTCTGCCTCACTGGTGCAACATGCAATGTGGAAGTTGCTCTTCCTATGTGCTTTTGGTCCCTATGGCCATTGTTTGACAGATGGAACCACTATAGACATTGCATGTGTTATCTTCCTTAACCACATTGATCTACTATTGTCATTGATCCACATGATCACATTGCATGTGTTCTTTTTTGAGACCACATTGATCCACATGACCACACACACGCCAATGCGTTATGGGATGCAATTTCTGCCTCACTGGTGCAACATGCCATGTGGAAGATGCTCTTCCTATGTGCTTTTGGTCTCTGTGACCATGGTTTGACACATGGACCACCTATAGTCATTGCATGTATTCTTTTCCTAAACTAGATTGATTCACTAGTGTCATTGCATGTATTCTTTTGCTATACGACATTGATCCACATGACCACACACACTCAAGTGTATTATGTGATGCCACTTCTGCCTCACTAGTGCAACATGCAATGTGGAAGCTGCTCTTCTGGTGTGCTTTTGGTCTCTGTGACCATGGTTTGACACATGGATCCACTATGGACATTGTATGTGTTCTTTTCCTAAACCACATTGATCCACTAGTATCATTGCATGTGTTCTTTTCCTAGACCACATTGATCCACATGACCACACACACTCCATTGCATTATGTGATGAACCTTCTACCTCACTGGTGCAACATGCAATGTGGAAACTACTCTTCCTATTTGCTTTTGGTCTCTGTTACCATGGTTTGACACATGGATCACCTATAGTCATGCATCTGTTCTACTGTCATTTCATGTATTGTTTTCCTAAACCACAATTATCCACTAGTGTTCTTTTCTTTTCCTAGGCAATATTGATCCATAAAACCACAAACACTCTAGTGCATTATGTAATTCAATTTATGCCTCACTAGTGCAACATGCAATGCAGAAGCTCCACTTCCTATGTGCTTTTGTTCTCGGTGACCATGGTTTGACACATGGATCACCTATAGTCATTGCATGTGTTCTTTTTCCTAAACCACATTGATCGACTAGTGTCATTGCGTGTGTTCTTTTCCGACACCAAATTGATCCACATGACCACACACACTCAAGAACATTATGTGATGCAACTTCTACCTCACTTGTGCAACATGCAATGTGGAAGCTGCTCTTCCTATGTGCTTTTGGTCTCCGTGAACATGGTTTGACACATGGATAACCTATAGTCATGCATGTTTTCTTTTCCTAAACTACATTGATCACTAGTGTCATTGCATGTGTTGTTTTCCTAAACCACATTCATCCACTACTGTCATTTTCTTTTCCTAGGAAACATTGATCCACATAACCAAACACACTCCAGTGCATTATGTGATGCAATTTCTGCTTCACTATTGCAACATGCAATGCGGAAACTGCTCTTCGTATGTGTTTTTTGTCTCTGTGACCATGGTTTGACAAATGGATCAACTATAGTCATTGCATGTGTTCTTTCCTAAACCACATTGATCCACTAGTATCATTTCATGTGTTCTTTTACTAGAAAACATTGATCCACATGACCACACACACTCCGGTGCATTATGTGATGCAACTTCTACCGCACTGGTGCAAAATGCAATATGGAAGCTGCTCTTCCTATGTGCTTTTGGTCTCTCTGATCATGGTATGACACATGGATCCACTATGGACATTGCATGTGTTCTTTTCCTAAACCACATTGATCCACTAGTGTCATTGCATTTGTTGTTTTCCTAGACCACATTGATCCACATGATCACACACATTCTAGTGTATTATGTGATGCAACTTCTTCCTAAGTGGTGCAACATGCAATGTGGAAGTGCTCTTCATATGTGCTTTTAGTCTCTATGGCCATTGTTTTAAACATGGAACCACTATAGACATTGAATGTGTTATTTTCCTAAACCACATTGATCCACTATTGTCATTGATCCACATGACCACATTACATGTGTACTTTTCCTAGACGACATTGATCCACATGACCACACACACTCTAGTGCATTATGTGATGCAACTTCTGCCTCACTGGTGCAACATGCAATGTGGAAGCTGCTCTTCCTATGTGCTTTTGGTCTCTGTTACCATGGTTTGATACATAGATCCATTATGGACATTGTATGTGTTCTTTTCCTAGACCACATTGATCCACTACTGTCATTGCATGTCTTCTTTTCCTAGACCACATTGATCCACATGACCACACACACTCCAGTGCATTATGTGATGCAACTTCTACCTCACTGGTGCAACATGCAATGTGGAAGCTGCTCTTCCAATGTGCTTTTGGTCTCCGTGACCATGGTTTGACACATGGATCACCTATAGTCATGCATGTGTTCTAGTGTCATTGCATGTGTTGTTTTCCTAAACCACATTGATCCACTAGTGTCATTTTCTTTTCCTAGGCAACATTGATCCACATAACCACACACACTCCAGAGCATTATGTGATGCAATTTCTGCCTCACTAGTGCAACATGCAATGTAGAAGCTCCACTTCCTATGTGCTTTTGGTCTCAGTGACCATGGTTTGACACATGGATAACCTATAGTCATTGCATGTGTTTTTTTCCTATACCACATTGATCCACTAGTGTCATTGCATGTGTTCTTTTTCCGAGACCACATTGATCCACATGACCACACACACTCCAGTGCATTATGTGATGCAACTTCTACCTCATTAGTGCAACATGAAATGTGGAAGCTGCTCTTCCTACATGCTTTTGGTCTCTATGACCATGGTTTGACACATGGATCACCTATAGTCCTGCATGTGTTCTTTTCCTAAACTACATTGATCACTAGTGTCATTGCATGTGTTGTTTTCCTATACCACATTTATCCACACGATCACACACACTCCAGTGCATTATGTGATGCAACTTCACAAGACCGGTGCAACATGCAATGTGGAAGCTACTCTTCCTATGTTCTTTTGGTCTCGATGGCCATTGTTTTGACAGATGGAATCACTATAGACATTGCATGTGTTATTTACCTTAACCACATTGATCTACTATTGTCATTGATCCACATGACCACATTGCATGAGTTCTTTTTTGAGACCACATTGATACACATGACCACACATACTCCAGTGTGTTATGTGATGCAATTTCTGCCTCACAGGTGCAACATCCAATGTGGAAGATGCTCTTCCCATGTCCTTTTGGTCTCTATGACCATGGTTTGACACATGGATCACCTATAGTCATTGCATGTGTTCTTTTCCTAAACCACCTTGATCCACTAGTGTCATTGCATGTGTTCTTTTACTCGACAACATTGATCCACCTGACCACACACACTCAAGTGAATTATGTGATGCAACTTCTGCCTCACTGGTGCAACATGCAATGTGGAAGCTACTCTTCCTATGTGCTTTTGGTCTCAGTTACCATGGTTTGATACATAGATCCATTATGGACATTGTATGTGTTCTTTTCCTGGACCACATTGATCGACTAGTGTCATTGCCTGTGTTGTTTTCCTAGACCACATTGATCCACATGACAACACACTCCCCAGTGCATTATGTGATGCAACTTCTACCTCACTGGTGCAACATGCAATGTGGAAGCTACTCTTCCTATGTGCTTTTGGTCACCGTGACTTCTATAGTCATGCATGTGTTATAGTGTCATTGCATGTGTTGTTTTCCTAAACCACATTGATCCACTAGTGTCATTTTCTTTTCCTAGGCAACATTGATCCACATAACCACACACACTCCAGTGCATTATGTGATGCAATTTCTGCCTCACTAGTGCAACATGCAATGTAGAACCTCCACTTCATATGTGCTTTTGGTCTCGGTGACCATGGTTTGACACATGGATAACCTATAGTCATTGCATGTGTTTTTTTTTCTAAACCACATTGATCCACTAGTGTCATTGCATGTGTTCTTTTTCCGAGACCACATTGATCCACACGACCACACACACTCCAGTGCATTATGTGATGCAACTTCTACCTCACTAGTGCAACATGAAATGTGGAAGCTGCTCTTCCTACGTGATTTTGGTCTCTATGACCATGGTTTGACACATGGATCACCTATAGTCATGCATGTGTTCTTTTCCTAAACTACATTGATCACTAGTGTCATTGCATGTGTTGTTTTCCTAGACCACATTGATCCACATGATCATACACACTCTAGTGCATTATGTGATGCAACTTCTGCCTCACTGGTGCAACATGCAATGTGGAAGTTGCTCTTCCTATGTGCTTTTGGTCCCTATGGCCATTGTTTGACAGATGGAACCACTATAGACATTGCATGTGTTATCTTCCTTAACCACATTGATCTACTATTGTCATTGATCCACATGATCACATTGCATGTGTTCTTTTTTGAGACCACATTGATCCACATGACCACACACACGCCAATGCGTTATGGGATGCAATTTCTGCCTCACTGGTGCAACATGCCATGTGGAAGATGCTCTTCCTATGTGCTTTTGGTCTCTGTGACCATGGTTTGACACATGGACCACCTATAGTCATTGCATGTATTCTTTTCCTAAACTAGATTGATTCACTAGTGTCATTGCATGTATTCTTTTGCTATACGACATTGATCCACATGACCACACACACTCAAGTGTATTATGTGATGCCACTTCTGCCTCACTAGTGCAACATGCAATGTGGAAGCTGCTCTTCTGGTGTGCTTTTGGTCTCTGTGACCATGGTTTGACACATGGATCCACTATGGACATTGTATGTGTTCTTTTCCTAAACCACATTGATCCACTAGTATCATTGCATGTGTTCTTTTCCTAGACCACATTGATCCACATGACCACACACACTCCATTGCATTATGTGATGAACCTTCTACCTCACTGGTGCAACATGCAATGTGGAAACTACTCTTCCTATTTGCTTTTGGTCTCTGTTACCATGGTTTGACACATGGATCACCTATAGTCATGCATCTGTTCTACTGTCATTTCATGTATTGTTTTCCTAAACCACAATTATCCACTAGTGTTCTTTTCTTTTCCTAGGCAATATTGATCCATAAAACCACAAACACTCTAGTGCATTATGTAATTCAATTTATGCCTCACTAGTGCAACATGCAATGCAGAAGCTCCACTTCCTATGTGCTTTTGTTCTCGGTGACCATGGTTTGACACATGGATCACCTATAGTCATTGCATGTGTTCTTTTTCCTAAACCACATTGATCGACTAGTGTCATTGCGTGTGTTCTTTTCCGACACCAAATTGATCCACATGACCACACACACTCAAGAACATTATGTGATGCAACTTGTACCTCACTTGTGCAACATGCAATGTGGAAGCTGCTCTTCCTATGTGCTTTTGGTCTCCGTGAACATGGTTTGACACATGGATAACCTATAGTCATGCATGTTTTCTTTTCCTAAACTACATTGATCACTAGTGTCATTGCATGTGTTGTTTTCCTAAACCACATTCATCCACTCATCACATTTTCTTTTCCTAGGAAACATTGATCCACATAACCAAACACACTCCAGTGCATTATGTGATGCAATTTCGCTTCACTATTGCAACATGCAATGCGAAACTGCTCTTCTTCAGATGTGTTTTTTGTCTCTTGACCATGGTTTGACAAATGGATCAACTATAGTCATTGCATGTGTTCTTTCCTAAACCACATTGATCCACTAGTATCATTTCATGTGTTCTTTTACTAGAAAACATTGATCCACATGACCACACACACTCCGGTGCATTATGTGATGCAACTTCTACCGCACTGGTGCAAAATGCAATATGGAAGCTGCTCTTCCTATGTGCTTTTGGTCTCTCTGATCATGGTATGACACATGGATCCACTATGGACATTGCATGTGTTCTTTTCCTAAACCACATTGATCCACTAGTGTCATTGCATTTGTTGTTTTCCTAGACCACATTGATCCACATGATCACACACATTCTAGTGTATTATGTGATGCAACTTCTTCCTAAGTGGTGCAACATGCAATGTGGAAGTGCTCTTCATATGTGCTTTTAGTCTCTATGGCCATTGTTTTAAACATGGAACCACTATAGACATTGAATGTGTTATTTTCCTAAACCACATTGATCCACTATTGTCATTGATCCACATGACCACATTACATGTGTACTTTTCCTAGACGACATTGATCCACATGACCACACACACTCTAGTGCATTATGTGATGCAACTTCTGCCTCACTGGTTCAACCTGCAATGTGGAAGATGCTCTTCGTATGCACTTTTGATCTCTATGACCATGGTTTGACACACATGTCCACTATGGACATTGCATGTGTTCTTTTCCTAAACCACATTGATCCACCAGTGTCATTTCATTTGTTCTTTTCTGAGACCACATTGATCCACATGACCACAGACACTCTAGTGCATTATGTGATGCAACTTCTACCTCACTGGTACAACATGCAATGTGGAAGCTGCGCTTCCTATGTGCTTTTGGTCTCCGTGACAATGGTTTGACACATGGATCACATATAGTCATGCATGTGTTCTTTTCCAAAACTACATTGATCCCTAGTGTCATTCCATGTGTTGTTTTCCTAAACCACATTGATCCACTATTGTCATTTTATTTACCTAGGAAACATTGATCCACATGACCACACACACTCCAGTGCATCATGTGATGTAATTTCTGCCTCACTGGTGCAACATGCAATGCAGAAGCTGCTCTTCCTATGTGCTTTTGGACTCTATGACCATGGTTTGACACATGGATCACCTATAGTCATTGCATCTGTTATTTTCCTAAACCATATTGATCCACTATTGTCATTGATCCACATGACCACATTGCATGTGTTCCTAGACAACATTGATGCACATGACCACACACACTCCAGTACATTATGTGATGCAACTTCTGCCTCACTAGGCAACCTACAATGTGGAAGCTGCTCTTCCTATGTGCTTTTGATCTCCATGACCATGGTTTGATATACAGATCCACTATGGACATTGCATGTGTTCTTTTCCTAAAACACATTGATCCACTAGTGTCATTTATGTGTTCTTTTCCGAGACCACATTGATCCACATGACAACACACACTCTAGTGCATTATGTGATGCAACTTCTACCTCACTAGTGCAACATGCAATGTGGAAGCTGCTCTTCGTATGTGAATTTCGTCTCCGTGACCATGGTTTTACATGTGGATCACATATAGTCATGCATGTGTTCTTTTCCTAAACTACATTGACCACTAGTGTCATTGCATGTGTTGTTTTCCTAAACCACATTGATACACTAGTTTCATTTTCTTTTCCTAGGAAACATTGATCCACATGACCACACACAGAACAGGGCATTATGTGATGCAATTTCTACCTCACTGATGCAACATGCAATGCAGAAGCTGCTCTTCCTATGTGCTTTTGGTATCTATGACCATGGTTTGACACATGGATCACCTATAGTCATTGCATGTGTTCTTTTCCTAAACCACATTGATCCATTAGTGTCATTGCATGTGTTTTATACTAGACAACATTGATCCACATGACCGCACACACTCCAGTGCATTATGTGATGCATCTTCTGCCTCACTGGTGCAACATGCAATGTGGAAGCTGCTCCTCCTATGTGATTTTGGTCTCTCTGACCATGGTATGACACATGGATCCAATATGGACATTTCATGTGTTCTTTTCCTAAACCACATTGATCCATTAGTGTCATTACATATGTTGTTTTCCTAGATCACATTGATCCACATAATCAGACATGCTCCAATGCATTATGTGATGCAACTTCTACCTCATCAAGCAACATGAAATGTGGAAGTTGCTCTTCCTATGTGCTTCTGGTCTCTATGGCCATTGTTTGACACATGGTACCACGATAGACATTGCATGTGATATTTTTCTAAACCACATTGATCCACTATTGTCATTGATCCACATGACCACATTACATGTGTTATTTTCCTCGACAACATTGATCCACATGACCACACACAATCTAATGCATTATGTGATGCAACTTCTATCTCACTGGTGCAACATGCAATGTGGAAGCTGCTCTTCCTATGTGCTTTTGATCTCCATGACCATGGTTTGATATACAGATCCACTATGGACATTGCATGTGTTCTTTTCCTAAAACACATTGATCCACTAGTGTCATTTATGTGTTCTTTTCCGAGACCACATTGATCCACATGACAACACACACTCTAGTGCATTATGTGATGCAACTTCTACCTCACTAGTGCAACATGCAATGTGGAAGCTGCTCTTCGTATGTGAATTTCGTCTCCGTGACCATGGTTTTACATGTGGATCACATATAGTCATGCATGTGTTCTTTTCCTAAACTACATTGACCACTAGTGTCATTGCATGTGTTGTTTTCCTAAACCACATTGATACACTAGTTTCATTTTCTTTTCATAGGAAACATTGATCCACATGACCACACACAGAACAGGGCATTATGTGATGCAATTTCTACCTCACTGATGCAACATGCAATGCAGAAGCTGCTCTTCCTATGTGCTTTTGGTATCTATGACCATGGTTTGACACATGGATCACCTATAGTCATTGCATGTGTTCTTTTCCTAAACCACATTGATCCATTAGTGTCATTGCATGTGTTTTATACTAGACAACATTGATCCACATGACCGCACACACTCCAGTGCATTATGTGATGCATCTTCTGCCTCATTGGTGCAACATGCAATGTGGAAGCTGCTCCTCCTATGTGATTTTGGTCTCTCTGACCATGGTATGACACATGGATCCAATATGGACATTTCATGTGTTATTTTCCTAAACCACATTGATCCATTAGTGTCATTACATATGTTGTTTTCCTAGATCACATTGATCCACATAATCAGACATGCTCCAGTGCATTATGTGATGCAACTTCTACCTCACTGGCGCAACATGAAATGTGGAAGTTGCTCTTCCTATGTGCTTCTGGTCTCTATGGCCATTGTTTGACACATGGTACCACGATAGACATTGCATGTGATATTTTTCTAAACCACATTGATCCACTATTGTCATTGATCCACATGACCACATTACATGTGTTATTTTCCTCGACAATATTGATCCACATGACCACACACAATCTAATGCATTATGTGATGCAACTTCTGTCTCACTGGTGCAACATGCAATGTGGAAGCTGCTCTTCCTATGTGCTTTTGATCTCTATGACCATGGTTTGACACATGAAGCCACTATGGACATTGCATGTGATATTTTCCTATACCACATTGATCCACTAGTGTCATTGCATTTGTTCTTTTCCGAGACCAAATTGATCCACATGACCGCACACACTCCCGTGCATTATGTGATGCAACTTCTACCTCACTAGTGCAACATGCAATGTGGAAGCTTCTCTTCCTATGTGCTTTTGGTCTCCCTGACCATGGTTTGACACATGGATCACCTATAGTCATGCATGTATTCTTTTCCTAAACTACATTGATCACTAGTGTCGTTGCATGTGTTGTTTTCCTAAACCACATTGATCCACTAGTGTCAATTTATTTTCATAGGAAACATTGATCCACATAACCACACACACTCAAGTGTAGTATGTGATGCAATTTCGGCCTCACTGGTGCAACATGCAATGCAGAAGCTACTCTTCCTATGTGCTTTTGGTCTGTGTGACCATGGTTTGACACATGGATCACCTATAGTCATTGCATGTGTTCTTTTCCTAAACAACATTGATCCACTAGTGAAATTGCATGTGTTATTTTACTAGACAACATTGATCCATACAACCACACACACACACACTCCGGTGCATTATGTCATGCAAGTTCTGCCTCACTGGTGCAACATGCAATGTGGAACCTGCTCTTCCTATGCTTTAGGTCTCTCTGACCATGGTTTGACACATGGATCCACTATGGACATTGCATGTGTTCTTTTCCTAGACCACATTGATCCACTAGTGTCATTGCATGTGTTGTTTTCCTAGACCACATTGATCCACATGATCACACACACTCCAGTGCATTATGTGATGAGACTTCTACCTCACTGGTGCAACATGCAATGTGGAAGCTGCTCTTCCTATGTGCTTTTGGTCTCTATGGCCATTGTTTGACACATGGAACCACTATAGACATTGCATGTGTTAGTTTCCTAAACCACATTTATCCACTATTGTCATTGATCCACATTACCACATTGCATGTGTTCTTTTCCCAAACAACTTTGATTCACATGACCACACAACTCTAGTGCATTATGTGATGCAAGTTCTGCCTCACTATTGCAACCTACAATGTGGAAACTGCTCTTCCTATGTGCTTTTGATCTCTGTGACCATGGTTTGACACATGGATCCACTATGGACATTGCATGTGTTCTTTTCCTAAACCACATTGATCAACTAGTGTCATTGCATGTGTTCTTTTCCGTGATCACATTGATCCACATGTTGACACACACTCTAGTGCATTATGTGATGCAACTTCTACCTCACTAGTGCAACATGCAATGTGGAAGCTGCGCTTCCTATGTGCTTTTGGTCTCCGTGACCATGGTTTGACACATGGATCACGTATAGTCATTGCATGTGTTCTTTTCCTAAACAACATTGATCCACTAGTGAAATTGCATGTGTTATTTTACTAGACAACATTGATCCATACAACCACACACACACACTCCGGTGCATTATGTCATGCATGTTCTGCCTCACTGGTGCAACATCAAATGTGGAACCTGCTCTTCCTATGTGCTTTAGGTCTCTCTGACCATGGTTTGACACATGGATCCACTATGGACATTGCATGTGTTCTTTTCCTAGACCACATTGATCCACTAGTGTCATTGCATGTGTTGTTTTCCTATAACACATTGATCCACATGATCACACACACTCCAGTGCATTATGTGATGAGACTTCTACCTCACTAGGGCAAGATGCAATGTGGAAGCTGCTCTTCCTATGTGCTTTTGGTCTCTATGGCCATTGTTTGACACATGGAACCACTATAGACATTGCATGTTTTAGTTTCCTAAACCACATTTATCCACTATTGCCATTGATCCACATGACCACATTGCATGTGTTCTTTTCCCAAACAACTTTGATTCACATGACCACACAACTCTAGTGCATTATGTGATGCAAGTTCTGCCTCACTAGTGCAACCTGCGTGTGGAAACTGCTCTTCCTATGTGCTTTTGATCTCTATGACCATGGTTTGACACATTGATCCACTATGGATATTGCATGTGTTATTTTCCTAAACCACATTGATCCATATAATGACACACACTCTAGTGCATTATGTGATGCAACTTCTACCTCACTAGTGCAACATGCAATGTGGAAGCTGCTCTTCCTATGTGGTTTTGGCCTCCGTGACCATGGTTTGACATATCGATCACCTATAGTCATGCATGTGTTCTTTTCCTAAACTACATTGATCACTAGTGTCATTGCATGTGTTGTTTTCCTAAACCACATTGATCCACTAGTGTCATTTTATTTTCCTGGGCAACATTGATCCACATGACCACACACACTCTAGTGCATTATGTGATGCAATTTCTGCCTCACTGGTGCAACATGCAATGTGCAAGCTGCTCTTCCTATGTGATTTTCGTCTCTGTGACCATGGTTTGAGACATGGATCACCTATAGTCATTGCATGTGTTATTTTCCTAAACCACATTGATCCACTAGTGTCATTGCATGTGTTCTTTTACTAGACAACATTAATCCACATGACCACACACACTCAAGTGCATTATATGATGCAACTTCTACCTCACTGGTACAACATGCAATGTGGATGCTGTTCTTCCTATGTGCTTTTGGTCTCTGTGACCATGGTTTGACACATGGATCCACTATGGAGATTGCATGTGTTCTTTTCCTAAACCACATTGATCCACTAGTGTCATTGCATATGTTCTTTTCCGAGACAACATTGATCCACATGATGACAGACACTCCAATGCATTATGTGATGCAACTTCTGCCTCACTAGTGCAACATGCAATGTGGAAGCTGCTCTTCCTATGTGCTTTTGGTCTCTATGGCCATTGTTTGACATATGGAACCACTATAGACATTGCATGTGTTATTTTCCTAAACCACATTGATCCACTATCATCATTGATCCACATGACCACATTGCACGTGTTATTTTCCTAGAAAACATTGATCCACATGACCACACACACTCTAGTGCATTATGTGATGCAACTTCTACCTCACTGGTGCAACATGCAATGTGGAAGTTGCTCTTCCTATGTGCTTTTGATCTCTATGACCATGGTTTGACACATGGATCCACTATGGACATTGCATGTGTTCTTTTCCTAAACCACATTGATCCACCAGTGTCATTGCATGTGTTCTTTTCCGAGACCACATTGATCCACATGACCACACACATTCCAGTGCATTATGTGATGCAACTTCTACCTCACTGGTGCAACATGCAATGTGGAAGCTTCTCTTCCTATGTGCCTTTGGTCTCCGTGACCATGGTGTGACACATGGATCACCCATAGTCATGCATGTATTGTTTTTGTAAACTACATTGACAACTAGTGTCATTGCATGTGTTGTTTTCCTAAAATACATTGATTCACTAGTGTCATTTTCTTGTCCTAGGCAACACTGGTCCACATTACCACACATACTCCAGTGCAGTATGTGATGCAATTTCTGCCTCACCGGTGCAGCATGCAATGCAGAACCTACTCTTCCTATGTGCTTTTGGTCTATGTGACCATGGTTTGACACATGGATCACCTATAGTCATTGCATGTGTTCTTTTCCTAAACAACATTGATCCACTAGTGTCATTGCATGTGTTCTTTACTAGACAACATTGATCCACACAACCACACACACACTGAAGTGCATTTTGTGATGCAAGTTCTGCCTCACAAGTGCAACATGCAATGTGGAACCTGCTCTTCCTATGTGCTTTTGGTCTCTCTGACCATGGTTTGACACATGGATCCACTATGGACACTACATGTTTCTTTTCCTAAACCACATTGATCCACTAGTGTCATTGCATGTGTTGTTTTCCTAGATCACATTGATCCACATGATCACACACACTCCAATGCATTATGTGATGCAACTTCTGCCTCACTAGTGCAACATGCAATGTGGAAGCTGCTCTTCCTATGTGCTTTTGGTCTCTATGGCCATTATTTGACACAAGGAACAACTATAGACATTGCATGTGTTATTTTCCTAAACCACATTTATCCACTATTGTCATTGATCCACATGACCACATTGCATGTGTTCTTTTCCGAAACAACTTTGATTCACATGACCACACAACTCTAGTGCATTATGTGATGCAAGTTCTGCCTCACTATTGCAACCTACAATGTGGAAACTGCTCTTCCTATGTGCTTTTGATCTCTGTGACCATGGTTTGACACATGGATCCACTATGGATATTGCATGTGTTCTTTTCCTAAACCACATTGATCCACTAGTGTCATTGCATGTGATCTTTTTCGTGACCACATTGATCCACATGTTGACACACACTCTAGTGCATTATGTGATGCAACTTCTACCTCACTAGTGCAACATGCAATGTGGAAGCTGCGCTTCCTATGTGCTTTTGGTCTCCGTGACCATGGTTTGACACATGGATCACCTATAGTCATGCATGTGTTCTTTTCCTAAACTACATTGACCACTAGTGTCATTGCATGTATTGTTTTCCTAAACCACATTGATCCACTAGTCTAATTTTATTTTCCTAGGTAACATTGATCCACATGACCACACACACTCCAGTGAATTATGTGATGCAATTTCTGCCTCACTAGTCCAACATGCAATGTGGAAGCTGCTCTTCCTATGTGATTTTGGTCTCTATGACCATAGTTTGACACATGGATCACCTATAGTCATTGCATGTATTTTTTTCCTAAACCACATTGATCCACTAGTGTCATTGCATGCGTTCTTTTACTAGACAACATTGATCCGCATGACCACACACACTCTAGTGCATTATATGATGCAACTTCTGCCTCACTAGTACAACATGCAATGTGGAAGCCGCTCTTCCTATGTGGTTTTGGTCTCTGTGACCATGGTTTGACACATAGATCCACTATGGACATTGCATGTGTTATTTTCCTAACCACATTGATCCACTAATGTCATTGCATGTGTTATTTTCCAAGACAACATTGATCCACATGATCACACACACTCTAGTGCATTATGTGATGTAACTTCTGCCTCACTGGTGCAACATGCAATGTGGAAGCTTCTCTTCCTCTGTGCTTTTGGTCTGTATGGCCACTGTTTGACATATAGAACCACTATACACATTGCATGTGTTATTTTCCTAAACTACCTTGATCCACTATCATCATTGATCCACATGACCACATTGTATCTGTTCTTTTCCTAGACAACATTGATCCACATTACCACACACTCTAGTGCATTATGTGATGCAACTTTTGCCGCACTGGTGCAACCTGCAATGTGGAAGATACTCTTCCTATGTGCTTTTGATTTCTATGACCATGGTTTGACACAGGGATCCACTATGGACATTGCATGTGTTCTTTTCCTAAACCACATTGATCCACCATTGTCATTGCATGTGTTCTTTTCCGAGACCACATTGATCCACCTGACCACACACACTCCAGTGCATTATGTGATGCAACTTCTACCTCACTGGTCCAACATGCAATGTGAAAGCTTCTCTTCCTATGTGCTTTTGGTCTCCGTGACATGGTTTGACACATGGATCACCTATAGTCATGCATGTGTTCTTTTCCTAAACTACATTGATCACTAGTGTCATTGCATGTGTTGCTTTCCTAAACCACATTGATCCACTAGTGTCATTTTCTTTTCCTAGGTAACATTGATACAGATAACCACACACACCAGGGCATTATGTGATGCAATTTTTGCCTCATAGTGCAAAATGTAATGCAGAAGCTACTCTTCCTATGTGCTTTTGGTCTATGTGACCATGGTTTGACACATGGATCACCTATAGTTATTGCATGTGTTCTTTTCCTAAACCACATTGATCCACTAGTGTCATTGCATGTGTTATTTTACTAGACAACATTGATCCCCATGACCACACACACTCCAGTGCATTATGTGGTGCAAGTTCTGCGTCACTAGTGCACCATGCAATGTGGAACATGCTCTTCCTATGTGATTTTTGTCTCTCTGACCATGGTTTTACACATGGATCCACTATGGAAATTGCATGTGTTCTTTTCCTAAACCACATTGATCCACTAGTGTCATTGCATTTGTTGTTTTCTTAGACCATGTTGATCCACGTGATCACACACACTCAAGTGAGGATATCATTTTGCGGCTCGAAAGTTGGGGTACCCAGGCCACACGGTTCCCAAGATGCTTGTAATCAGCCGCGATGACTACAGCTGGCGCCAAATACTCAGAGGGTCTTTTTCAGCATGAATTCAACTTTACGTTTCAATACAAAATATCAGGCTAACAGCCGTCATGTTGGGCCCCCTGTCAGTTTACGCCGTTATGTCGCTCCTATCGCTTAGGTGTGGTGGCTGTCATGTAGGCTTACAACACTGGCACCGTGGATAGGACAACACGATCGGCCAAGTGTATTGACGTGACAAAATAGGGCACATATATCGTTGTTATAATTATTTTTTGTTTACTCAGAAGATGGAATGGCCACCTCCACACGCCTCTCCTTTGGACTTCCGTCCTCGTCGTTAACCACTACCTTAGAAACACATTGATGGTTCCACCATTCCCCTGTCTCACAGAAACCAATCTTTTTCTTCCTGTCTTCTCCTTGCCACGATGGAAGGTCGCCGCACTCTAGAGACAAGCTTCACTACCCATGACAATAAGAAGATAGACGTCGTCTACACCAACGAGGAGGAGACAGTGGTGTGAGTCCTGAGGATGTATGAGGGTTGGCTTGAGAAAGATGAGGACAAGTTTGTGGGATTGGAGCGCGACTACACCCCAGAGGACCCATATGAAGGGAGTGAAGTCGCCGTCATTCAATTGGCGATGAGGAAACACGTCCTCGGCTACCACTTCTCCCGATTTGTAGATCTTCTCCCTATAGTTAACCGCTTTTAGGGTTTTCTTCTCTTGTTCTTTATCCATTTGCTCATCTTGCAACTACTGAATTTTATTTAGGACCAAATAAATTATGACAAGACAATGTTGAGAGTCTTGATCTTGCATTTACTAAAAATTTTAAAATTATATTCAGATGATGATCTTGCATTGACAAAATATTTGTAGTTACAAATTTTGGTGATGACAAACTACATACTTTCAGGAGTGTCAGGAATTGTCCGGCGCTGCGCCAGTTCCTTGTAGAAAAAGGAATTGATTTCTACACTGTTGACAATACAACTGATTTTTTTGAAATTTCATCAAGAGGGACTTACAATTGTTGCGCACAACTGGATCGATATTCATAGTCTTGTCAAGATCATAGGGGGCTCGAGGAAGGATGGAATGGCATCACTCGCAACTAAAATCCTCGATGAGTCGTACGATAGAATGAAGGAAGATTTCCCTATGGATAGGCACGATTTCTGGGAGGACTGGCCATTGTCTGATATAAACCTAAAGTATGCAGCCATAGATGCTTACGTGACCTACTAGTTGTACAAGAAGATCCATTTCTTTCTACGTTACCTCGTGTTTTGCCCTATTTGCAAGAGGGAAGACGAGCTTAGGGGGTACCTTTGTAGAAAATGCAAAATACCTGAGTTTGAAGCTGCATATGCAAAGAAAATGGCTTCATCTAAAGCAGCTGACAGAGAGGCTACAGCTGAAGCAGCAAACAGAGATGCAGCATCTTCTAGCGGCAACAATCAGGCCGGTGATGCACCACTAATTGTGCCACGGGAAACTAAAGATAGGGAAGCAAAGTCAGATCCCAGGTGGGACAAAATTCTATTTCGTGAGTTGTGGAGTGCCAATAATGTAAGATCCACCTGGAATGATCGCAGTTGGTCACCTAGGAACGATGGCAAGCGCCTCAAGCGTTCTGAGGAGAAGTGAATTAAATTTTACTCCTTTGTGTTATGTTTCTATTTTGTGGAACTTAGTTAGCTTGTCAAGATGGCTAGCGCCTCAAGTGAGAGTAGTAATATAAATTTGACTTCTTTGTGTTATGTTTCTTTATGTGTCTGGTAGCTTGTCAAGATGGTAGCTCGTTAACTGGCAGTTTGAAAGAGTACCTTTTCCTCTCTCGCTAAAGTGATATGTTTCATTTTGCCCAAATTGGTAGAAAATCTAGATAAGCTTCTCTCTTCGATAATTCATTCCCTTTTGGACCTCCCTACGATCTAGTAGCAAATCTAGAGCAGCAAATCACACCAGGAAGAATACATTCATTCAGAAAAATGTAGTTATAGATGTGCGCAGCTAAATATGATATAGCGATAGAAAGTAGGTAGCTTAACGAGGTTCGATACATTCAACCCCTTCCTTGCATGTAGAAATAGGATACAAGAAAAATATAGAAAATCAAAAGAAGCTGCTTAGCAGCAGCAGCGGACACGTTCAACCCCTCCTTGCATGCGCTTGCGCCTCCGCCTCCTCCCTCTAGCGCTTCCTCCACTTCTTGCTGCCCAGTCCCTTGATATTGGGGGCATTGGGCTTGATCGGAGGCATGCGACCCTCTTCGATGGCCACCCGCTAGAGGTTTTGGAGATGAATGCCAAGAGCCCAGTGTTCAGCAATGTAGGCGTTGACGTTCACGGTCTGGCCGACTTTGGGGGTGCTAGAGCTCGAGCCCTCCGCATGCATCATGACGCAGTTGAAGTCGGTGCCGGCGACACTCGTCCCGCAGAAGGGGTAATTGTAGACACAGCTAGTGAAGAAGGCATCGTACTGGCCGGCCTGCAGCCTCCTCAGCACCTGACGAGTCTTGGTGTGCCTAGACTCGTCATCGCTACAGACATCACTGCCGTAAACCTATTGGAAGAAAAGGAAAGGGAGGATTAGATGATGTAAGAAGATCAAGCAATCGAAATGCAAATAAGCGAATCCTAATAAACCAAGATCTAGAATCCAACGATTGGAACGGGAGAAGAACCAGGGAAGGGGAGCAAACCCTAGTTACCTCCGACCATGGGTCATCGATGCCGGTGTCATAGGGGTTCACTGAAGTGATGTACTCCTCTGGATCGTAGGGGTCCCTAAAGAGCTGGATCTGCTCATGACCGGCGGGGGCCTCCTCGCGGGCGGCTACATCGGTAGCGGGGACGGGGGCCTGGGTGGGAACGGCGGCTGCCATCGATGCCCTAACGGGGGCCTAGACGGGGATGGAAGCTTCTTTCAATGCGTCAAGGGGGACCGAGATGGAGACGGGGGCCTCCTCGCCGGCGGCCTTGGAGGCGACGATGGCCACCGTATCCTCCTCCACCATCACCGGCACGGACGGGGTTTTCTCGGGAGTTTACATAAGCTGGTGGGACAGTGGAGAGGGTTGCGTGAGGAGAGTGAGCGAGAGTCAGATTAGGTGTGCAGAGAGGGGCTCTATAGTTAAGGTCAATGGAAGCAAGGCACGTTTTGTTGCACCACCGTGGAACATGTTGCGCAGACTACTGCATTGTGCAGCGCGACACGCGCATGGTACGTCACATTTTTTCTCGGGCCATGCATGACAGTTCTGTATTGAGCCGCATGCAAAGGGCGCATACACAATTTCTATGTACGAAGTTTGACACGGCCATAAAATTGGCGATAATTAAAAGGGGAAATGTAGAGGGGAAGGTAGGTGGCTGTATGGCGAGATTTGTGGGGTTCTGCTAGATCATGTAGAGGGATGTGTTCATCACTGCGAGTGACTCGATGAAGGGGAGCCGTTAGGTCTCGTCGAGCTCAGCTCTTTGGCCTCCGGCTAACGCGTGGAAGTTTCTTACGGTGGGGCCCAGTTGGAAGTGAGATTGAGAGCCGCTACGTAAAAAATTGCAGCTGCCCGTCGACGACCGTGCACTCGATGATGCATGTGTTGTGGCGTAGTAGTAGCAGCAGTAGGCTTTTCAGACTTGATTAAACATGACATGACCAGTCGACGACTTTTTCCATGGACGTCTTCGTGTTCCTCCTTGTAGAGGTCTCGCTGAGGTAGACGTCCGTGCTGTCTCACGTTGTATTGTGAAGGGCACGACGTGTGCAACGATCCTCGTTGGATCACACACAATCAACTATTGGTGCGCGTGATCCTGCGTGACAACTGTGACAACCAATCAGGGCGTAGCAGACAGAGTGAGCACAGGTTTGGGCTTCTACGAAAGAGAGAGAGGGGGAAAACTGAGTAGTATCAAAAAACCAAGGGCAAAACTGAGTAGTATAAAAATGGAAAGTGGATGTCTTGTACAATGAAATACATCGTGCCATACATCAAATTATGCCAAGATAGATCCACTAGAGTTCATTGGATGTGTGTTCTTCTCACAAACCACATATGGATCCACTAGAGTTCATTGCATGTGTGTTCTTTTGACAAACCACACCTAGAGTCATTGCATGTCTGTTCTTTTCACAAACCACAATCCACGAGAGTCATTGCATGTGTGTTCTTTTCAGAAACCACATGTGGATACACCAGAGTCACTGCATGTGTCTTCTTTTCATGAACCACATATGGATCCACCAGTGTCACTTCATGTCTGTTCTCTTGACAAACCCATATGGATCCACCAGAGTTCATTACATGTCTATTATTTTCATAAACAACAACTACAGTCACTTGATGTGTGTTATTGTCATAAACCACATGGATCCACCAGTGTCATTGCATGTGTGTTCTTTTCACAAACCACATATGGATCCACCAGAGTTCAGAACATCTCTCTTATTTTCACAAACCACATGGATCCACCAATGTCATTGCATGTGTGTTGTTTCCACAAACCACATGTGGATCCACCAGTATCATTGCATGTGTATTCTTTTCATGAAGTACATATGGATCCACCAGTGTCATTGCATGTTTGTTCTCTTCATGAACCACATATGGATCCACCAGAGTTCATTGCATGTCTGTTCTTTCATTAACCACACCTAGAGTCATTGCATGTCTATTCTTCTCACAAACCACATATGGATCCACCAGAGTTCATTGCATGTCTGTTCTTCTAACAAACCACGTATGAATCCACCAGTGTCACTGCATGTGTGTTCTCTTCACAAACCACATGTGGATCCACTAGTGTCATTGCATGTGTGTTATCCTCACAAACCACATACGGAACCCCTGGTGTCACTGCATGTGTGTTCTTTTCACAAACCACATATGGATCCACCAGAGTCACTGCATGTGTGTTATTTTCTCAAACCACAGCTAGAGTTACTATATGGTTGTTCTTTTCACAAACCACATATGGATCCACCAGTGTCACTACATGTGTGTTATTTTCACACACCACAGCTAGAGTCACTTCATGTGTGTTCTCTTCACAAACCACATATGGATCCACCAGTGTCATTGCATGTGTGTTCTCCTCACAAACCACATATGGATCCACCAGAGTCATTGCATGTGTGTTCTTTTCACAAACCACATATGGATCCACCAGTTTCACTACATGTGTGTTCTTTTCACAAACCACATATGGATCCACGAATGTCACTTCATGCCTGTTCTCTTCACAAACCATATGTGGATCGACCACTATCATTGCATGTGTGTTCTCCTCACAAACCACACATGGATCCACCAGAGTCATTGCATGTGTGTTCTTTTCACAAACCACATATGGATCCGCCAGAGTCACTACATGTGTGTTCTTCTGACAAACCAAATCTAGAGTCACTGTATGGCTGTTCTTTTCACAAACCACATATGGATCCACCAATTTCACTAGATGTGTGTTCTTTTCACAAACCACATATGGATCCACCAGAGTTCACTGCATGTCTGTTCTTTTCACAAACCACATGCTGATCCACCAGTGTCATTGCATGCGTGTTCGCCTCACAAATCACACATGGATCCACCAGTGTCACTACATGTGTGTCCTCCTCACAAACCACATGTGGATCCACCAGTGTCATTGCATGTGTGTTCTCCTCAGAAATCACACATGGATCCACCAGATTTCATTGCATGTCTTTTCTACTCACAAACCACATATGGATAAACCAGTGTTAGTACATGTCTGTTATCTTCATTAACCACAGCTAGAGTCATTGCATGTCTATTCTTTTCACAAACCACATATGGATCCAGTAGAGTCATTGCATGTGTGTTCTTTTCACAAACCACATATGGATGCACTAGTGTCACTGGATGTGTGTTCTTTTCACAAAACACATATGGATCCACCAGAGTTTACTGCATGTGTGTTCTTTTCATTAACCACATATGGATATACCAGTGTCATTGCATGTGTGTTCTTTTCACAAACCACATATGGATCCACCAGTTTCATTGCATGTGTGTTCTTTTCATTACCAACAGCTAGAGTCATTGTATGTGTGTTCTTTTCACCAACCTCATTTGGATACACCAGTGTCATTGCATGTGTGTTCTTTTCACAAACCACATATGGATCCACCAGTGTCACTGCATGTGTGTTCTCTTCACAAACCATATGTGGATCCACTAGTGTCATTGCATGTGTGTTCTCCTCACAAACCACACATGGATCCACCAGAGTTCATTGCATGTCTATTCTTCTTACAAACCACATATGGATCCACAAGTGTCACTAAATGTCTATTCTCTTCATTAACCACAGCTAGAGTCATTGCATGTCTGTTCTTTTCACAAACCACATATGGATCCACTAGAGTCATTACATGTGTGGTTTTGCACAAACCACATATGGATCCACCAGTGTCACTACATGTGTGATCTTTTCACAAACCACATATTGATCCACTAGTGTCATTGCATGTGTGTTCTTTTCATTAACCATAGCTAGAGTCACTGCATGTGTGTTCTTTTCACAAACCACACAATGATCCACCAGAGTTCATTGCATGTGTGGTCTCCTCACAAATCACACATGGATCCACCAGAGTTCATTTCATGTATGTTCTTCTCACAAACCACAAATGGATCCACCAGTTTCATTGCATGTGTGTTCTTTTCATTAACAACATCTAGAGTCGTTGCATGTGTGTTGTTTTCACAAACCACAGCTAGAGTCACTGCATGTGTGATCTTTTCACAAACCATATATGGATCCAGTAGTGTCACTGCATGTGTGTTCTCTTCACAAACCACATGTGGATCCACCAGTGTCATTGCATGTGTATTCTCCTCACAAACCACACCTGGATCCACCAAAGTCATTGCATGTGTGTTCTTTTCAGTAACCATAGCTAGAGTCACTGTATGGCTGTTCTTTTCACAAACCACATATGGATCCACCGGTGTCACTGCATGTGTGTTCTTTTCACAAACTACATATGGATCTACCAGAGTTTATTGCTTGTCTGTTCTTTTCACGAACCACATGTGGATACACCAGTGTCACTACATGTGTGTTCTTTTCACAAACCACACGTGGATCCACCAGTGTCACTGCATGTGTGTTCTCTTCAGAAACCACATGTGTATCCACCAGAGTTTATTGCATGTATGTTATTTTCATAAACCGCAACTAGAGTCACTGGATGTCTGTTCTTTTCATTAACCACATATGGATACACCAGTGTCATTGCATGTGTGTTCTTTTCACAAACCACATATGGATCCACCAGTGTCACTTCATGTGTGTCCTCTTCACAAACCACATGTGGATCCACCAAAGTTCATTGCATGTCTGTTCTTTTCACAAACGACATATGGATCCACCGGTGTCACTGCATGTGTGTTCTTTTCGCAAAACACATATGGATCCACGAGCGTTCATTGCATGTCTGTTCTTTTCGTTAACCACATATGGATACACAAGTGTCATTGCATCTGTGTTCTTTTCATGAACCACATATGGATCGACCAGTGTCACTGCATGTGTGTTCTTTTCACAAACCATATATGGATCCACCAGCGTTCATTGCATGTGTGTTCTTTTTATTAACCACATATGGATACACCAGTGTCATTGTATGTGTGTTCTTTTCACAAACCACATATGGATCCACCGGTTTCATTGCATGTGTGTTCTTTTCATTAACAACAGCTAGAGTCAATGCATGTGTGTTCTTTTCACAAACCACATATGCATCCACTAGTGTCACTGCATGTGTGTTCTCTTCACAAACCACATGTGGATCCACCACAGTTCATTGCATGTCTATTCTTCTCACAAGCGACATATGGATCCACAAGTGTCACTGCATGTCTGTTCTCTTCATTAACCACAACTAGAGTCATTGCATGTCTGTTATTTTCACAAACCACATATGGATACACCAGTTTCATTGCATGTGTGTTGTTTTCACAAACCACAAATGGATCCACTAGTATCATTGCATGTGTGTTCTTTTCATTAACCACAACTAGAGTCATTGCATGTCTGTTCTTTTCACAAATGACATATGGATCCACCAGTTTCATTGCATGTGTGTTCTTTTCACAAACCACATATGGATCCACTAGTGTCATTGCATGTGTGTTATTTTCATTAACCACAGCTAGATTCACTCCATGTGTGTTCTTTTCACAAACCACACAATGATCCAACAAAGTTCATTGCATGTGTTTTCTCCTCACAAATCACACATGGATCCACTAGTGTCACTGCATGTGTGCTCTCTTCACAAACCACATGTAGATCCACCAGAGTCATTGCATGTGTGTTCTTTTCACAAACCACAGCTAGAGTGACTGCATGGCTGTTCTTTTCACAAACCACATATGGATCCACCAGTGTCACTGCATGTGTGTTCTGATCCACCAGAGTCATTGCATGTGTGTTCTTTTCACAAACCACATGTGGATACACCAGTGTCACTGCATGTGTGTTCTTTGCACAAACCACATGTGGATCCACCAGCGTCACTTCATGTGTGTTCTCTTCACAAACCACATGTGGATCCACAAGAGTTCATTGCATGTTTGTTATTTTCATAAACGACAACTAGTGTCACTAGATGTGTGTTCTTTTCACAAACCACATATGGATCCACCAGAGTCATTGCATGTGTGTTCTTTTCATTAACCACATATGGATACACTAGTGTCATTGCATGTGTGTTCTTTTCACACACCACATATGGATCCACCAGTTTCATTGCATGTGTGTTCTTTTCATTAACAACAGCTAGAGTCGTTGTATGTGTGTTCTTTTCACAAACCACATATGGATACACCAATGTCATTGCATGTGTGTTCTTTTCACAAACCACATATGGATCCACCAGTTTCATTGCATGTGTGTTCTTTTCATTAACAATAGCTAGAGTCATTGCTTGCGCGTTCTTTTCACAAACCACATATGGATCAACCAGTGTCACTACATGTGTGTTCTCTTCACAAACCACATGTGGATCCACCAGTGTCATTGCATGTGTGTTCTCCTCACAAACCACACATGGATCCACCAGAGTTCATTGCATGTCTGTTCTTCTCACAAACCACATATGTATCGACAAATGTCACTGCATGCCTATTCTCTTCATTACCCACAGCTAGAGTCATTGCATGTTTGTTCTTTTCACAAACCACATATGGATCCACCAGAGTAATTGCATGTGTGTTCTTTTCATGAACCACATATGGATCCACCAGTGTCACTACATGTGTGTTCTTTTCACAAACCACATATGGATCCACCAGAGTTCATTGCATGTGTGTTCTTTTCATTAACCACATATGGATACACCAGTGTCATTGCATTTGTGTTCTTTTCACAAACCACATATGGATCCACGAGTTTCATTGCATGTGTGTTCTTTTCATTAACAACAACTAGAGTCAATGCATGTGTGTTCTTTTCACAAACCACATATGGATCCACTAGTGTCACTACGTGTGTGTTCTCTTCACAAACCACATGTGGATCCACCAGTGTCATTGCATGTGTGTTCTTTTCACAAACTACATATGGATCCACCAGTTTCATTGCATGTGTGTTCTTTCCATTAACAACAGCTAGAGTCAATGCATTTGTGTTGTTTTCACAAACCACATATGGATCCACTAGTGTCACTGCATGTGTGTTCTCTTCACAAACTGCATGTGGATCCACTAGTGTCATTGCATGTGTGTTCTCCTCACAAACCACACATGGATCCACTACAGTTCATTGCATGTCTATTCTTCTCACAAGCAACATATGGATCCACAAGTGTCACTGCATGTCCGTTCTCTTCATTAACCATAGCTAGAGTCATTGCATGTCTGTTCTTTTCACAAACCACATATGGATCCACCAGTTTCATTGCTTGTGTGTTCTTTTCACAAACCACATATGGATCCACTAGTGTCATTGCATGTGTGTTCTTTTCATTAACCACAGCTAGATTCACTCCATGTGTGTTATTTTCACAAACCACACAATGATCCAACAGAGTTCATTAAATGTGTTTTCTCCTCAGAAATCATACATGGATCCACCAGTGTCACTGCATGTGTGTTCTCTTCACAAACCACATGTAGATTCACCAGTGTCATTGCATGTGTGTTCTCTTCACAAAACACACATGGATCCACCAGAGTCATTGCATGTGTGTTCTTTTCACAAACCACAGCTAGAGTGACTGCATGGCTGTTCTTTTCACAAACCACATATGGATCCACCAGTGTCACTTCATGTATGTTCTGATCCACCAGAGTCATTGCATGCGTGTTCTTTTCACCAACCACATCTGGATACACCAGTGTCACTGCATGTGTGTTCTTTTCACAAACCATATGTGGATCCACTAGCGTCACTTCATGTGTGTTCTCTTCACAAACCACATATGGATCCACAAGAGTTCATTGCATGTCTATTATTTTCATAAACCACAACTAGTGTCACTAGATGTGTGTTATTGTCATAAACCACATGGATCCACTAGTGTCATTGCATGTGTGTTCTTTTCAAACCACATATGGATCCACCAGTGTCACTGCATGTGTGTTCTTTTCACAAACCACATATGGATCCACCAGAGTTCATTGCATGTCTGTTCTTTTCATTAACCACAAGTGGATACACTAGTGTCATTGCATGTGTGTTCTTTTCACAAACCACATATGGATCCACCAGTTTCATTGCATGTGTGTTCTTTTCATTAACAACACCTAGAGTCATTGCATGTGTGTTCTTTTCACAAACCACATATGGATACACCAATGTCATTGCATGTGTGTTCTTTTCACAAACCACATATGGATCCACCAGTTTCATTGCATGTGTGTTCTTTTCATTAACAATAGCTAAAGTCATTGCTTGTGTGTTCTTTTCACAAACCACATATGGATCCACCAGTATCACTGTATGTGTGTTCTCTTCACAAACCACATGTGGATCCACCAGTGTCATTTTATGTGTGTTCTCCTCATAAACCACACATGGATCCACCAGAGTTCATTGCATGTCTGTTCTTCTCACAAACCACATATGGATCGTAAAATGTCACAGCATGTCTGTTCTCTTCATTACCCACAGCTAGAGTCATTGCATGTTTGTTTTTTTCACAAACCACATATGGATCCACCAGAGTCATTGCATGTGTGATCTTTTCACAAACCACATATGGATCCACTAGTGTCACTTCATGTGTGTTATTTTCATTAACCACAACTAGAGTCACTGCATGTGTGTTCTTTTCACAAACCACATATGGATCCACCAGAGTTCATTGCATGTGTGTTCTTTTCATTAACCACATATGGATACACCAGTGTCATTGCATGTGTGTTCTTTTCACAAACCACATATGGATCCACGAGTTTCATTGCATGTGTGTTCTTTTCATTAACAACAACTAGAGTCAATGTATGTGTGTTCTTTTCACAAACCACATATGGATCCACTAGTGTCACTACATGTGTGTTCTCTTCACAAAACACATGTGGATCCACCAGTGTCACTACATGTGTGTTCTTTTCACAAACTACATATGGATCCACCAGTTTCATTGCATGTGTGTTCTTTCCATTAACAACAGCTAGAGTCAATGCATTTGTGTTGTTTTCACAAACCACATATGGATCCACTAGTGTCACTACATGTGTGTTCTCTTCACAAACTACATGTGGATCCACTAGTGTCATTGCATGTGTGTTCTCCTCACAAACCACACATGGATCCACTACAGTTCATTGCATGTCTATTCTTCTTACAAGCAACATATGGATCCACAAGTGTCACTGCATGTCCGTTCTCTTCATTAACCACAGCTAGAGTCATTGCATGTCTGTTCTTTTCACAAACCACATATGGATCCACCAGTTTCATTGCTTGTGTGTTCTTTTCACAAACCACATATGGATCCACTAGTGTCATTGCATGTGTGTTCTTTTCATTAACCACAGCTAGATTCACTCCATGTGTGTTCTTTCCACAAACAACACACTGATCCAACAGAGTTCATTAAATGTGTTTTCTTCTCAGAAATCACACATGGATCCACCAGTGTCATTGCATGTGTGTTCTCTTCACAAACCACATGTAGATTCACCAGTGTCATTGCATGTGTGTTCTCTTCACAAAACACACATGGATCCACCAGAGTCATTGCATGTGTGTTCTTTTCACAAACCACAGCTAGAGTCACTACATGGCTGTTCTTTTCACAAACCACATATGGATCCACCAGTGTCACTTCATGTATATTCTGATCCACCAGAGTCATTGCATGCGTGTTCTTTTCACCAACCACATGTGGATACACCAGTGTCATTGCATGTGTGTTCTTTTCACAAACCACATGTGGATCCACCAGCGTCACTTCATGTGTGTTCTCTTCACAAACCACATATGGATCCACAAGAGTTCATTGCATGTCTATTATTTTGATAAACCACAACTAGTGTCACTAGATGTGTGTTATTGTCATAAACCACATGGATCCACTAGTGTCATTGCATGTGTGTTCTTTTCAAACCACATATGGATCCACTAGTGTCACTGCATGTGTGTTCTTTTCACAAACCACATATGGATCCACCAGAGTTCATTGCATGTGTGTTCTTTTCATTAACCACATATGGATACACCAGTGTCATTGCATGTGTGTTCTTTTCACAAACCACATATGGATCCACGAGTTTCATTGCATGTGTGTTCTTTTCATTAACAACAACTAGAGTCAATGTATGTGTGTTCTTTTCACAAACCACATATGGATCCACTAGTGTCACTACATGTGTGTTCTCTTCACAAAACACATGTGGATCCACCAGTGTCACTACATGTGTGTTCTTTTCACAAACTACATATGGATCCACCAGTTTCATTGCATGTGTGTTCTTTCCATTAACAACAGCTAGAGTCAATGCATTTGTGTTGTTTTCACAAACCACATATGGATCCACTAGTGTCACTACATGTGTGTTCTCTTCACAAACTACATGTGGATCCACTAGTGTCATTGCATGTGTGTTCTCCTCACAAACCACACATGGATCCACTACAGTTCATTGCATGTCTATTCTTCTTACAAGCAACATATGGATCCACAAGTGTCACTGCATGTCCGTTCTCTTCATTAACCACAGCTAGAGTCATTGCATGTCTGTTCTTTTCACAAACCACATATGGATCCACCAGTTTCATTGCTTGTGTGTTCTTTTCACAAACCACATATGGATCCACTAGTGTCATTGCATGTGTGTTCTTTTCATTAACCACAGCTAGATTCACTCCATGTGTGTTCTTTCCACAAACAACACACTGATCCAACAGAGTTCATTAAATGTGTTTTCTCCTCAGAAATAACACATGGATCCACCATTGTCACTGCATGTGTGTTCTCTTCACAAACCACATGTAGATTCACCAGTGTCATTGCATGTGTGTTCTCTTCACAAAACACACATGGATCCACCAGAGTCATTGCATGTGTGTTCTTTTCACAAACCACAGCTAGAGTCACTACATGGCTGTTCTTTTCACAAACCACATATGGATCCACCAGTGTCACTTCATGTATATTCTGATCCACCAGAGTCATTGCATGCGTGTTCTTTTCACCAACCACATGTGGATACACCAGTGTCACTGCATGTGTGTTCTTTTCACAAACCACATGTGGATCCACCAGCGTCACTTCATGTGTGTTCTCTTCACAAACCACATATGGATCCACAAGAGTTCATTGCATGTCTATTATTTTGATAAACCACAACTAGTGTCACTAGATGTGTGTTATTGTCATAAACCACATGGATCCACTAGTGTCATTGCATGTGTGTTCTTTTCAAACCACATATGGATCCACTAGTGTCACTGCATGTGTGTTCTTTTCACAAACCACATATGGATCCACCAGAGTTCATTGCATGTCTGTTCTTTTCATTAACCACAGTGGATACACTAGTGTCATTGCATGTGTGTTCTTTTCACAAACCACATATGGATCCACGAGTTTCATTGCATGTGTGTTCTTTTCATTAACAACACCTAGAGTCATTGCATGTGTGTTCTTTTCACAACCCACATATGGATACACCAATGTCATTGCATGTGTGTTCTTTTCACAAACCACATATGGATCCACCAGTTTCATTGCATGTGTGTTCTTTTCATTAACAATAGCTAAAGTCATTGCTTGTGTGTTCTTTTCACAAACCACATATGGATCCACCAGTATCACTGTATGTGTGTTCTCTTCACAAACCACATGTGGATCCACCAGTGTCATTGCATGTGTGTTCTCCTCACAAACCACACATGGATCCACCAAAGTTCATTGCATGTCTGTTCTTCTCACAAACCGCATATGGATCGACAAATGTCACTGTATGTCTGTTCTCTTCATTACCCACAGCTAGAGTCATTGCATGTTTGTTTTTTTCACAAACCACATATGGATCCACTAGTGTCACTTCATGTGTGTTATTTTCATTAACCACAGCTAGAGTCACTGCATGTCTGTTCTTTTCACAAACCACATATGGATCCACCAGAGTAATTGCATGTGTGTTCTTTTCATGAACCACATATGGATCCACCAGTGTCACTACATGTGTGTTCTTTTCACAAACCACATATGGATCCACCAGAGTTCATTGCATGTGTGTTCTTTTCATTAACCACATATGGATACACCAGTGTCATTGCATGTGTGTTCTTTTCACAAACCACATATGGATCCACGAGTTTCATTGCATGTGTGTTCTTTTCATTAACAACAACTAGAGTCAATGCATGTGTGTTCTTTTCACAAACCACATATGGATCCACTAGTGTCACTACATGTGTGTTCTCTTCACAAAACACATGTGGATCCACCAGTGTCACTACATGTGTGTTCTTTTCACAAACTACATATGGATCCACCAGTTTCATTGCATGTGTGTTCTTTCCATTAACAACAGCTAGAGTCAATGCATTTGTGTTGTTTTCACAAACCACATATGGATCCACTAGTGTCACTGCATGTGTGTTCTCTTCACAAACTGCATGTGGATCCACTAGTGTCATTGCATGTGTGTTCTCCTCACAAACCACACATGGATCCACTACAGTTCATTGCATGTCTATTCTTCTCACAAGCAGCATATGGATCCACAAGTGTCACTGCATGTCCGTTCTCTTCATTAACCACAGCTAGAGTCATGGCATGTCTGTTCTTTTCACAAACCACATATGGATCCACCAGTTTCATTGCTTGTGTGTTCTTTTCACAAACCACATATGGATCCACTAGTGTCATTGCATGTGTGTTCTTTTCATTAACCACAGCTAGATTCACTCCATGTGTGTTCTTTTCACAAACAACACAATGATCCAACAGAGTTCATTAAATGTGTTTTCTCCTCAGAAATCACACATGGATCCACCAGTGTCACTGCATGTGTGTTCTCTTCACAATCCACATGTAGATTCACCAGTGTCATTGCATGTGTGTTCTCTTCACAAAACACACATGGATCCAACAGAGTCATTGCATGTGTGTTCTTTTCACAAACCACAGCTAGAGTCACTGCATGGCTGTTCTTTTCACAAACCACATATGGATCCACCAGTGTAACTTCATGTATATTCTGATCCACCAGAGTCATTGCATGCGTGTTCTTTTCACCAACCACATGTGGATACACCAGTGTCACTGCATGTGTGTTCTTTTCACAAACCACATGTGGATCCACCAACGTCACTTCATGTGTGTTCTCTTCACAAACCACATATGGATCCACAAGAGTTCATTGCATGTCTATTATTTTCATAAACCACAACTAGTGTCACTAGATGTGTGTTATTGTCATAAACCACATGGATCCACTAGTGTCATTGCATGTGTGTTCTTTTCAAACCACATATTGATCCACCAGTGTCACTGCATGTGTGTTCTTTTCACAAACCACATATGGATCCACCAGAGTTCATTGCATGTCTGTTCTTTTCATTAACCACAAGTGGATACACTAGTGTCATTGCATGTGTGTTCTTTTCACAAACTACATATGGATCCACCAGTTTCATTGCATGTGTGTTCTTTTCATTAACAACACCTAGAGTCATTGCATGTGTGTTCTTTTCACAAACCACATATGGATACACCAATGTCATTACGTGTGTTCTTTTCACAAACCACATATGGATCCACGAGTTTCATTGCATGTGTGTTCTTTTCATTAACAACAACTAGAGTCAATGCATGTGTGTTCTTTTCACAAACCACATATGGATCCACTAGTGTCACTACATGTGTGTTCTCTTCACAAAACACATGTGGATCCACCAGTGTCATTACATGTGTGTTCTTTTCACAAACTACATATGGATCCACCAGTTTCATTGCATGTGTGTTCTTTTCATTAACAACAGCTAGAGTCAATGCATTTATGTTGTTTTCATAAACCACATATGGATCCACTAGTGTCACTGCATGTGTGTTCTCTTCACAAACTGCATGTGGATCCACCAGTGTCATTGCATGTGTGTTCTCCTCAAAAACCACACATGGATCCACTATAGTTCATTGCATGTCTATTCTTCTCACAAGCAATATATGGATCCACAAGTGTCACTGCATGTCCGTTCTCTTCATTAACCACAGCTAGAGTCATTGCATGTATGTTCTTTTCACAAACCACATATGGACCCACCAGTTTCATTGCTTGTGTGTTCTTTTCACAAACCACATATGGATCCACTAGTGTCATTGCATGTGCGTTCTTTTCATTAACCACGGCTAGATTCACTCCATGTGTGTTCTTTTCACAAACCACACAATGATCCAACAGAGTTCATTGCATGTGTTTTCTCCTCGCAAATCACACATGGATCCACCAGTGTCACTGCATGTGTGTTCTCTTCACAAACCACATGTAGATTCACCAGTGTCATTGCATGTGTGTTCTCTTCACAAAACACACATGGATCCACCAGAGTCATTGCATTTGTGTTCTTTTCACAAACCACAGCTAGGGTCACTGCATGGCTGTTCTTTTCACAAACCACATATGGATCCACCAGTGTCACTTCATGTATGTTCTGATCCACCAGAGTCATTGCATGCGTGTTCTTTTCACATACCACATGTTGATACACCAGTGTCACTGCATGTGTGTTCTTTTCACAAACCACATGTGGATCCACCAGCGTCACTTCATGTGTGTTCTCTTCACAAACTACATATGGATCCACAAGAGTTCATTGCATGTCTATTATTTTCATAAACCACAACTAGTGTCACTAGATGTGTGTTATTGTCATAAACCACATGGATCCACTAGTGTCATTGCATGTGTGTTCTTTTCCAACCACATATGGATCCACCAGTGTCATTGCATGTGTGTTCTTTTCACAAACCACATATGGATCCACCAGAGTTCATTGCATGTCTGTTCTTTTCATTAACCACAAGTGGATACACTAGTGTCATTGCATGTGTGTTCTTTACACAAACCACATATGGATCCACCAGTTTCATTGCATGTGTGTTCTTTTCATTAACAACACCTAGAGTCGTTGCATGTGTGTTCTTTTCACAAACCACATATGGATACACCAATGTCATTGCATGTGTGTTCTTTTCACAAACCACATATGGATCCACCAGTTTCATTGCATGTGTGTTCGTTTCATTAACAATAGCTAAATTCATTGCTTGTGTGTTCTTTTCACAAACCACATATGGATCCACCAGTGTCACTTTATGTGTGTTCTCTTCACAAACCACATGTGGATCCACCAGTGTCATTGCATGTGTGTTCTCCTCACAAACCACACATGGATCCAGCAGAGTTCATTGCATGTCTGTTCTTCTCACAAACCACATATGGATCGACAAATGTCACTTCATGTCTGTTCTCTTCATTACCCACACCTAGAGTCATTGCATATTTGTTCTTTTCACAAACCACATATGGATCCACCAGAGTCATTGCATGTGTGATCTTTTCACAAACCACATATGGATCCACTAGTGTCACTTCATGTGTGTTATTTTCATTAACCACAGCTAGAGTCATTCCATGTGTGTTCTTTTCACAAACCACACAATGTTCCACCAGAGTTCATTGCACGTGTGTTCTCCTCACAAATCACACATGGATCCACCAAAGTTCATTGCATGTCTGTTCTTCTCACAAACCACATATGGATACACCAGTGTCATTGCATGTGTGTTCTTTTCACAAACCACATATGGATCCACGAGTTTCATTGCATGTGTGTTCTTTTCATTAACAACAACTAGAGTCAATGCATGTGTGTTCTTTTCACAAACCACATATGGATCCACTAGTGTCACTACATGTGTGTTCTCTTCACAAAACACATGTGGATCCACCAGTGTCATTACATGTGTGTTCTTTTCACAAACTACATATGGATCCACCAGTTTCATTGCATGTGTGTTGTTTCCATTAACAACAACTAGAGTCAATGCATTTGTGTTGTTTTCACAAACCACATATGGATCCACTAGTGTCACTGCATGTGGATCCACCAGTGTCGTTGCATGTGTGTTCTCCTCACAAACCACACATGGATCCACTACAGTTCATTGCATGTCTATTCTTCTCACAAGCAACATATGGGTCCACAAGTGTCACCGCATGTCCGTTCTCTTCATTAACCATAGCTAGAGTCATTGCATGTCTATTCTTTTCACAAACCACATATGGATCCACCAGTTTCATTGCTTGTGTGTTCTTTTCACAAACCACATATGGATCCACCAGTTTCATTGCATGTGTGTTCTTTTTCATTAACAACACCTAGAGTCGTTGCATGTGTGTTCTTTTCACAAACCACATATGGATACACCAATGTCATTGCATGTGTGTTCTTTTCACAAACCACATATGGATCCACCAGTTTCATTGCATGTGTGTTCGTTTCATTAACAATAGCTAAATTCATTGCTTGTGTGTTCTTTTCACAAACCACATATGGATCCACCAGTGTCACTGTATGTGTGTTGTCTTCACAAACGACATGTGGATCCACCAGTGTCATTGCATGTGTGTTCTCCTCACAAACCACACATGGATCCAGCAGAGTTCATTGCATGTCTGTTCTTCTCACAAACCACATATGGATCGACAAATGTCACTTCATGTATGTTCTCTTCATTACCCACACCTAGAGTCATTGCATGTTTGTTCTTTTCACAAACCACATATGGATCCACCAGAGTCATTGCATGTGTGATCTTTTCACAAACCACATATGGATCCACTAGTGTCACTTCATGTGTGTTATTTTCATTAACCACAGCTAGAGTCATTGCATGTGTGTTCTTTTCACAAACCACACAATGTTCCACCAGAGTTCATTGCACGTGTGTTCTCCTCACAAATCACACATGGATCCACCAGAGTTCATTGCATGTCTGTTCTTCTCACAAACCACATATGGATCCACCAGTTTCATTGCATGTGTGTTCTTTTCATTAACAACAGCTAGAGTCATTGCATGTGTGTTGTTTTCACAAACCACAGCTAGAGTCACTGCATGTGTGTTCTTTTCACAAACCACATATGGATCCACCAGTGTCACTGCATGTGTGTTCTCTTCACAAACCACATGTGGATCCACCAATGTCATTGCATGTGTACTCTCCTCACAAACCACACATGGATCCACATAGATCCACCAGATTCATTGCATGTGTGTCTTTTCACAAAACACATATGGATCCACGAGATTTCATTGCATGTCTGTTCTTTTCATTAACCACATATGGATACACAAGTGTCATTGCATCTGTGTTCTTTTCATGAACCACATATGGATCGACCAGTGTCACTGCATGTGTGTTCTTTTCACAAACCACAAGTGGATACACTAGTGTCATTGCATGTGTGTTCTTTTCACAAACCACATATGGATCCACCAGTTTCATTGCATGTGTGTTCTTTTCACAAACCACATATGGATCCACCAGTTTCATTGCATGTGTGTTATTTTCAATAACAATAGCTAAAGTCATAGCTTGTGTGTTCTTTTCACAAACCACATATGGATCCACCAGTGTCACTGTATGTGTGTTCTCTTCACAAACCACATGTGGATCCACCAGTGTCATTGCATGTTTGTTCTCCTCACAAACCACACATGGATCCACCAGAGTTCGTTGCATGTCTGTTCTTCTCACAAACCACATATGGATCGACAAATGTCACTGCATGTCTGTTCTCTTCATTACCCACAGCTAGAGTCATTGCATGTTTGTTTTTTTCACAAACCACATATGGATCCACCAGAGTCATTGCATGTGTGATCTTTTCACAAACCACATATGGATCCACTAGTGTCACATCATGTGTGTTATTTTCATTAACCACAGCTAGAGTCACTGCATGTTTGTTCTTTTCACAAACCACATATGGATCCACCAGAGTAATTGCATGTGTGTTCTTTTCATGAACCACATATGGATCCACCAGTGTCACTGCATGTGTGTTCTTTTCACAAACCACATATGGATCCACCAGAGTTCATTGCATGTGTGTTCTTTTCATTAACCACATATGGATACACCAGTGTCATTGCATGTGTGTTCTTTTCACAAACCACATATGGATCCACGAGTTTCATTGCATGTGTGTTCTTTTCATTAACAACAACTAGAGTCAATGCATGTGTGTTCTTTTCACAAACCACATATGGATCCACTAGTGTCACTACATGTGTGTTCTCTTCACAAAACACATGTGGATACACCAATGTCATTACATGTGTGTTCTTTTCACAAACTACATATGGATCCACCAGTTTCATTGCATGTGTGTTCTTTTCATTAACAACAGCTAGAGTCAATGCATTTGTGTTGTTTTCACAAACCACATATGGATCCACTAGTGTCACTACATGTGTGTTCTGTTGACAAACTGCATGTGGATCCACCAGTGTCATTGCATGTGTGTTCTCCTCACAAACCACACATGGATCCACTACAGTTCATTGCATGTCTATTCTTCTCACAAGCAATATATGGATCCACAAGTGTCACTGCATGTCCGTTCTCTTCATTAACCACAGCTAGAGTCATTGCATGTATGTTCTTTTCACAAACCACATATGGATCCACCAGTTTCATTGCTTGTGTGTTCTTTTCACAAACCACATATGGATCTACTAGTGTCATTGCATGTGCGTTCTTTTCATTAACCACAGCTAGATTCACTCCATGTGTGTTCTTTTCACAAACCACACAATGATCCAACAGAGTTCATTGCATGTGTTTTCTCCTCGCAAATCACACATGGATCCACCAGTGTCACTGCATGTGTGTTCTCTTCACAAACCACATGTAGATTCACCAGTGTCATTGCATGTGTGTTCTCTTCACAAAACACACATGGATCCACCAGAGTCATTGCATGTGTGTTCTTTTCACAAACCACAGCTAGAGTCACTGCATGGCTGTTCTTTTCACAAACCACATATGGATCCACCAGTGTCACTTCATGTATGTTCTGATCCACCAGAGTCATTGCATGCGTGTTCTTTTCACAAACCACATGTTGATACACCAGTGTCACTGCATGTGTGTTCTTTTCACAAAACACATGTGGATCCACCAGCGTCACTTCATGTGTGTTCTCTTCACAAACTACATATGGATCCACAAGAGTTCATTTCATGTCTGTTATTTTCATAAACCACAACTAGTGTCACTAGATGTGTGTTATTGTCATAAACCACATGGATCCACTAGTGTCATTGCATGTGCGTTCTTTTCAAACCACATATGGATCCACCAGTGTCACTGAATGTGTGTTCTTTTCACAAACCACATATGGATCCACCAGAGTTCATTGCATGTCTGTTCTTTTCATTAACCACAAGTGAATACACTAGTGTCATTGCATGTGTGTTCTTTTTACAAACCACATATAGATCCACCAGTTTCATTGCATGTGTGTTCTTTTCATTAACAACACCTAGATTCGTTGCATGTGTGTTCTTTTCAGAAACCACATATGGATACACCAATGTCATTGCATGTGTGTTCTTTTCACAAACCACATATGGATCCACCAGTTTCATTGCATGTGAGTTCTTTTCATTAACAATACCTAACGTCATTGCTTGTGTGTTCTTTTCACAAACCACATATGGATCCACCAATGTCACTGTATGTGTGTTCTCTTCACCAACCACATGTGGATCCACCAGTGTCATTGCATGTGTGTTCTCCTCACAAACCACACATGGATCCACCAGAGTTCATTGCATGTCTGTTCTTCTCACAAACCACATATGGATCGTCAAATGTCACTGCATGTCTGTTCTCTTCATTACCTTCACCTAGAGTCATTGCATGTTTTTTCTTTTCACAAACCACATATGGATCCACCAGAGTCATTGCATGTGTGATCTTTTCACAAACCACATATGGATCCACTAGTGTCACTTCATGTGTGTTATTTTCATTAACCACACCTAGAGTCATTGCATGTGTGTTCTTTTCACAAACCACACAATGTTCCACCAAAGTTTATTGCACGTGTGTTCTCCTCACAAATCACACATGGATCCACCAGAGTTCATTGCATGTCTGTTCTTCTCACAAACCACATATGGATCCACCGGTTTCATTGCATGTGTCTTCTTTTCATTAACAACAGCTAGAGTCATTGCATGTGTGTTCTTTTCACAAACCACATATGGATCCACCAGTGTCACTGCATGTGTGTTCTCTTCACAAACCACATGTGGATCCACCAATGTCATTGCATGTGTATTCTCCTCACAAACCACACATGGATCCACCAGATTCATTGCATGTGTGTCTTTTCACAAACCACAGCTAGATTCACTGCATGGCTGTTCTTTTCATAAACCACATATGGATCCACAGTGTCACTTCATGTGTGTTCTCTTCACAAACGACATATGGATCCACCAGAGTTCATTGCATGTCTGTTCAGTTCCCGAACCACATGTGGATACACCAGTGTCACTACATGTGTGTTCTTTTCATAAACCACATGTGGATCCACCAGTGTCACTGCATGTGTGTTCTCTTCAGAAACCACATGTGGATCCACCAGAGTTCATTGCATGTCTGTTCTTTTCACAAACCACATATGGATCCACCGTGTCACTGAATGTGTGTTCTTTTCACAAAGCACATATGGATACACCAGAGTACATTGCATGTTTGTTCTTTTCATTAACCACATATAGATACACAAGTGTCATTGCATGTGTGTTCTTTTCATGAACCACATATGGATCCACCAGTGTAACTACATGTGTGTTCTTTTCACAAACCACAAATGGATCGATCAAAGTTCATTGCATGTGTGTTCTTTTCATTAACCACATATGGATACACTAGTGTCATTTCATATGTTCTCTTTTCACAAACCACATATGGATCCACCAGATTCATTTAATGTGTGTTCTTTTCATTAACAACAGCTAGTCATTGCATCTGTGTTCTTTTCACAAACCACATATGGATCCACTAGTGTCATTGCATGTGTGTTCTTCTCACAAACCACACATGGATCCACCATAGTTCATTGCATGTCTATTCTTCTCACAAGCGAAATATGGATCCACAAGTGTCACTGCATGTCTGTTCTGTTCATTAACCATAGCTAGAGTCATTGCATGTCTGTTCTTTTCACAAACCACATATGGATCCACCAGTGTCATTCCATGTGTGTTCTTTTCACAAACCACATATGGATCCACTAGTGTCGGTACATGTGTGGTCTTTTCACAAACCACATATGGATCCACTAGTTCCATTGCATGTGTGTTCTTTTCATTAACCACAGCTAGATTCACTTCATGTGTGTTCTTTTCACAAACCACACAATGATTCAACAGAGTTCATTGCATGTGTTTTCTCCTCACAAATCACACATGGATCCACCAGTGTCACTGCATGTGTGTTCTCTTCACAAACCATATGTAGATTCAACAGTGTCATTGCATGTGTGTTCTCCTCACAAACCACAAATGGATCCAACAGAGTCATTGCATATGTGTTCTTTTCACAAACCACGGCTAGAGTCACTGCATGGCTGTTCTTTTCACAAACCACATATGGATCCACTAGTGTCACTGCTGTATGTTCTTTTCACAAGCCACATATGGATCCACCAGAGTCATTGCATGTGTGTTCTTTTCACAAACCACATGTGGATACACCAGTGTCACTTCATGTGTGTTCTTTTCACAAACCACATCTGGATCCACCAGCGTCACTCAGTTTGTGTTCTCTTCACAAACCACATATGGATCCACCAGAGTTCATTGCATGTCTGTTATTTTCATAAACCACAACTAGTGTCACTAGATGTGTGTTATTGTCATAAACCACATGGATCCACTAGTGTCATTGCATGTGTGTTCTTTTCACAAACCACATATGGATCCACCAGTTTCATTGCACGTGTGTTCTCCTCGCAAATCACACATGGATCCACCAGAGTTCATTGCATGTGTTTTCTTCTCACAAACCACATATGGATCCACCAGTTTCATTGCATGTGTGTTCTTTTCATTAATAACAGCTAGAGTCATTGCATGTGTGTTGTTTTCACAAACCACAGCTAGAGTCACTGCATGTGTGTTCTTTTCACAAACCACATATGGATCCACCAGTTTCATTGCATGTGTGTTCTTTTTATTAACAACAGCTAGAGTTGTTGCATGAGCGTTCTTTTCACAAACCACATATGGATACACCAATGTCATTGCATGTGTGTTCTTTTCACAAACCACATATGGATCCACCAGTTTCATTGCATGTGTGTTCTTTTCATTAACAATAGCTAGAGTCATAGGTTGTGTGTTCTTTTCACAAACCACATATGGATCCACAAGTGTCAATGCATGTGTGTTCTCTTCACAAACCACATGTGGATCCACAAGTGTCATTGCATGTGTGTTCTCCTCACAAACCACACATGGATCCACCACAGTTCATTGCATGTTTATTCTTCTCACAAGCGTTATATGGATCCACAAGTGTCACTGCATGTTTGTTCTCTTCATTAACCACATAGAGTCATTGCATGTCTGTTCTTTCACACACCACATATGGATCCACGAGTGTCAGTGCATGTGTTTTCTTTTCACAAACCACATATGGATCCACTAGTGTCACTACATGTGTGTTCTTTTCACAAACCACATATGGATCCACTAGTGTCATTGCATGTGTGTTCTTTTCATTAACCATAGCTAGATTCACGTCACATGTGTTCTTTTCACAAACCACACAATGATCCACCAGAGTTCATTGCATGTGTGTTCTCCTCACAAATCACACATGGATCCACCAGAGTTCATTGCATGTCTGTTCTTCTCACAAACCACATATGTATCCACCAGTTTCATTGAATGTGTGTTCTTTTCATTAACAACAGCTAGAGTCATTGCATGTGTGTTGTTTTCACAAACCACAGCTAGATTCACTGCATGTCTGTTCTTTTCACAAACCACATATGGATCCACCAGTGTCACTGCATGTGTGTTCTCTTCACAAACCACATGTGGATCCACCAGTGTCATTGCATGTGTGTTCTCCTCACAAACCACACATGGATCCACCAGAGTTAATTGCATGTTTGTTCTTCTCACAAACCACATATGGATCGACAAATGTCACTGCATGTCTGTTCTCTTCATTATCCACAGCTAGAGTAATTGCATGTTTGTTCTTTTCACAAACCACATATCGATCCACCAGAGTAATTGCATGTGTGTTCTTTTCATGAACCACATATGGATCCACCAGTGTCACTGCATGTGTGTTCTTTTCACAAACCACATATGGATCCACCAGAGTTCATTGCATGTGTGTTCTTTTCATTAACCGCATATGGATACACCAGTGTCATCGCATGTGTGTTCTTTTCACAAACCACATATGGATCCACGAGTTTCATTGCATGTGTGTTCTTTTCATTAACAATAACTAGAGTCAATGCATGTATGTTCTTTTCAGAAACCACATATGGATCCACAAGTGTCACTACATGTGTGTTCTCTTCACAAAACACATGTGGATCCACCAGTGTCATTGCATGTGTGTTCTTTTCACAAACTACATATGGATCCACCAGTTTCATTGCACGTGTGTTCTTTTCATTAACAACAGCTATAGTCAATGCATTTGTGTTCTTTTCACAAACCACATATGGATCCACTAGTGTCACTACATGTGTGTTCTCTTCACAAACTGCATGTGGATCCACCAGTGTCATTGCATGTGTGTTCTCCTCACAAACCACACATGGATCCACTACAGTTCATTGCATGTCTATTCTTCTCACAAGCAACATATGGATCCACAAGTGTCACTGCATGTCCGTTCTCTTCATTAACCATAGCTAGAGTCATTGCATGTCTGTTCTTTTCACAAACCACATATGGATCCACCAGTTTCATTGCATGTGTGTTCTTTTCACAAACCACATATGGATCCACTAGTGTCATTGCATGTGTGTTCTTTTCATTAACCACATCTAGATTCACTCCATGTGTGTTCTTTTCACAAACCACACAATGATCCAACAGAGTTCATTGCATGTGTTTTCTCCTCAAAAATCACACATGGATCCACCAGTGTCACTTCATGTGTGTTCTCTTCACAAACCACATGTAGATTCACTAGTGTCATTGCATGCGTGTTCTCTTCACAAAACACACATGGATCCACCAGAGTCATTGCATGTGTGTTCTTTTCAGAAACTACAGCTAGAGTCACTCCGTGGTTGTTCTTTTCACAAACCACATATGGATCCACCAGTGTCACTTCATGTATGTTCTGATCCAATAGAGTCATTGCATGCGTGTTCTTTTCACAAACCACACATGGATCCACCAGAGTTCATTGCATGTCTGTTCTTTTCATTAACCACAAGTGGATACACTAGTGTCATTCCTTGTGTTTTCTTTTCACAAACCACATATGGATCCACCAGTTTCATTGCATGTGTGTTCTTTTCACAAACCACATGTGGATACACCAGTGTCACTTCATGTGTGTTCTTTTCACAAACCACATGTGGATCCACCAGCGTCACTCCATGTGTGTTCTCTTCACAAACCACATGTGGATCTACCAGAGTTCATTGCATGTCTGTTATTTTCATAAACCACAACTAGTGTCACTGGATGTGTGTTATTGTCATACACCACATGGATCCACTAGTGTCATGGCATGTCTGTTCTTTTCACAAACCACAAATGGATCCACCAGTGTCACTTCATGTGTGTTCTTTTCACAAACCACATATGGATCCACCAGATTTCATTGCATGTCTGTTCTTTTCATTAACCACATATGGATACACTAGTGTCATGGCATGTGTGTTCTTTTTATTAACAACAGCTAGAGTTGTTGCATGAGTGTTCTTTTCACAAACCACATATGGATACACCAATGTCATTGCATGTGTGTTCTTTTCACAAACCACATATGGATCCACCAGTTTCATTGCATGTGTGTTCTTTTCATTAACAATAGCTAGAGTCATAGGTTGTGTGTTCTTTTCACAAACCACATATGGATCCACAAGTGTCAATGCATGTGTGTTCTCTTCACAAACCACATGTGGATCTACCAGTGTCATTGCATGTGTGTTCTCCTCACAAACCACACATGGATCCACCACAGTTCATTGCATGTTTATTCTTCTCACAAGCGTCATATGGATCCACAAGTGTCCTTTGCGTGTCATTCTCTTCATTAACCACATCGAGTCATTGCATGTCTGTTCTTTTCACACACCACATATGGATCCACGAGTGTCATTGCATGTGTGTTCTTTTCATAAACCACATATGGATCCACTAGTGTTACTACATGTGTGTTCTTTTCACAAACCACATATGGATCCACAAGTGTCATTGCATGTGTGTTCTTTTCATTAACCATAGCTAGATTCACTTCACATGTGTTCTTTTCACAAACCACACAATGATCCACCAGAGTTCATTGCATTTGTTTTCTCCTCACAAATCACACATGGATCCACCAGTGTCACTTCATGTGTGTTCTCTTCACAAACCACATGTAGATTCACCAGTGTCATTGCATGTGTGTTCTCCTCACAAACCACACATGGATCCAACAGCGTCATTGCATGTGTGTTATTTTCACAAACCACAGCTAGAGTCACTTCATGGCTATTCTTTTCACAAACAACATATGGATCCACCAGTGTCACTTCATGTGTGTTCTTTTCACAAACCACATATGGATCCACCAGAGTCATTGCATGTGTTTTTTTTTCACAAACCACATGTGGATACACCAGTGTCACTGCATGTGTGTTCTTTTCACAAACCACATGTGGATCCACCAGTGTCACTGCATGTGTGTTCTCTTCACAAACCACATGTGGATCCACCAGAGTTCATTGCATGTCTGTTATTTTCATAAACCACAACTAGTGTCACTGGATGTGTGTTACTGTCATAAACCACATGGATCCACTAGTGTCATTGCATGTGTGTTCTTTTCACAAACCACATGTGGATCCACCAGTGTCACTTCATGTGTGTTCTTTTCACAAACCACATATGGATCCACCAGAGTTCATTGCATGTCTGTTCTTTTCATTAACCACATATGGATACACTAGTTTCATTGCATGTGTGTTCTTTTCACAAACCACATATGGATCCACCCGTTTCATTGCATGTGTGTTCTTTTCATTAACAATAGCTAGAGTCGTTGCATGTGTGTTCTTTTCACAAACCACATATGGATACACCAATGTGATTGCATGTGTGTTCTTTTCACAAACCACATATGGATCCACCAGTTTCATTGCATGTGTGTTCTTTTCATTAACAATAGCTAGAGTCTTTGCTTGTGTGTTCTTTTCACAAACCACATATGGATCCACCAATGTCACTACATGTGTTTTCTCTTCACAAACCACATGTGGATCCACCAGTGTCATTGCATGTGTGTTATCCTCACAAACCACACATGGATCCACCTGAGTTCATGGCATGTCTGTTCTTCTCACAAACCACATATGGATCCACAAGTGTCACTTCATGTCTGTTCTCTTCATTACCCACAACTAGAGTCATTGCATGTCTATTCTTTTCACAAACCACATATGGAGCCACTAGAGTCATTGAATGTGTGTTCTTTTCACAAAGCACATATAGATCCACCCGTGTCAGTACATGTGTGATCTTTTCACAAACCACATGTGGATACACTAGTGTCATTTCATGTGTGTTCTCCTCACAAACCACACATGGATCCACCACAGTTCATTGCATGTTTATTCTTCTCACAAGCGTCATATGGATCCACAAGTGTCACTGCGTGTCTGTTCTCTTCATTAACCACATCGAGTCATTGCATGTCTGTTCTTTTCACACACCACATATGGATCCACGAGTGTCATTGCATGTGTGTTCTTTTCATAAACCACATATGGATCCACTAGTGTTACTACATGTGTGTTCTTTTCACAAACCACATATGGATCCACTAGTGTCATTGCATGTGTGTTCTTTTCATTAACCATAGCTAGATTCACTTCACATGTGTTCTTTTCACAAACCACACAATGATCCACCAGAGTTCATTGCATTTGTTTTCTCCTCACAAATCACACATGGATCCACCAGTGTCACTTCATGTGTGTTCTCTTCACAAACCACATGTAGATGCACCAGTGTCATTGCATGTGTGTTCTCCTCACAAACCACACATGGATCCAACAGAGTCATTGCATGTGTGTTATTTTCACAAACCACAACTAGAGTCACTTCATGGCTATTCTTTTCACAAACAACATATGGATCCACCAGTGTCACTTCATGTGTGTTCTTTTCACAAACCACATATGGATCCACCAGAGTCATTGCATGTGTGTTTTTTTCACAAACCACATGTGGATCCACCAGAGTCATTGCATGTGTTTTTTTTTCACAAACCACATGTGGATACACCAGTGTCACTGCATGTGTGTTCTTTTCACAAACCACATGTGGATCCACCAGTGTCACTGCATGTGTGTTCTCTTCACAAACCACATGTGGATCCACCAGAGTTCATTGCATGTCTGTTATTTTCATAAACCACAACTAGTGTCACTGGATGTGTGTTACTGTCATAAACCACATGGATCCACTAGTGTCATTGCATGTGTGTTCTTTTCACAAACCACATGTGGATCCACCAGTGTCACTTCATGTGTGTTCTTTTCACAAACCACATATGGATCCACCAGAGTTCATTGCATGTCTGTTCTTTTCATTAACCACATATGGATACACTAGTTTCATTGCATGTGTGTTCTTTTCACAAACCACATATGGATCCACCAGTGTCATTGCATGTGTGTTCTTTTCATTAACAATAGCTAGAGTCATTGCATGTGTGTTCTTGTCACAATCCACACATGGATCCACCGGTGTGATTGCATGTGTGTTCTTTTCACAAACCACATATGGATCCACCAGTTTCACTGCATGTGTGTTCTTTTCACAAACCACAGCTAGAGTCATTGCATGTGTGTTCTTTTCACAAACCACATATGGATCCACCAATGTCACTACATGTGTTTTCTCTTCACAAACCACATGTGGATCCACCAGTGTCATTGCATGTGTGTTCTCCTCACAAACCACACATGGATCCACCTGAGTTCATGGCATGTCTGTTCTTCTGACAAACCACATATGGATCCACAAGTGTCACTTCATGTCTGTTCTCTTCATCACCCACAACTAGAGTCATTGCATGTCTATTCTTTTCACAAACCACATATGGAGCCACTAGAGTCATTGAATGTGTGTTCTTTTCACAAAGCACGTATAGATCCACCCGTGTCAGTACATGTGTGATCTTTTCACAAACCACATGTGGATACACTAGTGTCATTTCATGTGTGTTATTTTCTTTAACCACAGCTAGAGTTACTGCATGTGTGTTCTTTTCACAAACCACACAATGATCCACCAGAGTTCATTGCATGTGTGTTCTCCTCACAAATCACACATGGATCCACTAGAGTTCATTGCATGTATGCTCTTCTCACAAAACACATATGGACCCACCAGTTTCATTGCATGTGTGTTCTTTTCATTAACAACTGCTAGAGTCATTGAATTTGTGTTCTTTTCACAAACCACAGCTAGAGGTACTGCATGTGTGTTCTTGTCACAAACCACATAAGGATCCACCAGTGTCACTTCATGTGTGTTCTCTTCACAAACCACATGTGGATCCACCTGTGTCATTGCATGTGTGTTCTCTTCACAAACCATATGTAGATTCACCAGCGTCATTGCATGTGTGTTCTCCTCACAAACCACAAATGGATCTAACAGAGTCATTGCATATGTGTTCTTTTCACAAACCACAGCTAGAGTCACTGCATGGCTGTTCTTTTCACAAACCACATATGGATCCACTAGTGTCACTGCTGTATGTTCTTTTCACAAGCCACATATGGATCCACCAGAGTCATTGCATGTGTGTTCTTTTCACAAACCACATGTGGATACACCAGTGTCACTTCATGTGTGTTCTTTTCACAAACCACATGTGGATCCACCAGAGTCACTCCATGTGTGTTCTCTTCACAAACCACATGTGGATCCACCAGAGTTCATTGCATGTCTGTTATTTTCATAAACCACAACTAGTGTCATTGGATGTGTGTTATTGTCATACACCACATGGATCCACTAGTGTCATGGCATGTCTGTTCTTTTCACAAACCACATATGGATCCACCAGTGTCACTTCATGTGTGTTCTTTTCACAAACCACATATGGATCCACCAGAGTTCATTGCATGCCTGTTCTTTTCATTAACCACATATGGATACACTAGTGTCATTGCATGTGTGTTCTTTTCACAAACCACATATGGATCCACCAGTTTCATTGCATGTGTGTTATTTTTATTAACAACAGCTAGAGTTGTTGTATGAGTGTTCTTTTCACAAACCACATATGGATACACCAATGTCATTGCATGTGTGTTCTTTTCACAAACCACATATGGATCCACCAGTTTCAATGCATGTGTGTTCTTTTCATTAACAATAGCTAGAGTCATAGGTTGTGTGTTCTTTTCACAAACCACATATGGATACACAAGTGTTGATGCATGTGTGTTCTCTTCACAAACCACATGTGGATCCACCAGTGTCATTGCATGTGTGTTCTCCTCAGAAACCACACATGGATCCACCACAGTTCATTGCATGTTTATTCTTCTCACAAGCGTCATATGGATCCACAAGTGTCACTGCGTGTCTGTTCTCTTCATTAACCACATCGAGTCATTGCATGTCTGTTCTTTTCACACACCACATATGGATCCACGTGTGTCATTGCATGTGTGTTCTTTTCATAAACCACATATGGATCCACTAGTGTCACTACATGTGTGTTCTTTTCACAAACCACATATGGATCCACTAGTGTCATTGCATGTGTGTTCTTTTCATTAACCATAGCTAGATTCACTTCACATGTGTTCTTTTCACAAACCACATATGGATCCACCCGTTTCATTGCATGTGTGTTCTTTTCATTAACAATAGCTAGAGTCGTTGCATGTGTGTTCTTTTCACAAACCACATATGGATACACCAATGTGATTGCATGTGTGTTCTTTTCACAAACCACATATGGATCCACCAGTTTCATTGCATGTGTGTTCTTTTCATTAACAATAGCTAGAGTCTTTGCTTGTGTGTTCTTTTCACAAACCACATATGGATCCACCAATGTCACTACATGTGTTTTCTCTTCACAAACCACATGTGGATCCACCAGTGTCATTGCATGTGTGTTCTCCTCACAAACCACACATGGATCCACCTGAGTTCATGGCATGTCTGTTCTTCTCACAAACCACATATGGATCCACAAGTGTCACTTCATGTCTGTTCTCTTCATTACCCACAACTAGAGTCATTGCATGTCTGTTCTTTTCACAAACCACATATGGAGCCACTAGAGTCATTGAATGTGTGTTCTTTTCACAAAGCACATATAGATCCACCCGTGTCAGTACATGTGTGATCTTTTCACAAACCACATGTGGATACACTAGTGTCATTTCATGTGTGTTATTTTCTTTAACCACAGCTAGAGTTACTGCATGTGTGTTCTTTTCACAAACCACACAATGATCCACCAGAGTTCATTGCATGTGTGTTCTCCTCATAAATCACACATGGATCCACTAGAGTTCATTGCATGTATGCTCTTCTCACAAAACACATATGGACCCACCAGTTTCATTGCATGTGAGTTCTTTTCATTAACAACTGCTAGAGTCATTGAATTTGTGTTCTTTTCACAAACCACAGCTAGAGGTACTGCATGTGTGTTCTTGTCACAAACCACATAAGGATCCACCAGTGTCACTTCATGTGTGTTCTCTTCACAAACCACATGTGGATCCACCTGTGTCATTGCATGTGTGTTCTCTTCACAAACCATATGTAGATTCACCAGCGTCATTGCATGTGTGTTCTCCTCACAAACCACAAATGGATCTAACAGAGTCATTGCATATGTGTTCTTTTCACAAACCACAGCTAGAGTCACTGCATGGCTGTTCTTTTCACAAACCACATATGGATCCACTAGTGTCACTGCTGTATGTTCTTTTCACAAGCCACATATGGATCCACCAGAGTCATTGCATGTGTGTTCTTTTCACAAACTACATGTGGATACACCAGTGTCACTTCATGTGTGTTCTTTTCACAAACCACATGTGGATCCACCAGCGTCACTCCATGTGTGTTCTCTTCACAAACCACATGTGGATCCACCAGAGTTCATTGCATGTCTGTTATTTTCATAAACCACAACTAGTGTCATTGGATGTGTGTTATTGTCATACACCACATGGATCCACTAGTGTCATGGCATGTCTGTTCTTTTCACAAACCACATATGGATCCACCAGTGTCACTTCATGTGTGTTCTTTTCACAAACCACATATGGATCCACCAGAGTTCATTGCATGCCTGTTCTTTTCATTAACCACATATGGATACACTAGTGTCATTGCATGTGTGTTCTTTTCACAAACCACATATGGATCCACCAGTTTCATTGCATGTGTGTTATTTTTATTAACAACAGCTAGAGTTGTTGCATGAGTGTTCTTTTCACAAACCACATATGGATACACCAATGTCATTGCATGTGTGTTCTTTTCACAAACCACATATGGATCCACCAGTTTCAATGCATGTGTGTTCTTTTCATTAACAATAGCTAGAGTCATAGGTTGTGTGTTCTTTTCACAAACCACATATGGATACACAAGTGTTGATGCATGTGTGTTCTCTTCACAAACCACATGTGGATCCACCAGTGTCATTGCATGTGTGTTCTCCTCACAAACCACACATGGATCCACCACAGTTCATTGCATGTTTATTCTTCTCACAAGCGTCATATGGATCCACAAGTGTCACTGCGTGTCTGTTCTCTTCATTAACCACATCGAGTCATTGCATGTCTGTTCTTTTCACACACCACATATGGATCCACGAGTGTCATTGCATGTGTGTTCTTTTCATAAACCACATATGGATCCACTAGTGTCACTACATGTGTGTTCTTTTCACAAACCACATATGGATCCACTAGTGTCATTGCATGTGTGTTCTTTTCATTAACCATAGCTAGATTCACTTCACATGTGTTCTTTTCACAAACCACACAATGATCCACCAGAGTTCATTGCATTTGTTTTCTCCTCACAAATCACACATGGATCCACCAGTGTCACTTCATGTGTGTTCTCTTCACAAACCACATGTAGATTCACCAGTGTCATTACATGTGTGTTCTCCTCACAAACCACACATGGATCCAACAGAGTCATTGCATGTGTGTTATTTTCACAAACCACAGCTAGAGTCACTTCATGGCTATTCTTTTCACAAACAACATATGGATCCACCAGTGTCACTTCATGTGTGTTCTTTTCACAAACCACATATGGATCCACCAGAGTCATTGCATGTGTGTTTTTTTCACAAACCACATGTGGATCCACCAGAGTCATTGCATGTGTTTTTTTTTCACAAACCACATGTGGATACACCAGTGTCACTGCATGTGTGTTCTTTTCACAAACCACATGTGGATCCACCAGTGTCACTGCATGTGTGTTCTCTTCACAAACCACATGTGGATCCACCAGAGTTCATTGCATGTCTGTTATTTTCATAAACCACAACTAGTGTCACTGGATGTGTGTTACTGTCATAAACCACATGGATCCACTAGTGTCATTGCATGTGTGTTCTTTTCACAAACCACATGTGGATCCACCAGTGTCACTTCATGTGTGTTCTTTTCACAAACCACATATGGATCCACCAGAGTTCATTGCATGTCTATTCTTTTCATTAACCACATATGGATACACTAGTGTCATTGCATGTGTGTTCTTTTCACAAACCACATATGGATCCACCCGTTTCATTGCATGTGTGTTCTTTTCATTAACAATAGCTAGAGTCGTTGCATGTGTGTTCTTTTCACAAACCACATATGGATACACCAATGTGATTGCATGTGTGTTCTTTTCACAAACCACATATGGATCCACCAATTTCATTGCATGTGTGTTCTTTTCATTAACAATAGCTAGAGTCTTTGCTTGTGTGTTCTTTTCACAAACCACATATGGATCCACCAATGTCACTACATGTGTTTTCTCTTCACAAACCACATGTGGATCCACCAGTGTCATTGCATGTGTGTTCTCCTCACAAACCACACATGGATCCACCTGAGTTCATGGCATGTCTGTTCTTCTCACAAACCACATATGGATCCACATTTGTCACTTCATGTCTGTTCTCTTCATTACCCACAACTAGAGTCATTGCATGTCTATTCTTTTCACAAACCACATATGGAGCCACTAGAGTCATTGAATGTGTGTTCTTTTCACAAAGCACATATAGATCCACCTGTGTCAGTACATGTGTGATCTTTTCACAAACCACATGTGGATACACTAGTGTCATTTCGTGTGTGTTATTTTCTTTAACCACAGCTAGAGTTACTGCATGTGTGTTCTTTTCACAAACCACACAATGATCCACTAGAGTTCATTGCATGTGTGTTCTCCTCACAAATCACACATGGATCCACTAGAGTTCATTGCATGTCCGCTCTTCTCACAAAACACATATGGACCCACCAGTTTCATTGCATGTGTGTTCTTTTCATTAACAACTGCTAGAGTCATTGAATTTGTGTTCTTTTCACAAACCACAGCTAGAGGTACTGCATGTGTGTTCTTGTCACAAACCACATAAGGATCCACCAGTGTCACTTCATGTGTGTTCTCTTCACAAACCACATGTGGATCCACCTGTGTCATTGCATGTGTATTCTCCGCACAAACCACACATGGATCCACCAGAGTCATTGCATGTGTGTCTTTTCACAAACCACAACTAGAGTCACTACATGGCTGTTCTTTTCATAAACCACATATGGATCGACCAATGTTTTTTTCATAAACCACAACTAGAGTCACTTCATGTGTTTTTTTCACAAACCACATATGGATCCACTAGAGTTCATTGCATATCTGTTATGTTTATGAACCACATGTGGATACACCAGTGTCACTGCATGTGTGTTCTTTTAACAAACCACATGTGGATCCACCAGTGTCACTACATGTGTGTTCTCTTTAGGAACCACATGTGGATCCACCAGAGTTTATTGCATGTCTGTTATTTTCATAAACCGCAACTAGAGTCACAGGATGTCTGTTCTTTTCATTAACCACATATGGATAAACCAGTGTCATTGCATGTGTTTTCTTTTCACAAACCATAGCTAGAGTCACTGCATGGATGTTCTTTTCACAAACCACATATGGATCCACTAGTGTCACTGCATGTGTGTTCTTTTCACAACCACATATGGATCCACCAGAGTCATTGCATGTGTGTTCTTTTTCACAAACCACATGTGGATACACTAGTGTCACTACATTTGTGTTCGTTTCACAAACCACATGTAGATCCACCAGCGTCACTGCATTTGTGTTCTCTTCACAAACCACATGTGGATCCACCAGAGTTCATTGCATTTCTATTATTTTCATAAACCACAACTAGTGTCACTGGATGTGTGTTATTGTCATAAACCATATGGATCCACTAGTGTCATTGCATGGTGTTCTTTTCACAAACCACATATGGATCCACTAGTGTCACTTCATGTGTGTTCTTTTCACAAACCACATATGGATCCACCAGAGTTCATTGCATGTCTCTTCTTTTCATCAACCACATATGGATACACTAGTGTCATTGCATGTGTGTTCTTTCCACAAACCACATATGGATACACCAGTTCATTGCATGTCTGTTCTTTTCATCAACCACATATGGATACACTAGTGTCATTGCATGTGTGTTCTTTTCACAAACCACATGTGGATACACCAGTGTCACTTCATGTGTGTTCTTTTCACAAACCACATGTGGATCCACCAGCGTCACTCCATGTGTGTTCTCTTCACAAACCACATGTGGATCCACCAGAGTTCATTGCATGTCTGTTATTTTCATAAACCACAACTAGTGTCATTGGATGTGTGTTATTGTCATACACCACATGGATCCACTAGTGTCATGGCATGTCTGTTCTTTTCACAAACCACATATGGATCCACCAGTGTCACTTCATGTGTGTTCTTTTCACAAACCACATATGGATCCACCAGAGTTCATTGCATGCCTGTTCTTTTCATTAACCACATATGGATACACTAGTGTCATTGCATGTGTGTTCTTTTCACAAACCACATATGGATCCACCAGTTTCATTGCATGTGTGTTATTTTTATTAACAACAGCTAGAGTTGTTGCATGAGTGTTCTTTTCACAAACCACATATGGATACACCAATGTCATTGCATGTGTGTTCTTTTCACAAACCACATATGGATCCACCAGTTTCATTGCATGTGTGTTCTTTTCATTAACAATATCTAGAGTCATAGGTTGTGTGTTCTTTTCACAAACCACATATGGATACACAAGTGTTGATGCATGTGTGTTCTCTTCACAAACCACATGTGGATCCACCAGTGTCATTGCATGTGTGTTCTCCTCACAAACCACACATGGATCCACCACAGTTCATTGCATGTTTATTCTTCTCACAAGCGTCATATGGATCCACAAGTGTCACTGCGTGTCTGTTCTCTTCATTAACCACATCGAGTCATTGCATGTCTGTTCTTTTCACACACCACATATGGATCCACGAGTGTCATTGCATGTGTGTTCTTTTCATAAACCACATATGGATCCACTAGTGTCACTACATGTGTGTTCTTTTCACAAACCACATATGGATCCACTAGTGTCATTGCATGTGTGTTATTTTCATTAACCATAGCTAGATTCACTTCACATGTGTTCTTTTCACAAACCACACAATGATCCATTAGAGTTCATTGCATTTGTTTTCTCCTCACAAATCACACATGGATCCACTAGTGTCACTTCATGTGTGTTCTCTTCACAAACCACATGTAGATTCACCAGTGTCATTGCATGTGTGTTCTCCTCACAAACCACACATGGATCCAACAGAGTCATTGCATGTGTGTTATTTTCACAAACCACAGCTAGAGTCACTTCATGGCTATTCTTTTCACAAACAACATATGGATCCACCAGTGTCACTTCATGTGTGTTCTTTTCACAAACGACATATGGATCCACCAGAGTCATTACATGTGTTTTTTTTTCACAAACCACATGTGGATCCACCAGAGTCATTGCATGTGTTTTTTTTCACAAACCACATGTGGATACACCAGTGTCACTGCATGTGTGTTCTTTTCACAAACCACATGTGGATCCACCAGTGTCACTGCATGTGTGTTCTCTTCACAAACCACATGTGGATCCACCAGAGTTCATTGCATGTATGTTATTTTCATAAACCACAACTAGTGTCACTGGATGTGTGTTACTGTCATAAACCACATGGATCCACTAGTGTCATTGCATGTGTGTTCTTTTCACAAACCACATGTGGATCCACCAGTGTCACTTCATGTGTGTTCTTTTCACAAACCACATATGGATCCACCAGAGTTCATTGCATGTCTGTTCTTTTCATTAACCACATATGGATACACTAGTTTCATTGCATGTGTGTTCTTTTCACAAACCACATATGGATCCACCCGTTTCATTGCATGTGTGTTCTTTTCATTAACAATATCTAGAGTCGTTGCATGTGTGTTCTTTTCACAAACCACATATGGATACACCAATGTGATTGCATGTGTGTTCTTTTCACAAACCACATATGGATCCACCAGTTTCATTGCATGTGTGTTCTTTTGATTAACAATAGCTAGATTCTTTGCTTGTGTGTTCTTTTCACAAACCACATATGGATCCACCAATGTCACTACATGTGTTTTCTCTTCACAAACCACATGTGGATCCACCAGTGTCATTGCATGTGTGTTCTCCTCACAAACCACACATGGATCTACCTGAGTTCATGGCATGTCTGTTCTTCTCACAAACCACATATGGATCCACAAGTGTCACTTCATGTATGTTCTCTTCATTTCCCACAACTAGAGTCATTGCATGTCTATTCTTTTCACAAACCACATATGGAGCCACTAGAGTCATTGAATGTGTGTTCTTTTCACAAAGCACGTATAGATCCACCCGTGTCAGTACATGTGTGATCTTTTCACAAACCACATGTGGATACACTAGTGTCATTTCATGTGTGTTATTTTCTTTAACCACAGCTAGAGTTACTGCATGTGTGTTCTTTTCACAAACCACACAATGATCCACCAGAGTTCATTGCATGTGTGTTCTCCTCACAAATCACACATGGATCCACTAGAGTTCATTGCATGTCTGCTCTTCTCACAAAACACATATGGACCCACCAGTTTCATTGCATGTGTGTTCTTTTCATTAACAACTGCTAGAGTCATTGAATTTGTGTTCTTTTCACAAACCACAGCTAGAGGTACTGCATGTGTGTTCTTGTCACAAACCACATAAGGATCCACCAGTGTCACTTCATGTGTGTTCTCTTCACAAACCACATGTGGATCCACCTGTGTCATTGCATGTGTGTTCTCTTAACAAACCATATGTAGATTCACCAGCGTCATTGCATGTGTGTTCTCCTCACAAACCACAAATGGATCCAACAGAGTCATTGCATATGTGTTCTTTTCACAAACCACAGCTAGAGTCACTGCATGGCTGTTCTTTTCACAAACCACATATGGATCCACTAGTGTCACTGCTGTATGTTCTTTTCACAAGCCACATATGGATCCACCAGAGTCATTGCATGTGTGTTCTTTTCACAAACCACATGTGGATACACCAGTGTCACTTCATGTGTGTTCTTTTCACAAACCACATGTGGATCCACCAGCGTCACTCCATGTGTGTTCTCTTCACAAACCACATGTGGATCCACCAGAGTTCATTGCATGTCTGTTATTTTCAAAACCACAACTAGTGTCATTAGATGTGTGTTATTGTCATACACCACATGGATCCACTAGTGTCATCGCATGTCTGTTCTTTTCACAAACCACATATGGATCCACCAGTGTCACTTCATGTGTGTTCTTTTCACAAACCACATATGGATCCACCAGCGTCACTCCATGTGTGTTCTCTTCACAAACCACATGTGGATCCACCAGAGTTCATTGCATGTCTGTTATTTTCATAAACCACAACTAGTGTCATTGGATGTGTGTTATTGTCATACACCATATGGATCCACTAGTGTCATGGCATGTCTGTTCTTTTCACAAACCACATATGGATCCACCAGTGTCACTTCATGTGTGTTCTTTTCACAAACCACATATGGATCCACCAGAGTTCATTGCATGCCTGTTCTTTTCATTAACCACATATGGATACACTAGTGTCATTGCATGTGTGTTCTTTTCACAAACCACATATGGATCCACCAGTTTCATTGCATGTGTGTTATTTTTATTAACAACAGCTAGAGTTGTTGCATGAGTGTTCTTTTCACAAACCACATATGGATACACCAATGTCATTGCATGTGTGTTCTTTTCACAAACCACATATGGATCCACCAGTTTCATTGCATGTGTGTTCTTTTCATTAACAATATCTAGAGTCATAGGTTGTGTGTTCTTTTCACAAACCACATATGGATACACAAGTGTTGATGCATGTGTGTTCTCTTCACAAACCACATGTGGATCCACCAGTGTCATTGCATGTGTGTTCTCCTCACAAACCACACATGGATCCACCACAGTTCATTGCATGTTTATTCTTCTCACAAGCGTCATATGGATCCACAAGTGTCATTTGGTTCTGTTTCTCTTCATTAACCACATCGAGTCATTGCATGTCTGTTCTTTTCACACACCACATATGGATCCACGAGTGTCATTGCATGTGTGTTCTTTTCATAAACCACATATGGATCCACTAGTGTCACTACATGTGTGTTCTTTTCACAAACCAGATATGGATCCACTAGTGTCATTGCATGTGTGTTATTTTCATTAACCATAGCTAGATTCACTTCACATGTGTTCTTTTCACAAACCACACAATGATCCATTAGAGTTCATTGCATTTGTTTTCTCCTCACAAATCACACATGGATCCACTAGTGTCACTTCATGTGTGTTCTCTTCACAAACCACATGTAGATTCACCAGTGTCATTGCATGTGTGTTCTCCTCACAAACCACACATGGATCCAACAGAGTCATTGCATGTGTGTTATTTTCACAAACCACAGCTAGAGTCACTTCATGGCTATTCTTTTCACAAACAACATATGGATCCACCAGTGTCACTTCATGTGTGTTCTTTTCACAAACGACATATGGATCCACCGGAGTCATTACATGTGTGTTTTTTTCACAAACCACATGTGGATCCACCAGAGTCATTGCATGTGTTTTTTTTTCACAAACCACATGTGGATACACCAGTGTCACTGCATGTGTGTTCTTTTCACAAACCACATGTGGATCCACCAGTGTCACTGCATGTGTGTTCTCTTCACAAACCACATGTGGATCCACCAGAGTTCATTGCATGTATGTTATTTTCATAAACCACAACTAGTGTCACTGGATGTGTGTTACTGTCATAAACCACATGGATCCACTAGTGTCATTGCATGTGTGTTCTTTTCACAAACCACATGTGGATCCACCAGTGTCACTTCATGTGTGTTCTTTTCACAAACCACATATGGATCCACCAGAGTTCATTGCATGTCTGTTCTTTTCATTAACCACATATGGATACACTAGTTTCATTGCATGTGTGTTCTTTTCACAAACCACATATGGATCCACCCGTTTCATTGCATGTGTGTTCTTTTCATTAACAATAGCTAGAGTCGTTGCATGTGTGTTCTTTTCACAAACCACATATGGATACACCAATGTGATTGCATGTGTGTTCTTTTCACAAACCACATATGGATCCACCAGTTTCATTGCATGTGTGTTCTTTTGATTAACAATAGCTAGAGTCTTTGCTTGTGTGTTATTTTCACAAACCACATATGGATCCACCAATGTCACTACATGTGTTTTCTCTTCACAAACCACATGTGGATCCACCAGTGTCATTGCATGTGTGTTCTCCTCACAAACCACACATGGATCTACCTGAGTTCATGGCATGTCTGTTCTTCTCACAAACCACATATGGATCCACAAGTGTCACTTCATGTCTGTTCTCTTCATTACCCACAACTAGAGTCATTGCATGTCTTTTCTTTTCACAAACCACATATGGAGCCACTAGAGTCATTGAATGTGTGTTCTTTTCACAAAGCACGTATAGATCCACCCGTGTCAGTACATGTGTGATCTTTTCACAAACCACATGTGGATACACTAGTGTCATTTCATGTGTGTTATTTTCTTTAACCACAGCTAGAGTTACTGCATGTGTGTTCTTTTCACAAACCACACAATGATCCACCAGAGTTCATTGCATGTGTGTTCTCCTCACAAATCACACATGGATCCACTAGAGTTCATTGCATGTCTGCTCTTCTCACAAAACACATATGGACCCACCAGTTTCATTGCATGTGTGTTCTTTTCATTAACAACTGCTAGAGTCATTGAATTTGTGTTCTTTTCACAAACCACAGCTAGAGGTACTGCATGTGTGTTCTTGTCACAAACCACATAAGGATCCACCAGTGTCACTTCATGTGTGTTCTCTTCACAAACCACATGTGGATCCACCTGTGTCATTGCATGTGTGTTCTCTTAACAAACCATATGTAGATTCACCAGCGTCATTGCATGTGTGTTCTCCTCACAAACCACAAATGGATCCAACAGAGTCATTGCATATGTGTTCTTTTCACAAACCACAGCTAGAGTCACTGCATGGCTGTTCTTTTCACAAACCACATATGGATCCACTAGTGTCACTGCTGTATGTTCTTTTCACAAGCCACATATGGATCCACCAGAGTCATTGCATGTGTGTTCTTTTCACAAACCACATGTGGATACACCAGTGTCACTTCATGTGTGTTCTTTTCACAAACCACATGTGGATCCACCAGCGTCACTCCATGTGTGTTCTCTTCACAAACCACATGTGGATCCACCAGAGTTCATTGCATGTCTGTTATTTTCATAAACCACAACTAGTGTCATTGGATGTGTGTTATTGTCATACACCACATGGATCCACTAGTGTCATCGCATGTTTGTTCTTTTCACAAACCACATATGGATCCACCAGTGTCACTTCATGTGTGTTCTTTTCACAAACCACATATGGATCCACCAGAGTTCATTGCATGCCTGTTCTTTTCATTAACCACATATGGATACACTAGTGTCATTGCATGTGTGTTATTTTCACAAACCACAGCTAGAGTCACTTCATGGCTATTCTTTTCACAAACAACATATGGATCCACCAGTGTCACTTCATGTGTGTTCTTTTCACAAACGACATATGGATCCACCAGAGTCATTACATGTGTGTTTTTTTCACAAACCACATGTGGATCCACCAGAGTCATTGCATGTGTTTTTTTTTCACAAACCACATGTGGATACACCAGTGTCACTGCATGTGTGTTCTGTTCACAAACCACATGTGGATCCACCAGTGTCACTGCATGTGTGTTCTCTTCACAAACCACATGTGGATCCACCAGAGTTCATTGCATGTCTGTTATTTTCATAAACCACAACTAGTGTCACTGGATGTGTGTTACTGTCATAAACCACATGGATCCACTAGTGTCATTGCATGTGTGTTCTTTTCACAAACCACATGTGGATCCACCAGTGTCACTTCATGTGTGTTCTTTTCACAAACCACATATGGATCCACCAGAGTTCATTGCATGTTTGTTCTTTTCATTAACCACATATGGATACACTAGTGTCATTGCATGTGTGTTCTTTTCACAAACCACATATGGATCCACCCGTTTCATTGCATGTGTGTTCTTTTCATTAACAATAGCTAGAGTCGTTGCATGTGTGTTCTTTTCACAAACCACATATGGATACACCAATGTGATTGCATGTGTGTTCTTTTCACAAACCACATATGGATCCACCAGTTTCATTGCATGTGTGTTCTTTTCATTAACAATAGCTAGAGTCTTTGCTTGTGTGTTCTTTTCACAAACCACATATGGATCCACCAATGTCACTACATGTGTTTTCTCTTCACAAACCACATGTGGATCCACCAGTGTCATTGCATGTGTGTTCTCCTCACAAACCACACATGGATCCACCTGAGTTCATGGCATGTCTGTTCTTCTCACAAACCACATATGGATCCACAAGTGTCACTTCATGTCTGTTCTCTTCATTACCCACAACTAGAGTCATTGCATGTCTATTCTTTTCACAAACCACATATGGAGCCACTAGAGTCATTGAATGTGTGTTCTTTTCACAAAGCACATATAGATCCACCCGTGTCAGTACATGTGTGATATTTTCACAAACCACATGTGGATACACTAGTGTCATTTCGTGTGTGTTATTTTCTTTAACCACAGCTAGAGTTACTGCATGTGTGTTCTTTTCACAAACCACACAATGATCCACCAGAGTTCATTGCATGTGTGTTCTCCTCACAAATCACACATGGATCCACTAGAGTTCATTGCATGTCTGCTCTTCTCACAAAACACATATGGACCCACCAGTTTCATTGCATGTGTGTTCTTTTCATTAACAACTGCTAGAGTCATTGAATTTGTGTTCTTTTCACAAACCACAACTAGAGGTACTGCATGTGTGTTCTTGTCACAAACCACATAAGGATCAACCAGTGTCACTTCATGTGTGTTCTCTTCACAAACCACATGTGGATCCACCTGTGTCATTGCATGTGTATTCTCCGCACAAACCACACAGGGATCCACCAGAGTCATTGCATGTGTGTCTTTTCACAAACCACAACTAGAGTCACTACATGGCTGTTCTTTTCATAAACCACATATGGATCCACCAATGTTTTTTTCATAAACCACAACTAGAGTCACTTCATGTGTTTTTTTCACAAACCACATATGGATCCACTAGAGTTCATTGCATATCTGTTATGTTTATGAACCACATGTGGATACACCAGTGTCATTTCATGTGTGTTCTTTTAACAAACCACATGTGGATCCACCAGTGTCACTACATGTGTGTTCTCTTTAGAAACCACATGTGGATCCACCAGAGTTTATTGCATGTCTGTTATTTTCATAAACCGCAACTAGAGTCACAGGATGTCTGTTCTTTTCATTAACCACATATGGATAGACCAGTGTCATTGCATGTGTTTTCTTTTCACAAACCATAGCTAGAGTCACTGCATGGATGTTCTTTTCACAAACCACATATGGATCCACTAGAGTCATTGAATGTGTGTTCTTTTCACAAACCAGATATGGATCCACCCGTGTCACTACATGTGTGATCTTTTCACAAACCACATATGGATCCACTAGTGTCATTGCATGTGTGTTATTTTCTTTAACCACAGCTAGCGTCACTACATGCGTGTTCTTTTCACAAACCACACAATGATCCACCAGAGTTCATTGCATGTGTTTTCTCCTCACAAATCACAAATGGATCCACCAGAGTTCATTGCATGTCTGTTGTTCTCACAAAACACACATGGATCCACCAGTTTCATTGCATGTGTGTTATTTTCATGAACAACAGCTAGAATCATTGCATGTGTGTTCTTTTCACAAACCACAGCTAGAGTCACTGCATGTGTGTTCTTTTCACAAACCACATAAGGATCCACCAGTGTCACTGCATGTGTGTTCTCTTCACAAACCACATGTGGATCCACCAGTGTCATTGCATGTGTATTCTCCTCACAAACCAGACATGGATCCACCAGAGTCATTGCATGTGTGTCTTTTCACAAAACACAACTAGAGTCACTACATGGCTGTTCTTTTCATAAACCACATATGGATCCACCAGTGTCACTGCATGTGTGTTCTTTTCACAAACCACATATGGATCCACCAGAGTTCATTGCATGTCTGTTCTATTCACGAACCACATGTGGATACACCAGTGTCACTGCTTGTGTGTTTTTTAACAAACTGCATGTGGATCCACGAGTGTCACTGCATGTGTTCTCTTCAGAAACCACATGTGGATCCACCGGAGTTTATTGCATGTCTGTTATTTTCATAAACCGCAACTAGAGTCACAGGATGTCTGTTCTTTTCATTAACCACACATGGATACACCAGTGTCATTGCATGTGTGTTCTTTTCACAAACAACATATGGATCCACCAGTGTCACTGCTTGTGTGTTCTCTTCACAAATCACATGTGGATCCACCAGAGTTCATTGCATGTCTATTCTTTTCACACACCACATATGGATCAACCAGTGTCACTTCATGTGTGTTCTTTTCACAAAGCACATATGGATCCACAAGAGTTCATTACATGTCTGTTCTTTTGATTAACCATATATGGATACACAAGTGTAATTGCATGTGTGTTCTTTTCACAAACCACATATTGATCCACCAGTGTCACTGCAGGTGTGTTCTTTTCACAAACCATATATGGATACACTAGTGTCATTGCATGTGTGTTCTTTTCATTAACTACATCTAGATTCACTTCATTTGTGTTCTTTTCAAAAACCACACAATGATCCACCAGAGTTCATTGCATGTGTGTTCTCCTCGCAAATCCCACATGGATCCACTAGTGTCACTGCATGTGTGTTCTCTTCACAAACCACATGTAGAATCACTAGTGTCATTGCATGTGTGTTCTCCTTACAAACCACACATGGATCCACCAGATTTATTGCATGTGTGTTCTTTTCACAAACCATAGCTAGAGTCACTGCATGGCTGTTCTTTTCCCAACCCACATATGGATCCACCCGTGTCACTTCTTTTTTGTTCTTTTCACAAACCACATATGGATCCACCAGAGTAATGGCATGTGTGTTCTTTTCACAAACCACATTTGGATACATCAGTGTCACTTCATGTGTGTTCTTTTCACAAACCACATGTGGATCCACCAGCGTCACTGCATGTGTGTTCTCTTCACAAACCACATGTGGTTCCACCAGAGTTCATTGCATGTCTGTTATTTTCATAAACCACAACTAGTGTCACTGGATGTGTTTTAATGTCATAAACCACATGGAACCACTAGTGTCATTGCATGTGTGTTTTTTCACAAACAACATATGGATCCACCAGTGTCACTCCATGTGTGTTCTTTTCACAAACCACATATGGGTCCACCAGAGTTCATTGCATGTCTGTTATTTTCATTAACCACATATGGATACACCAGTGTCATTGCATGTGTGTTCTCCTCACAAACCACACATGGATCCACCACATTTATTGCATGTGTGTTCTTTTCACAAACGACAGCTAGAGTCACTGCATGGCTGTTCTTTTCACAAACCACATATGGATCCACCAGTGTCAGTTCCTGTGTGTTCTTTTCACAAACCACATATGGATCCACCAGAGTCATGGCATGTGTGTTATTTTCACAAACCACATCTGGATACACCAGTGTCACTTCATGTGTGTTCTTTTCACAAACCACATTTGGATCCACTAGCGTCACTGCATGTGTGTTCTCTTCACAAACCACATGTGGATCCACCAGAGTTCATTGCATGTCTGTTATTTTCATAAACCAGAACTAGTGTCACCAGATGTGTGTTATTGTCATAAACCACATGGATCCACTAGTGTCATTGCATGTGTGTTCTTTTCACAAATAACCTATGGATCCACTAGTTTCATTGCGTGTGTGTTCTTTTCATTAACAACAACTATAGTCGTTGCATGTGTGTTCTTTTCACAAACCACATATGGATACACCAATGTCATTGCATGTGTGTTCTATTCACAAACCACATATGGATCGACCAGTTTCATTGGATGTGCGTTCTTTTCATTAACAATAGCTAGAGTCATTGCTTGTGTGTTCTTTTCACAAACCACATATGGATCCACCAGTGTCACTGCATGTGGGTTCTCTTCACAAACAACATGTGGATCCACCAATGTCATTGTATGTTTGTTCTTTTCACAAACCACATATGGATCCACCAGTTTCATTGCATGTGCGTTCTTTTCATTAACAACATCTATAGTCGTTGCATGTGTGTTCTATTCACAAACCACATATGGATCCACCAGTTTCATTGCATGTGTGTTCTTTTCATTAAAAATAGCTAGAGTCATTGCTTGTGTGTTCTTTTCACAAACCACATATGGATCCACCAGTGTCACTGCATGTGTGTTCTCTTCACAAACCACATGTGGATCCACCAGTGTCATTGCATGTGTGTTCTCCTCACAAACCATACATGGATCCACCAGAGTTCATTGCATGTTTGTTCTTCTCACAGACCACATATGGATCCACAAGTGTCACAGCATGTCTGTTCTCTTCATTACCCACATCTAGAGTAATTGCATGTCTGTTCCTTTCCCAAACCACATATGGATCCACCAGACTCATTGCATGTGTGTTCTTTTCATAAACCACATATGGATCCACCAGTATCACTACATGTGTGATCTTTTCACAAACCACATATGGACCCACTAGTGTCATTGCATGTGTGTTATTTTCATTAACCACAACTATAGTCACTGCTTGTATGTTCTTTTCACAAACCACACAATGATCCACCAGAGTTCATTGCATGTCTGTTCTGCTCACAAATCACACATGGATCCACCAGAGTTCATTGCATGTCTGTTCTTCTCACAAAACACATATGGATCCACCAGTTTCATTGCATGTGTGTTCTTTTCATTAACAACAACTAGATTCATTGCATGTGTGGGCTCCCCCGGATTATTCATCCAAGAAATCCCTGTTATGCATACATCCACGTTCCCATGATCAGTGAGCTGTGGAACATAACCGACAGGTATCATTAGAACATCCGAAACATAACGAATTACAAGACTTACATAAATGCCATTCTAGCTACATCTTCCTTAGCAGCGGAATATCAGCATACGCAGAGCCTAGTCGTGCCTCAACCTACAGGCAGCTGACTGGGAAGATGGCCTAGGTCGCTGGACATCACCTGAATCTTCCCAAGTCGAACCTCTGAAAGTCTGGCGAAGTAAATAGCCAGGGATAAAGCCGTGAGTACATTGAATGTACTGACAAAACACCAAGATAAGTGAAACAAGGAAATGCAATTCTGGCTGTGGCGCGATAGCTCAATCTGGGGTTGCTTTTGGAAAGCCTAAACTAACTGTTGAAGTTATGGCATCTCCATATCTTATTTGAAAAGGAGTTTTGAAAACATGCTTCTGTTTTATAAATCAAGACATCTCTATATCTTTGTTGAAAAAGAGTTTCGAAAACAGTTTTGGAGTAAAAACCCTTTTTAACCCTTTTTGACCACCTCGGGTCAAAGCAAAACTTCCGAACTCGGGTTCCCCCGTAACCTTCGTCCTCTTTGTCCTTGTTTCCCAAACAAGTACAGTTTGGATACTCCTAGCCAACACCTTTACAACCGTCCTTGACCGTGGACACGGCTATTCGAATAGGTTATACTCTGCAGAGTTTGTGCACTTTCCCCACAAGAATCAATACATCCGCCGGGATACAACCATGGCCCACTACCACTGTAGATGAGGGTCCAGATAATCAAACCTAACCTTTCGCTTGTCGACCCTAGCAAAGGCATTCTCTTCCTTTTGGGTTTGTTCTCCCCGGCAACGAGTATGTGGCTCCCAGCCATAGTCCTGCCTTCCATACACGCGGATACCCAAGCCGCAACTTGGCGTATACCTTAAAACTGGTGACTCCACTTCCTTCCGTACTCGAAGTCATACCGTCCGCGGGAAACCCAATTGTTGCACCAGCCTCCTGCCAGTTCAGGCTCGCTCTTGCCAAAAAGCAACAGGCTTCAGATCCGAGATCTGGTAGCGCCTGCCCGGAATTCCAGGGATCTCTCCCTATAAGCATGGTAGAAGTTGCTTCGGCTAATGCAGACAAACTATGAGTTAAGCCCCAGCACCTAGGATAATGTGGTTGCGCGGATAAAAATTGTTCCGGTAAAGGCGTAGAACATCCCATCACCTTCTCATAGCTCATCATCACTATTTCTTTCTTTAAAACATCCGCTTGGAACGATGCCTCTTCCCCAGGGTTTTATAAAGCAGTTTAAAACCTTTGTAGTGGGGTAAATCCCAAAACAGTTTATTTTCTCAAAACCGGGGGTTTTCCAACAGGGTAGGATGCTAACCATCATACTCCTGATCTAAAGGGATAAAATGGTGGGTACATCGCGGTGGTGCCTCGAAGGACACTAAGTCATAACTTGGAGGAGCCAAGTTACTATCGCAGTATTTGTAAAACAAGACATGCAGGTAGTTAATGCAATTTATAAGGAGGATACAAAACAGGTAAAAGAGAGTAGGACATATATCAGAGTTCAGGAATGGTGGCTTTCCTGTGGTCAGCAATAAGTCCCTATACTTCTTTAGAAAACCAAGAGTACCCAATAAACAAATAATAAGAAGTCCCTTCCTTCTTGTCGTCAGACACTCACACTATCGTCGTCATCAGGTACACATGCAAGCAGACAAGTCCACCATCAATACAAGGCATACAAACATCAAATCATAAGAATTACTACTGAACTTGGGAGGTTTTGGAGATGTTGGGTATTGATAGTGGAATTACTAATTTGCCATGGAGGTGTTTTCCATTTGGAAGATAGTTGTCAAGGCTAGATACCATGAACTTGGATTAGGGTTCTGTGGTCAGTAGGGTACCAATGTGCAACAGTGGTATCCTCAGATAGGTATTGACAAAACAAAACCAACACAAGTGGTTTCACTTGATTATCAATTTCCTAGGTTTAGTTATGCTTTTTATAGTGGATTAAACTCTAGTTTGAGGAGATAATTCCCCAGAAGTTATATGGACCTCCAAAAATTATTTCCTTGGCTGGTTTTGTAGGGTTTAGTGTACTAAACCACCTAGAGTTGGAATTGTGCCAAAAGAATTACCAGAATGCCCTGAAGAAATTCCCAAAAGCAGTTATGTATAGTTTTTCTCTTTTTCATCAGATTAATTCTACAGAAGCTATTGAGTTGGTTCCAAGGGCATGTGGTATACACTTGCAGTACCTTTCTGTAGGAATTGGATTCGCTCAGTTTGGAGTTGCCAAGCTCCTAGAATGATTTATTTAGTGAAAATACCCATTACAGAAGTATTTAAATCACCACAATTTAACCAGAGCTCAATAAATTCTGAGATGCTAGGATTTGATAGATATTGATAATATGAGGCACTAGGGGTGGAATTAGGTTAATACCACCCTTGGTTTGTCCAAGAGAATTTATCCAATGCAGATAGTTGCTATTGATGTTATTTTTGTTAAAGGCATCCTTATGTTCACCTTGGCATAGGACCTATGCTAGGTGATAGGTATATCAAATAACTCTCAGTAGAGATTTGATTCATCTCAGATGGAGATGTGAAACTCTCTGAGGAAATTAATTAGTGTACGGTATACTTGTCAGCAGAATAATTACCAGCAATTTATGAAAATTATTTTGAACTCGGGGTTGCCTCTACATGTTTGAGAAAGCATCAGGGAACAACCAGAAATTTAGATCTTGGCATTTGGATTTCATTTACATGTTCAAAAGGATTTAAACTAGGGAACAAATTCTGGATCAAGACAGAAATGAATAAAAGAAAAGGTTTGGAGGCTAGGATCTGGGGCTACTGGGCTGCACTGAGGAGATTCGTCCCACGGCAAGGAGACGCAGCGCACGGGAGCCAACGCTCAAACCTGCCAAGCGGGGCCCGGCGGTCAGCGAGAGGGGGAGGCCCAAACGTTACCGGCGGATCCCGGCCGTCCATTTATGTGGCGATGGACGGCGCAGCATCGTCTTCCACCTGGGCTCACCGGCGATGTGAGCTAACCCTAGCAAAGGGTGGTGCGGGGCGGGGAGCTCACCTGAGGGCTGTAGGGCGACGCGGTCGACGATGCTGAGCAGATCAAGGGGCGGCACAATGACAGAGGTCCACTGGAAACAACTCGCGCGACGCGGCCAAGAGAGATCTCGTCGGAGCTCGCTCGCGAGGACGGAGGAGTAGTCCCTAGGCAAGAAAAATGGCATGGTTAGATAGAGGAGGAGTAGCTGGTCACAGTAGGGTGACATGCAGAGGGAGAAGGAGGGAGATGAGGGAGCTACGCTCAGATGTCGAGCAAGGCCGAGGCTTCTTCCTCTTCTTCCTTTGGGCAGCATAGAGCAGAGGAGGAAGAGTGGAGCTTGGGGAGGGTGAGTAGAGGGTAGAGGTAGCAAATGAGGGGCAGTGGCGAGCTGGGGGAGGCCTCTGGCCTATATACCAAGGAGGGAGGGGTAGATGAAGTAAATTACCAATTAGGACAAGGGGGAGAGGATTGCTGGCCAGTGATTGGTCCAGGGGTCGGTGGAGAGGGGTATGATGGGTATTTGGTCGTGCTGGATTAGAGAGGGAGGGGGTGGCAGCTGTGGTGATTAATTAAAGTAGATCCTTGTAAGATTTGGGGGTTGTCTCTCTCTCTCTTTCTACTAGTACAAGGGTAAAATGGGCAATGCTAAGGTAGAGCTAAAGTGGTGGTCGACCAGGGGAGTGTCCTGGTGCTAAGGAGAAGCATTGAGTAAGATTGAATGAGATTTCGAAGTGATATGAGTTGTGGTTTGCTTAATTGACAAATTTGATCAAAATAGATGGTTATGAAGGAAGTCCAAAATCTTGCATTGAACCAGAGGAGAAAATGGTGTTGGTAGATAGATGAGGTCAAGGTAGACTCCTAGGATTTAATTGAGATTTTTATGTGGGGTTTTATTCCACTTAAATCTATTTACTCAAAAAGGACAGAAGTGATTTTTAGAAGATCAATTGATCAGTTTCCATTGGACAAGGTTGGTTTTTGATGTGGGAGGGTCCCAAATGTGAATACACACTACAGGGAATTTTCCCAAGATTTATTGAGGCAAAAAAGTATTTAAAACAATTATTATTCCAATTCAGTTATTTAAGAAAATGGGCAAAAAGAAATAATAAAGCTTCTCAAAAATAATTATCTTTGAGATGGAAATATAGGGTAGGATATATGGAACTCACTTGAGCCAAAAGTTGGAGAAATGTTTTGGCAAAAACCAAACTTTCCTTTATGGAGTTTTGGAGATTTTGACTATTAATAGAATTAAATAGTTTTGGGGCCATAATAATTATGGATAATTATTGATAAATCTTGAGGATCAATGTAGATGAGATGGACAAGGTGTAGAAAGCGGTTGCAGCCTTTTGGAATGAAATTCCAACTTGAAAAGGATGGAAAACAAGGAGTTGATGATCTAGGGTGATGTTATTTTTATATCACCAAAACCTGCTTGCATCTTGGAGCTTGGAGCTCACCTTGGTGCAAGGGATAGATGGGAAGGTAGAACAAGTCATATAGATGATCATGGCAGGAAGAGTTTGAATTAATAGCATTTGAGGTGATCTAGAAGTGATGGCAAACTTTGTTGAAATTAAGGCTGCCCTGCAAAATGAGTCATGATTCCTTATAAACCATGTGGGTTTATGCAGCACAGAGATCTATTTGGGGCAAGTGAAGTAGATTTTGGTAGACCTATATTAGTAGATCACAACCATGCAGAGAGTTGGTCCATCGAAGGTTGTATGAGGGTGTGGGCTTCTACCAAAGTAGGCATGATGACTAGTTTTGCAGGAAATGTTATTTTCTTAGGACAAGTGGGTTGGAGGAGGATCTAACCAGGGAAAATTGTGGGCCTTGGTAGTCCTTAGGATGGTTAACAATATGGTTCAAGTGCATTTCAAAAAATGCACATGGTTTGAGAAAACGAGGCATTCAAAAAGGTGATGTTAAAATTGTTTCCAGACTAGAGTATGAGAGGGAATGTTCTTGGAGGAGTAGCAAGGTATTAGATCATTAGTAAGTGGATGATATGGAGGATTAGATTGAGTGGAAGGGTTCCAAGCTGAATATTGGTCTTCAAGGGCTTGGAAACTTCTATAATGGAAATCTTCAGAATGGATCTGGTTAAGTGTTTTTAGATGATCACCTAGTGGCTAGGGATCATTTCTAGGTTTGTATTCTTGCTTAGGTGTTGATGATTTGGAAGCATCTTGATCCTAGTGATGAGCTCCTGGGGTGGCTCATACTACTTCCTAAGCAAACAAGTCAAACAACAGATCAAAACGACTCATCAGACAGCAGATCAAGGCAACTCATCTTATAAACACATCAACTACTCTAGGGTTACAATCAAGCTTAGCTTGAGGTAGGGTTGGGGCATTTTGAAGGTGTTGAGTTTTGAATAGGATGAGAGTCCTTGGTATCTCTACCAAGAGTGGAATTCAAATGCTTTGAAAAGAGGTTTTGGGGAAACTAGAGATAAGATTAGTTGAGTGTTCTGTCTTGAAAACATAAGGAGATTGTATTATATATCTCTCCATAGTTTTGTCAATAGAAGCTACCAAAATAATTTTGGTTACATAGGCATCTTGGCTCATGTATTGAAATGCCAGAACGTTTGAGAATATGTAAAATGAGTCAGGATAGTTTTGGTAAATAGCCTTGTCAACTGGGAGTGGGGTAAGGGTTATCATAAGATACACTCTCATAAGCACAAGGGTAGACAAACGATAAGAAAGCACTGCACCAATGCACAAGAAAAAGTTTTTGTTCCCCCTGATTTTTGCACTCTAGACAACTAATCAGGGTTGCTGAAATTGGGATGTTACAACATGTGTGTTCTTTTCACAAACCACAGGTAGAGTCACTTCATGTGTGTTCTTTTCACAAACCACATATGGATCCACCAGTGTCACTACATGTGTGTTCTCTTCACAAACCACATGTGGATCCACCAGTGTCATTGCATGTGGATTCTCCTCACAAACCACACATGGATCCACCAGAGTCATTGCATGTGTGTTCTTTTCACAAACCACAACAAGAGTCACTTCATGGTTGTTCTTTTCATAAACCAAATATGGATCCACCAGTGTCACTGCATGTGTGTTCCTTTCACAAACCACATATGGATCCACCAGAGTTCAGTGCATGTCTGTTTTTTCACGAACCACATGTGGATACATCGGTGTCACTACATGTGTGTTCTTTTCACAAACCACGTGTGGATCAACTAGTGTCACTGCATGTGTGTTCTCTTCAGAAACCACATGTGGATCCACCAGAGTTTATTGCATGTCTGTTATTTTCATAAACCGCAACTAGAGTCACAGGATGTCTGTTCTTTTCATTAACCACATATGGATACACCAGTGTCATTTCATGTGTGTTGTTTTCACAAACCACATATAGATCCACCAGTGTCACTGCATGTGTGTTCTCTTCACAAACCCCATGTGGATCCACCAGAGTTCATTGCATGTCTGTTCTTTTCACAAACCACATATGGATCCACCAGTGTCACTGCATGTGTGTTCTTTTCACAAAGCACATATGGATCCACGAGAGTTCATTGCATGTGTGTTCTTTTCATTAACCACATATGGATACACCAGTGTCATTGCATGTGTATTCTTTTCACAAACCATGCATGGATCCACTAGTTTCATTGCATGTGTGTTCTTTTCATTAACAACAGCTAGAGTCATTGCATATGTGTTCTTTTCACAAACTACATATGGATCCACTAGTGTCACTGCATGTGTGTTCTCTTCGCAAACGACCTGCGGATCCACCAGTGTCATTGCATGTGTGTTCTCCTCACAAACCACACATGGATCCACCACAGTTCATTGCATGTCTGTTCTTCTCACAAGCCACATATGTGTAGGGTTCCGCGTATGAAAACAGTAAATTTTACTCTACGCCCCAGAACCCCTGAAGCTGCCAGGACCTATCTATTAGTAATACAGTAACGGGAGGGGCTTTTCGCGAACTTACCCTTGACGACTGAAAATCGTTGTCAATGTTCAGGAGAGTGTGGTTGATGTAGACGAACCGAAGCCGACCTCAAGGTCGTGATGAAGTCCTTGCGCTCCTTGGCTCCAACGACTTGAGTGCCTCAAGTGAGACACCTCGCGGGCAGTTACACACGTCCGGTGCCTGACGATGACTTCCGCTTCCCAGATCCAGTAGCATTTGCGGAAGTAAAGCTCTCGGATCCGAATCCTGCATCACGACGACGCTCCGCGGTGAAGATGTCTCTCGTTCACGGAGTCCAGACTTGGGACCATGGTCATGAGAGAGAGGGGGAGAGAGAAAATATCAACTGGAGGTCCTCCTAAAAGTGAGAAGACCTTTATTGATTATTGGTGTATTTAATTTGGCCAAATACCCCCACTATATAAAGGGGGAGGGTATGTACTACCTCCCTCAAAGTCCCAGGGTGGGACTAAAGGAGAGGAGGGGGGAGGGGAGGCCGCCGGCCACCCTAGTGGGACCCACGCGAGTGGCTAGGCCCAGCCGGCCTGCCCCCTTGCCCCTTCTCCCTCTCTCCTTTCCCCTAATGGGCCCTCTCCCTCTGGAAATTGGCCCATTATGCCTTTGACCATTTAAATTGACTTTTCTCTTTATTAAACAATTATGAATAAATGATTAAATAAACATTTAACATTCATTCACACATTATTCAACGTCCGTGGCTATAGAACACCTTCCACCTACACTCTGGACATCCTCCGGACTTACCGAAACACTTCCGGTTTTCTCTCTACTATTCTTCGGTGATTCCACCGATCCCATAAACACTCTCTAAGTATCATCAAGCCCTTAATCATGATACCCCACGGTTCGAGCACACTCCAGACATGGTTGGGACACTCCCGCACCAATGATCAACAGAGGGACCTGGATGGCTGATACGTCCAAAACGTATCTACTTTCCCGAACACTTTTGCTATTGTTTCTCCTCTAAACTTGTGTGATTTGGATGCAACTAACGCTATTTTCAGCAGAATTGCCTTGGTGTCTACTTTTTGTGCAGAAAATACGAGATGGAGGGGGGCTGGGCCCTGGCCAAAAATCCTATTTCACCAGAAGACTCCTGGAGCCAGAATACGAGATGGAGGAGGGCTGGGCCCTGGCCGCACGGCCAAGCCTAGGCCGCGCTAGGGGGTGGTCTGGCCGGCCCAGGCTGCCCCTCGGTCTCCCTCTTCGCGTATAAGTTGCCTTCAGACCTAAAAGCTTAGGCGGGTTCGACGTTTTTCCAGAAGGAGTTCCGCTCTGCCGCCACCACCAGATTCCACGAAACAGCACCAGAAACTCCGTTCTGGCACCTTGCCGGGACGGGGAATTGGAGGAGATCATCGCCATCATCATCACCATCGCTTCTCCATCGACCATCCATGTTTCCCCCATCTATGATTGAGTAATCACCCGCTGTAGGCTATGGGGATGGTAGGGATTGGATGAGATCGTTCATGTAATGGCATCAGATTGTTAGGGCATGGTGCCTAGTATCTTTTATTAGTGCTTTATGACTTTGTTGCGACTTGTTATGCTTAATTCTTGTCACTAGGGCTCGAGTGCCATGGTTTTGGATCTGAACATGTTATTGATTCATTATGATAGTATTGTTTATGGTCTTATCTGCAAGTTGTATAGACACGTTGTTGTCCGGAACCAATGGCCCCGAAGTGACAGAAATCGGGATAACCGGAGGGAATGGCTTTGATGTGAGGATCACATGTGTTCACGGATTGTTAATGCTTTGCTCCAGTGCTCTATTAAAAGGAGCACCTTAATTGCCAGTAGTTCCCTTGAGGCCGCGCTGCAAACGGGCTAGCAGGACAAAAGATGTTGTGCAAGTTCTCATTGCGACCACGTATGACTATATATGGAACACATGCCTAGGATTATCTAGTACTTGGATCCTTTATCTTATTTATCTGCAATTGCCCTATGTTCTGATTGCTATGTGAATTGTCTTGGCCATACAACGCCCGTCCATCCATCCCTATGCCTACCGCACTCGAATCCTACTGTTACTCCTACTGTTCACTGCTATTGTTACTGTTGTCTTTACTTTACTACTGCTGTTACTTTACTATTGCTACTACAAAACTGTTGCTACTGATAAACTGCTGTGAGCAAGATTGTTTCCAGGTGCAGCTGAATTGACAACTCAGTTGTTAAGGCTTTTAAATATTCTTTGGCTCCCCTTGTGTCGAATCAATAAATTGGGTTTCACTTCCCTTGAAAATACTGCGATACACCCCCTATACTTGTGGGTCATCAAGACTATTTTCTGGCACCATTGCCGGGGAGCATAGCTTTATTTATCAAGTTCACTTGGATTCTCTATTGTTCGCTGCTATCCATCCATCATGGGTAACTCTCGTGATGGCAAGTTTCCTATTTTACCATCCACTACAAGAAGAGGTACGGTTCTGAACACCTCTATTGCTCTTGATTCACCATCGGTTATGATTAAGCACATTACACCACCACATACACATGCTACACACACTGCTACTACTACTGAATCTAAAACTTCTGATGCTTATGATGCTGCTTCTAATGTGCTTGATAAGAGTGGTTCATTAGGTCCTTTCCTAGATGCTACGATTGCTAGAACTATAGCTGGAAATACTGAAACTCCTAATGAAGACACTACTACGCCTGTTAGTTCACCTGAGTCTAGTGAAAGTTATGATATTAAAGATGGTTATGTTGAGATGACCGTTGAATTTATTAAAGAATGTAAAAACACCCATGATAGGAGTGCTTCTAAGAGTCTCCTTGAGAGGCGTACTATTAGACCCAAATTATCTCCTATTGCTAAGTTTGCTGCTTCTCCCATAAACATTGTAGATAAAGATTATGATTTCTCTCTCGATCTATCTTACATAGCTATTGTTGAGAAAGAACCTTTTTGTGCGACTAAGAATGAAAGTGCGATAGCACATATGAATGAACTTTCTACCATGAGTGGCTTGTTTTCTGATGATATTAAGATGCGTACTTACTTTGTTGCTAAGATTTTCCCCTTTTCACTGAAAGGAGAAGCTAAAACTTGGTTTAGTAATTTACCTCCTGAATCTATTGACAGCCCTGATTGCTTGATTAGTACCTTCCTAGAGAAATATTTTCCTCCTAGTGCTAGACATGCTATTTTACAGGAACTTTTTGATTTTAAATAGGGAGAAAAAGAGATATTTCCCGAATCTTGGGCAAGGTTTTGTGCATTGATTCATGCACAAGCTGGAAGTCCATTACCTAAGAATGAGCTTCTTGATATATTTTATAATGGACTAACCGAGGAATCTAGGACATAGGACTCCCAAGGAAGCTGAGTAATTAACGGCTAAAATAAGTAAGAACTATGAAGATTAGACTCCTCCTAAACAAGATATACCTGAAGTAATTGTACCTAAACCTACTATTCCTGTGCCTATTCCAACATCAAAGAAGAGGGGAGTTATTGAATTAAATGATGAAGTGATGAAGGAATCTAAGAAATGTCTTAAGGAGAAGGGAATTAAAGCTGCAGATGTCAAGAATTTACCTCCTATAGAAGAATTATGTAAGCCTATTCCCTACTCACCCACTATTGAGGTACACTCTCTCCAACACGTTGATGAAGGTGATATGCCTTACTCTAAACCTCCTGATCAATGCTTAGAAGAATTTGATATCTTTATTGTTAAGCAGGATAATTTTAATAAAATGGTGCAAAATCATCTAATGGAAAACACTAGAGCTATTGTTGAGTTGAAAGATATTGTGGAAAGAACCTCTAATGATGTTAAAATGATTGTTAAACACTTTCAAATGGTTCAAACTCAAATAGATCAACTCGTTAAAGTGCAAAAAGACTTGCTAGTTAATGCTGCTAAAGAAAAACATGCTTATGAAATTAGAACTAGAAGTGGTGCTGCTACCCAGGATCCTCTTTATCCTGAGGGGCATCCAAAAAGAATTGAGCAGGATTCTCAACAAGCTGAAAATAGTTGTTCTACTCGTAAGAAAAGGAAAAAGAAAAATAAAACTATTGTAGAACCCTCTGAACCTGCTATAGATCCTAATAGTATATCTATCTCTGATGATGAAACTGAAAGTGGTAATGAAGAAAATGAAGTTCCTAATGAAGAAAAAGTTGAAGAAGAACCTAAAAAGCACACTAAGAATACTAAATACACTAAAGAAGATTTTATTGCTAAGAAACATGGTAGTGAAAGAGAGCCTTGGGTCCACAAACCTATGCCTTGCCCTGATAAGAAACACAAGTCAAAGGAAGATGAACACTATAATAAGTTTTGTGAGTGGATGAAACCATTATTCCTGCAAATTGCTTTGACTGATGCTATTAAATTGCCTCCTTACTGAAAGTATATGAAGGATATTATCTCAAATAAAAGGAAGATGCCTAATGAACAAATCTCTACTTTGCTTGCTAATTATTCCTTTAATGGTAAGGTTCCAAAGAAACTTGGAGACCCAGGGATTCCAACTATCCCTTGCTCTATTAAGAACAGTTATGTTAGAACTGCTCTGTGTGATTTGGGAGCTGGAGTTAGTGTTATGCCTTTCTCTCTCTATAAGAGGCTTCAACTAGAAAAATTAATACCAACTGATATATCTTTGCAAATGGATGATAAATCTACCACTGTTCCTATTGGTATATGTGAAGATGTACCTATTCAAGTGGCTCATAATTGCTTGATATTAACTGATTTTGTTGTGCTTGAAATGCCTGAAGATGATAATATGTCTATTATTATTGGGAGACCTTTTCTTAATACTGCAGGAGTTGTTATTAATTGTAATCAAGGAAAGGCGACCTTTAATGTTAATGACAAGGAACATACTGTCTATTTCCCCAAGAAGATTGAAAGGACTTATGGTTTGAATTCAATTGAACATGTTGAGGGCATTCTAGTTGGGGAAATATATTGTCCCATACCAAGAGAAAAGTTTGAAACTATTATGATTGGGACCATTGCTATCAAGGTTGAGGTAACATAATCATTAGTGGAATACAAAGTTTTGTCTCATATGGAATTTTTTTGGTAACAAGACCTGATCAACCTTGTTAACAAAAGGATTTCATTGAACAAAATAATGTTTTCACCGTGATTATCCCCGTTTACTTTTATTCTATCCATTTTAGTTTTTGCTTTCGTTTAGTTTTCTTTTTGTTGTTAGTTGCTTGCATTTTAGAGTGTCCTAGATCTTCTGTAGTTCTAGTCTTGTTTTGTCCTTGCATCATTTTCCAAAAAATCTGTCTGTCAGAAAATCATTCTTCTATTCCTGAAAAGTGCCCAAAAATAAAGTGTCTTGAAAAATTCCAGAAAATTCATATTAAATTTTTACGTGAAAAAGGCGAGTGCAGGAGGTACCAGGGGGACCCACCAGGCAGGCACACCACCTGGTGGCGCGGCCTGCCCTGGGTGGCGCCATGCCCTGGTGTGGGCCACCCCTGGGCCCCCACTAACTCTCTCACCTGCCACTTTCTTCTCTCTCCCGAGCAAGCTCCAGTTCATTACTCAAAATTGTGTTCTTGTTGTGCTTGCTCTTGATTTTTTCGATCTCCTTGCTCAGCCCACCTTTCTTGCTGAAATTTGGAGCATTTGTTCCCTGGTATGTGACTCCTCCCCTTGTCCAAGTAGATTTGTGTTTTGTGGATTATATCTTGAGTATTTTGTTGCTGTAGGTGACAGGTTATGAGAGCTTGTAAGCTTGTTTGATGCTTAGAGATATAGTTTTGATGCATGTTTAGGCCTCTTACAAGTCCATATGAGTAGAATCCTTCATTATATCTACTTTGCAATCACTTGTTTAATAGGTGTTTAAATTTCAGAATACCAAGCATGAACAACCATACCTTTGGAGAGATATTTGGCAGTGATGCACCTAGGAGGTCGAGGCCCTCAAGATCATCCTCTCAGTTTAGGCCATCTTACAACAGAGATATCATTGCAACTCGTATTGGTAATGAAAGGGATGATGGGGATGCTCACCCATCTACTTTTCCTTTTTTTACTTTCTTACAAGCTACAGGGATTCTTGATGATTTCTTGCTACTGATTGAGAGGGTCGGTTTGACCTCATATATGCAAGATGAGAGTGAGCAATACGCTATGCTCACTAAAACCTTTGTTGAGAGCTTCACGTTTATTAACACGTCCTATCAGTCAACTGTCTCTTTCAAAATTTATAATCTTCCCTTTACCATGCCATTGGAAAGATTTTGCAGTACTGTAGGTGTAAGCATCACAGGGACCATGAAGAAAATTCAAGGGCGACCCGCTGATTTGCTAGAGCTTTACCGAGGGGTGACCAATGATGATGACCGTGTGGCACAACGCGGAAAGATAAGAAATATCCAACTCCCTACTCTTAGAAACTTTGCATATTATCTTGCTACTAGCGTACTTGGTAGGGAGAACACAAGTAATATCTCCAACTATCATTTAGCCTTCCTTGTTGCTGCGCTTAACAATGATACTCGGTACAATCTTGGCTCGCTTATTGCTCGCCGCCTAGCTGCTAGGGGGGCCTATCTATGGGGGCATCAATGCCTCGCGTATGGTCAATGCATTGGGTCTTTCAGTGGACCCCAATGATACTGTACTGGCACCACAGAGGCATGACCTTGTTGCTATGAAACTCATCACTTTGTCACTTCTACTTCTGATTTGAACAGTCTAGTATATAGGATGCTTTTCACTAACGAGGATGAGAGGGATATCCCTTTGCCACAACCTTCTTTGTTTAGTGTTCACAAGAGACCATGGCCGTGCTCCAAGGAGGAGGTGGATGAGCAGCTTCCCTTGCTGGGTTTCTACGAGCAGCACCAGGAGGATGTACCGTCCTATGACTACTCCGCAATCTACGGAGGGACGTACTCGAGCGCGCACCAGGACAAGGGGACCTCCTCGTCATACTATGGTGACACATCATCCTGGCCGGCTTGGGATTGATAACCACTTAGGCCAAAAGCCTAAGCTTGGGGGGAGGTACGCCGACACCGCACTCATCTCCTTATCATGTTGTGTCGGTACTTTGTATATTCATGTTTCGTTCGCTCTTTCTTTGCTTTTGCTTTCTAAAACACAAAAAGATCAAAAATATTTCTGTTGTTTCTCTTTGGTTTGCTTCTTCTTTTTTCCTTGGTTTGCTTTTCCCTTTTCTTTGTTTGAACTATCCAAAAAAACCAAAAAGATTTTGCTTTGCTTGTTTTTTTTCCACTTTGGTTCTTGTTTTAAAAATCGAAAACAACAAAAATATTTGTCGTACTTCTTTGGCTTTGTGAGTTTGTTGCAAGGGTTCATCAGTCCTCAGTGGATATTGGTTTCATATTATTATTCAAGCCACACAAGTGAAGAGCAATAATGAGGATTAATGACAACTTGAGGCGTGGTAAGAAGCCGGTAACAAACTCTATTTGTTTTCATTTTTGTACATATATTCATCACTGTGGGCATGCTTAGTCCATTCATGTAAGGTGTATGTTATCTTTGGATGCTTAGTAGTTCTTGCTTTCGTATGATTAGCTCTAGCTCGCTAATAGTTTGTAGCATGTCTTATGAATGTTTGCTTGCATTGCTCTATTCATAAATTGGTATGACACTGTGGTATCCTCCTCTGAATGTTTCATTTGAATTGACTTGGCACATGCTCACGCATGCACATGACTGTAATAATCAAGCCTTGATGAATTATTTTGCCTTGAGGATCTTGAATCACTTTCATGCCATGATTAGTCATGTTTTGTTGCAAGCATGATTATGACAGCTATTGGTCTCTCGTTTGTCGCTCCCTCACTATTGCTAGCCTTCACTTCCACTAAGTATTTTACTCATGTTTCCAACTCCCTTAAACCAAATATTACCAAAGTGTCCACCATAACTACCTATTAGCATCATTTGCTACTCCCGTGCATATTCATTATGCCTTGTTTTCTTCCGAATAAAATGTTTGCTTGTTATGAGAAAGTTAGTTAGTAAAGCTCTCACGAACTTGATGGCACACTTTATTTTCCGCACTTAATAAACCTGAACCATTGTGACTGTCCATGAAAGTTATATGCTTGCAAATTATAGGCTAGGGATTAGCAGAATCGTGTTGTCATGGGGAACGCTTTCAACACTTGTAAATATATACCCAGTTGATACCATGCTCTTTTGTGTGTGGATGTCGTCGGTGTGAAATACAAGGGGATCTTGTAAGTCCATGGAGTTGTGTATGCGTGTTAGAGAAATGCCTGGGCCGCTGGTCTAGTCCATGCTGACATGGTGGAAACCTGCAGCATAACCATAATGATATCTATGAAGCATTCTTCTTATAAAAAAAGAGAAGATAGCTATTGAGAAAAAAGAAAAAAAAGAGATTTATGAAAAGAGGAAAGAGAGAAAAAAGCACCATTTTCCCATGGTAAATAAGAAGATTGCTGAGATACTCATTGTATGCTTGCCTTGTCATTTTGATATGGGGATTCTTCCGTATCATCGGGCAAGGGGTACCCCGTTGGCGGTTCTCTATGATATGCACGTATTTACAATGACAAGAACTTACAGGTAACAAAAGTTGAGTAGCATGAGGAGCGACCCTCGTACTCAAGGGACATGGAATTTCCAGTTTATAGTTTGTCAAGCATATAACTCAGACTGGACCTCACTTTCACCTTAACCATATTAAAGATGCTTATGATAGGGGCAATGAGAGCTCAAAGATAATGAGTACCATACTTTCAGCATTTGGAAGCCTTTCAAACTATTCAAAACCTTTTCATTTCCTTGTTGAGTCTCCATTTATTCTATGAGCACTTCCTTGAGAGCATAGTTGTCATTCTTTGTGTTTGTCTCGTTACTAGATTATTTGTGTTATGATTTTGATGCTTGTAACTTTGACATCTTTACTTCTAGTCTTCACTTGGATTTCAGAGGTGCCTTGGCATTCATAATCAAAGGCAAGCGAGATACCACTCTATCATAGCTTGTTATGAGCATTGTAATGTTGCTTATGTTTATGCTTCATGCTACTTATTATTTTTGAGTTGGAATATCTTCATAGCTTGCAATGACTATTAAGTAGACTCAGTAGCATACTCTTTATTATAAATTGCCTAAGTAGTTGATCACATGCTAAGAATATATACATCATATGAAGCAAATGTGTTTGTGAAAGTTCTTTTATCGCACTCAGTTTTCAACTGAATTGCTTGAGGACAAGCAATAAGCTAAGCTTGGGGGAGTTGATACGTCCAAAATGTATCTACTTTCCCGAACACTTTTGCTATTGTTTCTCCTCTAAACTTGTGTGATTTGGATGCAACTAACGCGGATTGACGCTGTTTTCAGCAGAATTGCCTTGGTGTCTACTTTTTGTGCAGAAAATCAACTTTCAGGAAAAATCCCAGAAAATATGCCAAAAATCCTATTTCACCAGAAGACTCCCACAGCCAGAATGCGAGACGGAGGGGGTTGGGCCCAGGCCACACCACCTCTCCGTGCCAGGGGGTGCTCTGGCCACCCCAGGCTTCCCCTCGGTCTCCCTCTTAGCCTATAAGTTGCCTTATGACCTAAAAGCTCAAGGGGGTTCGACGTTTTTCCAGAAGGAGTTCCGCTCCGCCGCCACCACCAGATTCCACACAGCACACGGAAACTCCGTTCACGGCACCTCGGGGGGGGAATTGGAGGAGATCATCGCCATCATCATCACCATCGCTTCTCCATCGACCATCCATGTTTCCCCCATCTATGAGTGAGTAATCCACCGCTGTGGGCTATGGGGATGGTAGGGATTGGATGAGATCGTTCATGTAATAGCTTCAGATTGTTTGGGCATGGTTCCTAGTATCTTTTATTAGTGCTTTATGACTTTGTTGCGACTTGTTATGCTTAATGCTTGTCACTAGGGCCCGAGTGCCATGATTTTAGATCTGAACATGTTATTGATTCATTATGATAGTATTGTTTATGGTCTTATCTGCAAGTTTTATACCCATGTTGTTGTCCGGAACCAATGGCCCCAAAGTGACAGAAATCGGGATAACCGGAGGGAATGGCTTTGATGTGAGGATCACATGTGTTCACGGAGTGTTAATGTTTTGCTCCGGTGCTCTATTAAAGGAGCACCTTAATTTCCAGTAGTTCCCTTGAGGCCCCGCTACAAACGGGCTGGCAGGACAAAAGATGTTGCACAAGTTCTCATTGCGAGCACGTATGAATATATATGGAACACATGCCTAGGATTATCTAGTACTTGGATGCTTTATCTTATTTATCTACAATTGCCCTATGTTCTGATTGCTATGTGAATTGTCTTGGCCATGCAATGCCCATCCATCCATCCCTATGCCTACCTTTTCGAATCTCATTGTTACTCTCATTCCTTTGCTATTGTTACTGTTGTCTTTACTTTACTACTGCTGTTACTTTACTATTGCTACTACAAAACTGTTGCTACTGATAAACTGTTGTGAGCAAGATTGTTTCTAGGTGCAGCTGAATTGACAAATCAGTTGTTAAGGCTTATAAATATTCTTTGGTTCCCCTTGTGTCGAATCAATAAATATGGTTTCACTTCCCTCGAAACTACTGTGATACACCCCCTATACTTGTGGGTCATCAATGGCCATGTGACCCCTGTGTGTTCCACGAAGATCTTTCGTCGTTTGAACCGGGAAAGTTGTGTCTTATTCCCTTTGTCTCTCAATACTTGCATTGCCCGAGATCTTATCAATGACATCACCATGTCGTGTTCAATCTCGTTACTAAACAATGCTACTTGACTCGTTCCGACAAGTGATATCCCTGCGATCAAATCACATGCTACACAGCTATTGGATATAACTTCTCTGAGTGGGCCCTTCGAGTATCTTCCCGTCACATGGATGGACAAATCCCGCTCTTGACATATATTGCCTCTACGGTTTCCTCCGAGTACCTGAACACACCTTTATAACCACTGTATTATCGAGTGGCATTTGATGCTATCTAAGCACTCTCAGGAGACAGTGATTGATATAGCCTCACGGTCTAAGGAATAGTCTACGAGGATCCATTTCTAATCATCATAACTTGAACTTCGTGACATGATCGGGTAACGATGTTTAGGCTGGGTATTGGTTCATCATCTCATTCTCAAAATGAGATGACTCCATTTCCAACTGGCATAAGTGCCACATGATCAGGAAACTTGATCATCTGTTGACCAATGAACTAGTGACTAGAGTTTCACTGGGAACCCCTGCTTGTTTGTATATGACACGTGTATTGATGTTTCCACTCAATCCAGTTATATGAAATAGGATAATAGTCCTTACTATTATTTGTCTCTAGGGCATATTTCCAATAGTCTCCTACTTGCAGTAGAGTACAAATACACTAGCTGCATTTGTTCCTTAATCATTGGCACCATATGTCTGGTATCCTGAACATGCTTGCTCATGGAAGAGGTTGAGTCTTGGGTCTGTACTTTGAAGTCCCAAATCCTTTGCAACTCACTAATGTCACCTTGATTGAAATTAATACTTTATCATCACATGATAGCATCTGTGTGTATGCATCGTCGCTATGGCAGCAGAACGAGGCCTGATTCTAGGAGCCTATAGTGACTTTAGATCAACCTCGAGGGCTTTCTCATGGGAACTGTGCCCTGGAACACATCATTCTACGTTAAAAGCGAACTAGCCCCGCCATAATCATTATACAACACTTTAGATGGTACCCTTATCTATTATTATAAATGTATTCATCGAAACACTAGTGCGCTCTGTGCAACTTTCGATGTCTTTGTTCACCTCGCTTCCTACTTGACTTTAATCTGTATTTACAGCAGTTTCCAACATATTCCCTTATAACATAACCCCTTATGTTTTAAGATATGTCATCCTTTATGGATTTGGAAAACATGTTTGCATTTCTCTACTAGACACTGCGGACAAACTCAGCTCAACATTCTGTGATTCGAACTTAATCACTTTAAAACGTTCCTTATTGGATCATATATTATGTTAAGTTATCATCATGGTTTTCTAAGATAGAACCTATGTCTCAACATAGTGGATGATGATCATCCTTTTCTTTCTTTCACACATTGATGTTAAACTTAATACTATTCCTAATTTGAGTTATTAAGGATTAGTTCCTTAATTAACTTCTATTCTTAAACCTTTTTCAGATTCCCTTAAGGAATACTACATAATATCATAATACACAAATTATCAACTTCTACATCTTATAAATCATTATTTATAAGTATTTACACTTTCATTCTTAAGACAATTAAGAATTACTCCTATAAGCTCCCACTCAAAATATGTTCCTACATATTTGAATTTGAGACTTATATTGCTCCCCCTCAAATTTTATGCAAATTGCATATCCACTCACTATTTTGAACGACTTCAAAAATCCTTTGATCAAATATCAAAGTTGGAGATTTACTATGAGATACTAGTATTGTTACTAGTTTTAAATCCTCTAGACATTCAGCACACTTGAATCAAATTCATTTGAATTCATCCAATACTTGACAAATTGTGCTTTTGTCATCCACCCTCTTTTCCACTATGGCTTTGCAGTCATTTGGGAAAATTCCAAGTAACTCCTTTTACTTGTGAGATTCAGCAACGAATTGCTTTCTAATCTCAAGTGAATTTTGCTTTAAGGATTTTTCATAATTTTAGTTTACCATTATTTCCTTAGTAGTTCGTACGTATGTCATATTCCAATAATCATGACAAATGATTCACAAATGTCTCCATATAGATATGGATTACATTTTGAATCCTACTTCATGTAGTGAAAACACTAGTGGGGAAAACACAATGATAATTATTGTTGATTCTTTCCTTTGTGAAGGGAATCGTTCAGGAACGTTGTTCGTTGCGCTTCTAAACACTCTGATGCAGGGTTTTGAATCCTCATCATGTTTTTCACTATCTTCCATTTGTTCCATAATTAAGAAATATCACTAAAAGTGAGCTTTCTCAAGAATGCACCAAAATCCAAGCAATACTAGTTTTGCTTCCCTTTTGGTTTTAGCTATGGACTTCATACTCAAAGTTTCCAATGAATACTCTACAAGGACTTATTCGCTATTGTTTTGGTTATATCGAATAACCCCAAAACTTTCACGTCTTCAAATGGTTCACTACATTCTAATTGAGTGCTAACTATTTCTTAACTAATGGTCTCTACATATACACTACAACAATTTATTTGGTGCCTTCTATTTACCCACTTTGATATCTAATATCACATTGTGATGCTTCGCATTTTGACGTTTCAAAACGTTTTGCATTCCACAATTTGTTTTATGCCATTCTTTATAAAGTTGAATTTCATTACTATTGATCAAATCATAGTAATTTGATTCCCTTTTATCTTTATACCCTTTGTTGATGAAACACTTTGATCAAATCAAATAGTTTCATATTCATGTTTCCTTTGGTAAACTTCTTTACACATTTAAACAATCATTTAATGATAATTACCATTTTCATTAAAACACAATTCATCGAATATGTATTTACTTTTAACAATTCATTAAACACTTTGTATTCAAGTAATACACGGTGTTCAAGTTATTTTGCCGGACTTAGCCATGATTCGTATGTGATAAGAAATCAAATGAATTTCACATATTATCAATATAACTTTTGAATTTAAACAATGGTTTTCATTCCGTAATGAAATATCATTTATGTTGGGTATTTTAAACAAGGCATTTTAATGTTTTACAAATGTTCATGCATCATCAATTAGTTTCAAACAACAAGGATAATTTACACATAATCAAACAAGATATGAACACGAATAGAAATCATTCATAAAAGTGGAACAACTGTTTGTTACAAGCTCATATGAATAACTGTCTCACGAAGTGTGAGACACACTAAAGAAGTTCACAATATCTTGATTACAATAATCATCCTAAACATAAACTAAGTGATAAATGTCGAGAGAGAGTGTCGTCGGCCATCATCATCATGCTCGCCATCAACACGCAACGTCACCTCCTCTCTAGCAAGCACCTCTCATGCAAAAGGACCTATTTTCAGCAAAACAGAACAAGTATCAGATATACTTAAAACTGCAAATGTGTTTGCAAGATTATAACATTTATAAAACTGTATATCAAATATATACCTTTGTCATCGATCACCTCTCCGGTGATTGGTTCAACCTTTAAGTTCCTGAAACATAGTATGAACTCATGGAAATCCAATGTTTTCGTATCACCACTCATCATGCTACTCCGGACATGTCCTTCGTAGCTGGGAGGCAACGACCGAAGTAGTACGTCTATCGCAAATGGATCAGCCATCCAGTAATCCACGAAGTGAACCAGTCTCATGTGTGCATCAAGCATGCGCTCCAAGTGACCCTTCAAACATGTATGTTCCTCCATCTGTATGGAAAGGAACTCTCCAAGCAGCTCGTGCTTCCACATGCACACATGGCCTATGAACTCTACTCTCAGCTGATCCACCATTGAATATGGATCAAGATCACCCATGAGCGGATGTAATTCATCCACCATCCTATAACGCATTATTATCTGAATGTAGGTGGACATCTCTTGACGATAGTAGCGGTCTGCCAGCTCTTGTGTGGTCTCATAGTGGTCTGGCTCAGTCAAATCCATCGTGCGACGCATGTAGTCTACCACATGATTCCTAGTAAGGAGATCATTCAGGCGCACAAGCCAACTAGGGAAGTTGGATCCATCAAGTCTAAGTTTCTCACCCTTTACCCATTCCTCAATGACAAAGGAAGCTTCACAGTGAGCCATCTCTACATTTATAATTGCAAAAGGAGTTTAGACTAAGTTTATAATTAAATGAGTTAATAATAACTCCACTCAGAAACACCTATCCCCCAAAGGGTTCCTAGTGATAGCACGACCCCTATCAACCACATCTCCCCCAATCATCACAGCCATCAATGTGGGTTCCAGGGTGGACGCTAAACGTCGATCACATCATTCATGTGACTCGTGCTCGGTCTTTCGACCATTCGTGTTCCGAGGCCATGTATGTACATGCTAGGCTCGCCAACTCAACCTTAGTGTATTCGCTGTGCAACATGGCTTACACCCACTGTATGCGAACGTAGATATGTTTGACACCCGATCATCATGGCCTGCCTCATACCGAAGAACTTTCTTGGTGGTGCACACTAAGGGGAACACAATCGTTGGTAATTTTAATAGGGATAATCTTATTAGGCTACCGTTGAGTATCTAATACTAGCACACAATAAGATATAGAAACAATAACATTTAATGTAAATGCGATGTGATATGGTCCTTCACGTCGTGATCTCCATCTGTCGTCATCGGGTTCTGGCGCCCTAGACACCAGGGTACCGGTGTCATTCCGGTGTGGTAGTCCATCATCTCCGTGACTATCTACTACTATGCAACAAAAGGTAATCACTTTACCTTTGCCACAACCATATCACAAAGCAACGCCCCCCTGCAAAACAAAGTTAGACTCCTCTACTTTATCTTTGCATGTTTTACGTGGATGAATGGGCTTTCGCACAAAGACCATTTTTACCTACGAACTTCCATCACAACGCTAATCAAGTAGTTGTCTCTACTACACCCCTTTCGGGGCCCTCCGTTGCAAATGGTATACCAACTAATGCGAGAGAGACAGACACCCCCCTAAGCCACTTTATATGGTACAAGCCGTATGTCACGCGTGGACCAGTCTCGCGAATGAACGCGTAAAGTCGGTTGGGGGCCGCTTCATCAAGCACTACTGTGGTATACACAAGTACACATGGGAGGGTAACAAATAAAAGATCAATGCACACCGCTACATCTCGTGTGTTATACTCGTACTAGCATTACTATGCAAAGATCTAGCTCTGATACCACTGTAGGGTTCCGCGTATGAAAACAATAAATTTTACTCTACGCCCCAAAACCCCGGAAGCTGCCAGGACCTATCTATTAGTAATACAGTAACGGGAGGGGGTTTTCGCGAACTTACCCTTGAAGACCGAAAATCGTTGTCAACGCTCAGGAGAGCGTGGTTGATGTAGACGAGCCGAAGCCAACCTCAAGGTCGTGATGAAGTCCTTGTGCTCCTTGGCTCCAACGACTTGAGTGCCTCAGGTGCGACACCTCGCGGGGAGTTACACACATCTGGTGCCTGACGATGAGTCCCGCTTCCCTGATCCAGCAGCAGTTGCGGAAGTAGAGCTCCCGGATCCAAATCCCGCAGCACGATGGTGCTCCGCGGTGAAGATGTCTCTCGTTCGCGCAGTCCAGACTTGGGACCATGGTCACGAGAGAGAGAGGGGAGAGAGAAAATATGAACTGTAGGTCCTCCCAAAAGTGAGAAGACTTTTATTGATTATTGGTGTATTTAATTTGGCCAAATACCCCCACTATATATAGGGGGAGGGGAGGTATTACCTCCCTCAAAGTCTCGGGGTGGGACTAAAGGAGAGGAGGGGGAAGGGGAGGCCATCGGCCACCCTAGTGGGCCCCACGCGGGGGGCTAGGCCCAGCCGGCCAGCCCCCTTGCCCCTTCTCCCTCTCTCCTTTCCCCTAATGGGCCCTCTCCCTTCGGAATTTGGCCCATTAAGCCTTTGACCATTAAAATTGATTTTTCTATTTATTAAATAATTATGAATAAAAGATTAAATCAACATTTAACATTCATTCACACATTATTCAATCTCCGTGGCTATGGAACACCTTCCACCTCCACTCTGGACATCCTCCGGACTTACTGAAACCCTTCCGGTGTTCTCTCTACTATTCTTCGACGATTCCACCGATCCCATAAACACTCTCTAAGCATCAACAAGCCCTTAAGCGTGATACCCTACGGTTCGAGAACACTCCAGACATGGTCGGGACACTCCCGCACCAATGATCAACAGAGGAACCTGGATGGCAATGTGACCCCTGTGCGTTCCACGAAGATCTTTCGTCATTCGAACCGGGACAGTCATGTCTTATTCCCTTTGTCTCTTGATACTTGCATTTCCCGAGATCTGATCAATGACATCACCATGTCATGTTCAATATCTTTATTGAACAATGCTGCTTGACTCGTTCCAACAAGTGATATCCCTGTGATCAAATCACACACTGCGCAGCTATTGGATATAACTTCTCTGAGTGGGCCCTTCGAGTATCTTCCCGTCACATGGATGGACAAATCCCACTCTTGACATATATTGCCTCTACGGTTTCCTCCGAGTACATGAACACACCTTTATAACAACTGTATTACCGAGTGGCGTTTGATGCTATCTAAGCACTCTCGGGAGACAGTGATTGATATAGCCTCACGGTCTAAGGAATAGTCTACGAGGATCCATTTCTAATCATCATAACTTGAACTTCATGACATGGTTGGGTCACGATGTTTAGGTTGTGTATTGGTTCATCATCTCATTCTCAGAATGAGATGACTCCATTTTCAACTTGCATAAATGCCACATGATTAGGAAACTTGATCATCTGTTGACCAATGAACCAGTGACTAGAGTTTCACTGGGAACCCCTGGTTGTTTGTATATCACACATGTATTGATGTTTCCACTCAATATAGTTATAGCATGATATAAAACATAATCATAAACTATATGAAATACGATAATAGTCCTTATTATTATTTGTCTCTAGGGCATATTTCCAACAATATGGATCCACAAGTGTTACTACATGTCTATTCTCTTCATTAACCACATCTAGAGTCATTGCATGTCGGTTCTTTTCACAAACTACATATGGATCCACCAGTGTCAATGCATGTGTGTTCTTTTCACAAACCACATATCGATCCACTAGTGTCACTTCATGTGTGTTCTTTTCACAAACCACATCTGGATCCATTAGTTTCATTGTATGTGTGTTATTTTCATTAACCCCAGCTAGATTCACTTCATGTGTGTTCTTTTCACAAACCACAAAATAATCCACCAAAGTTCATTCCATGTGTGTTCTCCTCACAAATCACACATGGATCCACCATTGTCACTGCATGTGTGTTCTCTTCACAAACCACACGTGGATCCACCAGTGTCATTAAATGTGTGTTATCCTCACAAACCACACATGGATCCACCAAAGTCATTGCATGTGTGTTCTTTTCAAAAACCACAGCTAGAGTCACTGCATGGCTGTTCTTTTTACAAACCACATATGGATCCACTAGTGTCACTGCATGTGTGTTCTTTTCACAAACCACATATGGATCCACCAGAGTCATTGCATGTGTGTTCTTTTCACAAACCACATGTGGATACACCAGTGTCACTACATGTGTGTTCTTTTCAGAAACCACATGTGGATCCACCAGCGTCACTGCATGTGTGTTCTCTTCACAAACCACATGTGGATCCACTAGAGTTCATTGCATGTCTGTTATTTTCATAAACGACAACTAGTGTCACTAGATGTGTGTTATTGTCATAAACCACATGGATACACCGGTTTCATTGCATGTGTGTTCTTTTCATGAACAACAGCTAGTCATTGCATGTGTGTTCTTTTCACAAACCACATATGGATCCACCAGGTCACTGCATATGTGTTCTCTTCACACACCACATCTGGATCCACCAGTGTCATTGCATGTGTGTTCTCCTCACAAACCACACATGGATCCACCAGAGTTCATTGCATGTATGTTCTTCTCACAAACCACATATGGATCCATAAGTGTCACTACATGTATGTTCTCTTCATTAAACAGAGCTAGAGTCATTGCATGTGTGTTCTTTTCACCACTACTAGGAAAACGGCCTTTAGTGGCGCACCTGAAAAGGCCATCTGTGGCGCACTAGCAGTGCACCACGGGCCTCACGCTACGGCTATCTCCTAGCCGTGGCGCACTACCTGGTGCGCCACGGTTGTGTCGAGATAGGCGTGGCGCTATGCCGATCATACGGAAAGTAGTCCAGTGTACGCGTATGAAACGATAAGCGTGGCGCACTAGGTGCTATGCGCCACGGATATAAATTTCAAAATTCAAAAAAAAGCAGCAGATCTGGATCTAAATTCGTCGGTGTCGTGGCGTCGGTGCAGTCGCCGTCAATCGCCTCGTCGTCACCGTCGTCGAACTCAAGGAGGAGGAGGAGAATAGGAGGAAGAGGAGAAGAAGAGGAGGAGAAGAAGGAGAAGAAGAGGAGGAGGAGAAGAAGAAGAGGAGGAAGAGGAGGAGGAGAAGGAGAAGAAGAGGAGGAGGAGGAGAAGAAGAAGAGGAGGCCTTGTCGTCGTCGGAACTACAAGGAGGAGGAGGAAGAGGAGGAGAAGAAGGAGCCCACCGTCTCGTCGTCGGAACTGCAAGGAGGAGGCCGCCGCCATCACCATGTTCACTGCAAGGAGGAGGAAGAGGAGGAGAAGGAGAAAGAGAAGGAGAAGGAGGAGAAGAAGAAGGAAATGAGAAGGGAGGAAAAGGAAAGGAGAGAAGGGGAGGGAAGGTGGGCGGGGTGGGGATTCGAAATTTGAATCCCGCCCAAGCTTATCCGTGGCGCACTAGGTGGTGGTGCGCTACGGGTAAGCCGCCCTCTATTTTTTTTTGCAGGAAAAAACGGTCTTTTGACCGTAACTTTTTACTCTTTTTAAATTTTGAAAATCTAAAAAATTGCTAAACGACCGTAGGTCGTTGCGAGCGGATGCGAAATCTCATTCTCGTCATTTTGGTATATTATACGATTTTTTTCGATATCGTATGCAAAAGTTACGGCCTTTTTACCGTGGCATGACTTTTTTTTGCAAATAAAGTCAAAACTCATGTTTGTTAATTTTACTAGAAGCTATACCACATTACCTACCTAAATATGAAAAGATTTAATTTTTTGAAGTGTTTATCATTTTCTTTTATTTTTTGAAAAACCTAAAAAGGCGATCCACGGGGTGGAGTTGGTGCGGGATAGTTAGGCGTGGGGCACTGGGCAAGGTGCCCTACTACTAAGTTATACATCCGTGGCGCACATGCCATAGTGCGCCACGAAGTTTCGCCGTTTCACAGAGAGGGCATGCGCTTAGGCGTGGCGCACCTCCATGTGCGCCACGGTTGACACTAACAACCGTGGCGCACCTACCCTATGTGCGCTTCTGAATGTTTGCCGTGCGCCAGCAGGCCTGCCCACACACATCTGTGGCGCACTATGGTCATGTGCGCCACGGTTGTTCTAGTTACTAGTAGGGCACTGCCCATAGGTGAGCCACGCCTGTTTTAGCCGTGGGGCACTTCAACCATGTGAGCCACGGATGTGCTGATTACCTATAGCCATTTTCCTAGTAGTGCACAAACCACATATGGATCCACTAGTGTCATTGCATGTGTGTTCTTTTCATTAACCACAGCTAGAGTCACTACATATGTGTTCTTTTCACAAACCACACAATGATCCACCAGAGTTCATTGTATGTGTGTTCTCCTCACAATTCACACATGGATCCACCAGAGTTCATTACATGTCTGTTCTTCTAACAAACCACATATGGATCCACCAGTTTCATTGCATGTGTGTTCTTTTCATTCACAATAGCTAGAATCATTGCATGTGTGCTATTTTCACAAACACAGCTACAGTCACTTCATGTGTGTTCTTTCCACACACCACATATGGATCCACCAGTGTCATTGCATGTGTGTTCTCTTCACAAACCACATGTGGATCCACCAGTGTGATTGCATGTGTGTTATCCTCTCAAACCACCCATGGATCCACCAGAGTCATTGCATGTGTGTTCTTTTCGCAAACCACAGCTAGAGTCAATACATGGCTGTTCTTTTCACAAACCACATATGGATCCACCAACGTCACTTCATGGTTGTTCTTTTCACAAACCACGTATGGATCCAACAGAGTTCATTGCATGTATGTTGTTTTCATTAACAACATATGGATACACCAGTGTCGTTGCATGTGTGTTCTTTTCATGAACCACATATGGATCCACCAGTGTGACTTCATGTGTGTTCTTTTCACAAACCACATATGGATCCACTAGAGTTCATTGCATGTGTGTTCTTTTTCATTAACCACATATGGATACACCAGTGTCATTGCATCTGTGTTCTTTTCACAAACCACATATGGATCCACCAGTTTCATTACATGTGTGTTCTTTTCATTAACTATAGCTAGAGTCATTGCATGTATGTTCTTTTCACAAACCACATATAGATACACCAGTGTCATTGCATGTATGTTCTTTTCACAAACCACATGTGGATCAACCAGTTTCATTGCATGTGTGTTCTTTTCTATAACAACAGCTAGAGTCATTGCATGTGTGTTATTTTCACAAACCACATATGGATCCACCAGTGTCATTGCACATGTGTTCTCTTCACAGACCACATGTGGATCCACCAGTGTCATTGCATGTGTGTTCTCCTCACAGACCACACATGGATCCACCAGAGTTCATTGCATGCCTGTTCTTCTCACAAACCACATATGGATCCACAAGTGTCACTTCATGTCTGTTCTCTTCATTAACCACAGCTAGAGTCATTGCATGTATGTTCTTTTCACAAACCACATATGGATCCACCAGAGTCATTGCATGTGTGTTCTTTTCACAAAACACATATGGATCCACCAGTGTCACTGCATGTGTGTTCTTTTCACAAACCACATATGGATCCACTAGTGTCATTGCATGTGTGTACTTTTCATTAACCACAGCTAGAGTCACTTCATGTGTGTTCTTTTCACAAACCAGACAATGATCCACCAGAGTTCATTGCATGTGTGTTCTGCTCACAAATCACACATTGATCCACCAGAGTTCATTGCATGTCTGTTCTTCTCACAAACCACATATGGATCCACCAGTTTCATTGCATGTGTGTTCATTTCATTAACAACAGCTAGAGTCATTGCATGTGTTCTTTTCACAAACCACAGCTGGATTCACTGCATGTGTGTTCTTTTCACAAACCACATATGGATCCACAAGGGTCACTGCATGTGTGTTCTCGTCACAAACCACACATGGATCCACCAATGTCATTCATGTGTGTTCTCCTAACAAACCACACATGGATCCACCAGAGTCATTGCATGTGTGTTATTTTCACTAACCACAGCTAGAGTCACTGCATGCGTGTTCTTTTCACAAACCACATATGGATCCACCACACTGCATGTGTGTGTTGTTCACAAACCACATATGGATCCACCAGAGTTCATTGCATGTCTGTTCTTTTCATTAACCACATATGGATACACTGATGTCATTGCATGTGTGTTCTTTTCATGAACCACATATGGATCCACCAGTGTCAATGCATGTGTATTCTTTTCACAAACCAGATATGGATCAACTAGAGTTCATTGCATGTCTGTTCTTTTCATTTACCACATATGGATACACCAATTTCATTGCATGGTTGTTCTTTTCGCAAACGACATATGGATCCACCAGTTTCATTGCATGTGTGTTGTTTTCATTAACAACAGCTAGAGTCATTGCATGTGTGTTGTTTTCACAAACCACAGCTAGAGTCACTGCATGTGTGTTCTTTTCACAAACCACATATGGATCCACCAGTGTCACTGCATGTGTGTTCTCTTCACAAACCACATGTGGATCCACCAGTGTCATTGCATTTGTGTTCTCCTCACAAACCACACATGAAACCACTAGAGTTTATTGCATGTCTGTTCTTCTCACAAACCACATATGGATCCACAAGTGTCACTACATGTCAGTTCTCTTCATTAACCACAGCTAGATTCATTGCATGTCTGTTCTTTTCACAAACCACATATGGATCCACCAGAGTCATTGCATGTGTGTTCTTTTCACAAACCACATATGGATCCACCAATGTCACTGCATGTGTGTTCTTTTCACAAACCACATGTGGATCCACTAGGGTCATAGCAAGTGTGTTATTTTCATTAACCATAGCTAGAGTCACTGCATGTGTGTTATTTTCACAAACCACACAATGATCCACCAGAGTTCACTGCATGTGTGTTTTCCTCAAAAAATCACACATGGATCCACCAGAGTTCATTGCATGTCTGTTCTTTTCACAAACCACATATGGATCCACTAGTGTCATTGCATGTGTGTACTTTTCATTAACCACAGCTAGAGTCACTTCATGTGTGTTCTTTTCACAAACCAGACAATGATCCACCAGAGTTCATTGCTTGTGTGTTCTGCTCACAAATCACACATTGATCCACCAGAGGTCATTGCATGTCTGTTCTTCTCACAAACCACATATGGATCCACCAGTTTCATTGCATGTGTGTTCATTTCATTAACAACATCTAGAGTCATTGCATGTGTTCTTTTCACAAACCACAGCTGGAGTCACTGCATGTGTGTTATTTTCACAAACCACATATGGATCCACAAGGGTCACTGCATGTGTGTTCTCGTCACAAACCACACATGGATCCACCAATGTCATTGCATGTGTGTTCTCCTGAAAAACCACACATGGATCCACCAGAGTCATTGCATGTGTGTTATTTTCACTAACCACAGCTAGAGTCACTGCATGCGTGTTCTTTTCACAAACCACATATGGATCCACCACACTGCATGTGTGTGTTGTTCACAAACCACATATGGATCCACCAGAGTTCATTGCATGTCTGTTCTTTTCATTAACCACATATGTATACACTGATGTCATTGCATGTGTGTTCTTTTCATGAACCACATATGGATCCACCAGTGTCAATGCATGTGTGTTCTTTTCACAAACCAGATATGGATCAACTAGAGTTCATGGCATGTCTGTTCGTATCATTTACCACATATGGATACACCAATTTCATTGCATGTTTGTTCTTTTCGCAAACGACATATGGATCCACCAGTTTCGTTGCATGTGTGTTGTTTTCATTAACAACAGCTAGAGTCATTGCATGTGTATTCTGTTCACAAACCACGTATGGATACACCAGTGTCATTGCATGTGTGTTCTTTTCACAAACCACCTATGGATCCACCAGTTTCATGGCATGTGTGTTCTTTTCATTAACAATAGCTAGAGTCATTGCATGTGTGTGATTTTCACAAACCACATATGGATCCACCAATGTCACTGCATGTATGTTCTCTTCACAAACCACATGTGGATCCACCAGTGTCACTGCATTTGTGTTCTCCTCACAAACCACACATGGAACCACTAGAGTTCATTGCATGTCTGTTCTTCTCACAAACCACATATGGATCCACAAGTGTCACTACATGTCAATTCTCTTCATTAACCATAGCTAGATTCATTGCATGTCTGTTCTTTTCACAAACCACATATGGATCCACCAGAGTCATTGCATGTGTGTTCTTTTCACAAACCACATATGGATCCACCAATGTCACTGCATGTGTGTTCTTTTCACAAACCACATGTGGATCCACTAGGGTCATAGCATGTGTCTTATTTTCATTAACCATAGCTAGAGTCACTGCATGTGTGTTATTTTCACAAACCACACAATGATCTACCAGAGCTCACTGCATGTGTGTTTTCCTCAAAAAATCACACATGGATCCACCAGATGTCATTGCATGTGTGTTCTTTTAACAAACCACATATGGATCCACTAGTTTCATTGCACATGTGTTCTTTTCATTAACAACAGCTAGAGTCATTGCATGCGTGTTCTTTTCACAAACCACATCTAGAGTCACTACATGTGTGTTCTTCTCACAAACCACATATGGATCCACCAGTGTCACTACATGTGTGTTCTCTTCACAAGCCACATGTGGATCCACAAGGGTCATTGCATGTGTGTTCTCCTGACAAACCACACATGGATCCAGGAGAGTCATTGCATGTGTGTTATTTTCAGAAACCACAACTAGAATCATTGCATGTGTGTTCTTTTCACAAACCATATATGGATCCACCACACTACATGTGTGTTCTTTTCACAAACCACATATGGATCCACCAGAGTTCATTGCATGTCTGTTCTTTTTGTTAACCACATATGGATACACCAGTGTCATTGCATGTGTGTTCTTTTCATGAACCACATATGGATCCACCGGTGTCACTTCATGTGTGTTCTTTTCACAAACCACAAATGGATCCACCAGAGTTCATTGCATGTATGTTCTTTTCATTTACCACATATGGATACACCAGTTTCATTGCATGTGTGTTCTTTTCACAAACGACATATGGATCCACCAGTTTCATTGCATGTGTGTTCTTTTCATTAACAACAGCTAGAGTCATTGCATGTGTGTTCTTTTTACAAACCACATATGGATACACCAGTGTCATTGCATGTGTTTTCTTTTCACAAACCACATATGGATCCACCAGTTTCATTGCATGTGTGTTCTTTTCATTAACAACATCTAGAGTCATTGCATGTGTGTTCTTTTCACAAACCACATATGGATCCACCAGTGTCACTGCGTGTGTGTTCTCTTCAGAAACCACATGTGGATCCACCAGTGTCATTGCATTTGTGTTCTCCTCACAAACCACACATGGATCCACTAGAGTTCATTGCATGTCTGTTCGTCTCACAAACCACACATGGATCCACAAGTTTCACTACATGTCAGTTCTCTTCATTAACCACAGCTAGATTCATTGCATGTCCGTTCTTTTCACAAACCACATATGGATCCACCAGAGTCATTGCATGTGTGTTCTTTTCACAAAGCACGTATGGATCCACCAATGTCACTGCATGTGTGTTCTTTTCACAAACCACATGTGGATCCACTAGTTAGCATGTGTGTTCTTTTCATTAACCATACCTAGAGTCACTGCATGTGTGTTCTTTTCACAAACCACACAATGATCCACCAGAGTTCACTTCATGCGTGTTCTCCTCAAAAATCACACGTGGATCCACCAGAGTTCATTGCATGTCTGTTCTTCTCACAAACCACATATGGATCCACTAGTTTCATTGCATGTCTGTTCTTCTCACAAACCACATATGGATCCACTAGTTTCATTGCATGTGTGTTCTTTTCATTAACAACAGCTAGAGTCATTGCATGCGTGTTCTTTTCACAAACCACAGCTAGAGTCACTGCATGTGTGTTCTTCTCACAAACCACATAAGGATCCACCAGTGTCACTAGATGTGTGTTCTCTTCACAAACCACATGTGGATCCACAAGGGTCATTGCATGTGTGTTCTCCTTACAAACCACACATGGATCCACCAGAGTCATTGCATGTGTGTTATTTTCACAAACCACAGCTAGAGTCATTGCATGCGTGTTGTTTTCACAAACCACATATGGATCCACCACACTGCATGTGTGTTCTTTTCACAAACCACATATGGATCCACCAGAGATCATTGCATGTCTGTTCTTTTCATTAACCACATATCGATACACCGGTGTAATTGCATGTGTGTTCTTTTCATGAACCACATATGGATCCACCTGTGTCACTGCATGTGTGTTCTTTCCACAAACCACATATGGATCCACCAGAGTTCATTGCATGTCTGTTCTTTTCTTTTACCACATATGGATACACCATTTTCATTCCATGTGTGTTCTTTTCACAAACGACATATGGATCCACCAGTTTCATTGCATGTGTGTTCTTTTCATTAACAACAGCTAGAGTCATTACATCTGTGTTCTTTTCACAAACCACATATGGACACACCAGTGTTATTGCATGTGTGTTCTTTTCACAAACCACATATGGATCCACCAGTGTCACTGCATGTGTGTTCTCTTCAGAAACCACATGTGTATCCACCGGTGTCATTGCATTTGTGTTCTCCTCACAAACCACACATGGATCCACTAGAGTTCATTGCATGTCTGTTCTTCTCACAAACCACATATGGATCCACAAGTGTCACTACATGACAGTTCTCTTCATTAACCACAGCTAGATTCATTGCAGGTCTGTTCTTTTCACAAACCACATATGGATCCACCAGAGTCATTGCATATGTGTTATTTTCACAAACCACATATCGATCCACCAATGTCACTTCATGTGTGTTCTTTTCACAAACCACATGTAGCTCCACTAGTGTCATAGCATGTGTGTTCTTTTCATTAACCATAGCTAGAGTCACTGCATGTGTGTTATTTTCACAAACCACACAATGATCTACCAGAGCTCACTGCATGTGTGTTTTCCTCAAAAAATCACACATGGATCCACCAGATGTCATTGCATGTGTGTTCTTTTAACAAACCACATATGGATCCACTAGTTTCATTGCACATGTGTTCTTTTCATTAACAACAGCTAGAGTCATTGCATGCGTGTTCTTTTCACAAACCACATCTAGAGTCACTACATGTGTGTTCTTCTCACAAACCACATATGGATCCACCAGTGTCACTGTGTGTTCTCTTCACAAACCACATGTGGATCCACCAGTGTCATTGCATGTGTGTTCTCCTCACAAACCACACAAGGATCCACCAGAGTCATTGCATGTGTGTTCTTTTCACAAACCACAACTAGATTCACTGCATGGCTGTTCTTTTCACAAACCACATATGGGTCCACCAGTGTCACTGCACATGTGTTCTTTTCACAAACCACATATGGATCCACTAGAGTTCATCGCATGTCTGTTCTTTTCATTAACATATGGATCAGTGTCATTGCATGTGTGTTCTTTTCATGAACCACATATGGATCCACCAGTGTCATTGCATGTGTGTTCTTTTCACAAACCACATGTTGATCCACCAGAGTTCATTGCATGTCTGTTCTTTTCATTAACGACATATGGATACACCAGTGTCATTGCATGTGTGTTCTTTTAACAAACCACATATGGATCCACCAGTTTCATTGCACGTGTGTTCTTTTCATTAACAATAGCTAGAGTCATTGCATGTGTGTTCTTTTCACAAACCACATATCGATACACCAGTGTCATTGCATGTGTGTTCATTTCACAAACCACATATGGATCCACCACTTTAATTGCATGTGTGTTCTTTTCATTAAAAACAGCTACAGTCATTGCATGTGTGTTATCTTCACAAACAACATGTAGATCCACCAGTGTCATTGCATGTGTGTTCTTCTCACAAACCACACATGGATCCACCAGAGTCATTTCATGTGTGTTCTTTTCACAAACCACAACTAGAGTCACTACATGGATGTTCTTTTCACAAACCACATATGGATCCACCAGCGTCACTGCATGGCCGTTCTTTTCACAAACCACATATGGATCCACCAGAGTTCATTGCATGTCTGTTCTTTTCATTAACCACATATGGATAAACAAGGTTCATTGCATGTTTGTTCTTTTCATTAACCACGTATGGATCCACCAGTGTTAGTGCATGTGTGTTCTTTTCACAAACCACATATGGATCAACTAGTTCCATTGCATGTGTGTTCTTTTCATTAACAACAACTAGAGTCATTGCATGTGTGTTCTTTCCACAAACAACAGCTAGAGTCATTGCATGTGTGTTCTTTCCACAAACCACATATGTATACACTAGTGTCATTGCATGTGTGTTCTTTTCACAAACCACATATGGATCCACCAATGTCACTGCATGTGTGTTCTTTTCATAAACCACATATGGATCCACTAGTGTCATAGCATGTGTGTTCCTTTCATTAACCACATCTAGAGTCACTGCATGTGTGTTCTTTTCACAGACCACACAATGATCCACCAGAGTTCATTGCATATGTGTTCTCCTCAAAAATCACACATGGATCCACCAAAGTTCATTTCATGTTTGTTATTCTCACAAACCACATATGGATCCACCAGATTCATTGCATGTGTGTTCTTTTCATTAACAACAGCTAGAGTCATTGCATGCGTGTTCTTTTCACAAACCACAGCTAGAGTCACTACATGTGTGTTCTTCTCACAAACCACATACGGATCCACCAGTATCACTTTATCTGTGTTCTCTTCAAAAATCACATGTGGATCCACCAGTGTCATTGCATGTGTGTTCTCCTCACAAACCACACATGGATCCAGGAGAGTCATTGCATGTGTGTTCTTTTCACAAACCACAGCTAGAGTCACTGCATGGCTGTTCTTTTCACAAACCACATATGGATCCACCAGCGTCACTGCATGGTCATTCTTTTCACAAACCACATATGGATCCACCAGAGTTCATCGCATGTCTGTTCTTTTCATTAACATATGGCTACACCAGTGTCATTGCATGTGTGTTCTTTTCATGAACCACATATGGATCCACCAGTGTCATTGCATGTGTGTTCTTTTCACAAACCACATGTGGATCCACCAGAGTTCATTGCATGTCTGTTCTTTTCATTAACGAAATATGGATACACGATTGTAATTGCATGTGTGTTCTTTTCACAAACCACATATGGATCCACCAGTTTCATTGCATGTGTGTTCTTTTCATTAACAACAGCTAGAGACATTGCATGTGTGTTCTTTTCACAAACCACATATGGATACACTAGTGTCATTGCATGTTTGTTCGTTTCACAAACCACATATGGATCCACCAGTTTAATTGCATGTGTGTTCTTTTCATTAACAACAGCTAGAGTCATTGCATGTGTGTTCTCTTCACAAACCACATGTGGATCCACTAGTGTGATTGCATGTGTGTTCTCCTCACAAACCACACATGGATCCACCAGAGTCATTGCATGTGTGTTCTTTTCACAAACCACACCTAGAGTAACTACATGGCTGTTCTTTTCACAAACCACATATGGATCCACCTACGTCACTGCATGGCTGCTCTTTTCACAAACCACATATGGATCCACTAGAGTTCATTGCCTGTCTGTTCTTTTCATTAACCACATATGGATACACAAGTGTCATTGCATGTTTGTCCTTTTCATGAACCACATATGGATCCACCAGTGTCAGTGCATGTGTGTTCTTTTTCAGAAACCACATATGGATCCACTAGTTTCATTGCATGTGTGTTCTTTTCATTAACAACAGCTAGAGTCATTGCATGCGTGTTCTTTTCACAAACCACAGCTAGAGTCACTACATGTGTGTTCTTCTCACAAACCACATACGGATCCACCAGTATCACTTCATGTGTGTTCTCTTCACAAATCACATGTGGATCCACCAGTGTCATTGCATGTGTGTTCTCCTCACAAACCACACATGGATCCAGGAGAGTCATTGCATGTGTGTTCTTTTCACATACCACAGCTAGAGTCACTGCATGGCTGTTCTCTTCTCAAACCACATATGGATCCACCAGCGTCACTGCATGGCCGTTCTTTTCACAAACCACATATGGATCCACCAGAGTTCATCGCATGTCTGTTCTTTTCATTAACATATGGATACACCAGTGTCATTGCATGTGTGTTCTTTTCATGAACCACATATGGATCCACCAGTGTCATTGCATGTGTGTTATTTTCACAAACCACATGTGGATCCACCAGAGTTCATTGCATGTCTGTTATTTTCATTAACAAAATATGGATGCACCAGTGTAATTGCATGTGTGTTCTTTTCACAAACCACATATGGATCCACCAGTTTCATTGCATGTGTGTTCTTTTCATTAACAACAGCTAGAGACATTGCATGTGTGTTCTTTTCACAAACCACATATGGATACACTAGTGTCATTGCATGTTTGTTCTCTTCAGAAACCACATGTGGATCCACCAATTTAATTGCATGTGTGCTCTTTTCATTAACAACAGCTAGAGTCATTGCATGTGTGTTCTCTTCACAAACCACATGTGGAGCCACCAGTGTGATTGCATGTGTGTTCTCCTCACAAACCACACATGGATCTACCAGTGTAATTGCATGTGTGTTCTTTTCACAAACCACAACTAGAGTCACTACATGGTTGTTCTTTTCACAAACCACATATGGATCCACCAGCGTCACTGCATGGCTGCTCTTTTCACAAACCACATATGGATCCACTAGAGTTCATTGCCTATCTGTTCTTTTCATTAACCACATATGGATACACAAGTGTGATTGTATGTTTGTTCTTTTCATGAACCACATATGGATCCACCAGTGTCAGTGCATGTGTGTTCTTTTCACAAACCACATATGGATCCACTAGTTTTATTGCATGTGTGTTCTTTTCATTAACAACACCTAGAGTCATTGCATGTGTGTTCTTTTCACAAACCACATATGGATACACTAGTGTCATTGCATGTTTGTTCTTTTCAAAAACCACATATGGATCCACCAATGTCATTGCATGGGTGTTATTTTCACAAACCACATATGGATACACTAGTGTCATAGCATGTTGTTCCTTTCATTAACCACATCTAGAGTCACTGCATGTGTGTTCTTTTCACAAACCACACAATGATCCTCCAGAGTTCATTGCATGTGTGTTCTCCTCAAAAATCACACATGGATCCACCAAAGTTCATTTCATGTCTGTTCTTCTCACAAACCACATATGGATCCACCAGTTTCATTGCATGTGTGTTCTTTTCATTAACAACATCTAGAGTCATTGCATGCGTGTTGTTTTCACAAACCACAACTAGAGTCACTACATGTGTGTTCTTCTCACAAACCACATACGGATCCACCATTATCACTTCATGTGTGTTCTCTTCACAAACCACATGTGGGTCCAACAGTGTCATTGCATGTGTGTTCTCCTCGCAAACCACACATGGATCTACCAGAGTCATTGCATGTGTGTTCTTTTCACAAACCACATATGGATCCACCAGAGTTCATCGCATGTCTGTTCTTTTCATTAACATATGGATACACCAGTGTCATTGCATGTGTGTTCTTTTCATGAACCACATATGGATCCACCAGTGTCATTGCATGTGTGTTCTTTTCACAAACCACATGTGGATCCACTAGAGTTCATTGCATGTATGTTCTTTTCATTAACGAAATATGGATACACCAGTGTCATTGCATGTGTGTTCTTTTCACAAACCACATATGGATCCACCAGTTTCATTGCATGTGTGTTCTTTTCATTAACAACAGCTAGAGATATTGCATGTGTGTTCTTTTCACAAACCACATATGGATACACCAGTGTCATTGCATGTTTGTTCGTTTCACAAACCACATATGGATCCACTAGTTTAATTGCATGTGTGTTCTTTTCATTAACAACAGCTAGAGGCATTGCATGTGTGTTCTCTTCACAAACCACATGTGGATCCACCAGTGTCATTGCATGTGTGTTCTCCTCACAAACCACACATGGATCCACCAGAGTCATTGCATGTGTTTTATTTTCACAAACCACAACTAGAGTCACTACATGGCTGTTCTTTTCACAAACCACATATGGATCCACCAACGTCACTGCATGGCTGTTCTTTTCACAAACCACATATGGATCCACTAGAGTTCATTACATGTCTGTTCTTTTCAATAACCACATATGGATACACAAGTGTCATTGCATGTTTGATCTTTTCATGGACCACATATGGATCCACCATTGTCAGTGGATGTGTGTTCTTTTCACAAACCACATATGGATCCACTAGTTTCATTGCATGTGTGTTCTTTTCATTAACAACAGCTAGAGTCATTGCATGTGTGTTCTTTTCACAAACCACATATGGATACACTAGTGTCATTGCATGTGTGTTCTTTTCACAAACCACATATGGATCCACCAATGTCACTGCATGTGTGTTCTTTTCACAAACCACATAGGGATCCACTAGTGTCATAGCATGTGTGTTCCTTTCATTAACCACATCTAGAGTCACTGCATGTGTGTTCTTTTCACAAACCACACAATCTTCCACCAGAGTTCATTGCATGTGTGTTCTCCTCAAAAATCACACATGGATCCACCAAAGTTCATGTCATGTCAGTTCTTCTCGCAAACCACATATGGATCCACCAGTTTCATTGCATGTGTGTTCTTTTCATTAACAACAGCTAGAGTCATTGCATGCGTGTTCTTCTCACAAACCACAGCTAGAGTCACTACATGTGTGTTCTTCTCACAAACCACATACGGATCCAACATTATCACTTCATGTGTGTTCTCTTCACAAACCACATGTGGATCCACCAGTGTCATTGCATGTGTGTTCTCCTCACAAACCACACATGGATCCACCAGAGTCATTGCATGTCTGTTCTTTTCACAAACCACAGCTAGAGTCACTGCATGGTTGTTCTTTTCACAAACCACATATGGATCCACCAGTGTTACTGCAGGTCTGTTCTTTTCACAAACCACATATGGATCCACCAGAGTTCATCGCTTGTCTGTTCTTTTCAGTAACATATGGATACACCAGTGTCATTGCATGTGTGTTCTTTTCATGAACCACATATGGATCCACTAGTCTCATTGCATGTGTGTTCTTTTCACAAACCACATGTGGATCCACCAGAGTTCATTGCATGTATGTTCTTTTCATTAACGAAATATGGATACACCAGTGTCATTACATGTGTGTTCTTTTCACAAACCACATATGGATCCACTAGTTTCATTGCATGTGTGTTCTTTTCATTAACAACAGCTAGAGTCATTGCATGTGTGTTCTTTTCACAAACCACATATGGATACACCAGTGTCATTGCATGTGTGTTCATTTCACAAACCACATATGGATCCACCAGTTTAATTGCATGTGTGTTCTTTTCATTAAAAACAACTACAGTCATTGCATGTGTGTTCTCTTCACAAACATGTGGATCCACCAGTGTCATTGCATGTGTGTTCTCCTCACAAACCACACATGGATCCACCAGAGTCATTTCATGTGTGTTCTTTTAACAAGCCACAACTAGAGTCACTACATGGCTGTTCTTTTCACAAACCACATATGGATCCACCAGCGTCACTGCATGGTTGTTCTTTTCACAAACCACATATGGATCCACTAGAGTTCATTGCATGTCTGTTGTTTTCATTAACCACATATGGATACACAAGTGTCATTGCATGTTTGTTCTCTTCATGAACCATATATGGATCCACCAGTGTTAGTTAAACCTCGGCATTCACGGTTTAACACGGTTTGTGTAGTTTCCTCAACCCGGCCTGTTTGCGACAGTTCTAACTGGGTTGGTTTGGTTTAGACTGTTTACATATGAGATGATATGACGGTGTGGTCTGGGTTGGTTAGACGGTGTGAATGGTTTGGAACCAGATGAAAAGAGATACCACGTACGCACAGAAGACGCACACATGCACGATGCCTGTAGATAATCATGCACGAGCGTGTAGTGGCTGTTTAGCAGGTAGTACACATGTATAACTCGTGGTTCCTCAACAAAGTATATAATTCAGAACCATTTGTAAAGAGTATATTCTATGGAGCATAACTGAAATTAATTCATCAAAGGATAACAACATGCGGAACAGAATTTTACATGTCCAGAACAAAGTACTCCCTCTGTTCAGAAATATAATACATTTTAGCTTTGTGAAACAAATGTATTTAGACAATTTTTAGTGTATAGGTTCACTCCGACTTTTAGTGTATCTAGATTAAAAGACATCTAGGTACGTTTGTTTCACAAAGCTAAAACTTTTTATATTTATAGACGGAGGGAGTATATCACATGCCCGTAACAAGATATGGATTCTGACCAGTAATGTGCTGTTCGAGGCGAATGAGATAGACGACAATTCGAGATAACTTCACAATGAACTTGGTCAAATATGCATGAAAAATAAATGTAAGTACTCTATGGCGTCAGGCATCAACAGTTCCACATTCAGATGGCCATCCATTCAAGCATGCATTCTATGTAGCATGAAAAAAGACATGCAAGCATCCATTCAACACCTGCAGTTTCACATTCAGATGGTCATCGTTTCATGAAATCAACAGAAATTTAATCATCAAAACTGAAATGTTTCCTTCTATGTAGAAGCAAAAGAACATGATAATTGTCAAGAAAAGGGTAATTGAACAAATTGGCAATAACACAAACGGAACTAGCAAGTTGTAGCTACCTATCTTTTCTCAAGCAAAGATGAAGTATAACTTAAAACTACCAGCTTTAGATACCTGCAGAGGTTTGAGAGAGAGAGAGAGAGTAACATAACAGATGAAGGCATGTTTACATAAAAAAAGAGATTCAGCTGAACTATAGACAAGCATGAGGTTTGATAAATTCAGTAGCGAATGTACAAAGAACTGTCGACGAAAGTACAACTTTCTGTTGACACCAACATTAGGTTCAACATCCGCATGATCTGCAAAGTAGAAAATACATACTTTGTCTTGGCATTGTAAGCATATATATCCGTCCCTGGAGACTTGAACACAACTTCCTCTGAATTATTAAGATCATATGATCAGTTATGAGCGTGAGTACATGTAACTATGGATGAATGTAAAATCTTTTTGATCTTATAGCTAGCTACAAGGTGGTTGTAACTCTGCCAAGGTTTTTTCTTCAAGCGATCCATCAGGGAATGAATTCCATTACTCATCAAAATAACCGAATACAAAATCCAAGCATCCATGTGCAAAGAAAGAGAGAGATAAAAGAGGTTCTAACAAGCCAAACAGGGGAAAGAAAAAAATGGCGTCTCCTAGTGCTATTGGTGCATCAGCGGCATCAGCCGGGGGAAACTCCAGGACACTTCCAAGCATCTCACAAAAGCATCACCAGCATCGATTACAAAAGAAACTCTAGCATCACTCTCAAATCCTCAACGAAGAACGAACTTCAGCAGCCACAGACAACCTTTTTTAGTCTTGATCGGCATCATCTTCGTGTCTCTCTTGCCCATCATCATATTGGGGCCCCTCCAGCAGTAGACGACCTAGCGGAGGTGGATTTGCATATGACATTTGTGTAGCTAGACATGAAGTGATGAAGGGCCGCTTCGAACTTGTTCTGGATTTCTTCTAAACGTCAATTAGGCTTCAGAATCAAGCGAGGTAAACAGTAGAATCAAGAAACAGGGTAGACAGACCTATGGCGTGCGAAAAATCCTTCGAGAATTGGGCTGACACTGAGAAGATGGTGTAAAATTCGTCGCCGCCTCGCCCTCAACGCCGCTGCTGCAGCACGGGGCACTCGTCCTTCTCCTCCCTGGCCGCAGGCAACTCCTTCCGCTTCCGCCGCTACCCCATCCTCCAGCAACCCCTCGTCGCTAGGATCTTCTGTCTCCTCCGCAGCCTCGATGTCGCGCCCCCAGATTCCGTCGACCGCCACGCCCTCACCTCCGCCATGCCCAACGCGGCGAAATCCGTGCGGTGCGGGAGTTGTCTGCTTTGACGGTTTGGTCGGTTTAGCTGGCTTCAACACGTCTCAAACCAGATCGAGAGTTTTTAATGCAGTTTATGGAAGCAAACCTGAAATAAACCACTGATCCGGTGCGGTGTTGTCACATCCCAAGATTTTCCAAATCTTGTAATGTGAAAAATAAAATAAATAAAATAAATCTTTGTTGAAAAACAGGGTGAAAAGAAACTTTTGTTTCTAAAAGGAAGCTGAAAATCCCATCTTGAACAAACTTTGGTAGAAGTTTGAATTCAACAAAAATCCAAATCAAGGGAAATGCATTCCTCAATGAATGTATCAGGAAATTTGAACATTTGGAAAGTAATCCAAAACCCTAAACCCTAATGGAAGGAAATCATTTTCCCAAGTTATCTCCAAATCCATGGATTTGATCCATACCAAAGTTGATCAACAAACTTTCTCAAAGGATCAAGAAAGACCTTAAAAGTTGGTTTCACTTAGTTTGGAACCATAGGCAAAATCTTATGACTATAATAAGATAAGGAAATTGAATTTCCAAAAGCTAATAAAGCCCTTACCAAAGCCCATACCAATTGGTGATCAAATAATCCTAAAGGGATTTATAAAGATAAACATTTATCAAAGGAAAATAAATTGTTTTGGAAACACTGTTTTAGATCTTTTAATAAAAGACTTTGGTTTCAAATGAAAAGATAAGCCAAATTAATTTTTTGGCAAACTTTTGAAATAAAATATTTTGTTTTGATAAAATGAGTAAAGGTTTATTTAAATAAAATAAAGGATTTAAATATCCAATTTTATTTAAGTAAAAGCTTTTCCCATTTTAAATGAACACCAACTATTTTATTACTACTTTGAAATCTTTTATTAAAAGGTTTTGCTTTGATTAAAATGAGTAAAGGATTATTTAAATAAAATAAAGGATTTAAATATCCAATTTTACTTAAGTAAAGGCTTTCCCATTTTAATTAAAACACCAAAACTTATTTATTTATTTAAATAAGTTTCCAAGTATTCTTTATTTTTCAAATTAAACCTTCTGGTTTGGTTTTGAAAATAATTGGATTTCAAATGGAAATTTTATTAAATAAATCAAACACTATTAATAAACTAAAGATCCATTTTCTTTAATTATTAAATGGATCTTAAAATAAATAAATATTTTATTTTGAGATTTGGATTATGTTGTTAAACAGAACCAAATTCAAAAAACCAAGTTGAGTGTTAGTTTGAATTGGTTTGTTGTGTTGTTTGAATTGTTTGAATTGTTTGGTTGTTTGAAAAATTGAATGAAAATTCAAAACAGAAAAGAAATAGAAAAAGGAAAAAGATTTAGACAGAAAAAAATAGAGCAGCCCACCTTTTTGGCCCAACTAGCCCAACAAAGCCCACCAAGCCCACTGCTCTCTTCCCCGAAGCCTTCCTTTCTCACCCAGATTCCTACCCGCGTAGTCAATGACAGCCCGGACCCTCTTCTCTCTCTCACTCACTCGCTGACGAGACGACCCCACCTCCTCTTATTTCCCCCGAACCGTTTTTCTTCACCGCTTAAACAAACCCATCGAGACACCGAGTGGTGGACCTCCTCCTCTCTCCTTTTCTCGACCGTTGGACCCCACTATTGTTCATCTCCTTCACCCACCTCATGCTTCTTCTCCTCACCTTAGTTTCGCTCGTTGATAGCTCCATCAATCCACGTTAATCCGTACATTAAACCTCGCCGTGACCTCGCCTTTTAATCGCCTCGCTCTCCTCCGCTTTTTCCTCGCACCTTCCCAAGCTCGCTCGCCAGGCCGCCTCAATTCCTCCCGAGCACCCTCTGCCCGGACGAGCTGTCGCAGCAATTCCGGCCAAGTCACACCGCCTCCGCCTCCCGAACACACGAGCATACTCCACGCATCCAGACGCATCTATCCATACCACCCATTCATCCGCGGGTACCCCAGAGCCTCGACAACAACGACCACAGCACCACACCGCCGTCTGCCGTTTCTCCGGCGAACCTTCCAGGTGAATTCCGTCCGTCCCAGCACCTCTCGATCATGCTCACGTGAACCCCATGATCACCCGTATCTTACCGTGCCTTTGTTTTGCCTCGGTGAACTACAGCGTCGCCTTCGTCCAACTGAGCGCCACCGTCATGCAAACTCCGCGACTCTTCCGGTAAGCACAAGACCACCCCTCTCGTTCACGCACACGACTCCGCCTCGATCTTATGATCTAACGAACCTTCTTTTCGCTCGAGAGAACCACAAGAACGTCCTCGACAAAGAACGGAGCCAACCGCCGCCAAAGACGAACTCCGGCGAGGAATCGCGCTAAACCAGAGCACCTTGTCAAGCCAGCACTTTCAGCTTCCCGTGCCTCGGCGATCACCGTGAGCACCTCCTCTCTCTCTCTTGCTTAGCCGGAACTCCACCGCGAGCGCCAACACCGCTGCTGCCAAGGCGCCACCGATCTTTGGCAAGCGTGCTAACAACCGTAGGATCCAGATCTGACGGATATGATAGAATGTTAGCAAAGGGGTAAGTACTAGCTCTGGACCACACGATTTAACTTAGATCTAACGCTCCATGTTGCCGATCCACACCGAACCGGTATCGACCAGTAAGAACACACCGCGTGGCCAGTATTCGATCTGAATTAGAATTTGAAAACAGAAACTTTTGCCAATTTCAAACCCTTGTATCTTTTGATCCACACGTCCAAATTTTACAAATTTGATGTCGTTGGAATCAGCAAGACAAGCTCTAGCCAACCCTGCCCTTAGTTTAGCAAATAGTATTTGTTAGCTTGTTTGATTTTGCAGATTCTTTTGTGTGCTTGCTAACATTAGAAAAATCATTTAAAAATGATTCTTAGGTTAAAACCTTTGCAAATTGGTTTGTTGTGACCTTACTGACCCTAGGAACCAACCCATGGTTTGGAAAATGATTTTGGAAAAGAATAGGATGGATTAATTAGTTTAGTCCATTTCTAGCTAATTAAAAACCATTGTTTTGTTTATGAAAATGCTTTCATAAAGAAAACTTTGAGAAAATGTTTTGGACCAAACCTACTGACCCAAACACCAAGTTTTGCAATAGCAACTCATTTGGTGAACCCTATAGGTTAGTGCCTTAGTAAAAATATTTCTACACCACATAGAATGACACTTTGTTTTGAAAATGGTTTTATAGTGAAACCTTTTGCAAATGACTTAGCCACTTCACCAAATGACCAATAGGTGTGCCCAAATGTCTATGACCCATTAGGAACCCCTTTTTCAAACAAATCAAAGCTTGGCATGCTTGCATGCATTACTTGAACTTTGCCACTTTGGTAAATGACCAATTTGGATCTTACAAAGTTTAGGAATCTAATAGAGACCCTCTTTGCAAATGACTTTGCCATTTTGGTAAATGACCAATTTGGAACTTACAAAGTTAGAAGCCTAGTGAAGACCATCCTTACAATAGAACCAACCTTTGCATGCTTATGCATGACTTAGATCCCATTACTTTGTGTGTGAAAATTGTTTGTTTGACTTTGTTATTTTATGTGTGTAGTTTTGCTTGATTGGTAGATTAAGTTTGTGCCTTGCTTGATTGAATTGTAGTGACTTGAAGAGTGTGAGTGTTGCAAGGACAAGGAGTGAACCTATACCCTCTACCAAAAGGCAAGTGATATCATCATGAATATTCCATTCCTATATTTTATATATGCATTAGTATTATTTTTCTAAGTATAGGACTTGCATGGTTTTTGCTAAGTACAAGCTATTCTTGGGAAAACCTATTAGGTGAAACCTTAGTGAAAATTACCTAAGTCAAGATTCCTAATACTACCATGCTTAGCCTAGCTATTAGAAAACAAGGGTGGTTTATATATTCACACTATGGAAAAATATTCTAAGTCTTTGGACTTGTTTTATTTAACAAAACAACTAAGTTAATGAATCACCTGGGTGGAATGGAAAGAATGGTATATGTTGAGTGGTTCACAAGGCCATGGACTTGGGTTGTGTATCTCACTTGTGGATGGCCACCCAGAAACAAAGAGATTTGAGTTGTCAAATGTTGAGAAGCTTCAAGTGCAACCACTTGGCATTATGGGCTCTGCCATGATCTTAGGATGCTAGAACTTAGACTCTGTGACAGAGGGTGGTAGATGGGATGATAGGTTGTAGAGCGTCCATTTGCCTCATGAAAGGCTACTGAAGGATCATGTCTTGGGAAACCAAGGCTTGTGGGGAAAGTGCACCACCTCTGCAGTGTAAAACCTAAGTACTTAGCCATGTCCCTGGTAAAGGACAATTTGAGCATCAAGACATGGAAACTTCAAGAATCTCATCACTCCAATTTCTAAATAAAACTTGTGGGTGAACAAGGGTTAAAAGGATCTTCAGTCATTGATTGGTAGATGCCCTGAGTGGATCTGGAGTCTTTGATTGATAGATGCCTTGGGTGTTTTGCCAAACAAAACTTAGTATTTTCAAAAGTTAGGGAAAAATCTATTTTGAGCAAAGCAAGCCTAAGCTCCACCAGCCAAATGCATATAGTATTATAGTCCACTTAAAATATACTAAGGTATCACTTGCCAATACAATTCAAATGTATTGACCCTTGTGGCTGTAACTTATGATGTTGCAGGTTTGATTGATTTAGTGAAGATTGATTGATTAGGATTACAAAGTCTACAACCAACATCTGCCTGTGGCACTTTGAAGATGAAGGACCCATGACTATAGTTATTCCGCTGCAATGTAATGTAAATAGCCAATGAGCTATGTTTGATGTAATAAAATTATTTTATTCCTGGTTATAAAGTTGTATATGACCTTTGTTTCTTGATATTACATCTAAACTGTGGATGCTAGCTATTGATCCAGGGACTAGCATTGTAAACACAGGGGACTCAATCTTATTAAAGGTTGGGGACCCTACAGGTGTGGGATGGGTTCACAGTTTGGCCAGTTTTAGACCGGACAGTGCCCAGATTTAGTGTTAGTGCATGTCTGTTCTTTTCACAAACCACATATGGATCCACTAGTTTCATTGCATGTGTGTTCTTTTCATTAACAACAGCTAGAGTCGTTGCATGTGTTTTCTTTTCACAGACCACATATGGATACACCAGTGTCATTGCATGTGTGTTCTTTTCACAAACCACATATGGATCCACCAATGTCACTGCATGTGTGTTCTTTTCACAAACCACATATGGATCCACTAGTGTCATAGCATGTGTGTTCTTTTCATTAACCACATCTAGAGTCACTTCATGTGTGTTCTCCTCAAAAATCACACATGGATCCACCAGAGTTCATTTCAAGTCTGTTCTTCTCACAAACCACATATGGATCCACCAGTTTCATTGCATGTGTGTTCTTTTCCTTAACAACAGCTAGAGTCATTTCATGTCAGTTCTTTTCACAAACCACAGCTAGAGTCACTGCATGTGTGTTCTTCTCACAAACAACATATGGATCCACCAGTATCACTTCATGTGTGTTCTCTTCACAAACCACACGTGGATCCACCAGTGTCATTGCATGTGTGTTCTCCTCACAAACCACACATGGATCCACCAGCGTCATTGCATGTTTGTTCTTGTCACAAACCACATCTAGAGTCACTACATGGATGTTCTTTTCACAAACCACATATGGATCCACCAGTGTCAGTGCAGGTCTGTTCTTTGAACAAACCACATATGGATCCACCAGAGTTCATCGCATGTCTGTTCTTTTCATTAACATATGGATACACTAGTGTCATTGCATGTGTGTTCTTTTCATGAATCACATATGGATCCACCAGTGTCATTGCATGTGTGTTCTTTTCACAAACCACATGTGGATCCACCAGAGTTCATTGCATGTCTTTTCTTTTCATTAACGAAATATGGATACACCAGTGTCATTGCATGTGTGTTCTTTTCACAAACCACATATGGATCCACCAGTTTCATTGCATATGTGTTCTTTTCATTAACAACAGCTAGAGTCATTGCATGTGTGTTCTTTTCACAAACCACATATGGATACACCAGTGTCATTGCATGTGTGTTCATTTCACAAACCACATATGGATCCACAAGTTTAATTGCATGTGTGTTCTGTTCATTAACAACAGCTAGAGTCATTGCATGTGTGTTCTCTTCACAAACCACAGGTGGATCCACCAGTGTCATTGCATGTGTGTTCTCCTCACAAACCACACATGGATCCACCAGAGTCATTGCATTTTTGTTCTTTTCACAAACCACAACTAGAGTCACTACATGGTTGTTCTTTTCACACACCACATATGGATCCACCAGCGTCACTGCATGGATGTTCGTTTCAAAAACCACATATGGATCCACCAGAGTTCATTGCATGTCTGTTCTTTTCATTAACCACATATAGATACACAAGTGTCATTGCATGTTTGTTCTTTTCATGAACCACATATGGATCCACCAGTGTCAGTGCATGTGTGTTCTTTTCACAAACCACATATGGAGCCTCCAGAGTTCATGGCATGTGTGTTCTTTTCATTAACCACATATGGATACACCAGTGTCATTGCATGTGTGTTCTTTTCACAAACAACATATGGATCCACCAGTTACATTGCATGTGAGTTCTTTTCATTAACAACAGCTAGAGTCATTGCATGTTTGTTCTTTTCACAAACCACATATGGATACACACGTGTCATTGCATGTGTGTTATTTTCACAAACCACATATGGATCCACCTGTTTCAGTGCATGTGTGTTCTTTTCATTAACAATAGCTAGAGTCATTGCATGTGTATTCTTTTCACAAACCACATATAGATCCACTAGTGTCACTACATGTGTGTTCTCTTCACAAATCACACGTGGATCCACCAGTGTCATTGCATGTGTGTTATCCTCAAAAACCACACGTGGATACACCAGTGTCAGTGCATGTGTGTTCTCTACACAAACCACATGTGGATCCACTAGTGTCATTGCATGTGTGTTCTCCTCACAAACCACATATGGATCCACCAGAGTCATTGCATGTGTGTTCTTTTCACAAACCATAGCTAGAGTCACTGCATGGCTGTTCTTTTCACAAACCACATATGGATCCACTAGTGTCATTACATGTGTGTTCTTTTCACAAACCACATATGGATCCACCAGAGTCATTGCATGTGTGTTCTTTTCACAAACCACATGTGGATACACCAGTGTCATTGCATGTGTGTTCTTTTCATAATCCACATGTGGATCCACCAGCGTCACTTCATGTGTGTTCTCTTCACAAACCACATGTGGATTCACCAGAGTTCATTGCATGTCTGTTATTTTCATAAACCACAACTAGAGTCACTGGATGAGTGTTATTGTCATAAACCACATGGATCCACCAGTTTCATTGCATGTGTGTTATTTTCATTAACAATAGCTAGAGTCATTGCATGTGTGTTCTTTTCACAAACCACATATGGATACACTAGTGTCATTGCATGTGTGTTCGTTTCACAAACCACATATGGATCCACCAGTGTCACTGCATGTGTGTTCTTTTCACAAACCACATATGGATCCACCAGAGTTCATTGCATGTCTATTATTTTCATTAACCACATGTGGATACACTAGTGTCATTGCATGTGTGTTCTTTTCACAAACCACATATGGATCCACTAGTTTCATTGCATGTGTGTTCTTTTCATTAACAACAGCTAGACTCACTGCATGTGTGTTCTTTTCACAAACCACATATGGATACACTAGTGTCATTGCATGTGTTTTTCTTTTCACAAACCACATATGGATCCACCAGTTTAATTGCATGTGTGTTCTTTTCATTAACAACAGCTAGAGTCATTGCATGTGTGTTCTTTTCGCAAACCACATATGGATCCACCAGTGTCACTGCATGTGTGTTATCTTCACAAACCACGTGTGGATCCACCAGTGTCATTGCATGTGTGTTCTCCTCACAAACCACACATGGATCTACCAGAGTTCATTGCATGTCTGTTCTTCTCACAAACCACATATGGATCCACAAGTGTCACTGCATGTTTGTTCTCTTCACTAACCACAGCTAGAGTCATTGCATGTCTGTTCTTTTCACAAACCACATATGGATCCACCAGAGTCAGTACATATGTGTTCTTTTCAAAAACCATATTTGGATCCACTAGTGTCACTGCATGTGTGTTCTTTTCAGAAACCACATATGGATCCACTAATGTCATTGCATGTGTGTTCTTTTCATTAACCACAGCTAGAGTCACTGCATGTGTGTTCTTGTCACAAACCACACAATGATCCACCAGAGTTCATTGCATGTGTGTTCTCCTCACAAATCACACATGGATCCACCAGAGTTCATTGCATGTCTGTTGTCGTGGTATTGCCGACGAGTACGCCATGGAGGGGTCCTCACAATGCGTGTTTAGAGACGTGGGGTAAGGCAGAGAGTTGGCAGGTATGAGGTAACACAGCTTACCCAGGTTCACTACAATGGCAATACACCAAGTGAAAGAGATAGGTTCGTTGTGCAAGGTGTTGCGTGTTGTACGCTGCAATCAGAGAAGTTGTGCCCTAAAGGATCCTGTAGGCCAGCTTATAAAGGCGCCAAGACCTAGGGTTTACAGGGAAAGGTCCTTGCCGGACAAGGTAAAGAGTCCTGCACCTACACGAACTAGTCTTCCGTGTCTTGTACTCCAAGGCTCCGAGTATGTCGGTGACTCCTGCTTAGCCTTCCTTTATCCGGCATGGGCCTCCCTTTAGGATCCGTCTAACTAGGCCACCTAGCAGGCCATAGGCCTTGCTACCAACTATGGGCCACCCGGGTTAGGCGGATTAGTGACATGCTATGAGGATACCCATCTAGAATATCCCCAATAGTAGCCCCCGGAGGACTTTAATATGTTGCACCGTATTGGTCATTGATCTCCGTATATCCCTTCTAAGTGATGCGGGCAATTCGTCTAGCAATATCTCAAAGGTCTCCCAAAGAACCCTGCAATCCTCTCCGGCTTCGCAATGTAGTTGGAGATTCCTTGAGTCTTCGTTTCCAGAGTTGAACGATCTCCGTCTTCGATGGAAACTTTAGACATGACCCTTCTCTGCAACTGTCAGGATGATGACGTAGGGTACTGCCTACGCTACCTCAAAACTCACAGAAGCAAAGAATTAATCATTAGATATTTTTACGCGCGCGAAATCCGAAACGGCAGAGCGGCAAAAGATGGAGGACATGGCGAAATTACCTCGCACGTTCACTTCCACGTTGGCATAGTTCCATCCATTAGATCTTTTTGCACGAATCTTGACGCGAGGCTTATATATTTCCACCACAGTCAACTTATTTCTTTTTACCCGCATTTTCTCCTAGTCTTCGTCTTCCTCCAGCCGCACGACTGTTCGAGCTCCTCTGCGAAAACCCTAGCCAGAACCCTTTCTACCTCCGCACGCTCCTCGTCGTAATGGCCTCCAGCAGCTCTACTCCTTCCACGACGGTGATTCCTGAGGCTACGATGGAGCCATCCTAGGGTGTTATCGTCCTGCCGGAGGGAGTGGTCGTCCCCGTCTCCGCTGTGAAGGAATCCGCCGGCAATGACCAAGAACGAGCAGCGCCCGAAGCTGCTGAAGCAGAAAGCGACTCCCATAAGGGGGTGTGGAGAGGTTCTGATCTCTCCGCCGAAGATCTCCAAGAGCTGATCGACGAGGGCTATCTCCCTGGGGCAGAGAAGTTCGTCTGGCGGGCGACATCGGCCGGCGAGGTGGTCCCTTCTTCCCAAGCTGGAGAGAAAGTGTACCTCAAATCTCAGCTGGTACATGGCGTAAGCCTGCCAGTCTCCGACTTCTTCCTAGATGTCCTTCGACACTTCCGGATACTTCCCCACAACCTTTCTCCTAACAACATCATAGTCCTTAGCAACTTTGTAGCTTTGTGCAAAGGATAATTAGGAATCAAACCTAGATTAGATCTGTTTGTATATTTCTTCACCATTAAGAGAGAGTCCGTAGAGTCCAAGGATGAACTGCGGATCTGTGGAACCATTAGTTTCAAGATCTGACCTAGCCGGCGCTTCCACGACATCGTGGGGCACGAGTCTTGCAAGAAATGGCAGCGCACGTATTTCTATGGGCCAGATATCCCTCTGCCAGACCGTATTGATACTTACCCCGACTTTTTGTCGATGGAGCTGCAACTGAAGTGCCTGCATGCTTCCCTCCAACGACGAAGCCAATCACGCCGTAAGGAGGATCGAATGGCTCGTAGACGGAGGTCTAACGGTCTTGGATCTTGCCATGTATTGGTACGTTAGGCGGATCCAGCCTCTACAGCACCGTGCCCAGCTGATGTGCAAATATATCCAATAAAGGAAAGATCCCATGCGAATTTCGCGGGATATCTTCTCTACTGACTCCATCAAGCTCTGGCTAAAGGACATCGTCAAGGTGAAGTACAAGAACCGTGGCTTCAAGATCACCTTTGACATGTTCGATTACGGCACATGCCTAGAGGTAGCTTTTGTTTCCTTTGTTGCTTGTTATATACTCTAAGGTTTTTTCCGACTTGAAGTTGTGCATCTAACATTTCCATGTATCCCAGCTGGTGACCTTGGCGGCAGATCAAATGGCCTCCCAAGTCTATGATCCTAAGCTGAAGGATATCTAGGTGGTGTCTGACAATGACGCCTCTAAGGATCAACCATCTCTGGCAGCACGAAAGCGGAAGAGCTCCACCTCTAACGCTGTTGCCGAGGCCAAGAAGAAGAAGAAAACAGAGAGTGGAGTCTCCAAAGAATCCATTTCCGCCTTAGAGGCGGATAAGAAGAAGAAGTCCACCGGCATTCCCTTCACCGGGAAGGAAGTGGAAGAGGTGGACATGGAAGCTGCGATTGAGGCAGGAGCCTCCGTGCCATATACTTCCTTGAAGGTGCAGGAGGCAGCTAGGGATTCATCCATGCCTCCTGCTTCGACCTCTCCATTGGCTGCGACTCCTCCGACGTTGAGCCTAGATGATCTCATCAAGTAGGCCGACGCAATCTATAAGAATGCTCAGACCTTTCATGATTCCTATGCTCATCTGGCCAACAATCTCAGGATCATTGCCATCGTAAGTTTTTTGAACTTCACTTGCTTTACTTTGTGTAGTATATCCCACTATAGTCCCTGAGCTCTTAGGCGGATAAGTCAATAGTTATTGGCCTCAGTGCTCAAGAGAACTAAGTGTAGAACTTGTCCGTGTAGCCCCCGAGCGTTTAGTTGAAACTGTAAAGTTCTGACTAGAGGCTTTTAGAGAAACTAGCTTACTTTAAAATCGTGTACTGTAGCCCCTGAGCGTTTAGTTGAAACTGAATAGTTCCGACTAGAAGCTCTAGAGAAACTAAGAATGCTTATATCATGTGCAGAATGAGAATAAATGGAGGATAGCCGCTAATGAGAGGTTTACTGCTCTTCGGAAGGAGATGGACCTTAAACAGGGTAAAACCAAATTCCTGAAGGAACAGATCAAAAATAGCCAGAGTCTGTTTCCTACGACAGCTCCTTGCTTTCCCATTGAGTCATTTTTTCCGTCTTCTGATAGCACTTTTTGATTTCCGTTTTACAGAAGCCATTGCTAAGGCCAAGAGCATCGTCAAGCAATCCAAGTATATCCAGGAGCTCGATGATGAAAATTACATCGTGAAGAAGGACCTGGTCGATGCCGTCAAGGGCCATGAGGCAACGATAAAGGCTATGCAAGAGTCTGCGGATGTCGAGATGCAGCTCCTGAAGGATGAGATTGCACTACTCAAATACCAGAACCATGCTGCCAAAGAGCAAACTGCTAGGAGTCTTGAGATGTTCAAGTCAGTCTAGAAGGAGCGCGATTTCTTGGCGGAGACATGCATGCAAGCAGAAACGAGCATCTTTGGTAACCTTTCTTCGTCTTGGTCTTTTCTGTAAGTTGGACAATGATTTTCCTTATTTGTACTCATGGTCCTTTTGTTTTGTGCAAACCGCAGCTCCCATTGGCTTAGCTAACTTGGGTGAGGGTGCTCCAAGTTCCAAGGAACGCATGATTCTTGTCGGCAACATTGTCAGCACCGCCATCTCCCAAGCCAAGGAGGTAGCTCAACCTATGGGTATTAATATCAAGGCGGTAGGCTTAGCAACCAAGTTCACGGCAATGCTGCGCTGAGCCCCTGAGAAAGTCAAGGGCTGGAAAGCCTCTCGCGTTTGGGCTGGTGCAAGGATGACCTTGTCCTTAGTCAAGGCGCACTATGATAATGCCGACATCAACCTGGTGACCTACGGCTTTCCCAAGATAGACGAGGAAGGTCGAGATATCGATAGCGATGCTATTTGGAATTCTCTCACCGGCTTCGACACTAGGGTTGCCAAGATGGTCAAGGCGGATGTCTTTGTGCCTACCGAGATTCTGGATGATGACATGACTTCGTCTGAGTCTAGCCCCTCTCCTTTGGAGTTTGATAAGCTCTCCCGGCCTGGCTCTCCTGATGATGCCACCACGAAGCCCCCTGCAGCAGAGCCATGAAAAACAATTTTTGTATTAAATGCGTCTCTTCAAAATGTATGTGTAAAAAACTTATGTTTGTCTAAGGCAGAAAACTTGTATTCAAGCTTCCTGCAACTTGTCTGTTTCCAGCATATGTATATATATTTTTTAAGCAAGCGCTGGCTTATCCATTATTCTGGTTCGTATGCTTGACCTTTCGTGAGACGAAAGACTCTCAGCGCAGAACTATGCTCTCAGGTGATGATGCTTAATAGCACTGTCCAGAATCTAAGAACAAAATCGCCGGCTTTGAGTGCCGAAAAGTCACTACTCCGGAATCCACAAAAAAACTTCAGAAAACGTGTAGACCAGAAAACTTAAGATAACGCCCGTAGGAGGAATTTTCACAAGGGCAAATGCAACCTTGCGCATAAAGGGTTTATATGATCCAAAAATGAACAACTAAAGGAGGTAAAAGACTCAGAGAATATGAGTGAACCAAATGCTTTGTTTCATTGATCATATAAGAAACTTATTAAATAATATAAATGTGCTAAGTGTAAAAGGGACATAGATATTCTATGTTCCATTGCCGAGCTGTCTCCGGGTAATCATCATTGGAGTCATGTTGCTTGCGCTTGCGATTTTTTGGCCTATCTTTCAACTTGCGAATATCGATGAGGTAATAGGAACCATTGAGCAATATTTGTTGATGACGAATGTCCTTCCCAAGGTGTGGATAATTTTTGTGATTTTTTCTGCTTGAGTCTAAGAACCAAATCCCCTTCTTTAAACGAGCGATGCTTGATGGCTCAGTGTTGATGTAGAGCTCGTTGGGAACCCCAAGAGGGAGGTATGATGAGCACAGCAGCAAGTTTCCCTCAGTTATGAAACCAAGGTTTAATCGAACCGGTAGGAGCAAGGAACCACCCCAAAGTTGTTACTAAATGAGAGCCTTGAGGCGCACTACGGTGCTAGTAGCAACGTGGAGACCTGCACAACACAACCACGTAACTCATCCCCAACTTGCGATGAGGTTGTCAATCTCACCGTGTTTTGCTGAAAACAAAGGATTAAATGTATCGAATGGAAAGAAGTAATAGTTTGCAGAAAGTAAACACAAAGCAGTAATAGTTTATAGATTGTATGTAAAAGGAAAGGACCGGGATCCATAGTTCACTAAAGATTCTGTCACTTCCCAAGATTACCAGAGGCATGAACCCACTATCGAGCATAAATACTAACTCTTGGAGTTGCTAGCATCTACTTGGCCAAGATAGCTACTAACAACGGAAAGCATGCAAGATCACAAATAACAAAGACATGATAGAATCAATAATCAATCTGAAATAGCATCTCAATATCCATCGGATCCCCGCAAACACAACATGCAGAATTACAAATAGATGATCTTGATCATGAGCAGACTCACAAGATCTAGACATGAAAGCACAAAGGAGGAGAACCAGCCATCTAGCTACTACATGGATCCGTAGTCCAAGGATGAACTACTCACGCATCACACCGGAGGCTTGCATGGTGATGAAGAAGGCCTCCAGGGTGAATTCCCCTCTCCGGCAGGGTGCCGGGAAGAGCTTCGGATCCCTCCCGATCTAGGGATGGAGATGACGGCGGCTACAAACTCTTTCATGAATTTTTGATCGGGTACTTAGGGTTTTCGTCCCGAGGGCATCTTATAGGCGGAAGGAGAGGCCGAGGGGCTGCCTGGGCTGGCCACACCACCCCCTGGCGCGGCCAGGCCTAGAAAGCATGGCCAGGTGCTGTGGTGGCCCCCTGGCTCCTCTCCGTCTCATATTTAGGTCATAAGGCTTCTTATAGGCGAAGAGGGAGACCGAGGGGGTGCCTGGGGCCACCATACCATGCCCTGGTGCGACCAGGCCCAGCCCGCGCCTAGGGGTGGTGTGGCCAGCCCCTGGCTCTCCTCCATCTCGTATTCTGGCTCCTGGAGTCTTCTGGAAAAATAGGCACTTTGGCTTTTGTCCCGTCCAATTCTGAGAATATTCATTTTCTGACTTTCCTGGAACCAAAAACAGCAGAAAACAGGCAGCTGACACTATGGCTCTTGTTAATAGGTTAGTCCAAGAAATCATATGAAAAGTACTCCAAAGTGTGGACAAAACACAAGAAAGTGGATAAAACCAAGCATGGAGCATCAAAAATTATAGATACATTTGCAATGTATCAACATCCCCAAGCTTAAGTCCTGCTCGTCCTCGAGTAGGTAAGTGATAAAAAGAAAGAATAATTTTTGAGGTGACATGCACCATCAAACACTTGATCAAAGTATTTGTAAAACATTCAAAGTTGGGATCATAGTACTTCAATCATAACATGAAAGACAAAGTTCTAGCAATAATACAAAGAAACTATGATGCAACATGAAAAGGCACAAACAAAAGATTCATGAATAACAATGCTTTGCAAGACATTTGTTTGTTTCACATAAAGAAAACATAACATAATAGTATTCAGCTTGTCCCTCATAGAGTAGCAAATATAAATGTATAGGACACCTTCAAAGTTCATAAGAGTGACTAGATACAAATAGTTTAAAACAAGCAATATCAGGATATGCATCAATCAAGTAGTCTTTGGACAATGCACATAGAACTCAGAATGGCCACTATGCTCTCAAAGTAGGTGCATAAAGATAGAAGGTGGAGACTCAATATAATGGTGGAAGAAAGGCCTTTATAAAAGGAAGTAGGGATTCAAGTCTCATAAAGAGCTTCCAAAAATTATGGTACTTAATAGCTTTCATCTCTCATTGCCCCTATCATAAGCATCTTGAAGTGATTAAGGTTAAAGTGAACAAACTATGGTGTACATGCTTGACGAAGTATAAGTTAGGAATGTCATGTCCCTTGTATACGAGGGCCACTCCTCATGCTACTCAAGTTTAGTCACCGGTAAGTTCTTATCATTGTAAGTACATGTGTATCATAGAGAACCGCCAACGGGGTACCCCTTGCCCGATGATACGGAAGAATCCCTATATCAAAATGACAAGGCAAGCAGACAACAAGCATCTCAGCAATCTTCTTATTTACCATGGGAATATGGTGCTTTTTTCTCTCTTTCCTCTTTTCATAATCTTTTTCTCTTTTTTCTCAATATAGGACTCTTTTTTTATAAGAAGAATGCTTCATAGACAGCTCATTATGGTTACGCTGCAGGTTTCCACCATGTCAGCATGGATTAGCCAGCGGCCCAGGCGTTTCTCTAACACATATACATAACTCCATGGACTTACAAGCTCCCCTTTCATTTCACACCGACGACATCCATATACAAAAGAGCATGATATAAACTAGGTACAAGTACCAAGTGCAATGTTGAAAGAGTTCCGCATGAAAGCATGGTTTTGCTAATCCCCAACAAATAAGTGCAAGCATATACAACATAGACAACACAATAGTTCAAGTTTATTAAGGGCAAGAAAAGTAAAGTGTGCCATCAAGTTCGTGAGAGCTTTAATCACTAGTTTTCTCATAACAAGTTTAATTTGAAGGTAAACAAAAGAATGAATATACTTGAAATAGCATAAGCTAGTAGGTATGTATGGTGGACTGTTTGGAATAACTTGGTTTAGGGAGTTGGATGCATGAGTGGAACTCATACTTGGTTGTGGAGGCTAGCAAAAGACTGGGAGCGACAAACTAAGAGTGCAATAATGGCCATAATCATGCAGAGTGACAAAACATCATTGATCAAAGCATAAAGTGATACTACAAGTTGAAAACTAAAGGGTCATAAAGGCTATGGTGACTTGAGATAGTCATAACATGGTGTGAGCATGTGGCAAGTCAACCCAAATAAAGCATCAAAGGAGAATACCACTATACTATGCTTTAATATGCTAAAACAACACATGATTCATCCAAGGCACATTAAGAAATCTCAATTGTTTATAACAAGTCATGATAGAGCAAACAATACTAAGCATAAAGCCAAAACAATATCAAGCATGGCATGAGAAAGCTTAGGCCACAGTTAAAAACAAGCTCTTTTTACCACATAAGCATGAACTTTCCTACTCTTTTCCAAACCAAACCAAACTATTTGCAAACCAATGTATGAAAGAGGGGCTCCAACCAATTTATTCAGAAAATTAAGAAAACCAAGAAAACGAAAAACCAAAATGAAAACGAAAAAGAAGCGCTCCAAGAACAACACAACTGTGCATGAAACAATAAAAATGAAGCGTTTGGAAGAAACTGGGATTTTTATTGATGAAGAGGGGGATGCCTTGGGCATACCCAAGCTTTGACGCTTGTATTTCTTGGATATTTCTTGGGGTGACATTCGTGGCATCCGCAAGATTGAGCTTTAGTCCATCCTTTATCTCATTACTCATTCCTTTCATACACCTGAAATTTTTCCTTCATACAAAACTTCACACAATCTTTATTACCAACATTAGTGCACTCAAGATAAATAAGTCTTAAGGTTCAGTTGTAACACCAAATAAACTTACATTAGAACACTAGCTACTGTAGCACTTCCCTCAAAAAGATCAATTCCCCAAAAGAACTAACAAAGGAGCCAACAAGAAGCAAATGCAGAAAATTGCAGAAATCTGTCAAAACAGACCAGCCAGTAAATACGAATTGTTTCGAAGACCTTATGTTGCTCAAATCAAAAAGTGTTGAGATAACGAAAGTTAGATAACAACCTAGGGCAGAAGCACAAAAATTCACGCCTCAAAAAGACGTACAGAGATATTACACGAATTTTTACGGTGAAGCACAGAAATCTGTTTCGAGACAGCAACTTCTCCAATCATTACTTCTCTCTCATTAGAGGTTACTCTTGGCACGAAAAGCAAATAAAAAGGATAAGGAGAGGTTATTACTGAAGTAATAACTTCCAAAACTCATCTAAAACTTTTGGGTTATCTCCTAATAAGTACTTTTCTTTAACGCCTTTAAGTTAGGCATACGAAGCAAGAAAAAGGATCAAGTGTTCTCAAATGAAGAAGCATTAAGACCAAATTTTGTTTTCATAGGAGAAGCAAAAGAAATCTTCTCTCTCTTCTTAGGAAAGTGTTCTATACATTTCTTGAGTGGGAGTTGATATTTAATGGTGCCTTCTTTCATATCAATAATGGCACCAACAGTTTTAAGAAAAGGTCTTCCCAAAGTAATAGGACAAGAAGCATTTTATTCAACATCCAAAACATAGAAATCAATGGGGACATAGGCATTGTTAACCATAATAAGAACATCATTAACAATCCCCATGAGTTTATTTTTAGCATTATCATCAAGTGGGACATTCAAATAACAATCTTCTAGTGGAGGCAAATCAAGCATATCATAAATCCTTCTAGGCATAATAGAAACACTACTATGAAGATCACATAAAGCTTTGAAATCAAAGTCATTCACTTTCATATTAATGATGGGTTCCCAACCATCTTCTTGTTTTATAGGAATAGAAGCTTTATGTTTCATCTTTTCTTCTTTAATCTTTATAAGAGCATTAATAATGTGTTTTGTAAAGGCCATGTTCATAGCACTAGCATTAGAACTTTTAGCAAGCTTTTGTAGGAACTTAATAACTTCAGAGATATTGCAACCATCAAGATCAAAATCAAATTTATCATCTAGAGTAGTAGAACTATTACTAGCCTCAACACTAGTGGTGGTAATAGTAGAAACACTAATGTTTCTAGCAATTTCATCTTCTCTTTCAGCTAATAGTCTAACATTTTCATCAATTCTTACTTGTATGGCATTAGTAGCTGCAAAGGGATTATCATTAATTTCAGGTTTAGCAGCCATTTTATTCAAAGAAGAATGAGCTTGAACCAAAGATGCTATATTTCTTTTAGCATTAGAGAGTTTTTCCTCAATTGTTTTATTGAAAGCAGTTTGATTACTAATAAAGTCTTTAAGCATAACTTCAAGTTCAGAGGGTGCGCTCCTATTATTGTTGTAAGAATTTCCATAAGCATTACCATTGTTAGGATGATATGGCTTATAATTGTTGTTACCAAAATTACTCCTATAAGCATTATTGCCAAAATTGTTATTTCTAATGAAGTTCACATCAACTTGCTCTTCTTGAGGAACCAAAGAGGCTAAAGGAACATTATTTGGATCAATATGGGCTTTCCCATTCACAAGCATAGACATAATAATATCAATCTTATCACTCAAGGAGGAGGTTTCCTCAACAGAATTACCTTCCTACCTTGTGCAACTCTCTCAGTATGCCATTCAGAATAATTAACCATCATATTGTCTAGAAGCTTTGTTGCAGCACCCAAATTAATTGTCATAAAGGTACCTCCAGCAGCAGAATCCAATAGGTTCCTTGAAGAATAGTTCAATCCTGCATAAAAAGTTTGGATGATCATCCAAGCAGTCAGTCCATGAGTGGGACAATTCTATACCAAAGATTTCATTCTTTCCCAAGCTTGAGCAACATGCTCATTATCAGATTGTTTAAACTTCATTATTTCACTTCTCATAGATATAATCTTAGCAGGAGGATAGTACTTTCCAATGAAAGCATCTTTGCACTTAGTCCAAGAATCAATACTATTCCTAGTTAAGGAATTAAACCATTCTTTAGCTTTTCCTCTCAAAGAGAAAGGAAACAATTTCAGCTTAATAATATCATCATCTATATCCCTATGCTTTTGCATCTCACAACGTTCAACAAAGTTATTTAGATGGGAAGCAGCATCTTCATTACCAATACAAGAAATTTGTCCTCTCATAACAAGATTGAATAAAGCAGGTTTTATCTCAAAGAAAGTATCTTCAGGCACAGGTGGAGCAATAGGTGTGCTCATAAAATCATTGTTGTTGGTGCTAGTGAAGTCACACAACTTAGTGTTTTCAAGAGTAGTCATTTTTTTGTGTTTTTGATAAAGAAATCAAACTTGTAGAACTACGTTTTTGTGTTTTTGATAAAGAAACAAGCAAACAAAGCAAAAAGAAACTAAGCAAAACAAAAATAACAAAGTAAAGAGATTGGTTATGAGGGACTCCCCTTGTAAGATGTCCTTGACTCCCAAGCAGCGGCGCCAGAAAAATGCTTGATGGCTCAGTGTTGATGTAGAGCTCGTTGGGAACCCCAAGAGGAAGGTATGATGAGCACAGCAGCAAGTTTCCCTCAGTTATGAAACCAATGTTTAATCCAACCAGTAGGAGCAAGGAAACACCCCAAAGGTGTTACTAGCTGAGCCTTCGTAGGGCGCACTACTGGTGCTAGTAGCACCGTTGAGACCTGCACAACACAACCACGAAACTCTGTCCCCAACTTGCGATGAGGTTGTCAATCTCACCGTGTTTTGCTGAAAACAAAGGATTAAACATATCGAATGGAAAGAAGTAATAGTTTTCAGAAAGTAAACACAAAGAAGTAATAGTTTATAGATTGTATGTAAAAGAAAAGGACCGGGATCCATAGTTCACTAGAGGTGGCTCTCCTTAGATAGATAACATGCTGGGTGAACAAATTACAGCGGGGCAATTGACAAACATCGAGAAAGCATACAAGCATATACTAATCATCTTGACTCCTTTGGAACTTGATTGGGCATTACAACATTATACATAGACCGCCATCCAACTGCATCTATGACTAATAATCCACCTTCAGGTTATCATCCGAACCCCCTCCAGTATTAAGTTGCAAGCAACAGATTATTGCTTTACGAATTGCGTGTAATGTAAACAATACGATTGTTCTGTGAACAAAGGATTGTTGTTTTCTCCCTAGTAGCAACAGCACATCTAGTACCTTAGAGATTTCTGTCACTTCCCTAGATTACCAGAGGCATGAAACCATTATCGAGCATAAATACTAAGTCTTGGAGTTGCTAGCATCTACTTGGCCAAGATAGCTACTAACAACGGAAAGCATGCAAGATCACAAATAACAAAGACATGATAGAATCAATAATCAATCTAAATAGCAGCTCAATATCCATCGGATCCCCGCAAACACAACATGCAGAATTACAAATAGATGATCTTGATCATGAACGGAGCTCACAAGATCTAGACATGAAAGAACAAAGGAGGAGAACCAGCCATCTAGATACTACATGGATCCGTAGTCCAAGGATGAACTTGCATGGTGATGAAGAAGGCCTCCAGGGTGAATTCCTCTCTCCGGCAGGGTGCCGGGAAGGGCTTCAGATCCCTCCCGATCTAGGGATGGAGATGATGGCGACTATAAACTCTTTCGTGGATTTTTGATCAGGTACTTAGGGTATTTGTCCCGAGGGCATCTTATGGTGGAAGGAGAGGCCGAGGGGGTTCCTGGGCTGGCCACAACACCCCCTGGCGTGGCCAGGCCTGGCCTGCGCGGCCAGGTGGTATGGTGCCCCCTGGCTCCTCTCCGTCTCGTATTCTTGCATCTGATGACTTCCGGAAAAATAGGCACTTTGGCTTTTGTCCCGTCCAATTCCGAGAATATTCATTTTTTGACTTTCCTGGAACCAAAAACAGTAGAAAACAGGCAGCTGGCACTATGGCTCTTGTTAATAGGTTAGTCCAAGAAATCATATGAAAAGTACTCCAAAGTGTTGACAAAACACAAGAAAGTGGAGAAAACCAAGCATGGACTATGGTACATTTGCAATGTATCAATGCTTTACACCGCGACTATGGTAGCCGTGCAGCTTCTGCTGGTAGACGTCAGATCTCTGGCATGAGAGCATGTGCTCTTCTTCGAGTAGGTCCACAGATAGCCGTCTGCATTCTTTAGCGTCATCTTCCTTGTAGGCGGAAACTCATGGTGCATCGTGGAGGATGTCGGATGGGAGAACTGCTTCTGCTCCATAAACCATGAAGAAAGGAGTCAAACCGGTAGATCTGTTAGGTGTTGTTTGTAAACTCCACAAAATAGATGGTAGTTCCTCCGCCTAGGCTCCTGCTGCTCTATGTAGTGGTGCCTCTAAGCATGACTTGATTCCGTGCATAATTAGTCCATTGGCCCTTTCAACTTGCCCATTTGACTGTGGATATGCCACATATTCTAGGTCAAGGCGGATGCCTTTCTCATGACAGTACTCCTCAACTTCTCTGAGAGATAAATTTCTGCCATTGTCGGTGATGATTCTATGTGGAAGACCAAATCTCACCACTAGATCCTGGACAAACTATAGGATTGTTGCCCCATCAAGCTTCTAATGGGTTTAGCTTCAATCCATTTTGTGAATGTATCCACTACTACTAGAAAGTGTGTGAATCCACAGGGTGCTGTCTGCAAAGGTCCCACCATGTCCAGCCCCCAGACTACAGACGGTTAAGTTATTAGTATCGTCCGCAATTCTTCAGCTGGAACATTTGGTTGTCTTGCATAAAACTGAAACCCAAGGCATGTTCTTACCAACATGTCGGCGTCCTCCTTGGCATTTATCCAGTAGAATCCTTGTTGGAAGGCCTTGGCCACCAACGATTAGGGAGCGGCGTGATGCCCGCAATCTCTGAGATGTATTTCTCTAAGGATTTCAATACCTTGCTACTGGGAGATGCACCGTAGGAAGACTCATGTGGTACTTCTTTTGTATAGCTGGCCATCAATGATGACATAACCTTTTTATCTACGTACTATTTGCTAGCTTTCGACTTCGTCAGTGGGCAAAGTTCTGTCTTGTAGATAATCCATGAACGGCTTCGTCCAAGCCGGAGAGGTCATTATTACTGCATTAACAAATGAGTCCACTCTATCCGGGTTTTCAGGGTGCGCTCCTTTCACACATGGAGTCCGTGAATTCTCTAGGAAAACGCCTAGCGGAATTGGTCGATGGGCTGATCCAAGCTTTGATAGCAGATCTACTGCCTCATTATCCTCCCTTTTGACGTACTTGATTTCGTAGCCATCGAAGCACTTGGCTATTTCGTCTACTTCATCTCGATATGCCGCCATCATAGGGTTCCGCACGTTCCAGGTGCCAGCTACTTGTTGGGCAACAAAGTCGGAATCTCCACAGCAAACTATGCGCTTGATGCCAATATCCTTGGCTACGCGAAGTCCGTGAATGAGGGCCTCGTACTCTGCCATTTTATTTGTAGCATTGAAGTGGCTCTGCAGGATGTATTGCAACTTCTCTCCTGTTGCTGATTGTAATAATACACTAGCCCCGAGCCATTGAGTAACTTGGATTCGTCAAAGTGCATGACCCAATACTCTGGTTCTAGCAAAGGAGTGTCTTCCGGCAGCTCTGTCCAATCTGCAAGAAAATCCGCTAATGCTTGTGATTTGATAGCGTCGTGTCGCTTGTAGGTGATGTCGAAGGCGGCAAGTTCAATGCCCCACTTTGCCACTCTCCCTATAGCGTCGCTGTTGTTGATGATGTCGGACAGTGGAGCTTTGCTTACTACTGTGATGGGGTGCTCCTGGAAATAATGCCTTAGCTTACGTGAAGCAAGGAAAACTCCATAAGCTATCTTCTAGTAGTGCGGGTAACGCTACTTGGATTCCGTCAAGACCTCGCTCACATAGTAAATGGGTCGCTGAACTCCATATTCATGCGTTGGTTCCTTGCGCTCCACCACGATGACGATGCTGATTACTCGGTTGGTCGCCGCCATGTATACCAACATAGGCTCCCTTGGCACCGGTGCTGCATTTATAGGTGGGGAGGAGAGTATTCTCTTCAACTCCTGAAGTGATGCGTCAGCATCGTCCGTCCATGCGAATTTGTCCGCCTTCTTGAGCAACTTGTAGAGCGGCATATCCTTCTCACCAAGTCGGCTAATGAAGCAGCTTACTGCTGCAACGCAGCCTGTGAGCCTTTGTATGTCCTTCAGGCATGTCGGGCGTTTGATGTCGAGGATGGCCTTGATTTTCCCCGGGTTCACCTCGATTCCGCGATGCGAAATGATGAAGCCCTACTATTTGCCGGATGGTACCCCGAAGACACACTTCTTTGGGTTCATCATCATGTTGTATTTCCAGAGATTGTCGAAGGTTTCCTACAAGTCAGCGATAAGATCATTTGATTTCTTTGACATTACCACGATGTCGTCCATGTAAGCGTGTACGTTGCGACCTATTTGGTCATGTAGGAAATGTTGCATCGTCCGCTAGTACGTAGCACCAGCGTTTTTCAAGCCAAAGGGCATCGTGAAGTAGCAATATGTGTCGTAGGGTGTGGTAAATGAAGTGGCCAATTGGTCCGACTTTCGTATTTGGATCTGGTGGTATCCTGAATAGGCATCGAGAAAACACAGAAGTTCCGAGCCAGTCGTCGAGTCGATGACTTGGTCAATGCGAGGCAAAGCAAACGGATCCTTCGGACATGCTTTGTTCAAGATGGTGTAATCAATGCACCTTCTTAATTCATTGGTTCCCTTTTTGGGGACAAGTACAGGATTTGCCACCCATCGGGTGTGAATAACTTCTTGGATAAAGCTAGCCTTAAATAACCTAACTATTTCTTTGCCTATATCCCTTCGTCTTTCATCACGAAAGCATCGTAGAGGTTGTTTCACCGGTTTGGCATTAGGATCAATATTCAAGCTGTGCTCCGCAAGTTCCCTAGGTACACCTTTCATGTCGGCAGGTTGCCAGGCAAAGATGTCTCTATTCTGACCGAGGAACTCGACGAGCATGCTTTCCTATTTGGGATCCAGGTCCATGCCAATGGCAGTGGTCTTGGAGGAATCACCTTCGACAAGCTCCACCTTCTTGGTCTTGATGGCGGCCTTGAAGGCGGGTTCGGCAGCAGCGATCTGCTTCTTCGAAGCAGGCATCTCCAAGGTGTCGACCTGGTTATGGATCTCCTTGAACTCCTCACCGTAGAGGACTGCTTTGGCGAAGGCGGATTCGCTGAGCTCGCACTCCCGTGCCTTAGTGAAGCTTCCGCCAATGGTGATGACGCCATTTGGTCCAGGAATCTTGAGTTTGTTGTAGAAAAAGCATGGCCTTGCAAGGAAGGAGTGGAAGATGTGGCGACCAAAGATGACGTGGTACACTCTCTTGAAAGGCACCACTTCAAAGGTCATACGTTCTTGGCGGTAATTGTTTACATCGCCAAAAGCGACCAGAAGGGTGATGCAACCCAAGGAATTTGCTTATCGGCCTAGGACAACCCCATGGAACACGGTGTTACTCTTCCTTAGTTGGGTCTCCGTCAAGTTAATCTTATGCAGTGTATCCAGGTACATGATGTTGATGCTGCTTCCACTGTCCACGAGGCACTTGGTGAACTATGTGCCGTCAATCAAAGGGTTGATGACCATGGCATATTGGTTCTCTGTTGGGATAAGTTCTGGATGATCCTTCCTATCCCAAGTAATTGGAACTTCCAACCACCTGACGTACTGGGGAACTGGAGGGAGGGTAGCCATCAGTATCCTCAGAGAGGTTTTCTGGGCCCGGATGGTTGGGGTACCAAGGAAGGTGTGGTAACATGGAGCCTTCTTTTCGAAGGGATTTTTCCCTTTATCCTCTCCCTTGTCAGAAGATTTTGGTTCCACGTCCTCGTCCAGTTCACTTGATTCCTTCGGTTCTTCTTCCTTCTTCTTCCCTTTACCCTTTCCGTGGAGTCAGTTCTTCCGACTTTGCTTGTAGCCGGACTCAGGGTCCTCCTTGAGATCATTGAAAAACTTGCATTAGCGATTGGTGTGGGTGGATTTATCATTAGTGTCGAGATGGATGAAGCACGGCATATCGTGGTACTCTTTGTACATTTGGGGAACGCGGGGTGCTGAGGGTGCAGTGTCACTTCTCTGCTGGCCACTGCTGGTTCCTTAGCCACGTCCACGCTGTCCGCCATTGCCTCTGCCAGTGAACATTGTGGCGACCATGTTGGCTACTTTCTTCTCTTCGGGCAGTTTCTTTTGCTTGTTATTGTTGTTTTTCTTGGCCTGGGTAGGGATTGCTATTGCAGTCAACGATCCACGCGCATTGTCATCAGCAGCGGCGAACTCGCTAGCCATGGCGATCATTGCGTTGAGGTTGAGGTCATTGTTGTCTTGCCTGCGTTTCAATGTATGCCGGAGCAAAGTACCCTTCTCCAGTCCATCAATGAAGGCGGCCATAGCGGTCTGTTTGTGCACCCCTGCGCAGGAATTTTTCATATCTAGCCAGCGAGATAGGTAGGCACGGGAGGTTTCATCATTTTCTTGCACACACCTCTGTAGGTCTCCGACAGTGCAGGGACGTTTGTACGTACCCTCGAAGTTCTTGGCGAATGCTTCATGCATGTCCAACCAATTGCATATTGATTTCTCCTTAAAGTCATCGATCCATTGCCGGGCAGTGCATGTCAGCATGAGTGGGAGGAACTTGATGGTGACGTTGGGGTTTCACCCTGCGATGTGAATCGCTTTGCTGTAGTCTTGCAACCACGTTGCTGGCCTGGCGGTGCTGTTTTATGGCTTGATAATCTTGTCTATCCGGAGGCCCTTGGGGTAGGTTGTGTCCCATATGACTGGTCCAAAACACCATGGCCCAAGGTATGGGAGCTCCCGAGCTTCTTGGATCTGGCTGCTTCCCTTTTCCATCATGGGGAGGAGAGTTGTGGCGCGATTTGTGAGATCTGCCATGACCTCCGCCATGATGGCTGCTAGGTGGCGATGGCGGCGGTGGAGGCGGTGGGTTAGCTCTCTTTCTATGCCCCTCCCGTGACTCCTCATGCCTGTCGCGGTTGCTTGTCGAATGTGGCGGTTCCTTGTGGGACCTTCTCCTGTGTCCGTCATGGCCGCTGCGCTCTCCGGCATGCCGAGGTTGTTCGCCTAGATCGTGTATAACGATACCAGGCTGCGACCGCCTTGGAGGTGGCATGCTTATGTGGTGGCGCGGTGCTGGTTCCTCGTGACGTCAAGATGGTGGTGGAGGTGGCTAGCAGTGGGGACAAGCCTTTTCTCCATGGTCGGAGGATATGGGGATAGCGTCAGTCATGTTCTGTGCCTCCCTCCGTCTTTGCTTTGTAGAGCCTCTACGCGATCCTTCATCACAGGGAGATTTTGGCCTTCTGTGGCTATTCAGGGTTGACTGGCAAAGCTCCGGTTGGACTCAAGCCTCTGCGAGGCGGCCTTTTCCTGTTGCTTGCAAGCCTTAGAGACGAGGTCGTACACCTGAGCAACTGCTTCTGGCGACCTGTCCTGCTCAAGGAGGGTCTTGGCAACGGCGATGTTGAGAGCGTGAGTTGGCATGACTTGCCTCCCCTCTGAATCTATGTAATGGGTGGCCTTTGTCGTCTTAGACCCGTAAAATCCCAAGCCTCGCCGAACGCCGGGATCATGGACGACGTGATCTGGTACCTTCTTTGCCTTATGCTTCAACATCAATTGCTTATATTCGTCCTCCATAGCTCTTGCCGCCTTGATGGATTGCTGCGCCTTAGCCATGTCTTCGTCTAGCTTAGCGCCATGCTACGCGATGCACTTGGCCTCTGCCATGATTTCCGCACGCTTCTCATCAAGCTCCGTAACGCTCCGGATATGGGCGACGGTGATTGGCTCCACGAGGAGTGCGCCATAGATTACTTTGTCGGCGGGGGTGGCTAGTGGGTTGCCAGCTGCTAAAGTTGACGGTGGCACTGGTGGTTGATTCGATTGTCGGGCCATTTTGGGGGCCGTGGTAAGTTCCTACGCTGGTGGCTGGCGGGTAACCGGAGGAGGCGCGGACTTGGCCAGGGCCGGGGGCTCGGCGGCCTTTTTAGCTGCTGCTGCTCTGGAGACCGCTGGCGTGGGTGGAGCTATCTCACATTCCCGTTCCTTCCCATCTTCTTCCATCACGCTCCCAATGGTGACTAGCACCTGGTGGGAAGTGTTGGTCTTCTTGGCATGCTCCTCCTGCTCGATCTCCCTCATAACAACGTCGTATTCCTCTGAGTTAACGTTCGAGCCACCGGCATCCATATTGATGTCGGCGTATAGCGCATCAAGGACGGAGTCAGAGATGGCTTCGATGTTGGCGATGGAGGATGTTGAGGGTGATGGAGGCGGGCCATTGTTGTTGTTACCTCCTACGACTTCGATGGTAATCCCGCCTTGGCATCTTCATTGGCGTCTTCGGATTCGTTGACGATGGCAACCATCTCACCAAGGGTGAGAGGGCCCGTGGCCTGCCGCCTTCGGAGGGTATGTCGGAGGAGGGTTCCAGGTGTGAGCCCTTCCACGAAGTGGTACATGAGCTCGTCGGCGCGGTCTCCCTCTAGGGTATCCCTCACCCTCATCCATATGGCAAGTTATTCGTGGGGGGATTCTCCATCCCTTTGAACGCATTTGGCCAGATCGAAGATGGTGATGATGCCGACAAAGTGTGACCTACGCATCTCTAATGTTCAGGGAAGCCAAGCGGATTTGTGGGGCCCTTCCATCTTTATATCCTGCATAGGGGCGGTTTGGGTGGGCCTTGAATTTTCCTGATCCGAGCCACCATACTCCAAGGAGAGGTATGGCCCTGATCCTTCTGTGAACGTATCCTGCTCATTGGCGGTTCGTGCGGGGCTTGATGATTTTCCGACTTTTTGGGAGCTAGGACCCGCGTCAGTTTCGTCGATGAAGATGTGGATGTCTCCGAAGGGGATGACGGAGCAGCGCGTGGGGTTCATCTTCGCCGGCACCTCGAACTCATCTGGAGGGACGATCAGGATGTTGCCGGAGAAGAGAACATGACCGATGGCTACGGTGTCCCTGATTCCCGCGAAGAGATTGGACCTCGCCCGGTGTAGAGCTCGAAGCGCCTCTTGCCCCACGGTGGGTGCCAACTGTCATGGTATTGCCGACGAGTATGCCATGTAGGGGTCCTCACAATGCGTGTTTAGAGACGTGGGGTAAGGCGGAGAGTTGGCGAGTACGAGGTAACACAACTTACCTAGATTCAAGTCCTGCAACGGTGGTGGAACTCTACTCCTGCTATAAATCACTATAATGGAAATACGCCGAGTTATAGAGATAGGTTCGTTGTGCGAGGTTTTGCGCGTTGTACGCTGCAATCAGAGAAGTTGTGCCCTAAAGGCTCCCGCAGGCTGGCTTATAAAGGCGCCAAGACCTAGGGTTACAGGGAAAGGTCCTTGCTGGACAAGGTAAAGAGTCCTACACCTACATGAACTAGTCTTTCGTGTCTTGTACTCCAAGGCTCCGAGTATCTCGGTGACTCCTGCATAGCCTTCCTTTATCCGGCACGGGCCTCCCTTTAGGATCCATCTAACTGGGCCACGCAACAGGACATAGGCCTTGCTACCAACTATGGGCCACCCGGGATAGGAGGATTAGTGACATGCTATGAGGATACCCATCTATCATATCCCCAACATCTATTCTTCTCACAAACCACATATGGATCCACTAGTTTCATTGCATGTGTGTGCTTTTCATTAACAAAACCTAGAGTCATTGCATGTGTGTTCTTTTCACAAACCACAGCTAGAGTCACTACATGTGTATTCTTTTCACAAACCACATATGGATCCACCAGTGTCACTGCATGTGTGTTCTCTTCACAAACCACATGTGGATCCACCAGTGTCATTGCATGTGTGTTCTCCTCACAAACCACGCATGGATCCACCAGAGTCATTGCATGCGTGTTCTTTTCACAAACCACAGCTAGAGTCACTACATGGATGTTCTTTTCAGAAACCACATATGGATCCACCAGTGTCAATGCATGTGTGTTCTTTTCACAAACCACGTATGGATCCACCAGAGTTCATTGCATGTCTGTTCTTTTCATTAACCACATATGGATACACCAGTGTCATTGCATTTGTGTTCTTTTCATGAACCATATATGGATCCACAAGTGTCATTGCATGTGTGTTCTCGTCAGAAACCACACATGGATTCACCAGAGTTCATTGCATGTATGTTCTTCTCATAAACCACAGCTAGAGTCACTTTACGGCTGTTCTTTTCACAAACCACATATGTATCCACCAGAGTTCATTGCATGTCTGTTCTTTTCATTAAACACATATGGATACACCAGTGTCATTGCATGTGTGTTCTTTTCACAAACCACACATGGATCCACCAGAGTCATTGCATGTGTGTTCTCCTCACAAATCACACATGGATCCACCAGAGTTCATTGCATGTCTATTCTTTTCACGAACCACATATGGATCCACCAGTGTCACTGCATGTCTATTCTCTTCATTAACCACAGCTAGAGTCATTTCATCTCTGTTCTTTTCACAAACCACACCTGGATCCACCAGTGTCATTGCATGTGTGTTCTCCTCATAGACACACATTGATCCACCAGAGTTCATTGCATCTCTGTTCTTCTCACAAACCACATATGGATCCACTAGTGTCACTACATGTTTGTTCTCTTCATAAACCACATATGGATCCACAGGTGTCACTACATGTATGTTCTCTGCATGAACCACATATGTATCCACCAGTTTCATTGCATGTCTGTTCTCTTCATAAACCACATATGGATGCACCAGAGTTCATTGCATGTCTGTTATTTTCATAAACCACATATGGACCGAGTCTTCTAGAAGGCACACCCTAACACAGTTGTTCTGCATGACGATTGTTACATACAGTTCGATCGGGGCGCTTGGATGATTGGGATGGTCTTCGTAAGAGCGATCCACGAGTAGGCTGTCCTGTGACATGATTGGTCACGCTTACTCCCCGCTTGCTCTGGACGAACTGGCAACGCCTAGCGCTCCCCTTCTGCGAGTGTCACAACTCACGAGTTTCGTGGGCCATATTCTAGTGTCACGTCCCCTTTACTTCTCTTCCTCCCTGTAATTCCCTACCTTCCCCTTGAAGCCACTTTCCCCATCCTGCCGTAGCCGCAAGCCAACGGTGCCTCCAGCTATCTCTCCCACAGCCACCCCCACCCCCCTCTCCTCGCGCCATGGGTTCAAGGGGAGACGGCAAGGAAACGCGTCATGACGACAGGGACGGTGATTTTGATGTTAGTAGTCTCATCTCTATCTCTATCATCTGTGGCCAATTATCTATTTTGAGCTAGATCTACTATGTTTACTCATGCGCGTATGATGTGTTAGGCCAACCAGACGTTGTACGACTCCGACTATCACGGTTTAGCAGATGACGACAATCCTCCACTATGTAAACATGGATATGTGCCTGCTAAATTTGTAGCCTTCGAAGGACGAAATACAGGAAGGAGGTTTTTATGGTGTCAAGGACATCGTGCAATGATGCAAGGCAGAAGTTGCGGTGTTGTCAAATGGGTAGATCTAGAGTGGCCCAAATTGATGCAGAAAACACTGGACAAACTTTGGAATATGATTGTCAAGTTGAAAGAATCCGTAGTCAGCTCACTTCTTGACAGTGCTGAGATGAAGCTATGGGACCCAGTTGACACAACCAAGCTTAAGCGAGATCTCAGGAGGGTGCAAGACAAGGTTAGCAAAGTCGAGAAGGAGAGGGACGTGGCGTTGGCCCTGAAGGCTAAAGTAGAGCAAGAACTGACTCAAGCAAGGAATGATCTTCACCAGGTCAAAGTCCTGCAATTCACAACTACGAGTATTGACAAGTGCATGACGATAAATGCAGAGAAACTATTGAAGCTATGCAAGGAATATGCTAAAAGGAAGGAGCAGACGATTTGATCCTTGCTCTCGCAGGAAGATGTGCATTGGGCTAAGATTAGGAAGATCAAGGAGATGTGTGATAACTAGTTCTATTTAGCTTCAGCTCTGTACTTTTTTAAGTTGTAATAGTAGTACTTGCATATACTAGCAGTCTGAACTAGTGGTCCCGGAGTCCTGGGAGAAAAAAATTGGTCGCCCATTAATCTGTCGTAACCCCGCATCACTTCCTTTTATCTGATGATGGTGGTACTCTGACATTGGTGGTTTGTTTAAACGTAATATGTGTGGATTGTGCCGCATGCATATGGCACAACCACAATTTATAAAGTGGTCGGACATGCAGCAGTTGAAACAAGTTGCTGTTTCATGGAGTGTAGCATCTTGAAGAATTTATTTCTGTGCGACTTACATTCCATCGAATTTGGAGACCTCCTGCCCCTGGGAAATCGTGGAACCTGTGGTGCGTGTTTTCAGATAGTAGTGGCACAATCACAATTTCGGATCCAACTACTGACTTGGGTGTTTCCAAACCCTAAGTTGTGGTACATTTTACTCCGAGAATGTGTGTAGATTGTTTCACCCGAGAAGTTCCACGCATAGAGCTCGAGAATTTAACCAAATTACATATATATAGGTTCAAGTTCAACACATTATTATGCATCTTCATTCCCAGCAGCCTTCTTCCCTCGCTTGGGTGCCAAGCCTTCACGTCCACTGGCTTCTTCATTTCTTGCCTTCTTCCTCTTCCTCTGTGCCAATTTACTTAGCTTCACGTGGTCTACATCGATGGGACAGTCAGCACCAGAATCGTGTCCAACATCATCTTTCCATTCGTTTTTATTTTCTTCCGGCGATAAAATGACTGACCTAGCAGTCATGTTTCTAACCTTGCGGCGCTTCCTATCAAAGAAACAGGAATGTTTCATAACTGCCTAATATCTATAGAGTAAATAAAACAAAAATTATAATTCCGCACAAACATGTGAACCCCAAGAGACTTTTTCTTACCAGGAGCTAATTGGGTTCGAGCGACCACCCTGTCGAAGAATAGAAGGGCGACTCCTAGTTGCAGCAGCTTCCACATCCATTAGATCACAATTCAGCTCAAACATGCAAGCCGAAGCATACCTTTTCATCAACCCAATTAGCTGACTCTCACACATTAGAGGAACCATGATGCCTTGTTCATCCATGAAGCTGAACTTTGCAGTCTGCTTCGGCCATATTTCATCATGATTACGCAGAGCAGCAACCATACAAGGGATAGTGCAGATCTGCGCATGCGCTTCTTCCATGGTGATACAATGGTGTCCATACCACTTGCCCTTCACCCTTATTGATTTAGAGTCGTACCTAAAGAGGACTACCATAGCCAGGTAAGGGTGGTCCGCGGAGATCCCACTTGACAGAAAACTATGGACAAAATATGTTTGTCAGCGTTGGGCTAACAAACAATTTTAGGTTCAGTAGCCAGCTAGAAGTTAAATTAGTGCGAATAGCAAAGAGAAGGGTAGCTCAACCGCATGTATCCAGAACTTCTTCTTCCTTGGTAGTAGGATCTGCCATCCTCCGAGTTGCTCGGCTCGTCGACAGCGGAGGCGGGCTAGAGCCTCGCAACAGCGGCTACAGCATGCACCATTGGAGCTCAGGATCAGCGACTGGGCGCAGCAACTAAGCGAAGCAACTTGGCGCCGGAAGTCAAATGTCCAAAGGGATCGTTCTGCCTTGAGGGTGGATTTTGACGCCGCCGATGATAGGGGAAAGGAAGGAATGGATTTGTGAAATTGGTCAACGCATCCAATCCACTTGGTTCCTTGATTTGCCTCAGAGGTTTCCGCGTTGGCGCTCGCGTCACAGACAGATGACCGACATGTGGGTCCCGACCGTCTACTTCACGGGGCAGTTTAACGAAATGTTTGAATTTGGCAGGGGTAAGATGAGTTTTCCTCGAAATGGCGCCTCTCAGGAGTTGGCATCCCAACTTTACGAAATGTGGCAATTACAGGGAACTCGGGTACCGCGATGCGCTCGCCCACGAACTTTTGGGCCGCAAACAAACATTCCCTACTCTAGTGCATTATGTGATGCAACTTCTTCCTCACTGATGCAACATGCAATGTGGAAGCTTCTCTTCCTATGTGCTTTTGGTCTCTATGGCCATTGTTTGACACATGGAACCACTATAGACATTGCATGTGTTATTTTCCTAAACCACATTGATCCACATGACCACATTGCATTTGTTCTTTTCCTAGACAACATTGATCCACATGACCACACACTCTAGTGCATTATGTGATGCAACTTCTGCCTCGCTAGTAAAACCTGCAATGTGGAAGCTACTCTTCATATGTGGTTTTGATCTCTATGACCATGGTTTGACACACGGATCCACTATGGACATTGCACGTGTTCTTTTCCTAAACCACATTGATCCACTAGTGTTTTTGCATGTGTTCTTTTCCAAGACCACATTGATCCACATGACCACACACACTCCAGTGCATTATGTGATGCAACTTCTACCTCACTAGTGCAACATGCAATGTGGAAGCTTCTCTTCCTATGTTCTTTTGGTCTCCATGACCATGGTTTGACACATGGATCACCTATAGTCATTGCATATGTTCTTTTCCTAAACCACATTGATACACTAGTGTCATTGCGTGTGTTCTTTTACTAGACAACATTGATCAACAAGACCACACACACTCCAGTGCATTATGTGATGCAACTTCTGCCTCACTAGTGCAACATGCAACGTGGAAGATGCTCTTCCTATGTTCTTTTGGTCTCTATGGCTACTGTTTGACACATGGAACCACTATAGATGTTGCATGTGTTATTCTCCTAAACCACATTGATCCACTATTGTCATTGATCCACATGACCACATTTCATGTGTTATTTTCCTATACACCATTGGTCCACATGACCACACACACTCCAGTGCATTATGTGATGCAACTTCTACCTAACTGATGCAACCTGCAATGTGGAAGCTGCTCTTCCTATGTGCTTTTGATCTCCGTGACCATGGTTTGACACATGGATCCACTATGGACATTGCATGTGTTCTTCTCCTAAACCACATTGATGATGATGATGAGATCTGCATGGCCCATGCAAAAACACTAAATGCCATGTTTTAATCTTGTGGAAACAAAGTGAATAATCATGGCATTTATAGATATGCATTCCAAAATATGGAGTAAGGCAAAGCTAAAAGAATTTAAAGGAAGGTTCCAAGTGGAGTAGACGGAGATGATCATATTTGAATATAATTGGGACTTGCTAGTGTGTATATTCCACTAGATGTTTAATAGTCTCAAAAATATCCCAACATGAGCATACATTCATAATAATCCATATGGAAGCTAGAAAAAGGGGTACCACTCATAATGCATGCAAAGGTGGCTCCACATGTCAATAATGTGGAAACAACATGATGCTATTGTGAGGGCATGTGGAAAGTAGAAGTGGATCCATCCCAACCCACACGAGCTAGATTAAATGCCAAAGGGAAATGCAAAAACTCATGGATAATTAGTATGGTGGAATTATAAGGTGGTGACAAGGAAAGGTGATGGAGTTGAATAAAAGATATGCCCCCAACTCAACTTGGGCATCAAGCATTTATCAAGAACAAAATACAATATATCAAGAGTAAAATACATTTACTAATGCATATGAGAGAAGAACCAAATAAAAAGGGTTTTATATGATGCTCAAATGCAAGGTGGCATGATGACATGAGCATGATATAATTATGATGCAACAATTATATGGAGGAAGTAGCCATTATATTACTATACCATGTAGCATTACATGTGTTAGACAAATGGGATGCTACAACATTGATCCACTATTGTCATTTATCCACATGACAACATTGCATGTGTTCTTTTCCCACACACCATTGATCCACATGACCACCGACACTCCAGTGCATTATGTGATGCAACTTCTGCCTCACTGATGCAACCTGCAATGTGGAAGCTGCTCTTCCTATGTGCTTTTGGTCTCCGTGACCATGGTTTGACACATGGATCACCTACAGTCATTTCATGTGTTCTTTTCCTAAACTACATTGATCAGTAGTGTCATTGCATGTGTTGTTTTTGAAAACTGCATTAATCCACTACTGTCATTAATCCACATGACCACACTACATGTGTTATTTTCCTAGGCAACATTGATCCACATGACCACACATACTCCAGTGCGTTATGTGATGCAATTTCAGCCTCACTGGTGCAATATGCAATGTGGGAGCTGCTCTTCCTATGTGTTTTCGTCTCTGTGACCATGTTTTGACACATGGATCACCTATAGTCATTTGTTCTTTTCCTAAACCACATTGATCCACTAGTGTCATTGCATGTGTTATTTTAGTAGACAACATTGATCCACATGACCACACACACTCTAGTACATTATATGATGCAGCTTCTGCCTCACTGGTGCAACATGCAATTTGGAAGCTGCTCTTCCTATGTGCTTTTGGTCTCTGTGACCATGGTTTGACACATGGATCCACTATGGACATTGCATGTGTTATTTTCCTAAACCACATTGATCCACTAGTGTCATTGCATGTGTTCTTTTCCTAGACCGCATTGATCCACATGATCACACACATTTCAGTGCATTATGTGATGCAACTTCTTCCTCACTGGTGCAACATGCAATGTGGAAGCTGCTCTTCCTATGTGCTTTTGGTCTCTGTGGCCATTGTTTGACACGTGGAACCACTATAGACATTGCGTGCATTATTTTCCTAAACCACATTTATCCAGTACTGTCATTGATCCATATGACCACATTGCATGTGTTCTTTTCCCAGACAACATTGATCCACATGACCACACACACTCCAGTGCATTATGTGATGCAACTTCTGCCTCACTCGTGCAACATGCAATGTGGAAGCTTCTCTTCCTATGTGATTTTGGTCTCTGCGACCATGGTTTGACACATGTACCCACTATGGACATTGCATGTGTTCTTTTCCTAAACCACATTGATCCACAAGTGTGATTGCATGTGTTCTTTTCTGAGACCACATTGATCCAGATGACAACACAAACTCCAGTGCATTATGTGATGCAACTTCTGCCTCACTGGTGCAACATGGAATGTGGAAGCTTCTCTTCCTATGTGCTTTTGGTCTTTGTGACCATGGTTTGACACATGGATCAGCTATAGACATTGCATTTGTTCTTTTCCTAAACCACATTGATCCACTAGTGTCATTGATCCACATGACCACATTACATGTGTACTTTTCCTAGACAATATTAATCCACATGACCACACACACTCTAGTGCATTATGTGATGCAACTTACGCTTCACTAGTGCAACATGCAATGTGGAAGATGCTCTTCCTATGTGCTTTTGGTCTTTTTGACCATGATGTGACACATGGATCCACTATGGACATTGCATGTGTTCTTTTCCTAAACCACATTGATCCCCTAGTGTCATTGCATGTGTTATTTTCCTAGACCACATTGATCCACATGATCACACACACTCCAGTGCATTGTGTGATGCAACTTCTGCCTCACTGGTGCAACATATAATCTAGAAGCTGCTCTTCCTATGTGCTTTTGGTCTCTATGGCCATTGTTTGACACATGGAACTGCTATAGACATTGCCTATGTTATTTTCCTAAACCACATTGATCCACTATTTTCATTGATACACATGACCACATTGCATGTGTTCTTTTCCTAGAAACCATTTATCCACATGACCACACACACTCTAGTGCATTATGCGATGCAAATTCTGCCTCACTGGTGCAACCAACAATGTGGAAGCTACTATTCCTATGTGCTTTTGATGTCTGTGACCATAATTTTACACATGGATCCACTATGGACATTGCATGTGTCATTTTCCTAAACCACATTGATCCACTAGTGTCATTGCATGTGTTCTTTTCTATGAACACATTGATCCACATGACCATGCACACTCCAGTGCATGATGTGAGGCAACTTCTGTGTCATTCGTGCAACATGCAATGTGGAAGCTGCTCTTCCTATGTGCTTTTGCTCTCCGTGACGATGGTTTGACACATGGATCACCTATATTCATTGCATGTGTTCTTTTCCTAAACCACATTGATCCACTAGTGTCATTGCATGTGTTATTTTGCTAGACAACATTGATCCACATGACCACACACACCAGTGCATTATGTGATGCAACTTTTGCCTCACTGATGCAACATGCAATGTGGAAGCTTCTCTTCCTATGTGCTTTTGGTCTTTGTGACCATGGTTTGACACATGGATCCACTATGTACATTGCATGTGTTCTTTTCCTAAACCACATTGATCCACTAGTGTCATTGCATTTGTTCTTTTCCTATACCACCTTGATCCACATGATCATAGACACTCCAGTGCTTTATGTGATGGAACTTCTGCCTCACTGGTTCAACATGCAAAGCTGCTCTTCCTATGTGCTTTTGGTCTCTATTGCCATTGTTTGATGCATGGATCCACTATAGACATTCCATGTGTTATTTTCCTAAACCACATTGATCCACTATTGTCATTGATCCACATGACCACATTGCATGTTTTCTTTTCCTAGACAACATTGATCCACATGACCACACACACTCCAGTGCATTATGTGATGCAACTTTTGCCTCACTTGTGCAACATGCAGTGTGGAAGCTTCTCTTCCTATGTGCTTTTGGTCTCTATGACCATGGTTTGACACATGGATCCACTATGGACATTGCATGCAATCTTCTCCTAAACCATATTGATCCACTAGTGTCATTGCATGTTTTCTTTTCGCAGACCACATTGATCCACATGACCACACACACTCCAGTGCATTATGTGATGCAACTTCTACCTCACTAGTGCAACATGCAATGTGGAATCTGATCTTCCTATGTGCTTTTGGTCTGTGTGGCCATGGTTTGACACATGGATCACCTATATACATTGCTTGTGTTCTTTTCCTAAACCACATTGATCCACTAGTGTCATTGATCCACATGACCACATTAGATGTGTACTTTTCCTAGACAACATTAATCCACATGACCACACACACTCTAGTGCATTATGTGATGCACCTTCTGCCTCAATGGTGCAACATGCAATGTGGAAGCTGCTCTTCCTATATGCTTTTGCTCTCCGTGACCATGGTTTGGCACATGGATCACCTATACTCATTGCTTGTGTTCTTTTCCTGAACCATATTGATCCACATGACCACATTGCATGTGTTCTTTTCGTAGACAACATTGATCCACATGACCACACACACTCCAGTGCATTATGTGATGCAAATTCTGCCTCACTGGTGTAACCTGCAATGTGGAAGCTACTCTTCCTATGTGCTTTTGATCTCTGTGACCATGGTTTGACACATGGATCCACTATGGACATTGCATGTGTTATTTTCCTAAAGGACATTGATCCATTAGGGTCAGTGCATGTGTTATTTTCCTTTACCACATTTTACCACATGATCACGCACACTCCAGTGCATTGTGTGATGCAACTTCTGCCTCACTGGTGCAACATGCAATGTGGAAGTTACTCTTCCTATGTGCTTTTTCTCTCTATGACCATTGTTTGACACATGGAACCACTAGAGACATTGCATGTGTTATTTTCCTAAACCACATTGATCCACTATTGTCATTGATCCACATGACCATATTGCATGTGTTCTTTTCATATACAACATTGTTACATATGACCACACACACTCCATTGCATTATGTGATGCAACTTCTGCCTCACTCGTGCAATATGCAATGTGGAAGTTGCTCTTCCTATGTGCTTTTGGTCTCTATGACCATGGTTTGACACATGGCTCCACTATGGACATTGCATGTGTTCGTTTCCTAAACCACATTCATCCACTAGTGTCATTGCATGTGTCCTTTTCCGAGACTACATTGATCCACATGACCAGACACACTCCAGTGCATGTGATGCTACTTTTGCCTTACTAGTGCAATATGCAATGTGGAAGCTGCTCTTCGTATGTGCTTTTGGTCTTTGTGACAATGGTTTGACACATGGATCACCTATAGACATTGCATGTGTTCTTTTCTCAAACCACGTTGATCCACTAGTGTCATTGATCCACATGACCACATTACACTACAAGAAAAGTTTCCTTCTACAACGAATTGGCCCGACGGTCGTCGTAGAAGGCGCGTCTTCCACGACAAAATTCTCGGCTCGGCTGTGGCCGATGGAAACTTTTTTTTCCGGTTTCGTGGCCCTCTACTATGATGGATGTGTTAATAACATGGAGGAAGCTCGGCCAGCACGTGGCAGAAGCAAGATTTTCGTTTCCTCACGCGATGTTGACTCGTCGAAGTCTTTTGAGGCGTGTGGGTCCCAGACGTCAGTTTCTCTAGCGGACCATACTTTTCGGTCACATCTCCCTGATTTGAACTCGATAACGTAGCTCGAGGCGTCTGCCGTTTAGTCAGGCTTCTAGGTCCAACATGTCAGCCTCTCATTAGAAGGATCATGTGTATGATGGAATTTTTTTCCTTCTCTCATGCTACCCTGTTCCGAAGTTGATAGCGCTGCTCGATGCATCTACCGTCTAATCAACCTCCTGGGACCCACATGTCATCCTCTCATTAGAAGAAGTGTGTGTATGATGGAATTTTTTCCTTCGCTAGCGCTAGCCCGTTCCTAGTTGATAGCGCTGCTCGACGCATCTACCGTTTGACCAACCTCCTGAGCCCCACATGTCATCCTCTCAATAGAAGAAACGTTTGTATGATGGATTTTTTTCCTTTGCTCACGCTACCCTGTTCTGAACTTGATAGCGTTGTTCGATGCATCTACCGTTTAATCACGATGCTGGGCCCCACATATCATCCTCTCATTAGAAGAAACATGTGTATGCTGGATTTTTTACCCTCTGTCACGCCTTTGTGTCCCGAACTTGATAGCGTTGCTCGCTGCATCAGCCGTTTAATCACACTCCTAGACCCCACATGTCATCCTCTCATTAGAAGAAACGTGTGTATGATAGGATTTTCTCCCTCGGTCATGCCTCCGTGTTCCGAACTTGATAGCGTTGCTCGCTGCATCAGCCGTGCTAGTGGGTTCCTTATGTCAATCTCACATTAGAAGAATCGTGGGTATGACAGACTTTTTTTCTACTCTAGCGCCACCCTGTTCCTAACTAGATAGCGTTGCTTGATGAATATGCCGTTTGGTCACATAGCTGGGTCCCACATGACAACCTCTCATTAGAAGGATTGGTTGTATGATTGACTTTTTTCTCTGCTCGCGCTCCATGTTTCGAATTTGATAATGTTGCTTGCTGCATGAGCCGTTTTTTTAGGCTGCTGGGTCCTCCATGTCAGCCTCTCATTAGAATAGACGTGTGCATGATGGACTTTTTTCTCACTTGCGCCTCCCTGTTTCGAACTTGGCAACGTTGCTCGATACAGCACCTGTATAAGGCTGCGCTGGTGGGACCCACATGTCGTTCTATCTTTAAATGAAATGTGTGTCGCCACTAGTATGATAGACCTTTTTTCAGCCGCGTCTACTATTTTGGACTTCCAATAGATTTAAACTGTGTGTGTCGCCACTACGCCAAAGATATTTATAGCAAATATATTATTAAACATTCCTTAGTACCTTCAAGTTATGTTTTAATGTTTTTAAAAAGGTGTCGTGTGTCTGTGTTTATATTTTTTAAAATAAAAGGGCAGCCTCCTGGCATTTCAATTTATAAAATGCCACATATATAATGGACTAGTTTCTTAAAAATATAGCGGAGTTTTTTAAGAGGTGGGGGGCAATGCTCAAAAGGCCGAATTAAAAATATTTTTGGCTATTCTACATGGTCCATCTACATGCGCTACACTCCATGGGCTTCTTTCTTAAATTTCATTGGGCTGTACTAAGCAGTCCCTTGACCCTGACAAGGCTGAATCAAAATGTTCTTGCCTATGCTCCATGGGATCCTTTCTCAAATTTCACTGGCCTGTGCTCAGCAGTTCCCTGACCCCACGCTAAAAAAATAGCTCCCTGGCCTTGAAAATGCGTGTGTGTATGTTGGACTGATTTTTCGGGTCAAACTTGATAACGTTGCTGGGTCCTCCATGTTAGCCTCTCACCCCGCTGGACTTTTTTCTCGCTCGCGCCTCCCTATTTCGAACTTGGCAATGTTGCTCGATGCAGCATCTCTATAAGGCCGTGCTACTGGGACCCATGTGTCAACCTCTCTATAAATGAAATGTGCGTATGATGGACTTTTTTCAGCCCCATCCGCTGTTTTGACATCGGTCCGTTGCAAGGTCTAAATATACATGGTACAAAGTAAAGGAACAAATATACACACATACTATATAGATGTCGATCAAATTATATATTTTTTGTAAAATTATCTATTATAATTTTATATAGTGATGATATGTCATATGTCTATTATCTGGTTCTCATGTGCAGGGTACGTGGACCTTACTAGTAATGCAGTAGTTTCAAGAAAACAACATAGGTAGGTGGAGCTTTTTCTTCGGGGGGGGGGGGGGCTCGAGAAGGGGATGACCATAAAGGCCCTATTCTGGGATAACTAGGGGCGGATGCCCTATTCTTCATGGGCTCACTTCAAAACTGAATGCGCTATGGTCGGCAGCCACGAGACAATGAAAAGGTCGAATTGAAGGTTTTGGGCTATGATTGGGTCTGATAGGCTAATTTCATGGGCTCAGTAGTAAAAATCTAGACCTCAAGAAGGAAGAAAAAAACGAGGGAGAAAATTTTGGCCGATATTTTCGCGTGAAAATTATTGACAACTAGGACACATACCCCGCGCGCGCCAAAACTTTCCCACTCGCACCTTCCAACTCGCGCCTTCACTCCAGCAGTCAGCTACTGTCTCTTTGCCCCATTCTTCTAGAGACGCGCAGGCGGTCAAAACCACAAGCCGCGCACCACAACATACACTCCGTCTATCAGCCCGGGCGGCCTGACACCATTGATGGCGGCGTCGTTCTTTTCAAGACACACATAGGCCGGCGGTCAGTTGGTCGATCCCCACGGTACGCTTATAATATCCTTAGTTCGCTCAATCATTCCCTAGAAGTAGTTTCATACTCGATCTGCTCATTTGACATTGTTCTGCACTTGATGTGTTTGTTCGAATTGGTTATCATTTTGTGCTCGGTCAATCTATTCTCTCAAATATGTAACATAGTTCTGCACTCAATTTCTGAAATAAGCTAAAATTACATGGAATTTATAGTTCTATATTCAATCAGGTTGCTCAGATATCTTGGCTTAATTAGATCTATAATCAACCTGTTCGGTGAAATATCTTAAAATCTTCTGACCATCTCTATCCTAAACAGATGGACAGATATTGGATACTGAATGGAAAAAAGCAACACCTTCATATTGGGAAGGTGTTAATGAATTCATGAAGTTTGTTAGACAGTATAACAGCGTGTGGGATGTGTTTTGCCCCTGCCGACAATTCCTTAGTTATAAAAAGCTGAGTCAGAGCAGAGTCGTAGACCATACTTTCGTTAATGGGATGCAACGCACATATATTAGGTGGACTAAACATGGTGAACCATATGATCAGCCTGTTCTTGATCCTCTAGCTGATGCTGATCCCCCTAAAGCTCATCAGATCGAGGATGAGGACCTTTCTGGTTTGTTAAGGGACTTGTCCCCCACTGCAAGCAAAAAAGGCGCTCCTTCTCTTGAAATATCACTTTTCTCCGACCTGATAGAAGATGCCAAGTGTTCAGTGTACGCTGATTCTGGTATCTCAAGATTCGAAATGGTAATGAAATTACTAAAAGAGAAGTCATTCAACAAGATTACCAACAAAGCTTTCGATTCAGTGATTAAAGTGTATAGCGAGTCAATCCCTAGGGAAGGACTGCCAAAATCCTTTTATGAGATGAAATAGTACATCAAGGTACTTGGACTATCATATGAGAAGATGCATTTTTGTCCAAATAATTGTGTATTGTTCTGGGAGAATTATGAAAACCTCGATGAATGCCCAGTATGTAACGAATCAAGATGGAAAATGGTGATAAATAGAAGAAAGATCCTTGTAAGGTTCTGATATATTTTTCAATTATAGATAGATTTAATAGGTTGTTTCAGTCAGAAAAAACATCTAAGGAAACAAGATAGCACAAAGAGATTCTCAAGCTAGACGATTACTTACTCAGACATCCAGCTGATGGTGATGAATGGAAGAACTTTGACAAGGCCCATCCAGGATTTGCAGCAGATCCAAGGAACCTGAGACTTGGCCTAGCTACAGATGGATTTAACCCATTTGGCAACATGAGTAACTCGTACAACATGTGGCCAGTATTTGTTACAATTTACAACCTGCCTCCCTGGGCATGCACTGATCAGTCGAACTGCTTGCTTGCTTTATTCATCCTAGGTCCCAAATCACCTGGGAAGGATTTTGATCTGTTCATGCAGCCTCTTATATGAGACTTGCAGGAACTATGGATAGGTGTCATGACTCCTGATATCCTTTCTAGCAACCATGAAGATGCCAAGTTCCCTATGCGTGCTTCTGTGTTATTCTGCACCCATAATTTTCTAGCTCTTGGCACTATGTCAGGCAGAGTGACAGCAGGTTATAACCCATGTGTTTGCTGTGAGACAAAACAGGTCACAATAAGGCTACAAAATAAGATTGGTTTCCTTGGCCACCGGGTTTTTCTTCCTCAAGGCCACAAATTCCGAAAAAACTTGAAAAATTTGTAGTTCTATGGAAAGAGGACTGAATATGGCATTGCACCACAAAAGTTCACTGCAGCTGAGTTGCAGGCGCATTTACGAAAGGTCAGAAATGTCAAACCAGGAAAACAACCAGCTGCTAGACGAGGTAAAAGAAAGAATACAAAAGATGCACCGACCGTAGGAGCAGCATCCCAAAGGAAGAGAGCGGAAGAAGTAGCAGCAGATTCCCAAGGGAAGGAAAAGGAACCGAGAATATTTTATAAGCGCAGATCCACTCTATGGGACTTGCCGTATTGGGATGGTAAGACACTTCGACATAATATTGATGTCATGCACATGGAGAAAAATATATGTGACAGCATTATAGGCACATTACTCAACATTCCATCTAAGACAAAAGATAGCTATAATGCTAGGCTTGACTGCAAAAAACTCAACGTTAAGAACAACTTGAAGTTGCATCCTGAAGATATGGTTGATAAGGGCGGTGAAAAACATTACAAATTTCGAGGTGCAGAATTTACCTTGCCGATGAATAAAAGGGTATTATTTTGTGACTTCCTCCGAGGTGTGAAGTTCCCATCTGGATTTGCTTCCAACATTGCAAATTGTATCAATGCAGAGAGGAACAAGCTCCAAGGGTTGAAAACTCATGATTGCCACATCCTACTACAAAGGATTTTAGCTCTTGGCGTTAAAGGTTTAGTGAACAAGGATTTGTACAACATGCTTGCAGAGTTGGGAAAGTTCTTTAGGGAAATCTGTAGCACAACTCTGGACAGAAGAGTTGTAGCGCGTCTTCAGACGGACATAGCAGAAATCATGTGCAAGCTTGAGCTAATATACCCACCAGCCTTCTTTGATGTGATGGTGCATTTGGCTGTTCATATGACTGAAGATGCACTTTATAGAGGTCCCGTATAGTACAGATGGATCTACCCTATAGAACGTCAACTTTGCACTTTCAAGGGTAGAGCAGAGGCTTGCAATGCAGAGGCATACATTGCTACTAAAGCACTTGCATTTTGCTCAAGATACATTCCTAATCGTAAAACAAGATCTAGTATGGGTGGAAGAATTGAAGAAGTTGAAAAATCTGTTTTTAACCATAGTGTTCGCCTAGTAGGGCAGAAGGAACATAGAACATTAATGCAGCATGAATATGACCAACTTGCTTCGTATGTGTTGAATAATGCTGATGAGGCTGAAAACTTTGTTGCGTAAGCACTATTCATACATATCCTCACATATATGAAATGAAAGTTGTAGCAAGATATGTTCAGATGTCTTACTTGAGTTTCGTTTTTGTAGGTTATTTAAAGCAACCAAAGGAAAAGATTATGCTGCACCAGTATATGGGGGTGGGTTTCGAGGAATGGTTTAGGAATCATGTAAGATGGTCAACTGAACTTTTAATTGCATACAAATTGTGCACATGAGATGACCTCTTGATTGTTTTGTATAACCGCAGATCACGAAGCTACATGAAGAGAATCCGGGTGATGTTAGTGATGGTCTCTATGCCCTATCACGTGGTCCGGCAAAGAGGGTGTAGACAGCTTCAACTTGCAATGACGATGGTATCCACTACAACACTTATGAGCATGAGAAACATCTGAAGACACAAAACAGTGGCATCACGACTAGTGGAGGGCACTTGACAGCCAAAATGAAGAAGTCCGATGACTATGATCATTATGGTCGCATAAAATAGGTTATTGAGTTGAATTATAACGACAAGACTGGTGGTCGATCTGTGGTTCTATTCAAGTGTTATTGGTATGACCAAGATCCGAACAAGAAAAGAGGCCCCAGAAATGATGGGAGTTTCATATCAATCAATACTACTGCCGAGTGGTACAAGGAGGAACCTCATATTTTGGTAACTCAAGCTTCCAAGGTAATTTTCGTGGATGACAGAGATAATAAGGACTGGCAATATGTTCAAAAGTTTGAGGCAAGGAGCACCTATGGTGTGAATGAGTATGACGAGCCAGTCACCACAGATGTTGCCCACCAAGATGATCCCAATGGTTGTATGGTAACTGAACTGGCTGACGTCGATGAAAATTTGATTGCCAGAGGCGGCTATGTGCATGATGGACAAGTAGATTTCACTATCGAGGTTAGTGTAGTCGACAAAGACAGGAATAAACTGGTTCTACCTGATGAATCTCAGGACATGTATGATGAATGGCAAGGGGAAGAAGATCCAACCCAATGCGAATATGTGGATCTAGAACACGGCGGTGCCGAAAGCGATTATGGTGATGATGATTAGACTGTTGTTTCATATTATGCAGTGATATGATGAACATTGATTCATATTGGTTTTCTCTTTGTAAAATGTATGAGACATGATGAGAAATTCCTTTTGGATTGTAATCCTAGACTAATTGTTTTCCCAGTCTAAATTGGATTAACCTTAATTCGACAAGTGCAAACATATATAGAACAGGTTCACTTGGCGTGTAGCAGAAACATTGGTTTAGTACATTAATTAATTATCATCCACAGGAAAAGTTTCATACAGAAGGGGGCATATGCACCTCGTGTCAGTAGAGATGGGCGAGGACATTGTCTCAGCAGATAGGGCAGCTGGCGTTGGTCTCAAATCAAGTGAAGATGCACCTGTGGTGGTATGGATGGTTGCTTCCCCAGAGACGTATCGTTGTGCGCTTCGACAGTGCCTGCATGCGTATGCTGTAGTGGCCAACCTCATGCTCAACCAGGTACCAACTGTCATGAAGCACCGACAAGTTGACGATGATCCGTAGATTTAGGATGAGGGTTAGGTCGAAGTGGAACCCGTCGACCCACATACATGCCTCAAGCCAGAGCCGGTGCAGAATATCATATGGCATGATGATGTCCCACTCCTCCGCCGTGAGTTGCAGGTTCTTCAGCAGCCATACACGGCCAAGAACCTTGCGCATAGCTCCCACGACCTTGCTCGCTCTTCGCAGATTGCAGGGAGGCAGGCTGAGATTCAACACTTCCTCTTCGCAGGGTGTGGTCGCGACATCGTCCTCCTCTAGAGGGGCTGGGATGGAGCCAGGCATCCTCCTGAGCTCGTACATCCTCGAGAAGAAGATCTTCAGTGTCATTGTGTACGGCATCGCCGCGTTAAGTAACTGTGTCTCGAAGATGGGGAAGTCAGTTGTGGCTGCGGAGACGCGGCAGGCATGGAAGACATGGGTCCAGACTCGATGATGCGCTTCTGTCAGGAGCACTCCAGTTCCAGCGGCACCGCTATTTGGGGATTTTTTTGGGGGGGTGGGGGGAGGGGAGGGGGACGAGAGGGGGGCGGGGGCTAGTCCATGGTGCTAGCCTGGATGAGGGGGAAGAGGCCAGGGGAAAATTGTGAGAGCCTGTTTGATTTGTAGGGTACGAAAATCGTAGGAATAGGAAAAATGTAGGATTGCATTGTCATGTTCATTCCAATCCTATAGGAATTCATATGCAACAAAGTGTGTTTGATTCCACCATAGTAGGAATCTAAAAAAGAGGTATGGGTGAATGTTTGATTTCCTACGAAAACTAGTACCATACAAAGGAATCCTTAGGAAAAAATCCTATGGGAATCAATCCTACAAATCAAACAATCGTCATAGGAAAATTTCCTATAGGATTTAATCGTACAAAATTCCTAGGCAGATCCTTGGAATCAAATGGACCCTGATAGTGGACTACTCGAACAAAAGGTGGGGCCGCGCTACCTCGTCACTCCCCAACGTCATCCTTGGCTCATCCTCTCTTCATGGTTCTATTTAAGTTCATCATAGTGCTAGTGGGAGTAATTTGGGTAGTACTACATAGTCCTGCATGTATTGCCAACTAAGCATTTAGATGACATGGCATGCAATTAAATGATGAGAGAGAGCCTTGGGGTAACTAGCTATGTTACTATAAGGGCATCTCCAATGTGAAAATAAGGTCGGATATAAGACACTTGTCATCGACCTTAGTGGAATTTAAACATTGTAGCACTCAGTCTTAAGCTAAGGGGTTATTTAGTTTAGAGGATGTCCTTTAGGGGATGAGGATATCCCCAACCAGCTGGTTAGGGGTAGCCATTTTTTGTGTTTGGCTAAAGTAGGGAAAACGTAGTTAGGGATAGCTAGTCAAAATCTACAAACAGGAAAACACTTCGGAGGAGCTATCCAAAAGTGGTTGAGCTCATCCAGCTCTTTTTGTGGAATATGCTCAACCACCATTTTAAGCCAAAAGTGGTTATCCATATCCCCTCCACCCTGTAAATCAAACACTGGATAACCACAAAAAAATGGATATCCCTTATCATCCACTGGATAGCCACTAAACCAAACAGCCCATAAGAAACCTTGGAGTCGACCATACCAGTATGACTCAGCCATAAGAACTAGAAAATCATTGTTTCTCTCTCCTCACTACATAGTGCGCTTTCGATAGAATTTCAAGATAAAATGAGTCTACATTTCAATAAATGAGACTTTGCATGATACCACACCTATGTTACTTTCCACTATGGAGGTAGTAACTTATTTTATTTTATTTTGCGAAAATGGAGGTAGTAACTTAGACTAGTAACATATGCATGTTAAGTTACTCCCCACCATGAACATCCTAAATATACTAGTAACTTGCATATGTTATTGTCTTCATAGTGGGTGGTAACACGTGTGTGGTCTCATGCAAGACCTAAGTAATTAGGTTCTATACTCATATAAATGTGTGATGTTATGGTAATACCTCCCTCTTTTTCATCATTAATTATCATGTCATGTCTCCAATACATGCAAGTTACTACTCCCACATGACGAGAGGGATGGCTGTTGTCTCTTCCTTAAATAGAGGAAGGGTTGTTGAGCTAGACAGGAAAGACAAATATTTTAACATATCCTTGGTTCTTTTGTGGCATCAATTGTGTAGTGTAGGCACCGGTGCCGGATGGATGAGAAGTGGTTTGGGCACCGATATTTTCATACGTTGTGGTGGGCCACCCAAGTTCTACGGATTGCCATGCTTTTTAGCTAAAAGAGAGAAACTATGTAGATGCACAGGCTGGTGGTACTTCCCCTTTCTATCGGTAAAAGAGAGAAACTATGTGGATGCGATGATGATTCAATTTATTTATATAACATAACTAGTAGAGGTACAACACAACCACGGCAGAAACTAAACCATACTCTAGACAAAATTAGGACACACATAGACACCCGAATATCATATGGTTCTTTTTTGTCAAGAACCTACGTCGCCCTCTGCCCGTGTGGGCACGCCGTCTGGTATTCGATGAACTCGAGGAAGCTGCCAGCCATGTCGCAACCTTTGTTGCTGCTCTTGAGCTTCATTCCCGAGGATATCTGATCAACGGTAGTGGTTGGTTTAAATATGCCTCCGTATTCACATCCCGGGCACTGGCCATCAGACAATTTTCCAACACATTGTGCGTATGCAATGTGCGCCACGTCCTTGTCAAAGCACTGCTCGTGCAAGGAAAATAGATTTAGCCCAAAAACAAGAGTTGTATCAAACCAGTGTGGAAAACATCATGAAGAAAGAAGTAGTAATAACCATGTACGTGGGACAATGAACAATTTGAGAACACAACCTATAGATGACGTCCTGCCTCATTGCACTCATGTCAATCATAGCTTCAAACCACTCGTCCCCCATAGAGCCATCTTCTTCAACTACGGCGGATCTGAGAGGGATTTTGAGACCGAGCAAGTGAGCATAGGGAGGAGCGCAGATCTCAGAGGATCGATGAGAGCGAGCGAGAGAGACTGGTACAATACATAAATACTAGGAGTACTAGACTCCTCATCTCACTCTAGGCAATATCGTCCATCCATCCAAATTCAATGGCCATGAACCAATACCTTATCTCATTGGCAAGAGTCCTGCACGGAGAAAACTAGGGAAGCGTTGTGTTTCCTGATTAATTATCTCCCTCTGACCCGGTGTACACGTCGCTTTGACGACCTAGGGCTACGTGTAAGACTAAATAATGTACTCCAGTACTACTCCGGGATAGAGGTACTAGTACTACTATACCTTTGTTTGAGATGAGAGTATGAGACTAGCCCCAATGGGGGTATCAGGTGGTACATACTGTATCATGCATTAGGCCTTTCACAATGGGGTGTAGCTTACCATAGGAGTTATAAATACCTAATAGACAACACCTCCAGTGCATTGTATTTTAGAGGTTTTATCTTAATTTAATATTTTTTCTCTCATGCATGCATTTTATTGGGGAATCAACTCTTTTTGCCTATGATTACGTGCAAGGGGTGTATCTTAGCTACTACAAGTAATTGACATGCCATAAAAGCATTTTGCCTAGTATGTCGTGCTAAG